>CM036259.1:21515192-22715192 GCA_020698575.1 Bostrychus sinensis | reverse complement strand
AAGGTCCAAACTCGCAGTTGACTCAGGAACAGTTGGCGGTGCTGCTAAATTTCCTGGGACAGACAAAGAGCACAGCCAACACGGCCCAGTTTGTGCAGGCCATGAGCACTAAGGTCAACCAGGAGACGTTACAGCAGCTGTCTAAAGCCCTAGCCCCTACCGACCCAGCAGAGCCACCTCCGCCGCCCATTCCTGTCAAACCTGTCCAAACCACCGGAGTGCCCCGTACACCCCCGATGCCCAAGCCTCCCTCGCCACCCATCTCTGCTCCTTCAGGAATCCCAGAAGGAGAGGCTGCAGCTGCCACTCAAACTGCCATGACCATGCTTCTGGCTCAGCTTCTACAGGCTCAGCAGACTCAGAGGCAGGAACCCAGTGACGGGGCAGAAGGGGCAGAGGCCACCAGCACTGCTACAGGACCACCCCCAGATGTCAAACAGCCCCCAGAACCAAGCCCTGTGTCTCCAGGTAGGCATTAAAGTCGCAGTCACCCAAAACTATTCCCATCAACAAGTTGGCAACCTGTCTGCTTTGATTTTAGTAAAACAGAACCAGTCTGCTACTTACCTTTTGCACCAAGATTGATTCTTGACATCTGGGAGCTCACAAAGTTACAAAAATCCATCTTGTCAGGCCCACACTGATTTGTTAGAGAGTTTGTACCCGTGGTGGTTTAACCAATAGTGTAGCAGTAGTTTTGTGAGTGGTTGTGTTTTAGGTTAGCAGACAGCAACGAGCTTTATTTATTTAATTTATTTTACCTTTATTTTACCAGGAAGTCCCTTGAGATAAAATCTCTTTTTCGAGGGAGACCTGGCCAAGAGGCACACTGGTAACGGTTACAAAAGACAGACAAATACAATTGTACAACAGTCAACCTTATAAAATTATTTAAATCCGGCTCAAGAATATCAAGTACATTCTTCAGTCAGACAGTTTTTCAGTGAGGATTTAAATGCACCCAGGGGAATGAGATACTGAAGCTGCAATGAGTTTTGAATGTTGTTCCATGACCAAGGTGCAGCTTAAGAAAAAGCAGTTCTGCCAAGTTTTGTGTTGATTCTGGGTACTTTAAAAAGGAGCTGACGTGATGAATGGGAGTTGTACCCACTGTTGGCTGGAGACATGAGGTGACACAGGTATGGTGGAAGTTACCCAGGATGGCTTTGTAAATAAATATAAGCCAGTGATGTTGTCTTCTGAGACTTAGTGAAGGCCACGAGAGCAGACCATAGAGTTCACAGTGATGGGTCCTGAAAGCAGAGTTGGTGATGAGGGGATGTGTAGAGGATGTCTCCATAATCCTCTTCTTTTGGGACCAGTGTAAACTGCATTCCTGGCAGAGTTTTCTGCCCCTTAAATGTTAAAATTATGTGAGCATGTAATAAAATAAATCTTACCAGCAGAGTCCTCCTAATTATTAGCATACCACAACCTTTATATATGAAATGTTTTTGTAAAAATTCATTGTTACTTTAGGATTAAATGAAGTAAAAGTTACTGACGGTATGAAAGTAGAGGACAGAAAAGAAGAGATGGATCTGCCTGGTAACTAATGTGGTGCTTTTACTAATATTTCCTTTTTCTTTTCTCCAGTGTCTGAAGTGGGGAGCATGTCCATCCTACCTCCAAACCAGCGGCCCCCTGAGCCCCCAGAGCCCCCTCCTCACTCAGACCTGGACTACCGGCAGCCTCCCCCTGAGCCCAAAACAGGACTGGCCCCACCTTTAGCACCTACAGGAGGAGGAGATGGAGGCAGACCCCCTGAGCCGGACTACCCACCCCTCCCCACTGCCGAGGGGTCTGGATATGGGACCGACTACGGCCACCCCCCTCCTCCATCTTTCCCCCCTGCGGGTTTCAGCGACAGCTACATGGGCCACATGTTGGGGGGCGGACTCCCTCCTCACGCTCTCAGAGAAGTATTCAGCGGTCCTACACAGGCCGCTGGGTCCTCCTCAGCCCACCCGGACCACTTCCCTCCTGGGACAGGCTCCACTGGACCCGGGATGATGTTCAGCGGGGACAAGGACCACCGTTTTGAGTACAATCACAGCCCTTTACCCGTAGAAGGACAACCCAACCCCAACGCTATCCACTTATACAACCACGCAATGGCTAGAAAAGATGGCGTACCCCCTCCTCCGCCTGTACCAGCACCCGCACAACCCTGGGGTTCACCGTCGCAGGCCGGGGCCCCGCCACCACCACTACCCCTGGGCTTTGTTCCACATGTGAACTCAACAGCAACAATCAGAGGACGAGGAATGCCTTTCTGATAGACTGCAAGTCACAGACAATGGACTCTTTAGAGCCAACCGAACTAAAAGTAGTAAGTTAAATCTGAGATCCAGAAGGACGGCTGAAGAACACCACAGGAGCTTTTCTTGCTCATACCATTTTCATATTTTTTGTAATCTATTCTGCTGTCTTTTAAATTAAACCTTTTTTGAGTGTACATTTATCAGGCCGGGTACATTTTAAATCCCTACCTACACCGCTCCAGGGGCAGACTAGTATTGTTTCACACTACGGACTGAAGTAGGTTGAAACTTATTTTAGCCCTGAAAAGGAAAATGGATGATTTGTGCTTTAGCTGCACAATTAGGAATACGAGCAGTAATGTAGTGTCTCTTTTTAATGGCCACAATCATGTCGAGAAGGCGACGGCTTAGGTATCAGCACAGGGAGCGATTTGGAGAAAAGGACTTAGTTCCACAGAGACTGGTAGCACTTCTTGGACGACTGCAGCAAAAAGCAAAACAGACTAATGGAGAAAGGCTGTATTCACTTAATATTCCACATGCCTTTTTGCCAGTAGATGTTGTAAAATCATGAGCAAAACAAAAACCCATAACTCCGGGTCAAAAAGGAAACAATGTCTTTTTTGTACTAAAATCATTTTGTCCCTCCCCCATCCCTTTGGCAAATGTTTATTAAAGAAATGCCACAATGTACCACGGTCTCTTAAATTATTGCATATTAATAATAGTTATGGATGCATACAGATATAACAAATTGCAGGAAAATGCAGCAAACCTATAACTTAGATTATATTTTGTTTTAATGGGTAATAATGGATTGATATGACAACTTTTGTCTTTTCTCCTTAATACATTACATAGAGCAAATTCAAGTTGGATGTGTTGTGTGTGGCCAAAGCTTTGATTAATGGGTTACTATTATATTTAAATGTCAGTATAAATCATCTTTATCCAGCTTGGCTAATGAGTTATTTACAGCTGCCGAGAATAGCTGTAAATAACTGCATTGCTAGAGGAGAAGTGGAATAATTTTCTTTTTCTCAAGACATTTTTCGTGAAGGGTTATGTAAAACTGCTGAACATTTATAAACTATAATAAATGTATGTTGTTTTTTTAAAAGAAGCATGTTCCGGAAGGGGAAGGTGTTAGGCATCATCTAAGAAGAATGGATGAGATGTGGAACTGCAATCTACTACGTCTCCACCAGGTGTCGCCAAACACACCGTTTGTTAAAACCTGTCCAGGTGCTGTATGGTTGAGAGCGCTGGCTTCTGAAACAAAACCACCCTACCACTGTGACTTTATAGTGAGCAGTGCTTCAGTACGTTTGAATGACAAGGTAAGTCATTGTGCTAAAGCTGTTTTAACTAAATAGAGACCGATCTATTACAAACCTATTGTTTGAAGTGTACAGTAGTTTCAGTTTCAATATGTTTTAATGGTAAGCGAAACAGGAGACTAGACTATTACTCTTACAACATGGTAATTCTTTCCTTTAGCTGCTCCCTTTCCTTGAGGAATCATTACAGTGATTTATGGGGATCAATTTTAAACCAGATTAGTTTTCAGTTATAATTTAGATTTTTAAGGTGTATGATTTACATTTTTAAACCAACTGATTGCCACTCCTCTCAGAAAGGCTAAACGAGGGTTCGATCCTTTGGCCAGCTGACCCAAGATATCTCTGAGTGAAGTCTGCATGTCCATTCTGTGACTGTAGGTTCTTACCGGGCACTCTAGATGGCTCCTACTTATAAAAGCTTTGCAAAGTGTACATGAATCTATAGAAAATTGCCTGTAGTTAATGAATGTGAGAGTAAATGATTGTGTTAGCCATACGACTAACTGGCCATTGTCAAGGGTTAATGTAAGATCATAACTGACAAACCAAAATAAATAAATTACATAGAAATGACGAAATATGGAAATAAATGAATAAAGTTTAGAAATACAGAAATAAATAGATGTAAAAATGCTAAAATACAGAAATAAATACCTATATATTTTTTTTTTATTATAACGTGAAAATGCAACAATATATAAATAAATAAAAGACAAATTATTTCTGAGCAAATGTCAAGAAAAAAATGTAAATTTATTTCTTAAGCCCAAAATGTATGTAAATTATGTATAAATGTGTTTATTTATTTCTACACTTTATGTTTTGTCAGTTATGGGCCTCCATATATAAATCATTTGTGTATGTTTTAATCAGATTTCCACCCACCCAAGTCTGTCATGCCAGAAAAATATCATCACTGTTATTGACCTGAAAAATAATCTCTTAAGTTCTGTTACATCATAAATAGCACATCACCACGAGGTCAGTTCACAGAATACACCACTGGATGGCAGTGTCAAGTCAGATACCTCCCACACACACTCAGAGGCTGTTTAATAGATAGATTTGATTTTTGATACACATTGACGTTCTCTTCTGCATTTGTGGGCAGATATGCTTCCTTGTCAACTTCAGTGAAACCCAGCAAGCCTTAGCCAGCCCGTTTACTATCATTGCTCTTGACACTTTCTCATTGAACACATTTTTAACCCAAGGTGGCGACAAGCTCCGCAAAGTGTAATGCAAACAGGCAGATATCTGTAGTATTTGCAGCATAAACCTCATCCTCCTTTCAGGGGTCTGCGCCAGGTTAGCGCTGCTGAGACTCCATTTCTTTATCACAGGAGACATGCCTGAGGAGATAGCAGACAACAGTACAGAGCTACAAATGCACCGAGAGCAGTGTGGCTGTCAGGGGGGAAAAAAGATGTTGGAAAGATGGCACTTCCAAGTCAACGCAGCCTTCAAGCACTTAACTCAGACTTTGAACCTGCTGGAAAAGAGTTTTCGAGACATCATGCAAAAGTCTTACTGAATTCCCCTTTGTACAGTGGCTTTGATACAAAACTCATTGAACATCAAGCAAGCCAAATGTTGGAATTTATTTATTCATTTGCTACATTTTTTTTTTTTTATATTCAAAACTAATCCATGTGAATATAGATGAACGCAGGTGTATAGTGTGTAGTGAGTATGAACCATTGCAGTTAGGTAAAGTGAACTCAGTCACTTTTTTAGTGTAGTGATACGCCCGCACATCCGCTGGTCTATAAGAGGGGGGTTTCATGCCCCGCTCTGCCCCCTTTTCACCTCTGACGTCACGCGTTGTTGCTCAGTGCTGGAGCCGCGGCTGCTGAGCTGCATTGGGCTGAATGGGTGTCCAAGTTGCCCATTTATAAGGCGTAAAGCCAAAGCAAATGCCATATACAACCACCGCGTGCACCTTTGGAGGCCAGGGACTCTACTGAAATAACGCCATTGGCGTCACCTGTGCGCGTGCTCGGCATACACCTTCGCAGGCTGGTGACTTTACTGGAGTCACGCCTTCTGCTTCACCTGTGCGCGTGCTCGGCATGCACCTTTGCATGCCGACACTC
Organism: Bostrychus sinensis; assembly: GCA_020698575.1. Taxonomy (NCBI): domain Eukaryota; kingdom Metazoa; phylum Chordata; class Actinopteri; order Gobiiformes; family Eleotridae; genus Bostrychus; species Bostrychus sinensis. The sequence continues at coordinate 22,709,489 of CM036259.1, read as the reverse complement.
ATTGAAGTCACGCCTCCAGGTTACCTGTGTGTGCTCTACCTGTCGTGCCTGTGGGTTGTTGGCGCGGGGGAGTCGCGTCCGGCGTAAAGCGCTGCAAAGGGCATCTTGGAAGTGAGGGCCTGGCGAGCGGCACGTGGCGTCCTTTCGGTCCACGGTACGTGATTACTGTGCTCTGTAACCTGTGCCACATACTATGCCACCTAACATCTACTGTATCATCCTATAGGCTCCTGTATCCAGCCTCCCATTCTTTCTGTCTTCGGGTTTTTACAGCTATGAACTAATTTGTGTGGGGCGTTGCTCCCAATTAAAGTTGATGGCGCTTCTCTAAGGATAAAGACTGGTTTACGGCTCTTGATACAGAGCGCCCTCTAGCGACCGAACTTCCCATCAATTGTGGAGGTAAATCATAAACTAATCAACCAATCAGTGAGCGGCTGTAGGGTGTTCAGAAGGAACAGAGGTTTCTGAATATTGTGTTTGGGCATACTGAAATGTTTTAATGATGTGTGGGTGTTGGTGTGAATGGGAGTGAGTGAGTTTTTTTTTTTTTTTTACAAAATTAGAGTTAATAAAGAATTGTGTGCCTTAAACTAAACTAACTTAAAGGATTAATAAAATGAATGTAAATTAATTTGTGTCTCTGATCCATTCAGTTACTCACCTGTGTCCTTTTGACTCGTGTTGGGTTAAATTTAGGTGGTCCCTGGAACTATAGCCCAGGGTGGCGTTGCTACTATAAACTGGCTGACATAAATATGTATATATATATTGGGTTTAACCCCTAATCATGCCACAATATTAGCGTAAACAAAAATAAAACCAATAAAATCATCACACAGACTTGTGTCTTTCGGAGTCTGTGTAGTGGTTAAATGAGTTGTTGTGGGGTGAATAAAACATCTTGCATTTCTCCCTGCCGCTTTTGGGCTAAAAACGACACATGCAAGTATGAGCGGCGACCCAGTGTCACACCAGTCTGGAATCTTGCGAGAAAGTGGTACATCATGGTTTGCCAAAAAACAAGCAAGTGATGGTTTTATTTCTTGTTTTTTGTCATGGCAGAGCGACAAAATTACAGAAAAATGCTTTACACCAAAATGTAGGGGGAGCTCCAAAAAGGAAAATAAGGCAAAAACGGCAACAACAACAAAAAAAAAAAAAATTGAAAAATTACAGAGTTCCGCTTTTAAGACAGTAGGCAGAATTTGATAATAGTCCAATTAAAGCTTGATGTCACTATATAATAAATGTTACTATTTATCACTATACTCTTAGACTGCAAAAGTGGTGGATAAAGTTGTGGAGTGCATAGTAGCAGAGTAGTTAGTGCTCCAGCCAGGAGATCAGATCAGGTTCTCTCTGGGTGCACAGGCCTTTCTCCCACTGTCCAAAGACATGCAAGTGTTAGGTGAACTCTTCATAAGAATGAAAAGGGAAAGCTGCATGTGTGGTGTGTTAAGTTACATAATAAACACTGGTTTATTGTTTGTTTGTTTTTTTGTTTTTGTTTTTTTGTTTTGTTTTTGTTTTTGTATAATGGTGACATGGATTTTGCCTTGTGTTGTGAGTTTTGCAACGTTAGCAATGCTAATGCTAATATTCTCTGGCAGATCCCAGTTTAACAGTCTTTGTTGAAGAAGCACAGGCCCTCCATGTGACTTTATGTAGTGTTCTATGTTCTGCCTAACATAGTCTAAGTGAGTAATTCTCAACTGGTATTTCTGCCAGTTTTGGGTGGTTTGTTGGTTTGTAAGTCTGTTGTTAGCAAGGAAACTCAAAAAGTAAAGATCTTATTGGGAATTTCAGATTGCAATCGGATTTCAGAATTTTCAGGAAAGTATATATAAATATCTATATACACTTTAGGGGATTCTGTATTATTGTAAGACCCGGATATTCTGTTGTCACAAATGCATTAATTTCCAGCCAGATCAGTAAAGGAACAAGTGTTTCTGTTATGGATCAAGGTCACGATGTAGATCAAGATCTGGGTGCTATATCTATACATTTGCGAGATAGGGTCAATGCCAATGTGGACGTTTGCGCTCTCCATAGTTTATATTTATATAACTAATAAAGAATGACACACCTCTACTTGCATTGACAGCTTTGTAAAATTGCTAACTGTATTTATCCAACAAATCTGAAGGATTTGATAGTCTCTGCAAACTTATTTTACGGTAAACACTTTCATTTTAAATATGCATTTGGCAGACCTATTGTCCATTAAATATCACTGTTCTATACACATCTGTCATTTGTTTTATCCATTACATTAAAATGTAAATTTGTCACATTGTCACGTTGCCGCTGATGAGAAAGTGATTATCTCCAAGGCTCTGCAAAGTGGATCTATGGCAGCTATTCTGTGATTAATATGCCGAGGATGATGGATTGCTCAGAGTTTACAGTCGCTTCGGTGGGACTGGCACCATCATATTTTATATTTTCTATGAGTGATTGAAACAACAGTAAATACATTTTGAGAGGAGGGAGAGGTAGAGAGGAGGAAGATGAATAACAGACTTGAGTTGAGGCACTTCTGAAACATTTTGGAAGAGATTTTAAAAAGTGGGAAAAAATAACTTCTGAAAATGTCAGGAAAAGATGACAAAGTATTTTTTAAATGTCACTAGTACTTAACATTTTGTCTGAACATTCGAAAGTTCTGAAAAATACACCAAATTACTGAGCAGAATAGAGAGGTGTGCTCATTCCCCGGTCATGTGACCTCTAACCAAAAAGGAATTCACTTTTAGCTGTGTTATGAAGGTGAAGGGTAATTTGACAACATAATTAAAAGTTAGAAATTGCCTGGTTTTGAAACTGTCACTTTTGCCTGTCCAAAATTCAGATGTTGTGTTTGTGCAGGCTTAGGCCTTCAAAGTTGTCGCATTTATTTAACTAAATGTAACTAAGCAACTTTTTGAATGGATTTTATTACGTTGACTTATAAGAATCTCTTATAAGTCTTGTATAGCAAGGTCTTGTATAGCATTTTTATATACACTCAAAGTTGCTTTATAACAAGGTGCATTATTTATTGACTCCTCAGTCAGACTTGGTGGTGGTAAGCCACCTCTGTAGCCACAGCTGCCCTGGGGCAAGACTGATATACAGGTAAGGTGTCTTGCCCAAGGACAAGGAAAGGCAGCATACAATGCTGGTAGCTGGGTTTGATCCTCCAGTCTTCCAGTCTGTGGCTGGAACAGCTCTACCTTCTGAGCTACTGCCACTATATTTCATATAACTTACCTTTTTGGGGGAAAAAGTAACTTTTATTCAGTGCAGAGTTTTCCATTAATTCAGAAGATTACAGCAACCCACCATAGTCTCATTTTGTCCCCCATAGTCCCCATACTTTTTACATTTTTTTTCTCAATAAATATAAGGAACTGATGCTACATACAGTATATATAAATATAAATAACTTCTAAATATCTAAAAAAAAAAAGTTATATTGGAATAAGTGTTTATTGGAATATTTTAACACCAATATTAATGAAGAATGTAAAATGTGAAAAAACAAAAAACAAAAAAACATAAAAGTAATGGATTTGCCATGACAGAAACATCCCAAAGATACAATGTGGGCTTGCATTTACAGCCCAGTAGCACCTCAGAAAATCATTGTCCCCAGTAAGTACAATGAGTGCAGCAGTCAAACAAATATTAGGCCTTCTGAACCACATAAATAATTTTACACAGCATTCAATTCTACAGATAGCCTTAAGACCTATTTGATGCATTCTACAGTATTTCTGACCTTTACCACCTGCATTACCATTTGCATGCACTAAGTGGCACTAAAGGACCAAGACCTGACCTGAACGCTCCTCAATCACTTAAATCACTTCTATAAACCTTGTAAAGTTCAAACTTAATAAGAAGCCAATAAATTTAGGTTCCACTATTGCCAATGACAGGCCATATCTATGTCTATATATGGCACATTGTATTAAAGACAGTTAATCCTACCTTTTGGCTCAAATGGACTGGTGTATGCTCTTTTAACTTTAAAGTTGCCTTGGAACTAGAACGATTTGATTATTAGCCTCCATTTTCCATATTCAGCTAATCAGAGCATTAGCATGACTTTTGCTTGCTAACGTATTCGTCAACAAATCCAAGGCAGCTCAAGGAACAGGACAAGGCTCTATCTTATGTATACAGCCCAACGGTAAAAAGGGAAATAATTAGGAGTGCGGCGTGATTTATAAAGGGATAAATGTGCTGACTTTGAATTAACCTTTGAGATGCTACGCTAACTGAACCGTAACATTAACCTGGAGTGCATCACTGCGCCCGGGGCTACGCTGCTCCTTGGAAAGGTGAGTCAGCAAAACTAATGGTTTTCTAATGTGGACTGGTTACACATTGTTTTTGTTTGCATGTTTCTACAATTAGGAAGGAGAAACTTTAGTTGTGTTTTTGTTGGATTTTTTTTCACCGTTAACCTACATCACACGCTTTATATTTGAGGTATGCAAATGTGAAAGCGTTTATGTAGCCTATGTAACCGAAAACATGTTACTTGTGATGATGTACTTTGCTCTACTAGCTTTTGGTTAACTAAAATAGTACTTGGTACAGTGGGTCCCAAAGTGGGGTCTGCGAAGGTACTCCAGGGGGGCCCCCATAGACTGTCTATACTTCAATTCAATTTCAATTTATTCTTTATTTTAGACACATGTTTTTTGTCCATATACTGTAAAAAAACAAAAAAAAACAAAAAAAAACAACAATATTACAAAAACTCAAATCAACAGGATCCCTCAGTATTTTTTAGTTCTGGGGTCAACTCCAAATCTCAAGTTTTAAAATATGAAGTACCTAAAAACAGTACATAGAAAAAATATAATTTGAAATTAATTACAGCTATATACTTGTTTTAAAATATTACTTTAAAACAAATTTTAGCCATGTTTTTATTATATATATGTATATATATATATGAAGAAAAACATGACATAGTCTTTTCAATGGAGGGAAGTTCTATAGTTGGGGTCCACATTGGATTTTCATAAATTTGAATGGGCCACAACAGTCTTGACTTTGGGAATGGGTGGCTTGGTATATTGAACTTCCAAAGCAGCGATTGCCTCAGAAAATCATGATTTTCTGAGGCAATCGCTCGAGGTTCAGATATTTAAGTCAGATGCCCTTCCTCAAGCATGACAGCTGTGTGTGCTCACTCTTTTACAAAATATTCTATGTGACAATATTAAAGCAACTGTTGTCAGAGATAGCCACACCAGTCTGTTCACTGACTCTTTGTTCCTCTAAGCTGTGGACAGACTAGCATGAACAAACTACCGTTAGCATTAGCACATACTAGTACCATCTAGGCACTGGTTGGGTTTTAGATGTTACAGCAGGTTGTTTTTTTGTTTTTTTTCTCTAGTGGCAAGATTTCAAACCAGCTGCAAGCTTTCGGACATTCTCTAACTTTCCACAAAATTTGGAGATAAACAACCTGCCCAATTAAGTTAGTGTGCCTCTAGCAGAGCCTCTAGCTTTCAGTACAAACTTTTAAAGCTTGTTTTTCAGAGCCTAACCTTAGTTCAGGGGTCCTGAACAGACTTGATGTTGGACAGCAAAAGGCCTTCACCTGGACCTCAATCAGACATAGGTTACTGATTATTTTGGATCTCACTATACAAGACCAGAGACCATTCAGACCATAATAGGACCAAGACAAGAGTATGATACCAAGGAAGAGATTTTAATGATGTAGGTATGACACCAAGGAAGGGAAATTCAAGCAGTCCAAGTATATATTCAGGCTATATTTTAACTCATAGTGGAGTTAGCATTTCATGAAGATTGCTTAAAAGAAGGAGTAAAGGTGAGAGATTAAAGGACAGTTAAAGGGATGTTATTGCAATTAAGATTAATATTAGAGGAGAGCATCACACCAGTTGTAGCTATGTCTGGTGAGGATTTAAAATTCTTAGGCCTCTATGTCTAAGACCAGGACGAGATGAAGTAAGAGGCCTGAGACAACACCTAGAAAATTTAACATTGACCCTATGTTCCCCTGTACTATATTTTCAAATGAATCAGCTCACCTGCCTTTACATGCATATGAATTTAAGTGTCATCTCATTCTTAATCCATATGACGTCAGCCCAGCCTTTGCATCTATCTACTTCACACATCTACGTGTCTGATGTTCTCGTCCAACATCAGTGTCTGACGTTGGACAAGAAGGCCTGGCTCGGAGTCTTCGCTCTAATTCATCCCAAAGGTGTTCTGTCAGGTTGAGGTCAGGACTGTGCAGCCCAGTCAAGTTCTTCCACACCAAACTCACTCATCCATGTCTTTATGGACTGTGCTTTGTGCTCTGGTGCAGTCATGCTGGAACAGGAAGTGGCCACCCCCAAACTGTTTGCACAAAGTTGGGAGCATGGAATTGTCCAAAATCTGTTAGTATGCTGAAGTATTCAGAGTTCCTTTCACTGGAACTAAGGGGCCAAGCCCAGCTCCTAAAAACAACCCCACACCATAATCCCAATTCAGTTATTTGGCTGGGTGAGTGAATACTTTTGGAAATATAGTGTATGTTCCCTGAAGAAAATTAGGCTCAAGGTTAGGGTTAGGGAACATCAGGACTTACCAGAATGCGCAAGTACCTACAATCTACAGTGCTTATCTTTCCTGTTTTCTATGGACATAGGTACTGGGAAACATTGTGCTGTGGTACTTTCACAAATGTGCAGGTATTCCCCAGTACCAATGTTCCCCAGTCTATAGAAACTGGGTACGCATCCCTTAACACTAGAACAGCTGAGAGGTCTTTCACCAATTTAAATGCATGTAATTTTGTATGCATAAAAAAAATTGTGTCTTACGTTTCCTAAAAGTGTGTTATACATTATCTCATGAGTTGTGGAGATTCTGGTTTAAAAGACAGATAAAATATCAGTGGGTTTACCTGTTCAAGGAAGTACTGAATTGTTGGCTGTTTATTTTATATTGCGTTTCAACTGTTTGCTTGCTAACAAGTAAGCATTCAGATTAGGGTTGGGACTTTAACGCATTAATCACGATTAATTAATTACACGTTTAAAAAAATTTAACGCAACTAATCACACTTGTCTATGACAATACTGAACTTTTCTCAGTGACCTAGTTTCTGGCGCACAGTCTCCAGGGCTGGACATCTACACGACCAAAACACCAAATGTGAGTGGATTTCAGCTGTGAACAGTTGATAATGTGCCTACAGACTGCACCACAGGTAACTGCGGGGTCGAGGTTGGCCACATCCGCGCGACCAGTGTCATTTTTCTTTCACTTTCAAATGCGCTGCTTCAAGGCATCGCTCATTGTCTCTCTGATCGTTCTCACAGCTGACTGCTGCATGGACGCACACAGGAGACAGCAGTCTGTTTGGTTCCGATGCGAAGGATAGAGGACAGGTCCACGAGAAGGTCACATGCAGAGGAGGAGAGAGGCACGCCGCATGTTACTACGTGCACGGGAGGTGGAGACCAATGCACAAACGCTGATTACTGCCCTGTTTGAACAGCGGTATTAGTTTGAAATCAAGTTAAAATATGCCATAACATACAAATAAGCTCCTAAATTTTATTTCTGACATATAAATATTCCTATTGCTATTTTGATAAATTGTGATTAATCACGATTAATTAATTACAAAGCCTGTAATTAATTAGATAATTTTTTTTAATCAAGTCCCACCACTAATTCAGATAAATCTAAACAAATTTGTTTCTAAATTTACAGAACAAAAAAGAAAGAAATCCCACTTTGGAAAAATACCATGATCTAGTTTTTGGTCATAGTGCCCACTTTTATTTAAATTACCAAAATAACAATCAATTAAAAAACATTTTAATGCAATTGTAATGTATTCCCTTTTACATGCTATTTAGAAAAAAGACCAAATATTGCAGTTAAAGACTATTAAGTGGCAATTATAAAGCATGTAGTAGTGCGAGGTCAAAATTACCTCCTGGCTGTTCTAGGAGGTACTGCAATGTTCCAGTGTTAAAACTCAGTACTCTCCCTCTCAACTTTCTTAACTGACTGATGTAATCCAAACATGAAAATGTCTGGTTAGCCTCTTAGCTTAACACACTGAATTTATAACTCCACTCTTTTTTGGCTTCTCTTTAAACACACGGGTTATGTGCTATTTAAAACTCTCTAAATGACTCAGAGCGGAGCCTTCAGGGCGGATCAATCACGGCACGTCGCTAAAGGGCAGCTTTTCATTCTGACGGGCTGCTTCTGCTGCAAGGTGACACTACTCTCAAAGGTCATGCCGCGCTGACCTTTACTGCGTTCTGTCAAACACACTTGGTGGCCAGTGGTCAGAGGAGGCACCACGTTGCACCAAAGGTCACACATTTGATCTCCACAACTGTCAATACGAGTTGCTGACTGTGAATTTCCCAAAGATTGAGATGAGGTTGTGTCACATAAATTACATACAATCCCAATGCATACATATACGCATGTAGACCATTTTTTAAACTTTTTTTAAAATCTAAATGCCAGTTTATTAACATAATTCCACATGTTTATAAACAAAACATGAATTATTCAAAGATGCAAAGTGTTTTTTGTTTGTGCAGGGATTACCAGGCCTAGATAGGTCACTGATTAGCCCTAACACTGATTTGGATACATTTTTACTTTTTGTCGATTACAAAAAAAAAAAAAAATCTTCTGTATAGCAATGGCAGTAAAGTGAAAATAAGGGGACGAGGGCTTTAAGAGGAAGCGTGTGAGTTTTTGTCTCAACAGTAGAACATTTTGTTTTGTTTTTTCAGTTGCGATGCTGAAATTCTAAAATGTATTTATTAATGAATAAGGCTGGGTACCATGAAATGATACATTTATGGTATCGAAAGAAAAGTTATGATTCTACTGGTATCAAAAAAATAACTTTGATGTGATACCAAGTTTCAATACCTAGTGGGTCCTTTAATCTTCCTTTGCATGTATGAATCAAATAAATAATTCAAAATAAATCATACAAACTACTGGTTTTAAATTACAGCTAAAAATTGTGTTCCAAAAATTGGTCTTTTATTCAATACTATTGTGTTTTGTGATTGTAGAAGGTAAATTGGGCGGACGGTGGGACCTTTCTGTATGGAGTTTGCATGTTCTCCCCGTGTCTGCATAGGTTTACCACAAATGACATGTACAATAGGTCCCCCATGGGGCCAGGACTCCCCTGCAAAATAGATTCTGAATCTCAGTGGAACTTTTTTGGTTAAATAAAGGTTAAATAAAAAAATATAAATAAAAAAATTAGCACACCATAGGTATCAGAAAAAGCACTGTTCAGGTACCAGTATCAAAAACCAGATTCAATTTATGTACTGGTATCGGAAAATCTGAACGGCACCTAGCCCTATTAATGAATATCTTTGTCAATTATCATCATCAACTAGCATAAGAAATGCAGAAATTTGAGCAAAAAAAAAAAAAAAAACCAACAACTTTTGAAAAGCCCTAAAAGGGTGCCAGAAAGGGTTAACTTCTTCAACATGTAGCTCACCTGTTGGCTCAGACCACACAGGCCAATCTTTAATTCCCCCATGTGCATCACTTGTCACTGGCTTGCCACTATTCTTTCCTTGAACCACTTTTGACAGATACTGACCACTGCAGAGCGGGAACACCCAAGAGCTGCAGTTTTGGAGATTGTCTGACCCAGTCTTTGAGCCATCACAATTTGGCCATTGTCAAACTTTAACACATCAACTTTGAGGACAACATGTTGAATTGCTGCCTTATCTATCCCACCCACTAACAGGTGCCATGATGAAGACATAATATGTGTTTTTCACTTTGCCTGACAGTGGTCATAATGTTATACTCGATCAATGTAACTGTTAAGATGCCATCCAAAGTCATCCCGATATTTTTAATCAGATTTTGACCCTTGCCGTTGACCTATGAAGTCTGGATATCATAAGTCATTAAAAAGTGTAGCTCCACATAGATAAACAGCTCTGCACATTGTGGATGCTGCTGTTGTGTGATAGCACTGGGGAGCAGTAGGGAGCTTCACACCGCCATGTAAAGAATTCTAATGAACGCCGCGGATGCTGTCGGGCTAGGAGATGTCCAATTCTGCCGACATACTTTGGCCAGTCCAAAAATATGAGTCTCTTGGTTTATTTGACCCACATAACAGAAATGAGGGCCACCGCCGCTAAAGGCATTGGCTGCCAAGTGATTGAAAGTAAGTGTATGCTGGTGAACAGTCGTGTCCTTAAAAGACACAAAATTGTTGCAGTAGGAATCCATTTAGACATGTTTTCGTTGTTACACAAGTACCTTAAACTTTTGACAATGCTTTAATTATTTGAATGTAGAGTTAGCAAGGTTTTCAGAAATACCTTGAATTTTGGATAAAATGTTTGGCCATGAGACTGTATTATTCACATCGAAAAGCAATCTGACTAAGAGAGTTGGATTCAAAATAGTGAAAGTCAGGGGCTAAACTTTAACATGACCTTTTTAAATTTGACCTTCATTAAGCTGTTTTAGTTAGGCTCTAAAATAAAGAATGAGTCAAATATTGATTGCATGATTCAGTACAATATTTTGGCATTCATTTCTTTAAAAGTGCAGTGTGTTGTGTGTGACAGCAATATTGAAGATCGAAAACCCACCTTCCAACTGTAATTGAAACTTCATTTCATCTGGAGCTGGATGGTGTTAGTCTGTACTGTTACTGTATAAAATTGTATAAAGTGTCCTTAATTATGCACTGTATAACTGATTGGCTTCTGGTTTCTGGTTTCATCACTGTAGTCTGCTTTAATATAAAGAAGAAAACCTTAAGGCTATTCAGCGGTCGTTTATACCAAACCATGCCATACTGATTCATTTATCCTTGAATAAAAATCTAAAATATATAAGTATATAAAAAATAAATTATTTTTTAAATGTGAAAAGTGGTGCATAGGCAATTGTAGGATAATAATTTCTTCTATTGGAGTCAAATGGCTTCAAAGGGGAATGACATAACTTTGCTAGTTTCTTTGCGTTTTTCTTCACAGAGCTCCCCATACATATCGAAGTAAAGCACTAAATCATCTAAATATTACCCCTGGCTTGGCTGTACTTCTCGTTTTCTAAGCCTCATATCCATACAAAGGTTTGCTCATGACCAGTATCTAAGAAATAAAACCATCGCTAGCTTGTGGTAATGATGACTTCTCACAAGACCCAAGACTTCAGGGATGCCAGGTTGGTTCTCCCATTTTTGCAAGGCTGATTTTTTTTTTTACAAAATCTGCCAGAGGAAGGAGCAGGGGGCTTTATTCACACTGCAACAACTCGATTTAGCCATCACACTGACTCCAAAACTGTTTGATTACGATAAAAAAAGTTCATAGTTCCCCTTAAGATGTTGTTTTCAAGACAGATGCAGAAGGTAGAGGGTCAACTATGCTAGTGTGGTGCTAATGTCTTCCAGCAAGGAGCAAGAGAGTTTGATACCAGGGCTAGGTAGGACAATCTCTATGAATGAAGTCTGTATGCCCTCTGTATGTTTCTGTGGGTTCTCTGGCTTCCTCGCTGGTGCCTCTGGTTAGTGAATGGTTTTCTGTCAGGCCCTTATCCAAGGTACAGCCTATCTAAGACCCACAGTTTCTAGGATAAGCTCTAGCCTCCTGTGACCTCTCAAGGTAATGTTATACAATGCAACGATTTTTATTTTCATTACATTAGTGCTATTTCCTATTAACCTATCAACTTGTATAGCTTAAGGACAATAGATTTTGCTGCACAGTTTTTATTTTAAACCTATTCATTGTGTATGTTCAGTTGTATAAAGTTGAACAAAGCTGTGACGAATGTGTAACTTTAAAACACAATGCTATAGTCTAGCAAGCAAAACAATCTGCACAGCCATTAGGATAAAGTATATTTGCAAACACCACTGCTTCAACAAAAATGTGAAGCGAAATATGAAATCAAGCGTGAAATGTAAGAGTTGAATCCAGAGAGTTACTGTAGCCGGTGCTGAAATACTGCTGGGGGATGGATGCTAAACAAACAAACTGCTCTGACCTATGTAAAGGTGGCTAAATCAATAACGCATCTTGTTTATGATCCATTTCTTGTTGTAGATTACATCCGGCCTAACCACCATCCACGGTGCAGAAGCTGAGTGGGCACACAGTAAATCCTCGACAGTGTACAATAATGTACAGTACATCTTGTTCTGAGGTGTGTTTATCCAGAAGCTACCACACACAACACATTGAAAAGTATGTGAGGTTTAAGGATTATTTCAAAGTGAATGTGCTGCTGCTGAACTGTTGACAGGGTTAGGGTTAGGGTTAGTAAACAAGCTGTCACACGCAATCATACAACTTTACTTTCAGAACATACAACAGCTAACCTGCAGGGATCTTGCATTGCTGCAAAGTAATACATATCCCTTAAGGTGTCTTTGGGAAAATGTCGAAAATGTTGAATAATTTTGTCTGTGTTAATTCATAATTTACCAAATTTGGTCAGGGTTACTATGTTTATAGGATGTTGGTAGGGAGGGTGGTGGAGGGTGATGGAGGGTGGAAGTGGAAGTGAGTATTTTTTCACTGTCACCTGTCTCAAAGACCTCTCTCTTGAATCCTTGACTCAAAAGGAGAAGAATTCATCAAAATATTTTTTGGTGTCAATCAATGACATGTTCAAGACCATAAAAATATGTTTATACATTTTTCACATAGCACACAGTACGTTCAAAATATTTATTTATTTTTATTTTTTTCTAATCATAATAATGCATTAGTCTTACACAGCGCTTTCCTAGGCACTTAAAGTCACTTTACATTTTAGTGCATTATTCATTTACTCCTCAATCACACAGAGTGGTGGTGAGGTACTTCTTGAGTCATCATTCCCTAAAATGTGAGTCCAAATCCAAGTCATTAAAATAAAGTCATGTCAAAATAGAGTCCAAGTGGAGTCATTATCACCTGAAAGCGAAGTGTCAAGTAGTTTCTTCTAAACAGGTCTTGAATGGATAAGTTCACACTATGCACCCTACAGTAAAAGACTTTGAACGGACAGTATTTAAGCATTAACTAACAACTAAAAAACACTTTTGAGAACTCAAGTCGCGGCCTGAGAACTCAAAAGAACTCGAGGCCTCAGAAATAATGAGGCAGAGTCGATTCGCAAGTCATGTGAGTATATTCGAGTTGAGTCACAAATCACGAAAATGAGGCCAACAATCTCTTCACTGGAAAAACGATGTGATTGTGTTTTACACTTGATGTAAATTGTACTTTGTGGCATCTGGCATACTTTGTGCCACAACTTTGCAACACCTGTGGCAAGAAATGCAACAAATTTGTGGAAGATGCACTCTTTAACACCTAATGCTCTACAGGCTATAACAAAATGTGTCCAAATGCTGTCACAAAAAATTGCTATTGCCACATTTACTCTCGTAAATAAAAATTCTAAATGGCCTTATTTCATTTTACGCTGTTTTTCAAAAAAGCGATTTTTAGTGCTCTTTTTACACCTCACTGTTGCAAGCTTGAGGGGTAACCAGAGCACCAATAGAATCCAACTCTTAAATATTATGCTGTACACATTACTGGCCACTGAATTGCACACAATATTCTCCTCCTTAACATGATAAATTAGCGTTTGAATTTTCAAGTCTGAGATATGACTTTCAATAACATTTTTTGTACCTGGACACATTGGCAGAATGGTATTGCTGCATCCCAGTGTTGGTTACGCAATCTTAGTGTGCAATGTATAAAGCTGTAAAGTACATAACATGTAGTGCGCCTGAATGTTCTTCCTACAAAAGTTGTTATGGCAAATAAATAGCTTTCTCTTTGTCCAAGACACAAAAGCATTAGATGAAATGTTTGCATATTCCACAAGTTTTAAAAACCTCTTCGACGCCTGGTTCCATTCCCCCGTTAGACAAAGTGTGTAGACAGAAAACAATGCATAAAAAAGGAGGGTTTATTTGGATTCCATTAGGGAGACCAGCGCTCCAGCCTCATTATGCTTGTCTGTGAATGCGACTGCAGTAATGGCTTATGAGTTTTGGTTGCAGGTAAATGACTGCCCTCGGGTTGGTCTTGAACGCAAAGGCCCATCTGAAGCAGAATAATTAGACTAAAGAGAATTTCAAATGGGATTCTTATTACAGTGTCCTTGTTTTTATAATGAATATCCTTGTACTCACAGGACGCCGCTCACAGAACTCTGTTGTATTTGGAGCAGTTGGTCCCAGGAGGAGAAGGAGGGCACGTTTGGTTTGGCAGTTGTGCGGTTAACTACAAGAGGCGTTTTACCAATTGATATGGCTTTGCGGTGCGCAGGTTGGCAGCTTGTTGACGGATGAATGTTCCTCACTGAATTACAAGTCTTTCTCTGTCGTTTAAACTGTCGGACATTATCAGAGGCTCTGGGGTGAGTGTGCCAACCCCTATTACCGAAATGCTTTTTCATCAAACAACAGTGTGTCCATTAGAATCCCAAGTTCACTTTTGCCTAGAATTAATATTTGTAGATACAAAACCATTTTATGATATCGGATGTCATTTTTAGCACCTAAGCTCTGACACTCAGACAGTTTTTTAATTTGTCTTGTCAGCGTTTGTTTATCTTTTTTTTATGCCTAGACTTTAAGAACAAGAAGCTAACAGTATCATTAGCTTCTTCTTGCATAGTCTACTCCACATTCCATTTGTGCTTACAAAAAACAACATATTTTTTTTGTTTTTGTTTTATTGTTTTATTTACAGAGCAAGAAACCAAGGTAATAATTTATAGGTGAAGCTAAAGTCAGTGGGACTGAGGACAGCAACCCTTGCTGCTGGAGGTGACTAAAATTTAGAAACAAGCACATACTGATGGCAAGCCAGGACGAGGTGGGGATGTACATGCTATGTATCTCAAATCTAGAAACATGATCTAAAGAAGTCAGGCTACAGGGGACGCTGTTGCACAGTAACCAGAGTCACTGTTGCTCTGAAGAAGACTGCAGATCAAAACAACTCAAGGTACAGAACTCACTAGTCCAGTGGTGCCCAAACCTTTTCTCTCAGAGGGCCAAACGGAAATGTATTAGCAGGCCAAGTTCTAAATGCCCTAATATTTTGCATGTAATGAGCTCATGCAAACAGACCTATGATTAAACTTCCTTTAATTAGTACATTATTTAGGAGTAAAGACTTGTTAGTCTCAATACCTCAGTCTATTTAGTGTCCCTCACGAGCAGAGTCGAACCCCTTTGAAACCCCACTTTGGGCACCCCTGCACTGGTCTATAACTTGCAAAGGGGAGCGGAAAAGTACATTTGTTTACTGTTTGGCTTTGTTTTACTACTGTTACGTGATGATGTGTCAGTCTGTGACTCCATAGTCACAAACTTGTTGAAGACATTCCATCTCTCATCCAAGAGTTTTCTCAATGGTCCTTAGGTGAGTTAACCACTGTCCCACTCTCTCCAGCAGAGGACAAATGGCTTCTAATGACCCAAAACTACTGTAGCCTTTCAACTGCTTTAAACCAATAGAATTTAGTTTCAGGTCAAAGGTCCTAGGAGCATAAAACTCAGCTCTCTTATCACTTTCATTTCAGAACTGAGAAAGGTCAGATTACTTCTTTTTAAGCTTTTTGGTCGTGAATGCATCATTCGTTTTTATACATTGGCATACAGAAATGGGAACTAAAACATCCATACCATTATATTGAGCTTCAAACTAAACTTTTGAAGATAGGCAAATGCAAACCTCATCCTTCCTAAGCCTCAGTTGTAATCCAAAAATGGGTTCTATTAAAGAACTTAAAGCATCTTACATTCTGTTGGTCAGAAAATGCAATAATTATTGAAAAAAACCCTATTTGAAGAAACTCATTTGACTCTGAGAGAAATGCTCAGATTAGGTCCCTGTCACTTCCCTCCCTCCACACAGCCCACCTGCTGTCACACTCCTTCAGTATGTGCTGCTGCAACGCTGCAGTCCTTGGTGGGTTTGTTTGGTTGTTGCGAGGGAGGTATGACCTGAACAGGACTGGGCCGTGAGGGGGGAGAGGCATGGTCAGGTGGAAATGGCAGACATCGATGAAACAAGATGTTTCTGTCCTTTCAGGAAGTCAACATAAATAGAGGATTACTCAAACATGCGTGAATGAAACAAAAACACAACTCCAGGTATGTTTTTGACGCAGAAAGTCGATTTTGCATAATAGGGCCCCTTTAAGTGAACTTATCATTGCTTGTTGGACAATGTCTAATATAGAAATGTGTTGCTTCAGTACAAATAAACCAGCTCCTATCTTTTCTGTCTTCTTAAATTCTATATTATTTTCAACACTGCCATTTTCGCTTCTCACTAAGAATAACCTTTTTCTATATAGCATCTGTCTAGACATTTCACACCTATGTAGCATTTTCTTCCACTTAGAAACTTTTTCTCAAAACTTTTTTTTACGAGTGTGCTAACAGCATACAAGTGTTCTGTTGCTGTAATAATAGGCTGGCGATGCACAGAGGTCCTGCTGCAGCCATTGCCATACAACACATTGTTTGTACCACGGCTTAGACTGGACAGAGATGGCCCTGAGCACTGGTAGGGTCACAGTAATGAGCGCGAGCCAACACATAGCACTGCTGATGAGTCATTACAAGCCTGAGAGGTGTTGTGCAGTAATGGTGTTTTGTGTGGAGTGCCCAGATGAGGACAAACTGTATATTTAGTGTTGGGCCCGGTCTCTCACAGTGTGATTAATGAGTAAGCAGACAAGACAAGCGGGGCGCATTCTAATCACCCACAAGGACATAGAGTGATAGAGAGAGACACAGGCCAAGACAAAATGGCTCCTTATTATTGCACCACCGGCCTGTAGTCGGCAGGAAATGGCATCTGGCAGCGCAACTATATATATATATATATATATATATATATATATATATATATATATATATATATATATATATATATATATATATATATATGTTCAACAATGATGTCGTAAGGCAACTTTGTGCACAACATTTGCATGTTGATGGGGTCAGATGGGGTAAACCCAAGCTGCAAGGAATGAGCACTATAAAGTACAAATCCAAACCCAGAAAAGTTAGCGCTGTGTTAAATGTAAATAAAAATTGGATGATTTGCAAACCAAATTTTTTTCACAACAGAGCAAAAGCAACATATCAGGTATTGAAACTAAGCTATTCAACTATTTCATTAAAGGTCCCCTATTATCAACTTTTTGGAGTTTTTAACCATTTTGTAATGTTGTTTCCACCTCAAAAACATATCTGGAGTAGTATTGTGTTTCATTTTTATGCATGTTTGCATAATCCTGTAGGCTGAGGCATCTATTTGTCAAGAGCTGAAAAAGCTCTTACCGCTCTGTGTAGACACATGAAACCAGGAAGTGCTCCTGTGTGTTTCTAAAGCCCATACACTGTCACTGGATAAGTTTAGCTCTTAAATTACCATCACTACGAAGCAGTCAGCTCATTTGCCTATCTGTCATGTTGCTAATAGCCGTGTAAAAAGCCTAATTATGCTCTGTTCATTCCTCACCATCGCCAGGAGAGGGAGACACACACCTAATCCAAACTTTCTCTGCAAAGTCAAAGAAACTCCCAAAAGAAGACATTTTCCATACTATAGATTATTTTAAGTTATAAAATGGGAAATACTGATGCAAAGGTGACCAAAATGATTTCACAAAGCCAGAAAAAAAAAACAAACAAACAATAAAATAATAGATGACAACACACACACACACACACACACACACACATACTCCTCACATTTCAGTTGGGACAGGGACAGCAAATAGGATAGAAAAGTAACTGTTGGATAGTGGAGCAGGATTTTCTAGCCTGGCCTGCCAGACAAATTCTTTTCCAATTCTATACAAAGAAGTTAGTCCGGTACCCCTTCAGTAACATGTTTCCATGGCAGAACAATGACAGGTGGAGTAACCAGAGAAACAAAGGGCGGGACATAAGCAGCACACCGCTGACCCAAACAAACAGGGATTCTTGCCGTTTTTAAAACACCAGAATACAACGTATTATGAGCAGCTCTGTATTTATTTCTGAATGGGGACAGCAGCAGAAGCCAGTTGTACAAAGACCTGTGGAAAAAGTCATTTTTAATGCATTTGTTACATCAAATCAACAACACTTAACTGTTGTTAAAATGGCAACAAGACTAAGAAAAAAATCACACAGAGGACTGAACAATAATATAGACTTCAGCAGAACAAACAGGTGATGAAGAAAAGCATTAAATGTTGTTAAGCAGTTCAGAGAAGTTATTAAATTAGCTCTGTAGCTAGTGCTACATTGGTTAGCTCTTCTGCTTTCATAAGATGCACTGCAGATGAACAGCTGTGCGGCCAGTTCCAAATCGAACCGGAGAAACGTTTCGGTCCAAGAGGAGAACCAGACTGTGCTGCTTGTGAAAAGCAAGTAGGAGATGCTGGCTCACCAGGTTAAGGATTTTCAGTTGTTAAATGTCAACTTTTCAGTAACATGACATGGGACATTTTCAAAAGGCAGTTGTTCAGACTGACAGAGGTTAACCAATCTGCAAAAAATGCATCATGCATATTTTTACATAATGTATATTGTATATAATAAGTTTTAGATATATCTTTGGTCACTGTCAGAAGCTTGTGATGTTTGGCTCCTCAAGTCTATGTTCAGATCCATTGATAGCACTTATATGGCTTCAAATCAAGTTCTCTGTCTCACCCTCTTTCTATGAATCTAACATGAAACAGAAAACAGCAAGACCTTCCCTTCCATTGCATTCTCTATAGCCACTGCCGAGCTAATACCAGAAATTACATTTGAAGATTCTCAACAAGTCTCTTTCAAATTAATGTGCGCATTTGAGAACGCAGCCAGAGCCAAAGGCAACTTACTTCCACTTTCCACCTCACTGATTTCCACAGTTTTTTTGCCTCCCAAAATAAATATTCAACTGTCAGTCACAAGGGCCTGCAGAGCCGAGCGACCAATCAAACGCAAGATGCTTCCATTAGCCGTAATCTGCCAGAGAAATGCAGAATAAAACATGATTGTGTGAAATCGGCTCAAAATTGGTGCCTTCTATTTGCTGTGAAGAAGTGCTTTTTTCCCAATGTATTTACTTTGAGATGAGGAAAATATTTGATAAAGGCAGTGGAAGACAGCCTACAGCACCGCAAATCAGTTTAAGGCTGCATAAAATGAGGACAAACAAGGCGAGGAAATTACAAGGGTAACAATATAAACACTGATGGTATTCATGGTGACAGCTCTGTGTCCGAGAGAGTGACAGAAGAAAAAAGATTTCAAACCTAAAACAAATGCATTGAGAAACGAAAATATGTGTTTTGTTAATGTGTTGCCAAGGCGTAAAGAGACATCAGCTTTTGGCTTGGTTTTTGGAAAGAAGCATATTTGTCCCCTGTCTCATCTTAGTAATGGACATAATGTGGACTAGATTTTTAAATTTGGACCATCAAAAGTTAATAATTTGTCCTTGATGGTCATACTGGACTGATAGTTGGATTTGGCAACTATTTTCTGTCATATTTTGTATTGGTCTGGTTTTGACTTTTGAGTTCCCAAATGTCTTGGGGCATGATTTACAAAGACAGAAACTTAATGCTTTAAGAATTATTATTTCCTGGAAAGACCTGGGACATTTTAATTTTGGGATAAGCCTCATTCCCTGTATTTTTGTGTGACTTTTTATGTTTAAAAAAATTGTGGAGAGTTTTTACTAAAAATACACTATGATTTATTAAGTTTGTGGCATGCATCCCAGCAGTCATTGCAGATAATATGGCATTAAAGAATGTTCCAGGTTTGATTCCAGGACCAGGCAGCATGTGTATTGCCTCTGGGTGCAACAGTTTCCCCCAAAACCTAAAACATACACAATCCTGTGTACTCCTGACCATAATCATAGCTCAAGATCTGGAGAAGGGTCCCGGGGAGCTGCTCAGCAGTCGCCCACAGATCCTGACAGGTTGCCCCAGCGGCATTGAAGGATGGGTCAAATGCAGAAAGTACATTTTTCCACAGGGAGAATAAAGTCTACCTTAATCTTAATGTTCTATGTATACATGTCTGTGGTTTTGAGTATAGGATTTGTCTATATAAAAATAGACTTCTGGGGGATCCTTGGCGTTTTTGCAGTTATGGTTCCTAGTTATAGGAACCCCCACCATATCGGGTATTATAACCCCCTGTAACAGCCAGCAGTTACAACAAACCAAAACAATGCTAGCAGGAGCATAACGACAGCCACATTTTGCTGCGGGAATAATCATAAATAAGTGGGAAATATAATGTATAATGTCCGGGCTTGAAGAATTTACAGAAAGTGACACAAAGGGTCCAGCGTCAGTTGTACTGCTTCACTGTAGAAAGAAAAGCGGAGCTCCACAGACAGAAGATATGAGGAGTGAGTCTAACTGACTTTAAAATGAGCAGCTTGTATGAGTGTTATGAGTAAATATTTTAAGCAAATTGCAAAAGACAGTGGTGTTCATGTGCATACATTACCTACATCTCTAACTACCTCTTTAAAAGATTCTGAGGCCCCGCTCTGAAATAGGAGCTAAAAAGATTTACAGGAACTGCCTCAGTCCCCAGTTGCTATCGTGTGCACAAGCAATAAAATGGTCATAGGAACTGTATTAAGTTCCTACAATGTGAAAAGGGCCCCATAAGGAAGTATTATTAGAAGAATGGAGAGTGAGTAATGGCCAATGTAAATTTTTAATGAAAGTTGCTCACTGGTGTACAAGACAAGTGAAATATATTTTGTCCATACACTGAGGAAAATACAGCAAACATTGAGAAGTGGGTGGAATTTAATGACATATATGCATTGGCTTTGCAGTAAGGCTGTTTTCATAGAGATGACAAAACTGTGACACTGATAGTTAATAAATTGGGATATTTTTTACACCAAGTTTTATATTTAACAAACAACAAAATGCCAGACACAAAGAAATTACAAAAAAGTTCACTCCTCCCCACTGACTTATTTTTGACTTGGACAAATTACACTTTTCAAAGGAGGGTGTGACTAAAACTGTCTGTAGTGTTTAACCAAAGAACATCCCTCGCCATGAAAAAAAGAACAAAGTCCGTTTCCTGTTTGAAATTTCTCATCAGGCTTGTTTTTGTCCAATGAAGGCTGGGCGTCTCTGCACGGGATGTATTGCCAAAAGTCACCATAAATTTAGGTGATGTATCGGCTGTCGCTTTGTGCATTAACGCTCTGACCTTTTCTTGCTATTTCAGAGGCAATGTGGCCCAAGCTGGTAAGAAAGATGGATACACGGAGGATGAGATGTGTCACCGCCAGAGAAATGGAGCGCACCGCCTCCCCACAGTGGCCGGAGCACATATAAACTATGGCTTCTGTGGAACAAATAACTCCTGAATGCACGCCTTCCACTTGTCATACTGGGGTGCGGAAAAGTTTTGAAGAAAGTGGAGAAGAAATGCAGGCTTTCATCAACAAGAAGAATCGTGTTGCATTTGCGTTCTTATGGGAGCAGTTGTGCGATGGATCAGGTCAAAATTAAGATTTATGATGCTGTCAGCCATTTGAATGAGTTTAATATTTGATGTAGTCTGTTATTCATGCTCTGCTGTTATTTTCAATTCATCTTGTACTGGCCTTGGTAAAAGCTATATTGAAGATAAGGCTGTTTACTAAGTGCAGTGCCCAGTAGTTAGGACGTACTGTTCAGACCTAAGGGCCTTGTAGCAAAAAGAGAATTTATGACAGAAAGATGGAAAGTGAATAAGCCCATTCACTAAAATAGTATTGGGAAACAGTAAATGGGCAAGAATCAGAAGAAACCCCAAATCTAGACTTTTAACCTACTTGTCTGTTGCTTATTCAGAATGATATAAGTGGCATTCCCTAATACCGCAATTAAATGGAATCTTGGCATTGAACATAATAAATTGTATTGGCCTTTGAAGTAGTTTTTTTTTAAGCTCTTCTATGGCTCAGCTTTTAAGGACTTTAAAAAGACCGTCTTACGTGTCCCTGATCATGGGACGGTGTGTTGAGAGAGACCTTGCTTGTGCGGCTCAGTGGTCCTGTCCCACTGAAAAACAGAGAACCTTTTTTTTTTTTTTTTTTTTTTGCCATCAAGGTGTTAAGACAATGTGTTTGCCTGACAGAAAATTACACAAAAGCAGAATTTTGGGTTTGGGTTTTGTAAGGCTATGGTTTTTTGACCACTTTTGACTTGTTGAAAATATATGAATGGAGGCCAATGTGCAGCTCCTGATTTCTCAAGCAATTAGTTTGTGATAAGAACAGTGTAGCCATGTGCTGGAGGTAAGCTGCTCTGCTCCATTGTGTCATTTTCTGTGCTGCAGCTGCTCCCGATTGGTAAGATCCTTCTCTTTTTGTTCAGTTTTTCTGTGTTTAAAGACTGTGTTCTGTAAATTTGTTCAGCCACAGCATAGCCCCGATGCTGGCTGCCTTGGTGTGGAACTGCCGTTATTGTGCCTGCATAGAGCTAAAAGTACTGAATCTACTAAACAGACATACTTTAAAACATTTGAATCAGTGCACATACTAATGTGTATCTCTTTTTGTCATCAGAGCCGGCCTTGGCATTGGCAAATACTAAGGGGCGCAGAGTGATTGGTGGGCGCCCGCCACTGCCCTGTGCATCAGCGCACAATAAGGCTTAATGAGCCTGATCAATAACAGTATATATATAAAAAAATAAATTATGGACACTGGTGAGAGTTTTGAGTCCATAGATATGTTCTACACTTGTCAAGCTTTAAGTCACTTTTTGTTTGATGACAATCGACCTCTTACTTGTGGAGATTTGATCATAAACATCTCCTGAAATAATACCTGCAGTAATGAAAGACACACTCTGAAGCATATGTTACCATGGCAGTGAGTAACACCTTTCTCACAATATTTTGGGTGTATTATTATAAAAGAAATTTAAAACATTAGTCCAGACGTCCTGACAAAAGCGTGTTCTCTGGAGGCTCTGTCCACAACTCAGTGAGATGAGACTGAAGACTCTGTGACCCTGTGCTGCAGGGGCGGGGCAGGGGGAACAACTAACAGAGGATTTCAACACAAGTAATAAGCAGCATGTGTTTAACATAAAAAAATAAAAAATAAAAAAAGCTAAAGCTAAATCACACTATGCTCCAGACTGTGTAGAGAAGCAGCTCATGTTTAAAATGTGAGAGTTGTGTTTTGTCTTGAAACTTAAAGAGAAGTAAAATCCCTTTTTTCTACAGTGTAGTAGTTGCTGAAAATCATATATGACCATCTAAAATGCATCAGATTACACAAAATCACATCTGTTTTGTTCCAAATTTCCTGGAGGAGGTCTCCAGACCCCCTGCCTTCTATTGTACTTTATAAAACCTACTACAAAACACATTTAGGCACAGTTCAGGGAGTGGCACAAAATCGATGCTAATGCTTTATAAAGTCAAATGTAGCCTATATTCTGTTTTAAGGGTTGTGTCCTCTCACCACATGTGCTTGCTGCCATCCAGCCTTTCTGATTTTCATCCTGATCCTGATCGTTGATCTATGATCCTATAGACTGAACTAAGGGACTAACAGTCCTAGATGCATTGCCTGTCCGTCCTGGGAGAGGATCTCTCCTTCAATATGGGCTCCATAAGATTTCTTCTTTTTTCCAGTAGCTGGGTTTTTTTTAGGGGTTTTTCCTTACCAAGAAGGAGGGTCTAAGGACAGGAGTGTCCTGGGTCTGTTTAGTTTAGTGTAGTTATTGTTTGTGCTGATTGTGTGTTAAGTCTGATTGTGTGTTTATGTTTGATCAACTGTCTGTGAAGCCCTTTGAGGCAACTTTTGTTGTGATACTGGGCTATACAAATAAAACTGAATTGAATTTATTTTGGTATTTTAGTGAATAATGAATGTTGGTATTTTTTATGATTTTTTTAATAAATTCATTAACTGTCATGCCTTTATTTAACCACCACATTAATCTGCATAGTTACCTGCAAGCTTAATCAAAAGTTTCATTGATTTTATGGTGAGAATCCTAAACCTTGCAGCTGCTGCTCTTATAATCCTATAATATGGTCAACTTTATGCTGGTCTCAAGCTCGGGTATTTTGTGTCAGGAAGAGCATCTGACGTCAAATGCAGTTAATGTTTATGTGGTGTGGTGTTGTAAGGTGCAGCATGAAGTAGGCCAGCATATTTGGTAACTAACCGATAATAAATATGTCACATTCATGCATGTAAGGGAAACAACTGAATGCAAAAATGAAATTAAAATAAAAATCCTGTTGAAAAACCCCACATGAAAATTGATAAAAGCACGTTTTTACTTTTTATTCATGCTCTACTGTTTTGTGTGGAATCTAGGCCATGCTCTACAGACATATAGATCTCTGTTTTAAAGTGCTGACAATGTCTTTGAGATTTTGGGAAGAAAACATCTAAAACATACATGCACACATGAGATACAGCCTCTATACTTTCTTTGTGTTGAATAATTAATGTTTTGATGATTTGATGCTGTAGGCTACACAGCAACAGGAATACAAAAGTAGATTTGAGGTGCATTTCTACACAGAATATGAAACGTGAGGCCTCAAGGCAGTGTTAGTCATGTGCCATGTTAATGTCTACGGCAAAGTAGATGTGGATGAGACAATGAAGCTGCTGTAAATCCGTGTCTGAAACAAGAAATGTGGCATATCCTGACAGTAAACAATAATTCTGTCCTATTACAGTTTGCCGGCTGCCACAATAGAATCTCTAACTGAATCTGACATCACTTCTAGATACAGGGAAACCACATGGGACGTGGAAATAAAAACAAATGTAGGTACTGCATGCATTACATAGCGGTGCAATGGAACCGTGGAACTGGTTTCCAAACCTTGTAAACTACAGTAGCCCTGTAGGGTCATGCTATAACAAACCAAGAGAAAGTGGTAATATTTAGCTTATCTCAATATTTGGAATTTAGAAATAATTTTATTTATACCATTCTGATATAAGGATATAACAGCTGCCACAAAGATACTGCTTCCAGCCACAAGGGGTCAGTAAAGGAAAAAATGATACCATCCTATTGCTGCTGTTTATCTGCAGCGCGTCTAACAAAAGCAGAAGATATCTCCAATAAAAACTAGCTAAGATGGCACCAGGCTAATACAGAGCAAATTTAATAACTTCTCGCAGCTGATTAATGACGTTTAGTGCTTTCTTTCATGACCTGTTGATTCAGCTGAAGTCCGAGTTGTTGTTCAGTCCTCTGTATGATTTTTTCTCCATCTTGTTGCCTTTTTAACAATAGCAAAGTCCCGCTGACATCCGATGTAATGTCCACATTCAAACAAACCGACTTTTTCTGCAGGTCTTTGTACAACTGGCTTTTGATGCTGTCCCTGCTGTTTTCGGTACAGCTCAGTAGCATGGTGCTTATGTCCCGCCCTTTGTTTCTCTGATTGGTTACTCTGCCTGTGATTGTTCCGCCGATAGAAATTAAACTCAAGCGAAGGGATATCAGACTAACTTCTTTACATAAAGAAGGAAAAGAGTTAGTCTGGCTGGACAGGCTAGGCGTTCATCAGTGGATTCTTTATCATTGTGAGATATATGGGCTTTGTGTCTGAGGGGACAGAGCATTTACCCCTGAACTACAATATCCCAATTTCAAGCCCAGGTCTTGGCGCTAGATCTTAACCACTGTGAGATACTGCTAGGCTGATGCGCAGGTTTGTGCTGATTTGTGCTTCTCGTTTTATGCAGATGAGTTTAAATCATTTGTTGCCTTAATTTACATAATGAAGTTTCTCAGCAGTCTGCCCAGCGCTGACTTTGAGAGGAAGACTGTTTAATGCTGAGAATCCATTAAAGGTCCCATATTATGCTTTTTCAAATATTTTTAGACACCTGTATTAGTATTTCATGTTTCATAACTTAAAATATTGTGTTATACAATACAAGAGAATGCTTAGTTCAGGTGCCTGTCGCCCCCAGCTGGCAACGGTGGGGAATGAACTGAACATATAATGGCATAATTAGCATGGCCATTAGCAACAGGATACTCAATTTAGCACAATAGGGGGCTTATAAAAATTCTTTGACCTCTAAGTTTTAAATGTACAAAAGTGGTGTCATGTGGCTTTATATAATTATGATTTCAGTATGAAAAATGTCAACTTAGTGGCATTTCCATCATCTTTGTGCCATGCTGCCATTCCATTCGACAGCCTGTTGGTGTTTTTTGTTTTTGTTTTTGAATAGTCCATCTGTCTGGTTTCTTGTAGTGTAATGCCACCTGAATTCCCCAGCCTGAGAGCATATGTACGGTAGAATCTCACCCCCTGAGAGGTGAGTTTTCCCGCTGGGTGCTTGGAAGTGCTTCACGTAGCCATGGCAGCACCTGTGCAGCTACAAGGGTAAGGCGCTGTCTCTTCAAATGACCTGCATTTGGAAATGGATGCCAACTCACCATCATAGTACCAGGCCCTGGGAAGAAAAAAAAAAGAAAAAAAAAAAAAGAAGAAGAAGACATTTAACAGCCGGAGGGGAGGGAACATTCGACAACACAAGCAACCGAGGAATAGCTGTGAAGCAAGCACCGAAAAACGTAATGTATCAAGCCGCTTAAACCAGAGATGACACGTGCCTCATTCCCTTATGCCAGCGCTTGACAAGTGATCAGACAATCTCATATCTCATACATATTGCTGATACACACATTTAAATACATCTACATATATCTTCATTATTTTACAGTTCGGTTTGTCATTGTTTTCACCTGACCTCTCGTCTAAAACCGTGTTCCGTAACGTGAGCACACACACTGGCAGAAAGTACAACAATGTTAGTAAAAAAAATAGTCGGTGATGCATGAGCTGCGAGCTGGAATTTCAAATGTGATCCTATAAACTGCGATTCATATTTGATGGGGTAATACAACATGAATTTTTCACCAAGCAGAGAGAGAGGGGAGTGGGGCAGAGGCAGATCAGTGTAGCCACTCACTATCATTTTACTGCTTTTCACTGGGGGAATTTTTAAGGCAAGTATCACAACACACACACAAAATGCCTCATGTATTTCTCATAGTCATTATAGTCACACAGTGTAACAAACTGTAATAACATTTACTTATGTTGTACTTACATAGTGGAATAGTACTTATAGTTTCTAAGTACAAATGTAATAAAAAAATACTTGTTACACTACTCAGTCAAAGTGCACATTACTGCTGAGTAAAGTAGTCACTGTGCTGTTTCTGCAGAACAAAATGCACTTTGGAAGAGAGGAAATTACATTTGTATCTAGAAACTGTAAGTACACGAAATGTCCTAATGTAAGTACAATATAGGTACATGATATTACAGTTTGTTACAACATGTATTACATGGTAGTTACACTGTATTAAGTGTACTGTAAAATAAAGTGTTACCAATTAACCTACTGCAGCCATTCACAAAGTCAAGACATGTCATGGCCCACTTAAATTTTTGAAAATCCCATGCGGACCTCCAACTATAGAACTTCCCTCTATTCAAAAGACTTTTGGGTTTTTCTCCATATATTTCTATAAAAAACTTACAAAACCACTGAAACTAATGACTAAAATAGTCTTAAAGTAATATTTCTAAACAAGTATATAACTGTAATTTATTACAAACTCAATTTCTTTTTATGTACGTAATATAGACCGCCTCTGGTTGCCTCCATGTAGTACTTTCGCAGGCCCCCAGGTGGCCCCGAACCCCACTGTGGGAACCACTTTCCTACTGTATGTATTTGTTTCAAAAACTTTTTGTTGTGAAAAAGTGAGAATATTTATTAATTTGTGTTAGTTGTGCATTACTTTGTTACCTTATAAAGATGTGATTTATTTTTACTAATTTGAACTGAACTAGAACATGATATGTTTCTAGTTAGAACTATACAATTTTCACATTTTTACGTGATATTATTTCACATTATTACAAGTTAAGAGTGTGATACTAATTTCTCACATTACAAGATACAGGTGTATCACATTTTTACGTGATAAAACTCTGCACAACATTACAAGATACTGGCTGATCATGTTTTTACAAAAAAAAAGTATCATATTATTATGAAACATCTTGTAAAAATGTGATAGTATCACAATAAAACAAGATACAGAAGCATTGCAGATATATTGAACCCTAATAGTTTTAAACTGTTAAAAATGCAACCACAGGGGGTCTCAAGTCCAGGTAAATAGAGAAGGTTGTGCCAGGAAAGGCATCCAGTGTAAAACTTGCCAAATCAGTATGTGAATCACTGCCAGGAGGCAGATAATTTACTGTGGTGACCCTGGAAGGCAAATATTGAAAGGGAAGCAGACATTTTATTCTGTTAATACAGCAAGACAAAAAGAACTGTTGCTTTATGAGAACAAAATAAAGTTAGTGAATGAGTGTGTGACTGGCTTACACCCAAAAACATGCACATAATGTATCATCACTTAACTGGATTACTATGATAAGTAATGTAGGAAGTTCTAGCTGCTGGTGTGAAGCCAACACTTACACATTCATGTATTCTTCCTGGTGTCTCTGTAATTTATGAAGGCCGTCCAGCTTTCACCCTGTGTCGGCTTCACATAACACACGACACACACACTCCCATACATTACACAGGCATATGAATAATATTCTGCTCATAGTCAGACATTTCAGACATAACTTCCCTTATGCATCACTTTTCTTTTGTGCAGCGATGCATCCTGAAGAAGTACAGGTTACTAAGGAACAGAAAATTTGTTTTTTTCCCCCTGATACCAGTCCCTAAAGAGAAAATAGCCCAAGATTGTCTTCTGTGAGTCGGCGGCGAAGTGGTTTCATAAAAAGAAATATTTATACCCGGGCCGCTTATCACCCCGCAAATGTCGAGAAGTATTAATATGTAACATCCTGCAGGGCTCTCCAGGACACTTGCCATAGCGCAGTGGCAAGAGGGAGGGAGAGGGTAGTGTTATCGGGGCCCCGGCACTGTGGCTTGGCGATGGTATCGTGCCTCCTGACTGGATTCTATTAGGCAATGCCCACATCTATGTCTTGGGAACATATTGGCTCACATTGCGGGGCGAGTGATAGGCCTGGAGCCGCCATGACACACCGGCTATCATCCCCCATACAGGAACGCCATATCTGCACACCAGTTTACTGCACAGCCAAGATTATACAGACTCTATCTCTTTGAAATAAATCATACTTGGTTAAAAAAAAAAGCTGCATTTAAGGTGATGGGAATATTCCTTTTTTCTTTTTTTACTCTACTTTCCCAAGTGGCCATATTTCTAATAGGATGAGTCATTTACTTCCTTGCTGTTGCAGATTTAAGCAGGAGATTTGAATTGCAAAAACACTAATAGAAAAACTCAGAAAACAGTACAAGGGTATAATGAGACAGCAGATAAAGGATAAGTAATGAGAAGCTGTTTGGCGTTAAATGCGGTGGTTCGTAGGAGGTCAGCGGTGGGAATTTGATGGAACGAGGCTGTACATCTGCGTCCGCTATGTTGTTTCAATCAGATCATGCTTTTTTCACAACAACTCAATTAAAACAATAGGTGGGCATTAATTCTGGTCAGCAGCACAGGGAAGGCTAGAATGCATTTAGCAACGTTGGAGAGGGCACCGAGGTTATTTTTAAAGTGATATAAGACATTGTAGCTATTGAATTACCTGTAGATTTATGTGTGCATGCATTTTGGAGAATTGGCTTAGACCAGTGGTTCCCAAAGTGGGGTCCAATACCCCCTGGTGGGCTGCAAAGGTACTGCAGGGGGGCCGCCAGAGTTTTGAAATGAAATACAATTGGATACTTGTTTAAAAATATTACTTTGAGGGTAGCTCCAGGTTTTATCTTGTGAAATTTAAGACCTTTTTAGGATTTTTTAACGCCAACATTAAAAACATTGAAATTTACACTGAGGTATCCGTACTACTCTCTGAAACTCAAGGGTTTTATTTTAGAAGTCTAATAAAGATGAAAGAACTCCTGACCTGCATTAAAAAAATATGTATTTGAAAAATGAACCCTGCATTTCAATGATAACATTTCTTTAATTATTAATATATTGTAATTGTAGTGATATTAACAATGTTTTGACAATTTTAAGCTCTAGATGAATAAAATTTAATACCTACTCATAATATTTAATACTTTGAAGGCCTTCATTTTGACACAATCAATTTTAATATCTTTTTAATGCTTTTAGGACCTTGGGGCAACCTTGTTTTTAACCACCAGCCTGTGTTTTTGTCAATTTTTTATAGAAATCTATGAAGAAAAACAAGACATAATATTTTAACTGGAGTTAAGTTTTATTGTTGGGGGTCCACATGGGATTTTTTAATTTTTAAGGGGGCAGTGACACTCCTGACTTACTCCTTGATTCTACAAATGCCTTTGTAAAATACATGAGGCAACTGTTTTGAGGATCACAGTAGTATTCTTCAGCAGCTTGCACTTTAATCCTTACCTAATTGCAGAATGGATCCACAAACTCACTTACATCAGTACATTAATTTCCATCTAAAATTGAGTAAGATAACTCCACTATCATAACACTATCTAAAAATGATGACAGTTTAGCTTAGCATAACAGAGATACTAGAAAAAAACTTCAGGCTGACAAGCAGAGTCTCTGACCTTATCTCTTTTTCAGTCAGATACCAAATGATCTTTTCCAAAATGCCAAGCTAATCTTTTAGAAATGATCAGTCGATGAGCTAATTCCGTTGCATTAGATTTCCAAGAATTAGAGAAAACTGTCAGCAGCGGATTTACGCAACGCTCCATCAGAACACACACAGATCTTTTGCTTTGATAATGTAAAGGATGTAGCTCTTTATTAGCTCCAGCTCCTACTGTTTAATAGCAAGTTGTGATGACAATGACAATGTCAAAGCAGGCATGTTATGTTTTTTTCAGGGTTCTTAAAATAACTTTGGGCACCTTTGCATTAGTATTTCACGTTTTATAACTTAAAATTATGTATATGGAAAATGTCTTCCTTCGGGGAGCTGTGACTTTGACTTGCAGAAAACAATGAGATTAGGTTTCTGTTGCCCCCTGCTGGATGTTGAATACACTGTACATAATGTGCTTCGTGTGGAGTGTTTTGTCTTATATGTTAAATGTTTTACTCACTGCAAACCAATTTCTTTATGGGAATAATAAACTGCTACCTGCCTATCTACCTAAATGAGCTGACTGCTTCATAGTGACAGCAATTTGAGCACTGAAATAATCCAAACAAGTCCAGTGATGGTGTATGCCAGGGGTCGTCAACTACATTTGTTCAAGGGCCAGAATTTTTCTTGGCAGTCACTGTGAGGGCCAGACACTCATCATAAAATAAAACAAAATAATATTGTATCCTAAGTAGTATAATATTATTCTATATATTAATTTTCTACTTGCACATAAGCCCATTTTCTAATAACTAAGGCCTGACACTTTTTTGTCATTTGTGTCTATTTGCTATGAACAAGGCTTCATTTACACTCTTTTCTGGGACACCACAGTTGTGTGTTATTGTGTGGGGAAAATGTCCAAACAAGGACATTTTTGAGAAATAACTGTCAATTTTGCATTTCCAAACTGACAGTGGAGTACAGATTTTCCTACATGGACTATAAAGTATACTTAAAAAAAAATCTGTTATTCACTTCATGTGTCAGTGGTCAAAATGCTATACCTCATCAGTGTATTACAATAACTAGTAACTGGTCACATTCTAGTAGTATGAATTGGCATTTAGCTAAAAACAAACAAACAAAACACACACACACACAAAAGGTGCCTCAAATAGTGCTTTTTTCATAATGTCCAAATCAGAAAAAAAACATTTTATACACTACAAACTACAACTGGAACTTTCGTGACTTTAGCAAAAAAAAAGAAAAAAATGTTTAATCATTCAGCTTGGTGTAATTTTTATTCTGCACAATGGGCAGTGCATGTGTCATCTCTGGAGCAGCCTCTGCTTTTCTCTTGTGCCTCTCTCCGTTTAAACTCTGCTTTGTTGTGAACGTGGGTGTTCATTCATTTTCTTCTTTGGCAGCGTACAGGCGCAGGCAGGAGTTCACACTTCTCCCATAGCTCAGACGAACACATTGTGCAGCCTGTTAGGATTATCTGCGCCGGCGAAAAGCTTTGGAGACAAGGCCAAACAAAATCCTAATTATGCTGAATGCACTGTGCTGTTTTAGCGACGTGGTGTCTCTGGAATGTTCCTGAGCGTACCACAGCAAAGCTAAATCTTAAAACAAACTGCCCTATTAAATTTAATTTAAAATATTCATGCATTAGCACACTTCATACATTTGTGACAATATTTGAGGTTCAAATACACTTTAAACATTAGTTATTTTAAGTATTTTAAAGTCTTCCTTTATCAGTAGAAAATGCTAATGGTTTAAAAGTCTGCTAATATAAGAATAATACCATGGCTTAAAATGAATTCCGCTGTCATAGTCCAGAGAAGCTCCACTTTAAATTTTTCATTTAACAAGTGAAATTATTAATTAGGTAAAGCACACACTTAATTTGTGCTTTAATGAAAATGTTCCTTTCCATGCTAGCAAAAATTATCTTTGTATATCTGGCTGTATATAATTAAATTCTAAAAAGAAATGTTTTGCTTTGAGGCTTTCAGCACACTAACATACAGGGTTGCCAGATCTTGCTGACAGCTACCAGCCCAAACAAAACCTAAAATCCGCCCAACATAATAAATACCAGCCCCAAAACAACCACTCTAAATGTTAAAACAGTTACATGTAAGAAAGAAAACAAAACTTCATAGCTGCACAAAAAAAAAACACAGACAGATCTCCCACAAAGAGTGTTATCAGACAACCCAAGCCTTCCTGATCAGGGCTTCATAGAAACCACAAAAAAAATAAAATTGAAATAACAACATGAAATGTGGGCAACCAAGCACATGAATCATTCATTTTAAAACAAGTGAACTGATGACCTGAGTGGAAGGACACAGCAGTTTATTAAAAATGTGTATTTCTTCTTTGCTTGTTATACAATTACAACTATTTTGTTAGAATTTTCTCAAGAATATTTTCTAAAAACTTGCCAAATGTTTTGAAAAGCAGCCCAAATTTTATAAACCGGCCCAATGCTATTTTTCCAGCCCTAGGTGTTTATAAGAAGGCCAATTGTGTGGAAACCAGTCCAATCTGGCAACACTGCTAACATACTGTATAATTAATATGGAAAAATAAAATAAATATTATTTTAATGGATGCAGTTAATGAAACATGATCAAACTGGTAAATATTCACAGGAAGCTACAAGTCAGTGCTAGTAGTGTTGTAGTGCAATGCCACAGGCTAAAATGTGATTTATTTATTGTTTAAATAATTTGTGTCCTATTAATAAAATATGAAAATATGAACTTATGTTTGAAAAATCTTTTTTTAAACATCTGATTTAGTTGTTTATCATTATGGAGGACAGTGAGCACTACTGCCTTGTAGTGACAGCAAGCTAAGCACTGAGATTATTAGAACCAGTCCAGTGTCCGTGTATGGGCTTTAGAAAGATGCAGGAGCACCTGCTGGTTTCATGAGTCTCCGTAGAGCATTGAGACCAAGCGTTTTCAGCTCTTAAGGACAGAGATGGCATCAGCAGACAGGATTAATCAAACGTGTGAATAAAACAAAATACTACTCTAGGTATGTTTTTGAGGCACAAACAACATTATAACATGGATAAAAGCTCAAAATGTTGATTTAGCAGAATAGAGGACTTTTAAATGCAATCACTTGCCATGCTTTTGCTATGGCACTAGGCTAGTACTAATGGCAAACATTCATTAAGAAATAAAAAGTTACATTTTCAAGCAGCGTTAATTTTAAGTACAGCTGTGCAAAAAAAGAGAAAACAATATTTGAAATAGTGCAAACATGTTAAATGATCTCCTATTACCCAAAGGTTTAATTTCAACACTGCCTCTGGACACTGTTTCAGAACACATACTTTTCCTCCCGTGTGAAGCCGACTTCCTGCAGCTCACTGATATGGCTCTGCTCTGTCCTTATCTCTCATTAGGCCGGTCCCCGTCCTCCTCAGACAGCGGCAGCCGAGCGCATCCTCCAGGTGAGCGGTGGAAGCTGATACCGTATTCTGCTGCTGGAGCGGGAGGCTGCTGTCCGACACATTCACCATCAGCGCTGGTGTGATGGCGCGCTGCATCTCGGAGCTGTTGTGATTCATAGACAGTGAGTAAACATGGATGCGGCATCTTGCACACATCACTGATCTGTCAGGGTTGTTTTTTATTATACGGCTTTGCTGCTTTTCATATGTTTGTCAGTTACAGGAGCAATGCGTACAGAAAATAACAGTACTTGAGTGTAGGCATATGCGGGTGCTTCCTAAAAAATAGCCTGCACAAATATTAGATAAATGCTGTCTGCTAGTCACAATATTAAATGCACAACTCAAGTAACTTAAAAAAATATGTTACTGGAAGGTACGCTGCTTTTACTTTTCTCTCGGTCGTAGCCATTATTATGTCCCTGCAGGGCTACCATGGGTGCCAATTACGCCAAATTTACACTGAATCTGTTGCGTATCCGTTATGTGTCTGGGAGAAATAGACACAATGCAAGTCAATGCATGGCTTTACAGCGGCTGCGTTGTAGTACGTCTCTGTGTCTGGCGCGGTGACAGAAATACGTATGAAGTCTTTTTTTGCTGGATGCTGGAGCCATCATGCACAAAGTTGAACAGAGCAGATGGAGCCAGACAGGAAGTCAGACCCGGGACCAGTGAAGAGGATCGGGTAAATTTCAAAATAAAAACGCTTGTGCAGCCTCTCGCTCACATTGCTGTAAACATCACTGTAAACATTGCATCTTAACTGAGGACATGGGGGTCACAGACGAGAGCGGACACCATTAAATGTGAATAAAAAGGAAGTATTTATAAATGTAGCATCCTTACCCAGGGTAGAAGCACAAAAGTCATGGAAATAATCTCCAAATCAACAGGAGATCTTGGTCTGAGGCAAAGGTGGATTTTGTTTACGTGGAGCTCTCTTTATACATGGTTGTTACCTGCGTGAACTCATAACTTCAGCTTAAACTTGCTCCTCTCCCATGAACTTGTAGTCGTACCAAAGTCTACTGCATATGCAATGCATTCAGTGTGAATCTGTTGTTATGAGTTGTGGGGGACTTAAGTGAACTGCAGCACCTATAGGCTATAGGCCTGAGGCGGCGTACACTCTGAACACTGGCCAGGTAAGGTCAGAGCAATTTTTTCTTTCCTTGTGGCTTTTCAGTGTTTTGCATGTTCAATTTGGCAGCGTATACACCGGGTGCCCTTCTTATACAACCCTCTCTATTTATCCAGCCTTGGGACTGGCACAAAGAGCACAAAGGCGTGTGGCCCCCTGTGGCTAGATTTGGTGTAGAGCTACTTATTTAATAAAATAAATACAGGCAATGTTGCTATGCTATTGTTGGAGGTGCAGGCAGTGACCCAAAACTGCCAAATCTGGAAGGATTTTATTGGGTAATGCGGCTTTAAGTGTGCAGTTGCAATTTCCAAGCCACCACTAGATAACACATTTTATTTTCATCCCATCAAAAAAAATGATCTGAAACTGGAAACATGGATGAAATACTTTTGTAATGTTGCCTTTCTTTCAAGTTTCAGGTGTTTGTTTATTTATTTAAAATAAGTATATGGTAATGAGCTTCCCCATAGCTAATTAGCTTTTGTCAATTCAAATTATGCTAAAATAAACTTTTTTGCGCTTTTAACCATGTTGTAATGTTGTTTGCACCTCAAAAACATACCTGGAGTAATATTTTGCATCATTCACGCATGTTTGACTAATCCTGTGTGCTCAGACCGTGTTTTTCTCAAGAGCTGAAAATATGTCCCCTTTAAACTCTTATTATACAGATTTTGAAATTTTATTTCAAAGTTCTTGGGAAAAATGAATGGAAATTTACTTTGAGGGGCAGATACATATGCAATGAGTCAGACACCACATGCTGCAAAGCTATGACAGTTTTAAAAATGTGAAGAAATTCAGGAACACAATTCAATATTCAGGAGTTTTTAAATAAATCATGTTCAAATCTGGAGGTCATTTGGTTTGTTTAAAAAATATATTCAGGCTGTCTGTGTTCACATTTTCTCGCACAAACTTATAATAAATGCTCATTTACAAAGCTGGCAGCAGAAGTGCTTGGAGAATATCACTCTGTTTACTAAAGTGTGAGTGCTCTCCTAATTCCCCGGCCTCATAACATGGCCCGATGCCTGGGAAGAAAAGCTAAATCAATAATACATAACTGTGACTCACCATTGACTGACTGGAGAAGTTTCCCCTTTGAGAAGTTGCTTGTTTTCTTCGTGGCTGAGGGGAGAAACTGTCCACTCATCCAGGAAATAAGGCGGCGTCCGAGTGATTTAGAGAGGCGAGTGTCTGTCAGGCATCCGGTCCACCCGAGACGCACATCATTCCAGGTGTTCAGCGGCCCGTTGACGGATAGATACACTTCTTTTATTGCTTTTCCGGGACTTTGATCAGCCCATTGTGGAAATGCTATTTGCCGTTTTATCTGCAGCGCCACGTTATTTGTCGTATATTACACTGGACGCCCAGAGACCTGTTGGCTTCAAGGTAACTTCAAGGAGAGTCTGGACTTTTCCCCACTGGATCTTGTTAACGTGTGGGTCAGGCGGACAGAGTCAGGCAGAGTTTTCACATTTGCTTTATTAAGGGTCTTGTATCATGCTTTTTGAAAAACATTTGGCCGTATATTGCATCGATATTTCATGTTTTATAACTTAAAATAATGTGTATGCATTCATGTGTCTATGTAGAGTGGTGAAACCAAGAGTTTTCAGCTCTTGAGAAGGGCAGCGCCTTAGCATACAAGATTACTGAAACATGCGTGAATGAAACAAAATACAACTATAGATATGTTTTTTAGGTGGAAACAACTTTATAACAGTAAAACCTCAGAAAAGACGATTTAGCAGCATAGGGGACCTTTAAAGGTACTGTAAGCAGCATGTGCTTGTACTGGATTGAAAACAATACTGCAGTCTAAATCAAAACAATGCTCTCTTTTCTGATTGTACCTTTAAGGCTTGGCTCAGAATTTGGCACCTTACAGTTTTTGATGTAACATACAAATACATACAAATGGGAAAAGGTTGATCAAAATATATAGTTAAACAGCCACAGAATTTTTTTTAGAAAAGAACGAGACGTAAAACATGATACACGTGCATGATAGTTTACTTAAAAATATTTTTGTACTACAGATTTTGGGATATGGTTTCCATAAACAGCATTTTGAAATATTGCTTTAAAAACTAAAGTTGTGTGCAGAACTCTGCCAAGACATTACAGTTCCAACCATATGAAAAATGTTTGAATTCCAACAATGCTGTTAGTCTCCCTGTCTGTTTATTTTCTAGATATTTTATGAAATTGTTATAACGTTTTAAGCTAGGTAGCTGACAGTCAAACCAATGCTGGCAAACACAATCTCTTCAGCAGAGGTAACATTTACCAAGTTTGCAGTCTTATAATGCGCAGCAGCTGAATTCTTGTGAGATTGGCAATTTCACAAAGTCACTAAAATACATTTTGTCTTCCTCATACATGTGCCAGCTCTACCAAACCACAGCTGCTTTGAAAGATTGGTGTGGCAGTACTGGTAGTGTTTTAGATTTGATGACAAAGTGATTACTGAAAACTGAGAAGAAAATAGAACCAAGTGACATTTTGGCCGATAATGAGATACTTATGTGCCATAATATCATCATAATAATAATAATAGAAATCATGTATTGACAGCCATCTCTACATAGAATTACTGTATGTCAGTGCCAAAAGGACGCAAGTGCATATTGGAAATCGCATGAAAAGTTGGAGCCAAAAACGTGTACATGAATACTTTACGAAATTAAAAGAGGTATGATGCTGTTTGCTGTTCCATAATTGTTCTGGTATCAATTGTTATGAACATTTAAGCTTTCAGAACCTGTTTAGTCCTGTATAGTTAGCAGAATGTCATTTATCTTTTTGACTAGAAGTCATTATGTTGTTATGAAGTAAAGAATATTGATAGAACTCCAAACAAAATGTGGGTAATGAAGTTTGTGACAAAACATGATGTCAAAAAATGCTGAAATGCGTTTGCTTAAACTTATGGTGAGTCAACAGCGGCGATTTATCTGACCAAAAAGCCTCTTTTAACACTTGTGCGCTGATTTGTGGGTGATCTTCATGCCCTGTCCGCTCGGATCAATACAGGTGTCAAAGCCATGGTCCTAAATTACTATTGGATGCTCATTACGAAGCAAAGCTCAATAGAAGTGCAGCTCCGGTGTGGCCGGTGTGTGCACGGCGCATCTTTCTTTAGTGGCTGCCAATAACGCCAAGGCCATGAGGTGGTCGGGCCGTGGAGGTTTAATCAACTAGAAGTATGATCTCTCCGTCTCGTAGCCACATAAACAAGACTCACCAGGGAAAAAGCCCCGGCTCTCCTTGAAGTTACCTTGAAACCAGCAGGTCTCAGGGTCGTCTGTGTAATATACTGCAATACTGGAGATAAAACGGCAAATATTGTTCCCAGAAATGGATTATCAGTGCTCATTTTTAAAATCAGACCTGTTTATATATATATATATATATATATATATATATATATATATATATATATATATATATATATATATATAGCTGGAAAGAGAGGGGCACTTGCAGCCTCACAATTTGGCTGCCCCCAAAGAATATATTTTGGACAGACTAAGATTGTTTTCACTCCAGATATTTGTACCAGACTCTGGGTCATAGTTGACAGGTTTTTAGAATATCCAAGCACCCCCCCCCCCCACCCCCCCCCCATATAGCCAAAATAATAAGTTAACAACCAAAAAACAGACTTTCTTAAAACAATATTAAGCATTTAAATAGACATTATAACATAGTTTAACCTCAATGGGAGCCACTTGAGTTTGTTTTAAATGTCCCTGTGCACCAAATGTGAAATTAGCCTAAATGATGCTGGGTTAGACTCTGAGATATAATATTTTAGTCTAAACACACCCAAGAACATTTACAGTAGTGCTTCTCAGTAGTCCACCTAGATTACTCCAACGTGAAAGAACAACTTTTATTTAAAGGATGAGATGTCATCCAGGCCAGTGGTTCCCAACCTTTACCCCCTCACTCATATGTGTTGGTGATTCTGCAAAATGTGGTTAAATTCTCTATCTGTTTATAAGTACAAATAACATTTTCTTCTTTTTTTGTAGTAATTATCCTCCATTTTTTTTCCTTAAAACGCAAATTCAAGATAAAAATACAATTAATAATAATCTGCTTGCCTTTAAAATAAAAAGGTTAAAAAGTTACAAAATAAACTATTACATATATTTACATAATTTATGATTTTTGTGTTTAATGTATACCTTACAAATAAAAATAGTAATCATATTAATTTACTATATAGAAAAAATAAAATAATTTCAGTAACTCCCCTTTGAAACAAGCTTTTCAACCTTAGAATATGTGACAAAAAAAATTGTATTCTTTAATAATTTTAATTCCGGTTTATCACTTACCACTCAAGTTTGTCTCAGTTTCAGTAGTTTGATATGAAAAGATGCAATTTTTTCTTATCAAATTAACAATTCTTAACAAATAAATGATCAAATAATGTTCATGTTCAGGCTGTTAGCACAAGTTTGACCAATGATACTGTTCCAAGTGGATCTGTTCACATTGAAATTAGCGATGCCCACACTGGCTGTTGATCTACAAAGCTTGTCTATAATAAAAGTTGAAATCTTACTAGAAATAACACAATTAAAGTGAGATGTGCATGTGATAATTACTGGATGGCATTGGTCGTTGAGCTCAGAGCTAAACATAGTCCACTACTAACACATTAACTACAATCCTACCTCTGTGTGATGCTGTTAAGTGCACTGACATTCAGAAACAAGCCCCTCTTCCACATCATGAAAAAGATTTGTGCTATAATGAATTCCCGACATTATGTGACTCCCAAAACATGCCATTCACAATTGCATGTCCTTTCATGTAATGCAGTAAATGTAAATTCTTTTGGTGGCTATATGAGTGTGTCTGGTAGCAGAAAATCTTCCAACACAGAGCTTCTCTTTTTCTCGGCAGGAGCCTGCTCTTCACCTGAAGCAAAGCTCATTTCACTGGAAAATTGGCTCCACCACTCAGCCCCCCGCTCGCCCGTTCTCTCCGCCTGCCTCTCTAAATTCAGCTGTTATTGTAGTGCCTTAAGCGCTAATCCAATTAGCTATAGGAAGCAAATGGAGCTAGCTCTCATTTTTAGCTTGTCACCTTGCACAAGGGAGCATGGAGAGAGGGGAAGGGATGACTTTTATGGCGATTGTAGCCTTGGGGGATGTCTGATAGCAAAGGATTCACAGTTTTCGGAGAAGTTTTTTTTTAGCATGAAAAACAACCAAAAAAAAAAAAAGCAATACAACTTCGACCAGCAACACATTTAAATATCTTGCACACAGAAGTATTTTTGTCGTTATAAACTTATTTATTTCACTCCACTGACTCACATGACCCTTGTCCGTGGCCTCAGGTGGACGGTCAGTTTTATGGCTTAGTGCTGATCTATTAAACACATCTTCAACTACAAAGAAACCCGAGTTGCCCTTGGCAGTCAGGCTTCCATGAGGCGGCCATATTTCTCCCACTGCTTTTGCTTCATGCCAGATGGTGTCAGCGCTCACAATGCCCAAAAGCAGCGTGGGTGGTGAATCCACAATGTACCTGCAGCAATGATTTGAGAATGAGTAAACGGCATGGGCTGAGCAGTGCTGCCTTGGTTTGGAGGCACCATTAAGCGTAGCTATGAGCCAAGACTGTTTAAGGTTGGTTTATCAGTGTATAAGGGTTAGGGCAACTCCAGGGTGTTGATTCTACGAAAGAAAGAAAAAAATCCTAAAAGGTTGGTCATTTAAATAGAGTTTTTTAAAATGATGTTGGCCAGAAAATAAAAGTTGCTGGTTAAATATGTCATAACTTTGACATTGAAAAAAATATTTTATTAATAAGTATAGTAGCAAATATAATAATAATACACTCAAAGTCACATGGCAGTATGAACTGGGGAGAGCAGGATTCAAATCACCAACCTCCTGAGCCACCGTTGACCATAAACTATCACTGTAATAATAAACAGCAAACTATTCCCACATTTGATCTATAAACGTAGATTTATGTAGATTTATGTACCTCTCTCTAACATGGTAAGGTTAAAAATGCGGTTGTGCTTTATTGAGTACAAAGCACACCTGTACAAATGTGTGTATGTCCTACCCAGGAACTTTTCTATGATGCTGCAGCTTCCGGGGAACCTTTGCATTTGCATATAAGAGATAACTCAATAATTCAATAGACTTTTCCATTGAACTAGCACCTTTTGTGAGGAAATTTGAGCAACCGAATTATCCTAGGAGCTATGTTAGACAAACAGGTCCTAGTTGACGGGCCAGACTAAGAGCCACTCCCACTCTCACCTCTGCGATCTTGTTGTTTCACTCATGAGCTGTGGGTCATGACTGAAATGACAAAATTGTGGACGAAATGAGGGTGAGGAGCTCAGTCACCCGGGAGCTCCCTTCCCAGGGAGGTATTCCTGGCATGTCCCGCTGGGCAGAGACCCCCAGGAGGGACTATGTCACTCGGTTGGCCTGGGAACTCCTTGGCATCTTTGCTTAGACTGCTGCCTCCATGACCTAGCCCCGGATAAGCAGTAGAAAATGAATGGATGGAGATTATTCAGATGTT
The DNA here is from genome assembly GCA_020698575.1 of Bostrychus sinensis. Lineage (NCBI taxonomy): Eukaryota > Metazoa > Chordata > Actinopteri > Gobiiformes > Eleotridae > Bostrychus > Bostrychus sinensis. The sequence goes on along the minus strand of CM036259.1, from coordinate 22,667,567 downwards.
TTACAATCTTGCACTTTGATTAAATTACATATCATATCAATAATATATCCACCTATAGTACAAAAGGCTCAGATGTTTCTTTCAACACAGTGTGAGGCTACATTTGGTAAAATATTGCAACAACAAGTAGCTTGTTTTGTGTCAGTGGCAGCTAAACATCTACCACAAAAATTGCTAGAATTTTGAAACACATGCGACAACTTTATGACACATGCCACATTTGGTACTTGCCACATACACAACATGTCACAACTTTGTGACACAACCTTGTGGCTACATATCCCACTATGGGGATCACACATTATCATGGTTTGTGGATTTTGTTGAGGATGACAAGCTCTCGAGTTTAATTCACACACCTAGGACAGAGGGTGAAGGGCATCAAGAGGGTGAACAAAAAAAACACAAAAAAACAAGAATAGAATGCTTATTTTGGACAAATGGCACAGAAAACATGTCTAAAATACATCTGTTACCTGGTTTGATCAGTACAGTACATACAGTAAAATAATAGTCGACCTGCACAGTTATTTACATAGAGGCCTGCAACAGAGGTTATCAGAGGTTAGATTATCTCATCTGACTCTGTGAAGCATTCGGGTTCACCCCAATGCCTTTGACCTTATTTCCCCACATGTAACTTGCAAAACGCAAAACTCTAGATGACACGTTACAAGTCGCTGGTGCCCAAATGGATGATTTTCTTTGCAAAGAGCTTAACAAACGCAGGTTGTCTGACTCCCTCTGCGTTCTCTGGTGGTTTTGCATGAAGGGTGCGACATGTGCAGCTTTGCCCTGTCACCAGAATCCTCATCTCACACTAGCAGACCTTGCCTGTGGGCCTGCCTGCCTCTTTGTCACCCCGACGCCCCATCACTGTGACAGCTCTGCCTTTTGCCCTCTCTGAGCTTTTGGAACAGTGGATGGCTCATGCTAGATTGGAACATGATGAAGTGGACCCCACGGTATTGAGCCAAAAGATGCTAGTGGCTCAGGTTTTTTTTTTTTTTTTACACTGTTGCATGACAGAAAGTACAAGTTCTTTGCAAAGGTCTGCTGAGGTTATCCTATTAGACTTTAATGTTAAAATACATTAGAGAGTCAAGTATTTATGCCACATGTTTCATGCAAGTTAGCTTGAATAATTTTCTAAAATGTTTCTGCAAGGATTCTGAAAAGAAGGCAGAGCACTGCAGTCAAAACACATCCGAATGTGGGTGTTTATGAGATATAAAATGCATTGGATTTATAAAACTCAAAGTGCTTTACATTGCATTAATCATTCACTCCTCAGTTACACTTGCTGGTGGTGAGCTGCTTCTGTTGCCACAGCTGCCCTGAGACAGACATGGCAGAGAAGTGGCTGCCATTCTGTACCTATGGCCTCTCTGACCACCACCAATCACACATTCATAAAAAGGTAAGGTGAGTGAAGTCTTGCCCGATGACACTGGAACTGGGGAGAGCAGGATTGGAAAGGCCAACCTTCTGGTTATAGGATGACCACTCTACCCTGTGCCACAGTCACCCTATCGTATGTGCTTTACAAAAATGGCATCAAAGAATAATAAAGACATAGAGCCACCTGAGAGCCTGAGTGAATTAATGTTGCTCCTTTTGATTAGGGATTAACCGATGATGGTACCACAGACAGAAGACGGGTAGGAGTATTCATTTGTCTTACAGAGATAAGTGACAGGTCTCTCTCAGACATGGCACCAAAATCCAGCTTGAGTGACAGGCCCAGATGTGGCTAATCTTACTGAGAGACCAGATCTGGGCTGCATGTACTGTTTCCAAATGTATTTTAATACCAGTGGGTGTGTTAATGAGTGCATCCTGGGCTTGCTAACATTGAAAATTCTGTAAAAAGTGGCCATATGGTTTGTAGCCCTAACCCTGGATGCTTGTAAAAGCAACACACCATAAAACTCACACTCTCAGTTACATCAGGAGTTATTAATAGAAGTGTTGTCTGCTTGTGGTTGTCTGCACAGAAATATGTGGTTATCATTGACAAGTTTTATTTCACAGAGTCATGAGGGAGAAAACACTGGGCAAATTAGAAGCACTTGGAAACCACAAACCTCAACCAAGGCAGTGGCCCTATCCTGCATAGGCAAGGATACTGGGGATGTTCCAGTTCAGGGATAAATGCTCTATCAGTTGAGCCTCAAAACCCATTTATCTCACAACAGCAAAAAAGGCACTAAAAGTAATGTGTTCCTTAACAAACTCTTCCACAACAAAAACATATTTTTTCCTCAACCCATTTCTGACCATACCTTGAGCTGGTTTTCTTGCAGTTTACATACTGAATTAAGTCTCTCTCTCAATATGATCAAAGTAGTAGACAAACACTGTACACACTGTAAAGAGTGTAAGACTGGAAGCCAGTGTAGTTTTCATCTCATGAATACATTTTTCTGATGTATTGTACATCACTAGAAGAAGAGTGGTTAAAAAAACTGTTTGTCCCTTACCCTCATCTCTGCATGAAATGTAGGCTTTTTCTTGATATTTGGGGAATTCACATGAAATTATTGCATTGACTAATCTCCCAAAAAAAAAATCAGGCCACCACTATATATAGTAAGTACAGTAGTAACATTGTAAAGGGAACATGCTATGCTTTTTTCATTTTTTTAAAATAAATGTGGATATCTTTGCATCAGTAATTCAATGTATTATAACTTAAAATACTTTATATTTATTGAAAACGCTGAAAACTTTCACTTCACAAAATGCTTGAATGATTGAAACGATTAAGTGCCAGTTGCTTTAAGGCCTTGATGGCCCCACCCACTTCTCTCAGTCAACTCCCACTCCATTGTAAAAATTTACTACAGGGCTGAGGCCTTCCTCTGACTAAAGCCTGCTACAGACAATACTGCCTCTTGAACATCTTTTTTGAGTTCACATGTGAATAAAGTTGGGAGGATGTGAGTTCAGACATTATCCTCTGTAATTAGGCCTGCCATATGGAAATGTAAAGCTGGTTTAATGATGAAGATTCTGACGTCTTGCTGCATTGTCACAAGAAAATCCCAAAATAAAAGATGAAGCAAACAACGATCTTGCTTGACAATACTCGGCAGCACTTGTATCTCTTCTAGAATGAGCATTATCAGGCACACTAAAAATAAATTCTAAACACATGACAAATTGACACTAATGACTATTAAAAGCTGTCAAACCCTCTCCACACAAGGGCGAAAAACCGAAGCGATTTGTTTGTCACTGAATCCAACTATAGAGCCATGTCAGTCTTCAAAGAATGCTCTTCAATCCTTCTATTTTTATTGGCAGACCGCTCTGTGTTGTGTCAAGTGGAGGGTGGGCCCTGGCAGCTGCGCGTTGAGGAGACTGCCATTCTTTGTGATGTTTTCATGGGGTGGGGAGATGAAACAGAGCGCGCTAATTGAGACAGCCCCCCGATCCCTCAACCCCCACCCCGCCCCGCTGTACGAGCTGCCGTTCTGTTAGACTAAGACACTCGCCGTACGTAATTACAGTTCTAAGAGTAGCTGCCTCTCCCGCTAATGTGCAATCACAGGTTTGAACCCTCCATTAAAGGGATGCTTACCAGATTTGGTTTTGTTCAAGCATCCGCTCTTACCACTCTGTGACGCCATTGTGTGATTATGAAGGATTTGAACTTGATGGGGTCACTTATGTATGGCTCGGTGCATGTCCAAGGAATACCAATGCTTTTGCTGTAGGTCTTGGTTGTGCAATGTCTCGGCCATGTAGCTTGATGTCAGTTTGATTGCTCCATTGCTCAGTCAGTAAATGTATCTTTTTGATTATTCAGGCTTTTACAGATCAGAAGAACATCACTGAAGTTGATGGCTATTTGTGCAATTGGTTCCAGGTTGGCCTCAAGACAGGTTTACGACAGCTGAGGCTTGTGATTTTCAGTCTCTGGGCAGCGTCTTTTGCAGTATCTGGGCTTAACATTGGGGATTGGTTGGTGACCTTTTGACCTGTCATCCTGGCTCTCGCTTGCTGTTGCATTTATGCTGTAGCGTACCTTATGTTGTGCCAACTGCCAAAGTGTTTTTGCTGGCGTTAACTCAAAAAGGCATGGTCAGCTTTTCATAATATTTTCATGAAAGGTCAGCAATTGGCCAAGAAATAAATGAGTAGCTTTTGGTGTGTATCTGGAACACTGCCAGAATCCTGGCATTTCTAATGGATTGTATTCCATTGCTAGATAGGGTCAATGTCACAGTCAGCAATTTTGTCTGTTAGCAAGATAATACTACAATAAATCAATAAATAAAGGCACATTTTCCTCAGAAAGGTACATTACATAAAAGAAGAGATCAAAGCCTATAGATCCTAATGATCCTATAGATCCTAACTTGAAGGATGATAAAGGGATCAAGAAACACAGCTGTAATGGTTTTTGCACGTCATTCCAGTCATTGGTTGCAGTAGACTGGAATGAGGAACGACTGAAGGAAGTACAAACTTTTGGAATGATCAAGGTGATGAAGTTACTGGAAATCTATTCTGTACTTATTTCTGAACAGGAGCAGCAGCAAAAGCCAGTTGTTAAAAGATGTGGCAGTCGGTACATATGTGCAAGGTTTGTTTGAATGTGGTCATTACGTCAGATGTCTGCGAGATTTTACTGCTTTAAAAATGGCAACAAGACAAAAAAAAAAAAAAAAAAATTACATAGGACTAAACAACAACGCAACATCAATCAGAAGAGATTTAATTTGATCTGTGTAAGCTGCCACCATCTTGGTTCTTTTGGATAGACATATCTTCTGCTTCTGTATGACATGCTACAGATAAATGGCTGTGATTGGTCAGTTCCAAATCAAGTGATAGAAAAGACTCCCTATAGCAGAGGAACTACATCCTCATCCATCCATCCATCTTCTTCCACTTTAGCAGGGGCCGGGTCGCAGGGGCAGGAGTCTAAGCAGGAACACCCAGACATTCCTTTCCCAACCCCAAGGCATTCCCAGGCCAGCCGAGAGACGTAGTCCCTCCAGCGTGTCCAAGGTCTTCTCTGAGGCCTCCTCCTGGTGGGACCTTGTCCTTTCAGCCATAACCCAAAGCTCATGACCATTGTTGAGTAGGAACGTAGATCAGCCGGTAAATTGAGAGCTTTGTCTTTCGGCTCAACTCCTTCTTCACCATAACAGACCGATACAACAACCACATTACTGCCGACGCTGCTCCGATCCGTCTGTCAATCTCACGTTCCATCCTTCCCTCACTCTTGAACAAGACCCTGAGATACTTAAACTCCTAAACTTGAGGCAATGGAGGAGGCAACTCTCCTCTGACCTGGAGAGGGCAAGCCACCCTTTTCCGGTCGAGAACCATGGCCTCGGACTTGGAGGTGCTGATTCTCATCCCAGCCGCTGCAAACCATCCCAGTGCACACTGAAGGTCCTGATTTGAGGAAGCCAACAGGACATCATCTGCAAAAAGCAGAGATGAAATCCTGTGGTCCCCAAACTGAACTCCACCTAGAAATTCTGTCCATTAAAATAATGAACAGAACCAGTAACAAAGGGCAGCCCTGCTGGAGTCCAACATGAACTGGAAACAGATCCGGCTTACAACTGACAATGCGAACCAAGCTCCTGCTCTGGTTGTACAGGGACCAAACAGCCCTTAGCAGAGGGCCTCGGACCCCATACTCCCAGAGCACCCCCCAAAGAACGCTACGAAGGACACGGTCAAACACCTTCTTCAGGTCCACAAAGCACATGTGGACTGGTTGGTGAACTCCCATGAACCCTTGAGCACCCTATAGAGGGTGTAGAGCTGGTCCACTGTTCCACGGCTGGGACGAAAACTGCATTGTTCCTCCTGAATCCGAGGTTCGATTATCGTCTGAATTCTCGTCTCCAGTACCCTGGAATAGACTTTCCCAGGGAGGCTGAGAAGTGTGATTCCCCTGTAGTTGGAACAAATGCGCCGGTCCCCCTTCTTGAAAAGAGGGACCACCACCCCGGTCTGCCAGTCCAGAGGTACTGTTACTGACCATCATGGGATGTTGCAGAGATGACAGCCCCACAACATCCAGAGACTTGAGGAACTCAGGGCAGATCTCATCCACACCCGGTGCCTTGCCGCTGAGGAGCTTTTTGACCACCTCAGTGACTTTGGCTTGGGTGATAGTCAAGTCCACCTCTGGGTCCCCAGCCTCTGCTTCCTCAACAGAAGGCATGTCACCACATCCTCATTCTTTCACAAAACATAGGTGGAGCTGGCTCGCCAGACTACTGGTTCATTAACATCGGACCCTAATCTTGTCAACACGTTTGACATTTGAGCTGGTCTAAGTTTCATTGTGCTGTTATTCTGTGTTTTGTCAACCATCTCAGGACCAAATTAGCTGAAATACCAATATGAAAAGGTTAATTTGGTCTTCTAATATACTTGGACTGGGACAGTAATAGGCATTGAAAACAACAAACACCACCGCTGGATCAAGGAGGCAATCAAAATCCATAAACGCGTTCCCAGAACTGTAAATCGGGGCGAGGGGGGCGTACCAGCTTTCTCACACCTGGAACACACTTCTGAAGAACTGTAAGTCGGACAGCGCTGATGTCCTACCACTCCAGGTAGGAAGACAGAGCCAAAACTTGTAAGAAGTCCATTAGCAGAGATAGTGTCCAGCCACCAATGCGCCCTAAATGAATGAATGTATGACTTTTGTATTGGGATCATAGTTCATCTAATTGAGGTTTGAATGCCTCCTATTTCATTTCAAATGTTTACCGCCCAATCAAATTCATATCTAACCGCAACATTATACGAGACACTCTTTTAATATTTGATAGCTGCCTCAGAGTATGAATCTTGCAGCAGTAGTGTACAGTTCTTTTCAGCTCCATACTAAATTATTCAACAGGAGTAGAGCCTGTCAGCGATTAGCACATACTGAAAACCAGCCTTGTACAATGGACATATCACGCACAACTTTTTTTCCCCCCTTCTATTTCTGTTATTTTCAGTTCTATTCAAAATGACAAACATATTTAGACGCTGTATTGGAACAAGTCAGTGGAGGATACGGATTCCCTGGAGCTTTCAGTGCTGGGGCTGTACAGAGTGGGTTTGTCATGTTCACTGATGAATGCCTCTTGTATAGGTGGACTCACACACTGTGCAGTCTATTGCATTGCACTCCAACATACAGTATATAATGTACCAAATATGGATTTTCCTGTTTAAAAGCATTGGATATAAATAGGGCAAGGAGGTGATATTATGTATTGTGAAGGCTATAGTTAGACACATTCTGTAAGGTTAAGCAAAATGAAGTTTTAATATGGATATAGAGGTATATACAGATGTATGTTTTCTTTATGATATATATTATATGCCAATAATGATATGGTGTTTTATGACTGACATGTACCCTTTTACGTCGTAACAATTTTCCAACCAGAACCCTAAAGGTGTTATGACCAGTTTATATTTTTCATATTTCATAAAAATTACAGAAGTGTGGCAAGATATGATGTAAACATGTTTAAATCAAATATTAGTTTTACTGATAACAATGGTACAGTTGAGTTATTAACAATTAGAAATATACACTGCTCAAAAATAAATAAATAAAGGGAACACTTAAACAACACAATGTAATGTAATCAATCCCACTTCTGTGAAATCAAACTGTCCACAGGAAGCAACACTGACATCAGTTTCACTGCTGTTGTGCAAATGGAATCGACAACAGGTGGAAATGATAGGCAATTAGGGTTTGGCATTTGCCAGAGAACACCAAGACTGGCAAATTCACCACTGGGCCCTGTGCTCTTCACAGATGAAAGCGGGTTCACACTGAGCACAGGTGACAGACATGACAGAGTCTGGAGATGCCATGGAGAACGTTCTGCTGCCTGCAACATCCTCCAGCATGACCGGTTTGGCAGTGGGTCAGTAATGGTGTGGGGTGGCATTTCTTTGGGGGGCCGCACAGCCCTCCATGTGCTCACCAGAGGTAGCCTGACTGCCATTAGGTACCGAGATGAGATCCTCAGACCCTTGTGAGACCATATGCTGGTGCGGTTGGCCCTGGGTTCCTCCTAATGCAAGACAATAATAATAATAATAATTAATTATTATTATTATAATGCATTAGTCCTATATAGCAATTTTCTAGACACTCAAAGTCGCTTTACAATTTGATGCATTATTCATCCACTTCTCAAGCACACTTGGTGGTGGTGAGCTACTTATGTAGTCACAGCTGCCCTGAGGCAGACTGATGGAAGTGTGGCTGCCAATCTGCACCTACGGCCCATCCAACCACCTCCAAACATACAATCAAACTTACACATACATACAGGCAAGGTGGGTGAAGTGTCTCTACTGACTGAGCCCCTGATGAATGGGTATAAGTCTAAAGCAGTGGTTCTCAAACTGTGGTACAGGTACCAGTGGTGGTACGCAGGCTTCTTCTAGTGGTACTCAGGGTTTTTACAGTTCAACTGATTGATTTACCTTAATTTAGAGCCAGTTTTAGTCCTGTCTTAGTCCTGCTCTGTTGGGACTAAAATTGAATGTGAAGACCACAGCTTAGCCCTGGTTTAGTCCTAGATTTAGGCCTGGTTTAGACTTTGATTTAGACCTGGTTTAATCCTGGTCTAGTCCTGGTTTCAGACTCAGTTGTAGCCACGGTCTTGGACCTGATATAGACATTGTTTATGCATTTTCCGTTCTTTAACTCCTTTATTTCTTTTGTTAAGTTAAACTTTCCTTTATCATTCCAGTGCTACAGTTCATCCCCTCACCACTTAAAAATATACATGATTTGCCCCAGTTCCATTCGCCCCAGTGCCATTGGGTCAAATGTAGAGAACAAATTTAATAACTGTAATCAAGTTGAACGAGAGGATTGAGGAAGAATGAGGCCGAAGTAGAAAAAGATTCAGGCTGGTTTATTCTGAGCTCAGGTTCGAACAATCATCTCACAGGCAATAGATAACTCTCCGACCACGCAGGATCGGCTCACAAAGGTTTAAGTAGGTTTCACAGCATAGTTATGAACCAATCAACATGAGAGAAAACACTTTCTTTACTAAAAAGGCCATGTTGAAGCATGGCCACGAGCCAATTGTTTTAAGGAGTTAACTTTAGAACTGACAAAACCAAGTTGCAGAAGTACCAAAAAGGCAAGATGGGAGCACAGCCAGGTGCCCATCATAAATAACTGTTAACTTTAGCTTAAAATGGGACCCCCAAGGTAAACAGCTGTGCAGTTCAAATTTAGTTTAACAAAAGGGGCTCCTATAGGCTCCGTCTTTAAGCTTCAACTCACTATGTAAGGACAGTTCAAATAACATGGAGTAAGTATGAGCCTCACAAACATTTCCTGATATCAATAACCTATGTCTTACCTTACCTTGAATGGAGCAAAATTTTGTGAAAAAAATAAAGTCAATACATTATGTCCAATAATCCAGTCATGTTAGATTTAAAGTTGAAATATGAATAGTTGTAGTGTTCAAAGCTGTACTGTCAAATATTTTGCTAATTGCTAAATACAATTTCAGATCCAAGAACCAGCAAGAGCATAATGGAAGACATGAACAAGATTTTAATGTGAAATGACAGAGTGAGTCCAGTCCAAGATATTCATAAATAGTTGTCCTTGAAGCAAAGTTCTTTTTTAACGTTATGTGCATAAGGCTGGAAACTAAATTATTTTGGTGTCTGCATGGGTAAACTTTAATTAGAGACATCAAACAATTTATGTCTAATGAAAAAAAGTTCTGACAAGGTCAGTCTTAAATACCAATGATGCTTATGTTTATGCATATTTTTGGGCCGTTTATCTGTTTGTGGGTTTGACGTCAGTGCACAGGCTGATATTCTGACAAACTTGGGGTGGTAGAGTGATTAGCGCTTTGACCTTTCCACAGGAGGTTGTGGGTTTGATTTTTAGACTGGCTGATTCACAATCTCTTTGAGTGGAGTCTGCATGCCTTCCCCCATGTTACTGCTGGGTTCTGTCTGGGTGCCAAGACTTGCTTCAGGTGAGTTATGATTCTCAATTGCCCCTAGTGAATTATTCTGAACAGTGAATGGTTGTCTGTCTGGGTTTTGGCAGCTGATTGGCCATTGTCCAGGTGGCCCCCCACATCGGGCCCACAGTTGCTGCGATAGGCTCCAACCATCTCTAGCAGGAACACGAATAAATGAATACTGCCAAGTTCCAAAGAGCATACACATTTTGTTTGCGCAGTATAATACATTTTATATGCTACACGATAATAGTTATGTTCACAAATGTTTAGGTCTGATTAAGATTTTCAGCGTTTGTGACATTTTTTAAATAAATGAATAACACTTAAGAATAAAATAATATTAATCATTACTTAATGTGGAACTCAGTAACTTTTTTACTTTAAACAACAGTTTCAGAGTCCATGAGATGGATAAATGAGTTTTTGTGGGGTGAGTAAAGCACCCTGCATCTCCCCCATGCCACCTCTGGGTCCAAAACAAACCAAAACTTGCAGGTATGAGTGCTGCTGACCTGATGTCATGGAAGTCTCGAGTCTTGTGAGAAAGCGGCACCAGCTAGTGATGGCTTTATTTCTCAGTTTTGGTCATGGCAAAGTGTCCAAAAGACAGAAAAAAAACTTTATACAGATACGAGTATGGCATCATACTGGAGTCAACAGCTCTGTGGAGGAAAACTTACTGAGTTCCGCTTCAAGGATTAGTACAGTTAATTGATTATGTACAAGGCATTACTACAACATTGAGATATAAACATTGTTATTAACTTTTAATTCCTGACTACTTAGCTCAGGTACAGCAATGCAAAATTAGAAATATCAATGTTCATTGAGTATCTATGAATGGTTTATTCATCAAATTATTGTTAATTACATATTTATTAGTGCTTTATTACTGCTTAATAGTTGTCCTGGCCTCGCTGAGCACTGTAGCTGTTGATGTTTACTGAGTTATTCAGGTAGCTAAACACTCTCATCACAGGTTTTAATAAGACAAATGTAAAACTGAAAGACACAAAAACCAATGACTGAATGCTAGGCAAATCAGGGCCGTAAGCTGGATTTTCAAAATACAGAGGTCCAACAAAGCTGTTTGAGGCGCAGAAATTTCTAATTACTGTATGACTTTTTGCTAAAAGATTGGATAAGTCTAATAACTTAAACTAGAAATAGGCCCTACAAATAACGAAAAACAAACACCAAGTAGCACACAGCTCAGGATTATACTATGACTAAATAAGGACATAATCCAGGACTGTAATGAAAATATGGAGGAAAAAATTGTGAGGTCTGAACCACATGGACGTTAATGCTGTGTGAAAAATCTGCGAATTACACACTGACATTATAGCACAACACATTTATTACACACAATCCTGGATACATAACCATAACTATAACTTATTTTACTTGATATAGTTTTTGCATTGTAGGTTGCAGTCTATTGCTCTTTCTGGAGCAGCCACTGTCATAGACCCAGGATGCAGAAGTTTAACTCCAGGAGAAGTTATTTCAAACTAGCTGCTGATTAACATGGACAACAATGATGGCTGCAGAATGACTGAGCCAGAGGCAGTGGCAGCAGGCCTCCTGGATGCACAGTCCAATATTTACACCCTAGCATTACCCCTGTGTGCAGCACTGGCATTAGCAGCTGCACGCCCACAGCCAAGTGCACCCACTGTCAGAGGCCGGGGCAAAGAGGAAGACAGTCGGACACTGGAGGTGGAACTGCTTGGACTGAAATACTGCGGGCTCCGAGCTGACACATGCCCATGGACTCAGAAGGCCCAGTTTCTAGAATGTACACAAAAAGAAAGTAACCAGTCTGAATGTCTGCACTGCAAAATGAAGTTAGGTCAGCGCTTGTCAAAACAAAGCACACAGCATTGTGATCTCTGCGCCTCCAAGTTTTAGAAAGTAAAAAGAGAAAGAGAAGAGATCCACTTGGTTAAAAATAAAACAAGGTCATGAAAGAACAAATAAGTTTCCACAGTCACCAACAGGAAAGTACACACTGTGCAACTGATTTTTTCCTTGTTTCTTTTTGGGCAATTTTGGCTTTTATTTTGATGAGACAGTAAGCAGACAATGTGTGTTGAATGTAATATGCACCCACTCAGTAAACTATGAAAGCATTTTGCTTTTTAACAAGGTTTTGTTTTTGTAGACTTTGGTAGCAAGATAATTCACAAAGTTTGAGATAAGGATTATACCAGATGCCACGGACATACATAGGGTCAGAAAAGGAACAAATAATCAAGTATTTTAGTGGATTATTTTCTACTAAAATTGTGATTTAATGAATACAGCATTTACCCCTGAAGTAGAAGATTCTTGGTTACAGTCCAGGTCTGGGCAATATACTCTGGGCCTCTAGTTATGTATGACATTAGCCAATACCTTTCAACAAAACACTGTTCAAAATGATGCCGTTTTTCTAACACAAAACCAAGGTTACATGAGGACTGTACAAATGACGAATGGAAATTAAGATGGATTTTGAAAAAATGACCAGTGCTAATCCTATATGGAAAAGCACAGTCTATGGATTCAGAGACATTTTGCTTTGCCTGCTCCGGGGTTTTCATTTGCATCATCCTTTAAATCACCTCTCCAAATCCATTAGTGCAGAAAGCCTTTAGTTCAGTATAGGACCAGAGGCAAGGATCCTCTCCACTCAGAGTGATGGTCAAGACGAACACTTTACTGTAGATTTCAGTTTTCTAGGGATTACACTATGGCTTGTATCCGGGTCTATGACACACAGTCACAGAGATTTTCAATGTGCTAATATAACTTTCCATAATGTAGTAATCAGTAAACTGGAAGCACTTGGAGAGAGAGACCTCTGCTAAGGCCTCACAGTCTCTCCTGATAATTTTATTTCACTTCATTGTTTTAATTAATGTTTCTTAATGCATTTTTGTTTCCTATTCCACAGAAACTTGTGCTTAGAGAATTACACTGTTGTAAAACTGGTCCTATTTGACAAAGAATCCTGTAAAAGTGAAATGTATCCATAATGTTTTACCCTAATGTAACAAAACAACACCAGCAAAAACATTTTTGGTGGAGGTAAGAAGATGTTTTTAGGCAACAGCAATGACTGGTTGTTTTCAATCTGGTTGTACAATGTATATAATAGCACATCAATATGGTGGATCTGGTAATCATCACCAGTGTCAAGCCTGGTTGGTATAGGGCTTGACAAACAAGACATGGAACAGGGTGAATGCCAATTAAATTATGGTGGTCAAATTATATAAAACAAGGTCAAATGTGTAGGCTAAATGAGTAATCTATAGCATGAGTAGTGTATGTAAGTGTAGTATGTGTGGGAGTGTTGTATGTGGAAGCTAAAGTGAAGCGGACAAAAGAAACAGTGGCTGCAGATGAGCAGGCTGGAACGAGCTGAGAGCACGCGGGCACTGAAGGCCTGGGTTTTAAACCCCACAGGCCACGGCCCCGCCAGGTAGCACAGGCAATCAGGAGCAGCCTGCTGGCCACCTGTGAGGAGGAGGACAGAGAGGCGGAGAAAGAGGAGGAGGCAGAGCAGGAGACAGGACTGGAGGCAAAAGTTAAGCCCCACAGAGGCAGACTAAATCAGGTCTGCTCTGCGGTTCTCACACCAGGCATTTTACCTGAGTGGCTGTGATTTAGTGAGGATGCTGCCGTGCACGGCTCTGGTGCACGTCTGCAACTTGATGCTTCTTAATACAGATAGAGAGCAGTAATTGGCATTATGTAGCATTTATGCTAAGTTTGACGTTAAATATGAGTTTATTTGGCAAGCTGATTTAGCTTAGGGTTAGGAATACGGTTAGGGTTAATGTTTGGGTTAAAAAAAGGGCTAGTTTCTTTAATGTTATTAGTACAGAAGTACTAACTTTAAATACTAAGTACTAATTAGTACACAATATAAGTGGCATCCAAATCCACTTTATTTGTATAGCACATTTTATAAACAAGACAGTTTCCAAACCAAGTAAGAGCAATACAATAAAATAACAATAAACAAATATTTAAAAAAAACAAACACCAAGTAAATAAAAACTAGATTTAAAAGACACAGAACCACACAATCCATGCTGAGTTAAAAGCCAGAGAATAAAAGTGGGTCTTAAGACGAGACTTAAAACATTCGACCATGGGGGCCGTTCTGACGTGGGAAGGCAGAGCGCTCCACAGTTTGGGGCCGACAACAGAGAAAGCCCGGTCCCCTAAGGTTTTAAGTCTGGTCTTAGAAACAATGAGATGGAGCTGGCCCTCGGACATCAGTGAACGCGCTGGAGTGTAAATTTGGATGGGGTCCGTAATGCACTGTGGGGCTTTAAAAACAAAAAATAAAATCTTAAAATCAATTCTAAAATGAACATGAAGCCAGTGCAGGGAGGCGAGGATGGGGGTGATGTGGTTGTGTTTTTTCCCTTGTTAAAAGACACACAGCAATGTTCTAGACTAAGTGTAGTCGACAAGGTGCATTATGATTAATTCCAAAGTAAAGTGCGTTAAAGTAGTCCAGATGTGACAAAATAAAAGCATGGATTACGCACTCAAATCTGTAAAAGATAACATAGAATTATTGTTGCTAAAAGGCAAAGATGATAAAAACTGGATTTTACATCTGTGTTCACTTAAAGTCAGAGTCCTTAATGACGCCAAGGTTGGTGGCTGTAGTTTTACTGTGCTGACTGAGGGCACCCCGCTGGCACAGACTCCACTGCTTCCAAACATTATTACTTCAATTTTGTTTTTATTTAAGTTTACAAAAATTTGAGCCAAACCTTGACATCATTAAGACACTCTAACAGGGGTGTCGGGGGTTGCTGTTGTTCTTTTTTTATCTGCAAATAAATGTGCATATCACCAGCGTAGAAATTACAGGAGATGCCAAGTTTCTGTCAAATTAGAGCAAGAGGGAGGTACAAGGTAAAAAGGACAGGGCTGAGAATTGATCCCTGGGGGACTCCACAGTACAGAGGGGTGATGGACGAGGCGGAGTCCCCCTGTCTGACAGTGAAGCATCTCTCGGATAGATACGATCTAAACCATTTTAAAGCAGTCCCCCTGACACCTACGCAGTCTTCCAGCCAGCATTAAAGAACTGTGTGGTCAAATGTGTCAAAAGCAGCAGTCAGATCTAAAAGTACTAAAATACCTGACTCACCAGAATCAGTCAATAAAAACAGGTCATTAAAATCCTTTAAAAGTGCCGGTTCAGTGGTGTGAAAAGCTTTATAGCCTGACTGAAAAATGTCTTATACTCTGCTGATAACACAAAAACAAACAAACTCTAGTCTTAAGTTGATACCAAATAAACTCTATTTATTTTTTTTATTTGTTAATTCAGTGTTAGTTGACATTGACAGTGATCAACCAAAACAATACCACACAGTAGGCACATGCTCTGATTGTAACGCCCAACGTAAAGCTCCACCCCTAGAGCCTTTAGCTTAAGTAACACTTAATTGCTCCTTTACAGTAATTACATATATAGCTAAATATTGAGCTGGTTGCTAATGTTCGCTACACAGCCTCTGACATGTTATTTATGCACAATTTACAATTTTTGGTGGCTAATGTATTGCAAGCTTCTTCCCTTACAGAAAATAAAAAGAAGCCCCAGCTTATGTTGTTTACAAACTCTAAAATGTTATGGAGTGTAACAACTTTTAATATATGGATTTTCCAAAAAGTCAATGGGGAAAATGAATGGGAATTTTACTTCCGGAACCAGGGGTGGGCAGTCACTGTTGAGCTCCATATTCTTTAAGTGAAGCTCTATGTCTATAAGTTATCCCCTCTGGATTAATGAACCAGAGCTTTTTGATAAGACATCAGTTATTTTCCCCCAACACCCAAAGAATGTGATTTTGAAAATAGACGACTTGTGCACAACAGCCCAGATACAAGTCAGAAAATGATGTATTGACTATGTGTGACTGCAGAGCTCTTCTAAAATCGATATTCACAGGAAGCCAGTAATCCAAGATATTTTTCCACTCGTTTTGCTGCAATAAACCAAAAATCATCCAGCAGCCAGTCTGTATCTTGTGCTATTATCGCTACTGTTGCTGCCGCTGCCATTTCATCATTTCACGCTTCAGGATTTGGACAGATCTGGAGATATGTTAGATAGCATTGCACTGGTAACATATTGGCACAAATTTAGATGATACTGGAAATTTAGCACATTCATCATTCAATTGGCTAAGCTGGTCATTTGGAAAACAGCACCTAGCCTTCTCTGCTAACTGCGTCTGAATTTTGTACAGTAATCGAACATAGTGTTTGAATATACACATGAAAATACAACAGGAGGCTCTGTGGAGGCATGACACCTTCTGGAAAGTAAATAAAATCATGTTAAAATGAGCAGTACAGCAAGTAAGCCTAATGATCAGTAATGAGCCTCAATTACTACCAAGCAGCTCCCGCTAGAGGTGTGTACAGCCCCTACTGGACCTCTAATAGCACATACTGTACCTCACATTAGGGCTCGCACTGGCCTATTCTAATCATGGCTTTTTCCTTTTAACTATTTGGTAGTGCTTACCTATGTGTCCTGTTCACTGGCAATAAATAGTAATATGTCCTCTAGCTATTGGGTTGTATGTTTTGCATCCTTTTGTGTTTAGCTATCAATTTAATAAGTGAGATGTGTCTATTTTTTTTTGTTACACAAAATCAAGTGGTACTGAATATGTGATAATTGACAAGCATCTATAGATATGTGAAGATTTCCATTGGCAGCATGTTAGAAACAATATGAAACAGAAAATGCAGTTCTAGGTCAGTGGTTCTCGAACTTTTCACACTAAGTATCATCTCGGGAAATGTTTTACTTTACTAGTATCATCTTTAACTGATTAAAATGAAAAGGATTATATAATATAGACAAAACTGGGACTAAATCAGGTCTAAACCACAACTAAGCCAGAACTAAACTACAACTACACCAGCACAAAAGTAGACTAAACCAGGACAAATTTAGAAATAAACCAGGACTAAACCAGACCTATGCAGTGGTCTATACTTCAGATTTACCTGCAAAACACAAGTACCACCAGAATAAGTCAACATACTTCCAGTGGCCGAAATGAGTTTCCTCCGTAGGGTGGCTGGGCGCTCCCTTAGAGATAGGGTGAGGAGCTCTGTCACCGGAGCTCGGAGTAGAGCCGCTGCTCCTCCACATCGAGAGTCAGCTGAGGTGGCTCGGGCATCTGTTCCGGATGCCTCCTGGACGTCTCCCTGGGGAGGCGTTCCGGGCATGTCCCGCCGGGAGGAGGCCCCGGCGAAGACCTAGGACACGCTGGAGGGACTACATCTCTCGGCTGGCCTGGGAAAGCCTTGGGGTCCCCCCGGTAGAGCTGGAGGAAGTGTCTCTGGAGAGGGAAGTCTGGGCATCTTTGCTTAGACTGCTGCCTCCGCGACCCAGTCCCAGATAAGCGGAAGAAGATGAAAGGATGGATGGACCTCCAGTGGTATCCGTACCACTGGTACCCTTCACAATCTTGTTTTTCATAGTTGGAAACATAAAACCTTGTTCAGTTGTGTGATAAGCAATTGTCCATACCAACAGCATTCTAATAACCCCCTTTTCCACCAGCACCATTTGGTTTTACTCTACTTTACTTGGTTTTACTTGGTTTAGGTTGTTTTCCATTATTATTTCGTAGTACTGGTTTATTGTGTGCAGGGAGAGAGGGCCCTCACTGAGGTGACGTCCTGTAAACACAACATAAACAATAATGGTGGAGGCTGCAGAGGCAGTGTTGTACTTGTGTTTTTTTTTTTTTTTTTTTTTTTTTTTTTGTCACCCACAAATCCAAAGAAAAAGAGGTGGGAAAGGCTACAAGCAGTGAGGCAAAGTACTGTCGAGAAATACAAGGGAGTTTGGGAACTGCCAGTTTGGGTGCTGCTAAGAGAGAACGTTTGAGGGTAAGTCAAGGCAACTTTGTAACAGTGGTGGAAAGTAGCAAAGTCCTGTTGCTTTCACTCTTACAAAATAAAAGCATTTTATTACTTTACTGTGTGTTTTACATATGGGCGCATTTTATGGCTTTGAAGCAGCCAGTAATGTAATACCATAACTTAGGCTAACAATTTTGCCCAGTCACCACATTAGTTTTAAAACACTAATGCTAGGCTATAAGCTACAATTGTTGTTGTTATTTTAGGCTTTCCTTCTTTCAGCGTCACATTTTAGTACTGGTTTGGCTTGGCTGGAACCTTGGCTGAGCAGGTACCAAAGAAGTACCTGGTTACGGTAACGGTTGCCTAATGGAAAAGTTAACAAAGTGGGTAGAACCGGGCAGAGTAAAACCAAGTAGTGCTAGTGGAAAAAGTATAGTAATATCTGGACCAGTTACCAACGCGCTGGCTATAACCAGTAATCGCAAAGACTATATTTTGGTAGCATGGTTTTTGGTGATTCTGTAGCCCTATTTACTACAGGTAACAGTCCTATTTCAATTGTCATTTAACAATTTTTCCCATTACATTCTATGGCCCGATTGTACACACCATTTTAGCTGAAATATTTTCTGCCTCCCTGCTCCTCTAGCTGAATTTAGATCTGCTCTGTCCCTGCCGTTATGACTAAGAAAATCCAAAATGCCCACAAGCTACAGTCATGGCACTTTGCATCAGCGTCTACTGTTGGATGATCATTTTTGCTTAACATGAGTAATTATCACATTCAACATGACTAATTTAATTGAACACAAATTAGTGTGGCCTTCCTGGGGCACTAAACTCTATCAGCATTCTGTTTCATTCTCTCACAATCTCTGCTATGGCACAAAAATAGATGGATAGACAGAAAATAATACTTCAGCTGCAGTCCTTTTCATATGTATGTAGACATGTTTATATTTTATTATATTCAAAAAGTAAGTTCATAATACCATTTGTTTTACTATCGCTATTGGAAAGCATACACTTCTTTTCCCAGATTACGTCTACGAAGCTGCCGGATCAAGCACGCTAAAGTCTTATCTGGGATGAAATGGCACCATCTTGTATTTTCCACAATACAACATGGCAAAAGAACAATTTATTCCTTTGCCTTATCGCCACCCATCTGTCCGGGACTCTGATTATTTGTCTATGAAAATACAGAGAGAAATGAAGACGCGGGTTGAAAGGGGTGAAATGAATGTCTGCGACGGACGCTGTATCAGCCATCTTGGTCCAAATGTCATCGGGCTTCCTCCTGATAAAGAAATAGAGTTATCAAAGGCACTTCCTATTGCAGCTGCCATGGCGACGGGCTGGTATGGAGGAGGTGAATCCGAGGTAAGTGATAAAGCTTGGGAGGAGGAGAGATGTTATGGCTGCTTCCGAGCCACACTGTTTGTTATGGGGCTGTCCACACCCACCGCCGACGTGGCTTTGACGATGAAGATAAGTGAATACACTGCAGCACGTTGGGTCTCTGAAATCACATTAGCCTTTTACAAGATTCAGCTACTGTTGTCCTTTAAATGTCAACTCTTTCACTTTTGCTTTCAGGGTTAGTAGCATTTTTTTTGTTTGTTTGTTTTTGGAGCTATCCCAAGCCAGCATTTTGTTCAGAAACCTAAACAATAACAAAATCGAAGCTGCAGTTAAAGGGGACATTTTATGCCTTTTTCAGTCTTAAATTTGGACACCTGTACATTAGTGATGGGTGATACAACACTTTTTAGATTCGACACGATACTGATTACTTTTTGGGGGAATTTAATACCAATACCCATTGTTTCTTATGGGTGAAATTTTTTCACACAAGAAATTGCTAGCCTTGAAGACAAATCTCATAACTAATACATGCCATTTAACAACTTTAATGTACACAGTATAAAATAAATAACTTTAGAGTGCATAGTAGTGAGCTGGCAATAGGAAAAACAGCTGACTTCTTGTCACATGACATGGGTGGCCCAGCCAAATATGCTGCTGGGTGGGGATATTTTGGCACAAAACACTGGAGTAAGTTGCCCAAAGTGATGCATGTGCTTCTATTTCACATTTCTTCATTAGTATTGATACTTTATTCATATACTAGATACACAAATGAGTATTGTGTGATTTAACATTATTAGTATTAACTATAGTAATAACATTTCACATAAAACATAAAATACTTCACATTTATTGAAAACCATCTTCTTTGGGGGGCTGTTTCTTTCACTTGGATTAGGTGCCTGTCGCTTTAAGGCCTAAGGCTCCTGTGTTGAGTCCGAGCACTTTAAGCACTTTGAGCTCATGAGCGTGAATGAAACAAAATACAACTCGAGGAAGGAGCAGGAAACAACATTATGACATGGTGGGAAAAAAAAGTCAATTTAGCATCATAGGTCAAATCAGCTCCTACTATTCTACAAGTACCTCCCCCTAACTAAGCTGAGAGCAGACACAATTTTAGTTATTTGTAAAGAAAAGCATTAAAACTGCTATCAATTTAAACTGTAACCCACAATAACCTACAGCCTAAAAGACTAGAAAATGAAGAGTTACAGACTGACAAGCTGTTGATTTCAATTAAAACACTCCAGTCGTGTTTCAGGGTGTTTTTAAAATCCTCAAGTAGGAGGCTAGAATATTGTTGTTATTGTATTGTTGCTTTAAAAAAACATAATCACAATTATTGTCCATGTCATTATTCTACTGTGAAATAAACACTGTCGCCATAGTGAAACAAATTCTCTTTTATAAATTCTTTGTCAAAGTTTTTGATTTAGCACTAAGTCTGGTGGAGGACAGAGATTACATCAAGATCCACTGTAAGACAATGACACTTTAATTAACTTCTCCACTCACAGAAAACTTCTGATCCCACCATACAACTTTACTCTGTTCTTTCATTTTTTCATAAGGAAAATGCCTGACATCACCTAACCTCCACCTAACTAAAACAATATTCTTTTCAGTCGTTTTTACACACATTCTGGAAGGAATCAAATCAGCAGTCCTTCTTGTTAGTGCATGCAATTAACACTCAGAGGTGCCAGACAGACTTAACATTGATTTGTGGCTCATCTGGTGAACTCTGGTCTATGGAAGAAATGCTAGTGTTGACGTAGTATGCTGTTTTTCCTTTCACATTTAAATGCATGTACACCAGGGTCAAACAATACATTTTTCTGTCAATCCATACCATATAAGGATGTTTAGTCATCATTAGTCATTCCAAAATAAAAGTGTAATGATTTGTCACAGACCACATTGGTGACACTGAATAAGAATTTATCTTTGATGGATGTTGGCCAAAGGTAAGAGTTTCCACTGTTTTCTTCTTTCTGTTTTCTGTTTAATCCCATCCAGGGTCACCACAACAAATCGTCTGCCCCTAGTGATTTAAATACTGATGTGGCATAGGTTTTATGGTGGATGCTCTTCCTGACACAAACCTGTCAAACGTGCATAATATAGCCCCTTAAAGCATCTTTGCTATTTTATTTCCTATTTCCTTTTTTATTTTTTATTTTTGCAAACCCATCCATCCATCTTCTTCCAGCTACATCAGCTGACTCCTCTCAATGCAGAGGAGCAGTGGCTCTACTCTGAGCTCCTACCAGGTGACCGAGTTCCACACCCTATCTCTAAGGAAGCGCCCAGCCACCATGTGGAGGGAACTCATTTCGGCTGCTTGTACACTCAAGGAAAAAAGAAACGCACCACTTTCATTTTCTCAATTTGTCAAAAAATATTACAGCCAGTGAAAAATTACAGACTACAATGAGTTCAGTACTATTCTGAGTCAAAATGAAATGACTGTTTTCCTGGTTCCAGTTGATTGATTTTGATGAGCAATAACAACTGTATTTTTGTATTAATCACCTATGTCTGGGTCATGAGTAAAACTCAGAGATGAATTGGACCTGTCCTCAATTGTGCACAACCATTCCCTATAAAAAGACACCAAAATGGGAAAAAAGCACATTTGTTCACAATGCCACGACTAGTGCAACCAGAGAGAGATCGCGCCATTGGCATGCTTCAAGCTGGAAGGAGCACACGGCTGTAGCCAGGGAGTTTGGAGTCCATCACTCTACTGTTGTACGCCTTGCTGAGCGTTTCCACACCACTGGATCCTCCAATGACCATCCCAGATCTGCTCGACCACATGTCACAACTGCTGCATTATTATTGTTTGGTCATGTTATTGTTATTGAAACTATCATAAGCATTGATTAATTGGGTCTGAATATCAGGGACGGGTATATGGTTGATGTGCACATGGAATATTTCCATCAAAAATAAGTAACCAAACAAAAATGTGGTAAAAAAGCAGTGGTGCATTTCTTTTTTCCTTGAGTGTATCTGGGATCTTGTCCTTTCGGTCATGACCATAGGTGAGAGTAGGAGGGTAGATCGATCGGTAAATCAAGAGCTTTTGCAAACCTGTTGTTGTAATAGTGTTTGCTGTCTCACATTGTAACAAATGGCATATTTTCCCCCATATTTATGTCTGGCTTTTAATTAACATGTTGTATTCTAGTGATGGGTTTTTTGTGAGTGCTGATTTTTTGGGATAAATTGTATGAGCCAACTCCTGTAGATGAGAGCCGAATATTCAACTGTTCCTGCTCAGCTCTGCTAAAAATTTGAGCAAGTGTAATTGTCTTGGGCACACCATTCAGCCAACCATGTGAGGACAGACTAGGCTCATATCATTATGTGAAAGACGTAAGGTAGGCTCTGAAGATAGTGAGTGTAGTGATACAGGCCAGGTGCACAGAGCAACACAGAGAGAGAGATGGGTAATGGGTTAGCCACATTTAAACACAAGCTTGTGCAAAGTGAAGAAACTGAGCAAAAAACAAAAAGAAGAAGCATCTGACTGCATTTTGATCATACTGGAGACAGCAAAGATGAGTACAGAAATTTGTAACTGTATTTTGTGTTTGCAAACCGCATAAAAATAAGGCTTTTACAAAAACACAGATTAAAAAATTGTTTACCAACGCACAAGGCATTCCAAACTGCTAAATTAGTCCTAAATAAAATGCTTTAAGTGATGCTAAATATAGAGCCATTTGGAAGCCTTCTAAGGGACCTGAGCCAAAAGAGTCAAACTGCCCATCACCAATGGTAGCTTATTGGAGGTGGTACCCATATTTTATTCCATATCAATATTTGGGGACATTGTTAGTTGGTAAATCAGGCACTGTATACATTATTTATTCATGAACACTCATTAAAACATTACATACATATTTGTGACCCCAGTAAGAAGTGCAATTAAGCTCTGGGTTCACACAGGTAACTTCCTGCTCCTCCTCCATTCTTACTGTGTGCTGTGGCATCTGGCTTTGAGTCTGGCTTTCATTAAGCTGCTTCCACTCAGGTTTTTGCCTTTTAGCTGTGCTAAACTCTTCGAATTCATCGCAGAGTTTCACCATTTTGTTGTTTCAGACTTTGTTATGCTTAGTTCTAATTCCATTCATTTAGTGCTCTTTATTTGTTGTTTTTCCCAGTTGCATTTGCGCGTGGAACATTGCTTATGAAGTGAGTGTTTTAATTTAGATCTAAAGTTTGAAAATTTAATGACCAAAGTGTAAGCTAAAAGATAACTGTGGTACCTACTACTAGGTGTCTTGTGTAATCCGGCTGGCATGTCCCGCCACCATGTTGTCCTTTGTTTGTGTCAAGAGTATTTCTATGTGCTATCCTATGCTAATAGCCTGAACAACTGTATCGCTGACGTTCAACTACTGTTTTCTGAAGATGGCGAGCTGGTAGGACTTTATGTGTTTCCTCTGGCTTCTGGACTTTGGACAGGTTGTTTTTGTCTTGTTTTTTTCCAAAAGAGGAAAACCTAAAAACTGAGCTTTTTTGGTCAACAACCTTAAAAGTTCAAAAACTGAACTTTTGGGGACAAGGTCAACCCACTTATTTATTATATATTCACTGTTTTCTTTTTTATTTTTAATAGTTTTATTCCTAATTCCTCTGGAAATTTAATACATTTGTTTATAATTAAAACATTTTTTTTGTGTTTTGTCATTTATACTCTTCAAGTTCCTGCATACATACCCTACATACATAGTTAAAGATGGCTAGGTCTCCTCAGCTACGTTCTTTTCCCGAGGCATAAAATGGAGTACAATTCAATTCAGTTTGATGGGAGAACTTCGAATGTTTTATTTGTGCCTCATATTGATGCAGAGCTCCCATTGATATGATACATGGAGTTCCCATTAGTAAACAGGACAAGTACATTAAATATAGCTCTCTTGATCCATGGTTAAGAACTGATCTGAATACATGTTGTGCAATGATAAAAACAAGAAGAGAAGAGAGACTTTGTCTGCACAGAATGTTCCATGATGAAGTGTAATTAATCGTCAAAGGCTCTATTCATTATTAAACAATAAGGCGACCTAGGGGTACTCTCAGTAAAAAATGTTTGTGAAGTTGCAAATGGCTGTGGAAAATGGCAAAGGGTCACCTCCTCTTGTTGTTGGCACGGCCTCGGTTTCATTGCGAGCGCATTACACGCAACATTTGGTACCTTGGAGATCAGAGGGTTCTGCTTCGTGCCACCGTAAGAACACAGCCTCCTTCAGAATAATCCAATTAAATGTGTCGATTTGTTTGTGATGCAGCTATGGTGTAACAGCGGGAAGAAGCTGGAACATGATCAGAATGACGTTTTTGGTCCTCACAGCACCAAAGTAGAGCCTGTTTACAGCCGGTGCACTTATATGGAGAGCTTAGTCAGACTATGCTTGTGACTTAATTAGGACTTCTAACTGGACTACTCACTTTGTCTGAGTCTATCTCTTGAGTCTGCACCTTTACTCAAGCTAATGAATTCACAAGGTGTTGGTTATTAATTATGCAAAATTGATTTTTCTGAACTTTCTATGTTATAATGTGGCTCCCACATCAAAAACATGCCTGGAGTTGTGTTTTGTTTCATTCACACCTCTTTCATTAATCCTGTATTCTCTGACACAGCCTCTCTTAGACCTCAAAAACACTTGGTTGCACAAACTTCAACCTTTCCCACAAACCCCTGCCTACTCCAGGAAGCACTGACCAATCAGAATGTCATCTACATCCAGTCTGTACAGCTCTGTTTCCATTGATTTGACACTGCTATTTTTCCCCTTGTAGTAAAATTGCATTGTACAAAACGTTTAGGGAAATAAAAAGCTTTTTTTTTTTCATGTTTGTGTTCAATACACAGCAGCACTCTCTTCCACTTTGGTGCTCTCTTCACCTGGCACCAGGAGAGTACTTATCAAAAACATTCTCTTTTAGTCACATAAAGGTTGTAAAACATGCAATGTTATTCTAGATGAGACTATAGTTGGTTTAAAAACATGAATAAAAGCAGAGTATAGCATCTTTAACAGTATTTAGTTCAGTACTTTTGTTAAAAATTAGACAAGAATTAATATTTAACCTGACTTGCTTGTAGAGCAAAACGCCAAATTAATTAAGCCAGCTAATAATAGATTGGTTCATAAATACTGTATATTGTTACAAGCTCTCTATTTAAAACCAAAACATCAAAACAAAACAACAAACAAACATTAGAGTTGTCAGAGTTTGTCCTACTAGACAACAACACATTAAAATTATTTTTATATTTTGTGAATTGTTTTTAAGAGTAATAATATTTTGACTGCAAAAAAATCAGGAAATGATCACTATGGGTATTAAATACATTTCTCCTAAAAGTCTTCAGCATTGAATCTTAAAATATTCCATACAATTTGATAATAGTCAACTTGAAAAAAAATGTTTAAACTTGATGTGAATGCCTTTCTTTGATTGACAGACCAATCATTTTAATTAATTGGAGTGCCACACCAGAATAATGTGGTTCATGGTGGGAGAGCAGAACTTGTTTTTTCATGACTTTGGATTTGCAAAGCTTTATTTACCCTGCAACAACTCATTTAGCCATCACACTGACTCCAAAACTGTTTCTTGTGCTGTAAACCGGACAAGAGACAGTTTTGGAGTCAGTGTCATTAAGTATATCTGAAAATTCTTATCTAAACATACTGAGAAAGAAGCCAGCATCCTCTCAAATTAAATTAAATATGTTTTTGATGTGTCTATACCGTAAAACAACAGGGAGAAACTGTATAATTTTGATTTCCATGATGCTTCCACTCCACGCTACACCAAAACAGAGCTTATAAGCATATTTACAGTGAGGAGCCAGGCAGGAGGCAGCTCAATTATTCAGCACGCGGAAGAGACATAATGACTTTCCACTGTTATTAATGGCTCACACTGGAGTTATTTATGAACGGATACTTGTGTGTAATAGGCAGAAGATGGAGACGAGGGATGCTTGCCTTTATTGCATTTCAGCCTTAATTAAAAGTTTCATATAGACCAAATAAATAGCTCTTTGCCCTCCTGGAGCTATTTTGATCACACTGATATGGATAGATTTGTATAATTCATTAGCTGCTTTCACTGGAGCTCTTTTGCCGCTAGCTAACATTTTCACGGTCAGCATCAAGTATGAACTTCGACACATCTGACTAACTTTTAGCAGAACTTTTGCGTTACGTTTATGTAAAGCAATGGCCTTTAGAAGCATTTGGTATTACGAAGATGCTACCTTGAAACATGCCTGTCCCTGTAGAAAACTCAGCAGCATGAATAGAGTGAAAACAACATTTCTGGAGGCCACGATTTCAACGTGAGTCTCAAATATGAATGAATTTGCAAAGTGTGTCTTGTTGCATGAAAATGGCTTCACGTTAGTGGCTGCTTACAATTCCTGAGCGGGATGAAGCCCTTTTAATTTAAGGTGAAAGCATTCTAATGATGTTGGTGGTTCTCGCAGGAGCTCCAGAGCTAGTTAGGATTGACTTTATTAGATGGTCACTAAGCGTCTCAGTGGAAATGCTAATTATACTCTCACATGGAAAGTGGACTTAGTGTTGCTCTCATACATACAGAACCATTTCAAGAAAGAAGTGGGAGGTTGATAGTTCTGTGAAAAAGACCAATTTATCAGTACTTATTACAGTTTTTACTTCAAACATGAGCAATGTTTTTTTTTTTTCTATTGATGTAGGTTTGTTAGTCTGCAAGAAAACCGGAAATGTAATTTTCTGATTTTGATGAAATATCAAGGACAGGTCAGCAATTAGCCAAAAAAAGCTATTCCTTGTATTATTTTTAAAAGAATTCTGATTGATTGCGAGATAGGATCAAAGATACCAGCTCCAGCCACAAGGATCACAAATACAACACATTAATGTAAATTATTTCCCCCGTTCAACATCTAATCACCTGTCTGTTATTGTCAGCCAATCATAACCTGCCCCCAACTCCTCCTCCGCAGCAGCAGAACCATCACACCTCCACAGCCAATCATCTCCTCCTCTTCACCACCAGCTGTGTTTGTTTTAAGTCTTTGGTTGAATTACAATTAAATCAGCCCAATGCCTTGGCAAAAAGCATGAACTTTATGTTTTTGGCACTATGTCTTATTACCTGTACAAACATCTCCCTCATGTATCAAAGATGTCCATTCTTTTTATCTAGTATGAGTGCACAGCAGCAAAGAATTTAGTGTTTCCAGAAGGGTGCGGGTTTGATCCCCAGGCCAGCTTACACATTCTCTGTGGTTATTTTTCCAGTGCCACAGTGAGATGAAATAGTGAATACCTGTCTGTCTGTCAGTGTATGTCTTTAAGTATCAGCCCTGTAATTAACGTGTCCCAGAAAAGAATTGCACAGTATGTTTGTTGAATAAATTGAATTATACTGTATTATTCGACTGAAGGGCTATTTATACAGGGACAAAAGCAAATGCTATTGGATAGTGTAATAAAAATGAAATGTCTTCATGTTGATACCCTCAGCTGAGGACATTGTAATATACATGTCAAGGCAGTAGGAGCAGTTCCAACACTGCAGTCATTACACACAACAAAAATGAATGTTTAGGGTTGTAAACAGACATCCTTAAAAACTTTTTCTGGAGCAGCCCTGATACATTCTGTAGTATCATTTTGGATTTAATACTTGAACAGCAGCAGAACTTTTGTGACATATCTAAGTTTGCAAACTCAGAGAAATCTACCCTGCATTTTTTATAAGTACGGCTGTGTCCAAATGTCATTCCTAGGCCCTAACCCCTCATTCACTATATATTATTCATTATTTCTCATGCATCGTTAATCACTTGATTTGGCATCTTCTGTAACTCCGACCAGACTTGAGTTAGTATCTGTACAGACACAAGTCCCAAGTCGAGTCACAAGTCCTATACTTTCAGTTTTAAGTCTTAAATTCTTAGGACTCCAAACTTAATTTTTGTCACATTTTATATTGTTGAATTTACCCTCATGTCCTGCCTTAAAAAATGAAATACATGATGAAGAGATGATAAATTGTTTGCTGTATTATTTGAACACCCCTACACAGAAAACAGGTTTCTGAATGCTTTAAAAGTAAAGGCAAGTTCTTCAGTATCAGTGATTTACAATAAAGCTAAATATCTTACACACCTTAAATACCAGTACATTGTATATTTACTATATCAATAAACTGTGCCAGCAAAACCAAATTATCGTACAGACAGCCCTAAATTATCATATTTTAGAACAAATTATCGTACAATAAATAAATAAATACATGCATCAGAAACATGTTTAGAACTAAAGATTATACAAAATTAGACTCATACACTGGCCAGAAGCATCATTTAGGCTTGAATACCTGAATAGTCACTGGTCCTCACTCCACACAGACACACAAACCTGCGAACACAAGCACACACTGCTAATGTACAGAATTGTTATTCAGTCCTTTCAACTCTGTTCAACGACTGTAATCAAGTTATGCATCAACAAATGCACACAATGGAAGCCATCACTGGCAATAATGAAATAATATGAACTACTACTACTACAAATAACACTGAGACCCTGTTCAGCAACAACACCAACTGTGCAGGGGGGGAGAAGTTTAGTTAGCCCTACAGATGTCAACAGAACAGAGGCTATTTAAACCGCAGACACTGGACAAACTTAAAACTCATGCATGCTGGGTCTAATACCATCAAATACAGTCAAGATCCACATAAACGGCACAAGCACAACATATACACTCACGACCAGAACTTAACCGTGAACTAACCTTTCATTCATGGCACTCACCGCGTAATTAGTCCCTCATCCTCTCCTGTCTCTGCTGTCAATGGATGGAATTGATGCCTCCAGTGACAGTCACCTGGCTAGCAGTCTTTTGACAGACTGTATTTTCTTATAATATCCACAGAAAACAGAAAAGTCAAACTTCTTCACCTCTACGCCACTTTTAATTTCCATTTTAAAGAATTGTAAACAAGTTAGCAACACTGATGTAAACTAATCACCTAACTTGCAAATGTTTAGGGCAGCACAGAGATCACTTGTCATCATTAACCAATGAAATGTCAGGACACACGCACACAGCCACATGTCCCCACTTATTGGAGTGTTTACTGCTGATCCAGGGTCAGTTTTTTCTCTTTGGCAGTAGAAAGGAAGCGTTCTGTAAGTACGGCGGTTCAGTCTGACTCCAGATCAGACCAGCAGCGAACCACCGCAGAGAGGAAATCATTAAACAGGACATTAACCAGAACCCTGAAATGATCGTGCATTTGTGGATTTTTAGGATTATTGATCGTGCATCGTACAGAAGATTTACAAAGTGAATACATCACACTATACAGTTTACTGAATAGCAACACCTGTGGACAACAGGGGTACTGCAGGTTAATGATGTATCGTCAGAGCCATGAGCTCCTGCTCAAACACAAACACAACACTGCAGAAAGCGCCAGCTGTTGTTCATCTTTCACTATTTACTGTCTGAGACAGAGGGAGCTCACTGTGCACAGGTAAAGATCTCCTCTGTGTAATGACATAAATCCATGTCATTACATGACCTAAGTCTCTCTCAGACTCCACATATTTAGACCTCTATTGCAAAGGGTTATTCATTTGTTTTTTCATTCATTATCTTCTAATTCCCGTTAGGGGTCATGGGTGACTGGAGCCTATCCCAGTAACTTAGGCGTGGCACACCCTGGACAGGGGTCAGCTTGTTGCAGAGGTGACACGGAGATGTACACAGACAGATATTCACTCGCTAGGGGCAATTTAGAGTCACCAATTCACCTAACACATGCATGTCTTTGGATGATGGGAGGAAGCCGGTGTACCCGGAGAGAACCCACAGTAACATGGGGAGGACATGCTAGTGCCTAGCCATTCAGCCCGCCTTTTGACAGCTGTCAATCAACTTTACCACACCTACATTTATGCACAAATCTACCTTTTGAAATAGCGTAAACCCCCTAACTTTACAATTCCTCTATTGGAGCCTGCCCTCTACTGGAAGTTGGTATATTGCACTTTGTCAGCACCATTTCCTGGAAGCATTATCTGAATCATAGAATTGGGGACTGGTACAAGCTACGATAGCTAACATTAGTGATTTTACACCATAGCGACTTATTTAATTTATTCATGATTACTAGGGATGTAACGTAATTGGAGATACCACAATATTGTGATAGCAAACATCTCTAGATCTCGACTTTGACTCATACTATATCAAAAGGTAGGATCCCTGAGCAAAAATAAATCGTCTTGTTGCCGTGGCATGGTAAAAAGCAGAGATTTCTATATAATAAAGTTTCATCAGTATCAGTTATCATCAGCATTCCTGCAAAATTGTGAACCTCCCCGCAATAAATATCATACCGTGAGGTTATTACCGTGATAATACTGTACCACAAGATTTGGACATCGTTACATCCCTAATGATTACAACATGAAAGGAAGTTTAAAAAAGTGTTTCTCACTGGTTTCATTCATTGGTTGTGCACAGTTTAAAGACCTGTTGCTGTTCTGCTGTTGTCCTCTGCAAATCGCAAAGCATTTTGGATATATTGACCATCTAGTGACTAATAATAAGCAATACATTGTGTAAAATTTTGAGTGCACTATTTTTCTTTAACTAGACCTTCAGACACCACCACAAAATGGCGTGACCACTATATAGCGCACTATAAGGATTAAGGACGACATTCAGACACAGCCTAGGTCATTTTGATTATTGTCATAGCAGAGCAACCAAATGGCAGAAAAAAACTTTGCATTGATACGAGGAGGGGAAAACAACATTAAACTTGAGCAGGGGGGTCATACAGGAGTCAAATGGACTTGTGAGTATTCATGATAGTGCTTTACTCTGAAATGTAGGGGGCGCTCTGTAGAGTTCCGCTTTAAACTCATAACACGCATTTTTCGAAAAGTCTATGGGAAAATGAATGGGGAATTTACTTCCGGCACCAGACGAGGGCGGGCGCTGCTGAGCTCCATGGTCTGGTACACCTGGCAGTAATGGGCGCGTTTTAAGTTTGACAATGAAGCTATTGTTGACTTTACATAGTGCTTATTAAATGAATACGTATTTATCTACTCAGGCTAATATAAAATAAATAATAATACCAGAACATATTTTTTTGTTGTTATACTTGTGTGTAACCAGCGGCCATATTTACAGTATTGAGTGAGAATGGCTCTAAACAATGGTCTTCATGCTTTAGTGCTTTGTCTAACCTTAGCCTATAGGTTAGAAACATTCCGCAATGGTCCGACAATGAACCATATTATTGAGGTCATCCTTTTATGTAATTCTATGCATACATGCACTTTAAAAACAAACGTTTGATGCTCTATTAAGTTATTCAGTCAGATACCGTATACTTGTGTAAGTGACCTGTTTCTGAAATGTACTGTTCCATCCTCTATCCTCATGTTCCACTACAACAGTGTGTACTAAAGTACCTTCCGTGCAAGAACCCATGTACATTTGTATGTCACAGGTATTTACACAGGCAACATGCAGCAGGTGCAGAGCTGTTATCTCCTAGAAAGCAGGCTCCGCCAAAAAACAGGACTGGTGTTGGAGTAATTTTAGCCTGTAATTTAAGACCCTGTTCTTACGCCATACTGTGCATCTGGTGAGCCACTCATTGTTGCAGGAGCACAGCTTGATGTGTGATTACCAGTCCACACAGCAGATCACCTGCAATCAACAATCTGAAGTGGACCCGCCGCAGCTGGGCCGCCAGGTACGCATTTTAGTCCAATACGTCAAATGTCTCCTGCTCCATACGTCAAATCTGTCCTGCTCCATACGTCAAATCTGTCCTGCTCCAATAATGTGTGCTCCTTGTACCTCACCAGGATGAGGCATCAAACCCGCAAAGTCAATTACTGCCTACTTATTAAATCACCCACAGCACAATCAATAGCAGGGTGTTAGGAAATAAACATCTCGCTGATGTGGTGTGGTAGAAGGTGTACGCAGGCTACCGGGGAAAGGCTTTTCTGACTGAGGAAACACATGGTGACTCTTGGCGCAAACAGAAGAAAAGGTACAAGGGGAACGTGTTTCCAGCTGCTGTAGTATACTGTGACCTGGACGAATGAGCACACATAATGTATGATATTTAAATTAGAAAATATCTCCTAATAGTTAAACTCAATTAAGTCACTATATTTGTTTTTTAGTGCAATGGTTGCTGAGCCCACAGCTCTATGTTCACACATTTACAGGATAAGGTTGTTTTCTGATAAATGCGGCATGTTTAACCTTACCCTGACCCTAAGTCTTAGGCATGTGTGAACATAGGGCTGTTTAGAATTAGGAGGGTATTGTGTTGCATTATCTAGTACGAAATGTGCATTTTACTTGTTTTACTTTGTTTTAGCCATTTAGATTTAATATCATGTCGATTTTGCTGATTTAGTTGGGGTCCTTCTAGAGTCCATGAGGTTATACAGTTGAACATAGAGCCACTTCATAATGTACTCTAACCACACACCAGGATTTGTGCCTTTAGTGACCAGTCCTTTTTCATTCACTGAGACAGTATTGCAGTTTAGCTTTTGTTAGCAAAATACTTGTGTTGCAGTCTTACTGATTATCAAAAAACATCAGCTTGGTCATTTTGGGGCATTAGTTGCAGTTCATTATACAGCATTAGTTATTACCTGTGATGGGGGAGTGCATTGTTAAACATTGTCAAATTGTACACTGACAGACAGTACACTGTTCCATATGTTGTACATTATGAACCAGCTGGACATCCTCGTAGGACAAATGCTAGTGTTATGGTCTTGCCTCCCACTGTTTGTCTCCTAGTTTTATTATTCCATGCACTGTTAATTGTTCTTACGTTGTTTGTAAAAGTGTCTGTAAAATGCTTCTGCAAGTAATAACAATGTGATAAATGTATGATCTACTAATAACTACTACTACTTCTAGCATTAATTACTACTTAAGAGTACAGATTTATGGACGGTTTTGAATTTGCAGTGTAAAATGTGACTATGGCCAATCCTTAATTTGGAATTCAAATCAAATGAATACTCAATTATGCACCAATCTTCTCAGAAATGCCTCATTAGTTGATTAATTAGTCACAGTCTATATGACAAATGAACGTATAAAAAATGGATCGGCCCTTTTCTACACACAAGGGACAGCTCTCTCAATCCATCTTGTCATTAATTAGCATGACTTAAATGTTTCAAACTAAGTTGCTTGTGTTTTTCCCTCTGATGCATAAAACAACACTATTTTGTGCTGTTTCTATTATGAATCCTTCCCTGGGCTCAGAACTCAATTAAGTTGTGATTTTCACATCAATTTTCTCCGAGATTGCTTCCTCAAGAAAACGCCACGGGCGACTAATCTCAACGTAATAGCAATGTATCTGTTTTCATGACTAATATGCATCAAAAAAATCAAATAATGTTTTCATTTTGACTGACCAGAGATTACGTTTTGATAGGTCAAATATCTAATGGGTTTGTGCAAGCCATCAGGCTAAAGGCATCACTTCTTGGCTGTTTGGATGATGAGGGCAATATTATCTGCAGTCAAACTGAATAACATATAGTGGACACTGCCTCAGAATTAACTTGATGACACATCCCTTTAAAACCCTGGAGATGAATTTATGAATTATGAAAATGGTCTTTCATCTTCAATATTTAAACTGCACAATTGTCAGATAATTACCTATAACACTCATTTATTTATAGTCTTGGATAACATCAGGATTACGCTTTAATTAGATTAACTCCGTGGCTTTGGAGACTGCCAAACACAGGCTCTATCTCATTAATTGCGTTACAAATGACGCTTAATTAAAACGTGCACCAGTAGATAGTAGTGTGGGCATGTTCTCTGCCACTTAAACTGTTGATACAGTTATAGGCTTTGACTTCTGCATAATAATATGTTGGTACATGTGTATATGAAAATGCGTTGCTGCGTTCCAGTTGAGATTGGAGGGTATTCCAATTTTTCCTTTTTTTTATTTTTTTATATTAGGCATCAAGGCATACACAATGATATTAAATTCACAGTACGTTAAAATGTGGGTTTAACACTGGCAATGTAATTTAATCCTAAAGCTGTATCAGTTGTAGACAAAAAAAATGAATGAAAGTCTTGTATATTATTTGACAAGTCCCCCACCAGCCATAAATAAATGAGCGAGTTTGGTTTGAGGGCAGAGCCATTATTAAATAGCAATTACTTCCTAGTAGACAATAATTGATGCTTACTTCTTATGAGGGAATTAATGTTGCAGCTCCTCCATTAAAAGTCCAATGATTTAGAGGGCTGCCATAAACCAATAATTACATTATAATTTTACAACTTTTGCCCGCGGCCTCATGAGTTTTTAACTACAAATGACGGGACTGGCTCAAGGACACTTAGCGTAAAACTGTGACATTTAGAAACGAGCAGGTGCTTAAATGCAGTTAAGTGTCATTTAGTTAATAGTGTAAACATAGGTTAGGTTGAAAATGTAAGCTATAAATGTCCTGCTGTGTTGAAAACATCAAGATCAGTTAGGATTTAGTCACAACCTTTAGTGTGGTACATACAGATTGCCTATAAACCTATGAAAATATAGCCTACACTGCATGCTATAGCTACTGGACAATAATTTGTGTCGTAGTATCTTTTAAAAGACTAGTGTGCATAGCAATTGTAGTAACTTGTCAGTCAGCCTTGAAGTTCGCACAGTTCAGAACATTAATGGCTAAAATTAAAAATTCAAAAGAGCTACTTTTACAAATGAAAAATTATTTATTGGACAAATTCACACACACACACAAAAAAATCACTGATTTGTCTTCTTATTCTGGACCAGGTTAGCTGTCCAGCGTACGTTTCCATAGAGATCTGTAATAAAGTTTTAATAAATATAAAAAGTTGTTCCATGGTCATCATAAGAGGTTATTCTAGGGTCATCGTATAAAAGTTGTTTGTTCCAGGGCCATCATAAGAAGTTGTTCCAAGGTCATCTTAGAGGTTGTTCCAGGGTTGTCATATAAACCTTATTTCCGGGTCATCATAAGAGGTTGTTCCAACGTTATCATACAAAAATTGTTGCAGAATCATCATAAAAAGTTGTTCCAGGGTCATCATCCAGAAGTTGCTCCAGTTGTATTTTACTTTCTTCATTGCACGTTCTCTGACTTTTTCTTCTGACATGACATGTGTCAGAAAATCCTCTATTCAATTCAATTCAATTCAGATTTATTTGTATAGCCCAATATCACAACAAAAGTCGCCTCAAAGGGCTTCACAAACAGTTGATCAAACATAAACACACAATCAGACTTAACACACAATCAGCACAAACAATAACTACACTAAACTAAACAGACCCAGGACACTCCTGTCCTTAGACCCTCCTTCTCGGTAAGGAAAAACTCCTAAAAAACCCAGCTACGGGAAAAAAGAAGAAACCTTATGGAGCCCATACTGAAGGAGAGATCCTCTCCCAGGACGGACAGGCAATGCATCTAGGACTGTTAGTCCCTTAGTTCATCTATAGGATCATAGATCAGCTCTGTAAGGATTCATCCAGACGAGAGTGGGTGAGATAGGTTGAGGAACTCCATAGGATGCGTGTGTTCCCTGACCTCCAGTTCTACAAATTAGCCACCAGTTGTTGGTTTTTAACTTTTAGAACCCCAACCATACATATAAAATATACCACTGATATATGACTGCCCAATATCCAATAAATATTGGTGCAAAGGAATTTCTAGACCTATCTTTATAGCCTAGCTTTACTGTTATCCAGATTGCAGTCACTCTGAAGTAAATCTAACTGAATCTAAGTTTTCTAAAAGTAACAAATCTAAAAAAATAAAAAATAAAATAGTGTTTCTTTGTTAGTATTACTTATATTCCAAAACCTGCTTCAGTAAAATAGTAGTAATGGTTAAATGTTATCAGTTAATAACGATTCTTACACACAAAAACCTCATAGTGTCTCCAGTGTGCATTAACACCGCTTGCTGATGTACTCTGTGGTGAAGCTGGAAGACAGACAAAGCTCCTGGCCCGGTCTGAGCTGAGCGGTGGAACAAGTGAAGCAGCGGAGAGTGTCTAAGCCCGGTGCTGAGTGAACAGAATGTCTCCATTTAGTCACAGTTCAGGAGAGTGGGAACGTCTAGCACAATGGCACATTCTGAGGCACGCGCTGGTCTACTGTCACACTGAGGCTTACATGTCTCTCATACACATTCATGCACCGTGAAAACACAGTATGTAGATCTGTGCAATGCCTTGAAATTAATAACGGTCATAGGCGATGAATCGAAGCGAACAAAATAGAATCTAGTGTACGTTCAGTTGAGGAGCGTACAAATATAAGACAGAAAGTTTTCCCACCATTATTTTCCAAAAGTGGCATAATTCAGAGCAATTCAAACTTGCAACTAACTTTTTTTATGCTGACCTTAAAATAGACAGTAAGTTAAATAAGTAATACTGACATTTTTAAATAAATTATCCCTGTATTTGAGAAAGACAGAAAGTTAGGGAGAGAGACGTGCAATGATGTGGAGTAAACTGGCCCAAGCTGGGAATTGAACCTGTGCTGCTCTGGTATGTGGCATGTGCTCTACCAGGACAGCCACCAAGGCACCCTTTATGACTTTTTAAAAATGTATTTATTAGATTTACACATGATTAAGCCTTAAGCATGCAGATAACATTTACATTACTAGGCATTGGAATGATATGTGGAAAAAAAAGGCTTTATGTTGTCAAATAGGAGTATTTTTTGATGGCACTTTAACTGTCGCAAATTTGGTTTATATCATTTTAATCAGCGGCACGGTGGCATAGTGGTTAGCACTTTTGCCTCACAGCAAGAAGGTCCCGGGTTTGATTGTAGATGTTGCATGTTCTCCCCGTGTCTGGGTAGGTTTCCTCTGGGTGCTCTGGCTTCCCCTACCACTAAAAACATGTACAGTAGGTCCTCCATGGGGCCAGGACTCCCCTGTAAAAGAGATTCTGAATCTCAGTGGGACTTACCTGGTCAAAAAAATAAATAAAATTATTTTCTAATATGATGTATTAGGGTGGTACATTTATTATGAAAATCTCCAAGTAGGAATTAATGTTTGGTCTAGCTTCTGCCAAGACAATTAATCGAAAAAAGTGAAGGTGAAGTATAAGAACATGTCTCTACAACATCAAGCTACGCTAATAAGTTGTTATATAAGATTTTCACATAAACATAATTGTTCATTTCTTTTCTCAAGCTCAGGTCAGCCAGGGAGGTATGTTTATGTTAGGTTTATGTCATTTTTAGGTATTTATATTCATGCATTATAACCTGGTTTTAACTCGTGTATTATGTTTTTTCTGAGTTTGACAGTGGCTAGCCTGTATTAAGGTGCATGTCTGTAAAAGTGGCATAAAGCTCTGTTGGAAGTTTCTATTTAACAGTCCCAGATTTAGGCTCCTTGTCCCATGTCCCAAGTCATATCTGTAAAAACACACATATGTCCCAGTTTTCAACAAACCATGTCCCAGTTGTCCTTATTTAAACCAACAGAAAAACAGAGGGAACTTAAAACACATTTGTCTAATGACTTTTGTCACTAAAATGATTTATGATGTCATAATTTTTATGAATAAATTTCCATTAAAATTCAAAACATAAGCCCCAGTGTCATGTACTTTAATTACATGATAGAAAATTGTATAGATTTCGGACACTTTTAGTCACTTTATGAATTCAAATACATTATAATTAGTAAAAAAAATGAGTCCTAGTTTTTGGGTCTACTATTACAGTTGTTTGTGAGTGGTAAGGTTGGACACGCTATAGGTAACAGATTTCATTGTAACAGCGTTTGGGACAGCAGTAGTACAATTGGGTAGTTTAGCTTTAATGCTTGCATTAATCAGCGTATGTGTTCCCTCCAAATTGTAACAGCAATATCAATAGCCCATAACCTTGGTAATGTGTTGGAGATGTTACAGACTCTGGGTGGTGAACTACCTTTTCTTTTCTTTTTCTTTTTTTTTTTTTTTTACGCCACTTTTAATCTTATATAACAATTTCTTTTAAACCAATTTCTAAAAACTAAAACGGTAGTGAGATGATGTACGTAAAAATAAATTGTAAGAATTGAGAAAAAATGTGCTGCTTTACTTTTTTTTCACTTTCATGTGACAAATTCAATAGCAGTACTAATGATGATTTTATGCATGAATAATGGTTTTATTCACTACGGACTACCACTTTTTTCACAGTAAGGTTATCTAAAATGAAATATCCTTTTCATAATACACTGTACAAATGCCTTCAATATTTTTGTACCTTGACAAAAATACCCCTGAGCTGCAGAAAATCTACAAAATTACCTTAATATTATATTTTATAAATATTTGAAACACATTTTATTGCTATGGTTCTAGCAGCCATTGCACAGAGTCATGACAGTATAAAGTGCAGTATAAATTACTTTTATATACAGAGAGATAATAAGATTCCTCACAGATGGTAACAGAAGGCTGACCTCACCCACGTTCATTTTTGCCAAGTGTTAATTATGCAGAAGGAGGTTTGCTGAGCACACAAGCCCATCTGCAGCCCCGCTGGTTTTGCACTGATAAGGTTACACATGTTTGCGCATGAGAACTGCCCAGTGCAACTACAGGCCTGTGCATTTGGCCTGGAACAGCTCCTGAGACTTTTTTTTTTTTTTTTTTTTTTGCTCAAGGACATTAACTGTAGCTCGCTCAACCTTGCCAACGTAATCATCCCGATCACTCAGAAAACTGCTTAAATTTGAACTCTTGACCTCACAGAAGGTCATATCTTTGGGCCTAAATGTGCAGGACTCTCCATTGGATTGGCTGGAGGAAGAGTTATGGCGAGACCTTTTTGACTCCTTTGCAAGTCCACCCCAGATGCACTGGGTTTGACCAAAAGCTCATTATGTTATACAAGAACAACCTGGGGCAGACAGAAGGAATCCATTCACTACATTTCATTTCTCACATTGCTATGTTAATGTAATATATGCAAGATATGGCCCACTTACAAACAATAACCATCATATGGAGGATTCTCAGATTTCACAGATTCCAATGAAATTATACATTTATAGGCTATTACATTATAGGCCTATTAAGAAAAAAAAGGTCAGTGCAGGTTCTTAATAAAAAGAAAAACACCCACACAGGTTTTTCTTTATTGTTTTGTAGCAAATCATGTGTTGCACTAAATAACAATTAAACCACTTTATTGTCAAGACCATAAAGACCTTTTTGCCCTAAACTAGCTTTGGTCCATTAATGTTTGTAGTCTAAATGACATAAGAGCTGCTGTGCTATCTGGCACCGGGTTCCCAAAAAGATCATTTAAATTCTGAAGGTTTTAAGCTCTCCCCTGAACATAATATCACTGACTATTTACTTTTTCTTTGCACCATGTTTAGGTAGGTCTTTATTGCTGCAGGCTGGCTCTCAAATTCCCCTATTTTCAACACATCAACATGCCCTCGCATATCACAATATCCAGCATTCATTCATTCATCTTCTTCCACTTATTTCCATTAGGGGTGGCGGGTACTGGAGCCTATCCCAGTAACTTTGGGCTTTAGGCGAAGTATACCTTGGACAGTGGCCAGTTAGTCACAAGGCTAACACAGAGACACACACAAACAGAAAACCATTCACTCTCACGTTCATCTACTAGGGGCGATTTAGAGTCACCAGTTCACCTAACACATGCTTGGCTTTGGACGGTGCGAGGAAACTGAAGTAACCAGAGAGGACCCACACCCAGCAATTAATCTTACTTGACTACACCTTAGAAAGATCCATAAGCATCTAGATATAGTTTTATAATATAATGTTTTATGCCTCACTTAAGGGACTTTGTTAATATTGATGTGAACTGGTCTGAAAGGCATCTGGACAATGTTTTGTTGTTTAGAAGACGTTTTGTCCTGCATCTAGTGGACTTTAATAGCTGGTCTGTCAGAAGTTTAAACCAAATTAGAATCACTGTTAGCTAAATATGTTGCGCCTACAAGGATTTTGCGTTTAGCTGTTACCGTCACAAAACAAACAGCAACGTTACAATAAATACAAAGTTCACAAAAAATACAATGTTTGCTTTTAATTACAGTACTGTGATCAGAGCTTGACCAGAGCCAATTAGTGTATTAATACTAGCCACGATTTGTTTTTGTTTGAGTTTCTGTGTATATTTTATAGTATACAATAAGCTAAATGTAAAAGTTGGTTTTATGCATGGACAGAGATGTATCAAATATATAAAAAAAAGGTTTACCTATTGGCAAAATAAAGTGTATCTTAAATTACACATT
Organism: Bostrychus sinensis; assembly: GCA_020698575.1. NCBI lineage: Eukaryota > Metazoa > Chordata > Actinopteri > Gobiiformes > Eleotridae > Bostrychus > Bostrychus sinensis. The sequence goes on along the minus strand of CM036259.1, from coordinate 22,626,838 downwards.
TTCCGTCTTTAATCATAATGAATAAAAGATGTACAGAATTTATGTTGTACAGAGCAACATAAATTCAGGCCTAACTTCTAAAGATATAGGCCTAGTATTGAATATTTCTACATATAGCTTTGCAGTATTACCATTAAACTTGTATTTTGATGTACTACTGCTAAGGTTAATAACGCTTCAACGTTAGTAATAATAATACTTTGATTTTATGTGATGTTTTTCTTCTTTCACTCTAAGGTCACTCTACTCTTAGGTGCATTCCAAATATGGCACAAATAATGAGCTTGCTACAAAGTTATCGGACCCAAGGTTGCAGGGGGGGCTCCTACGGCCTGTCGATGCGTGGGAAGACTCTGCAGAAACTGAGAACTTTTTGTGGCCCTGCCCTTTGCATAAAAAAGTTACTTGAAACCAAGAAGATAATGCTATGCAGAGATCGTCATACATCGTCATACATAGTATAAAAACTTAGAACACTCCTCTTCCAAGGATGCGCGCTCATTCTGCTGACTGTATCCTTACCTGTGTTTTTACTGAATAAACCTTCTGACTTGATTACACTTCTGAATCATCGTCCTCTTTGATGCTTTCACCCAAAATGAACAAATCCCTTACACTAGGTATGCATAAAATTCAACCGGCCGTAGTGGCTAGTGGGAGTATTTGTGCAACTAGCCAAAATAAAAACCTACCTGCATTTGGCTGGTTGGCTAGTGTTAAAGTCAAGCCCTGATTGTGATGGTGTGCTTGTAGTCTAAAGAGTAAAATCAGCAGTCTACTGTTCTACAGCTGAATCCTCAGAGGAGAATGGAATTGATCCATCTACCATTGAGTTATGGACCTAAGAAGCTTCAACATTGTGCTGAAAGCCACCCCAGATGGGACTTGAACCCACAATCCCTGGCTTAGAAGGCCAGTGCCTTATCCATTAGGCCACTGGGGCTTATACCTGAGTGCTTTACCTCATGACTCACAGCAACAATAGAGAGAGCGGACACTGGCTCTTGGTATCTTAATGGCAATGTTAGCCTCATGTCAGCATTAGGCTTAATCTACACCAATATGCATCAGAAATTAGCCATCCATAAGCTGTATAACTCACATTTATATTGAAAATATGTTGATGTTCCAATCCATTCATGATGTCTTACATTATTTCTTGAGTGAGACGTAATGTAGGTAAAGATAAATAGGATGCTATTCATTACAAGATTAGAGATTTCAGCTAAAAAACACATCACATTATTAATTAGAGTATTCGCATCAATCTTGTTATGAGGATATTGATAATTATTATGTTATGTTAGCGGCATCTGGTTGAGCTCGCGTCACGCACAACACCAGCTGTCGACGTTCTGAGATGAAAAAGGAATAAACTGGTTCAACAAAGCTTCAAAAACCTTCAGTGTATGAACGGTGTGATCAAAGCATCTCTATCGGAACGAACCTGGATTATAAATGAGCTCTTTCCTCATAAATGACTTTCTCTCCCTCTTTTTCCCTTTCCATGCCATTGTATTTCCAACTCAGACCCAACACAATAGCTAAGAGCCTTATACGGGGAAAGTGGATTTTCCTTTTCTCCGACACAATCATTTGTTGACGTGGAGAAGACTTGCATCCAGTACATTTTGTTCTGTCCAATTGTGCCGTAATCCCATAAGAAAAAATCGCATTATATACACTGCCGCTCACACAGCAGAAGTTAGCGCTTGGTGGAAGTAAATGTAGGTTGATGCAGAGGATTTACTGCTGTGCTTGTCACTGGATCTGAGTGACAAGTTAAGTAAGTGAGGGAATGATGGGTTATAGGCTTAACAAAGTCCTATTATTGGGTTGGTAATGGCACATAATTAAAGATAAATGGAGAACTCTCTTTAGAAGATAGCAGCATTGGCAATTGAAGTTAAAGGTAAAGGTAATGGCAATTTAAAAAAAAAAATGCATTCCATGAATAAGTACTGGTCTTTCACATTCACAATCTACTTAAATACTCACACATACAGTAGATCTGGTAGTCGGTGCCATTAGCTAGCATTTAAGAGGCATTAAAGGTATTAGGGAGGATCTTTATAAATTCATTTTTTGCAATATTAATTAAAACTACCTTCATTGCCCTGTATAAGGCTTATAAAGTGGTGTATTAGAAAATATAATAATAATATTAATAAACTGTGGACTCTGTGGGACTTAAAAAACCTCAACCAATCGTTTTCGTCATGAGTACGTTAACCATTGTTCCACGGACTTGCCATTCATTCGTTCATCTTCCTGGTTTCGGCGATACGTGTGCAGTTCTTGTGCCTGCGCATGCGTACACAGTTTGTTTATATAAGCACGGCGTTAGCCGAGCCTCATCGAACCGCGGACAGCCTGACTTCGAAGAGCACAATGGCTGAGAAAAACTGTGAAGGTCGCAAAAGGAAAACTGTTTTTGAAGTGTACCAGAGGAGGAGGAGAAAAACTGTGTGGTTCTTGGCGATTCTTTCCAACGTTGGCGTGCGCTGTAGGAACAGAAAGGGCTTCAGACTGATGCACTGGTCGTCAAGTTTCTGCTGGACAGGTACGTTTATCTTATTGTTTGAAAAAAAATGCCTTTTTTCTTTATCTGTTGAACCTTTTCAACTGTACAGCAACGTCAGTTTGCTAATGCTACCAACAGCAGGAGGACAGATATTTGTGCTGTGCATGACTGGGTTTGTGTGGGCAACTAGGTCAAAGGTCGCGCAGACAAACAATGCAGGTCTAGGTTTAGACGAATCTCCGCTGATGCCAGCTGTAAACAAACACTTGTGTTCCAACGCTCGTGCACGTCGCTGTGGAGGAGTTCCTTGGAAAGGAACAGTGAAGGGCGGGGCCTGACGCATGCGCAGTATTCAAAAAGGGACAAACAGTCGCTGGTTTGTCAGCAGTCGAAAAAATCCTCCCTAATACCTTTAATAGCAGAATTAATAGTTTTGGACAACTTTGCATTAGTATTTCACGTTTTTATAACTTAAAATAATGTATATGTATGGAAAATGTCTTCTTTTGGGAAGCTGTTACTTAGATTTGGTGTCTGGCGCTCCCTGCTGGCAATGAATTTACTGCAATTTAAGCGCTGAAAATATCAGAAGGAGTTCAGTGGCAGTGTATGGGCTTTAGAAACACACAGGACCACTTCCTGGTTTTACATGTTTCTTTGAGGCGGAAGACTGAGCATTTTCAGCTCTTGAAAACATCAGCGGCTCAGCAAACAGGATTATTCAAACACAGACTTAGAAATAATTGTAGTTCTGTAACCCATCATAAAAATAATTGTGACTTTTAGCATGTAGTCCTTAGTCTGTATAAAGCGTTAATTTCTCGTCATTTCTCCCATCTATTTATTCAATGCCACTGATTCAACCAGCCAACAAGGATGCCATCTAAATTAATCTGAACAATCTGAAGTGTTTTTTGTTTTTTTTTTGTGTGTGTGTGTGTGTGTGGTTTGAACTATTTTCCTTTTTGTGTTGCAAAAAAAAAAATGCAATTCCCCTGGATGGGTGAGAGTCTTCACAGACAAACACACACAAAAAAACATCAGAATAAACTAGAGAGATTTTTTTTTAGAAAGTTTAGAAAGCACTGGACACACTTCAAAGAGGAACAGTGGCTTTTTTGCTGCATCAGCACTGAAGCATAAATGGGCCCAGTGCTGACTAGGACCAGATAATATTGATAAAAATACGAGGCTATATTACAGGAATGAGCTTAGGATGGGACAATGAGACGGCAATTTCCAAATAATCAAGGCTTTAAACTTGACCATTTAAATTCCCATCTTTTTCAGTCACTGGGACTATAAAAATACATGTGTGAACTGCTCCAAATGACAAAAAAAAGTTTGCTAAAGTGCAACAGAAACTTTCTTTATCTGCTTGCACAGTCCAGCGTATACACCCACCAGACGACCAAAGAACAGCAGTCAAAGTCTTTTGTAAAGCAAGCAGCAGCCATTAAACCCACAGCTCCCAGCAGAGACTTTAACTTGAGAAAACGGCCAGTGTACTGCGCTCATATAGAGTGATCCCCTATTCCAAATTCACAACACAGACTCCGACTCGTATTTTATTAGTTAGATACTGAGCGGCTTTTATCTTGCGACGCATTTGTACAATCCTCATTTTGCCCTTGGGACCGTTTGAAAAATCACTTCTATTTGTGCACCACAGGAAACGCTGTAGCTGAGCAAAAGATCCACTGATCACGTGAACTCTGGAGAGATTATCTTTGGGGTAAACATGGTTCCAGGTAAGATGTTTTGCATGATATACAAGGGCTTTTGTTACTTGCAAAATAGCTGTGGTCTCAGGAGGAAGGATCAGAATATATTCCCATGCTGTGTTTGCACTGCAGATGATGGAGGTGATTTAAAAGTCTGATTCACACTACCAAGAATCACAAAGTTGTTCACAATTCAGTTCATTTAACAACAGCTACCTATGAATGATCTTGCTGTGAACAATTAGACCGCTAAAAATGTTCACATTACATAAGTGTCCTGGTATAGCTCTAGACTGTGGCCAAAATGGTATTATGGACTCATTTCATCCCCTGCACCCTCTTCTCTCACACCAACTGATTTCATGTTCTCATTCACTACATCCATAATCTCCTCTTTGGTCTTCCTCTAGGCCTCTCACCTCTGTCTTGTACACTTGGATGCAGATGAATGCAGAACAACTGACTGGCTAAAGCTCCTACACAGTGGAGCATATTTAAGGCAAGCTACAGCTGAATAGACAGTGACAATGAAGCACTCACCCTGTTGTTTTGCTAAATAAACGTGATTGCATTGGTGTTTTTGGCCTATTCATGTATTCACGAGGCTCAAGATTTTGTCATTCAGCACTATATTGGTCTTATTTTTATACCTTGATTATCATGTCATTTATAAACCATATGTCCACTCAAGGACCTGGTTCTCCTTTTGTTGGTCCAGTGTAGTCTTTCCTTAATTCATGTTTAGGTCCTTACATTGCATAAGGACTCAAACATGAGTCACAGTGCAGTTAATTTAAGTTGCCACCCAGATTTTCAGTTTGAAAGAACTAAAGGAACCAGAAGCACTACTGATAGTTTATAGGGAAGACTCTAGACCAGAGATGTCTAAAGTGCGGCCCGGGGGCCATTTGTGGCACAGCTTGAGGTTTCATGTGGCCCTCAGCCCCAATGATCAAATGTATTACTAATGGCTCACCAGCATTTTTTGTACAGTGTGTCCATAGATTTATCTGTACATTTGTGCATCTCATCTGTTTCTCTCTGCTTTGTGTTTTCCAAGTTTATTATGCAAGTAATTCAAATTCTGTCATTACTCATAGCATGGAAATGAGCCTGAGCTAAGCATTTTACCATAGATGTTTTTCTATGTTCAGATATGTTATTTTGTTTTTTTGTTGGGACCTTAACAAATCTTTAACTAATGCTTCATAGCATGAGTTATTCTAAAGTGTTACCAAAATACTTATAAAAGAGTGTGCCTTCAGTTTATGCTTTATGTGCTTTAAGTTACTTAAAAACATCAGGAGGGACTGTCGGCCCTTGAAGTGTTGCACATCTTCATGTCTGGCCCCCTTTGGACGCCCCTGCTCTAGACTAACTTTTTCAGTTGGTTGCAACAAAAATGTCAAAACAGGTTGCACTATTCATGCTATTCAGGAAATATTGCAAAAGTGTTTTTTAATGTGTTATTGCTTTCAATTTAAATAAATAAGGTTAAATAAGAAGATCCGGACAAGGTTTGTTTTTAGAAGACATTTTATTGTTTATCCATAGGATTTAGTAATATCCAATGATAACTGCTATATAGTTAAAAGCTTACATACAGTAGTTCTCTCCTAAAGGGAGTGGTAAACCTGATAAAACCCTGAGCCATAACTGATTGCCCAGATGACCTTCTTGTTTAACCCTTTTTACTGAATTCTACTGGATGACAGAGAGTAGAGAGAGTAGATTATGTATAATCTAAAAAAAAATGCAGTGCTTTCATAATAAAGTCAAGTCAAGAGTAAAATTATTAGGATTCTCAAAAGAAGAAGTCCAAAATCAGCTAAATGTCACTTTTTCCTTCAGTGAGGCCAAAGAGTTTAAAACAGCAGGTTTATTTATGACAGACAGTTTAGGGCTTTGGGATTTAACAGACTCAACAGCACATTTTTATCGTTGCACAAATGCCAGCGCTTGAAAACTTTGTTCACACTCTAAATTTTGGTTGCAGAGCCTTGATAGGTATTTACTGTAATTAAAGTATCACCCAATTAGTATCCAAAAGAAACTGGATAGATTTGGGCAAAATGAAAGCACAAAAACAGTAAACCAACACTGAGAAGAAAAACACACAAAAAAAATACAAAAATTAGGGCTTGTGAAATATTTGGTATTTTTACTTGTGGGTCCCAATACCTGTTTTTGGACTTGTAATCAGTCTGGGCTAAGGTAGTCTGGGAAATGCATAGTCTGCCTAAACCCTTGACAATTACTCTATAATGACTTCTTATGATAAAAAGGTATGTAACTTAACTATAGCAAGAGAAAAGGTCGATGAATAGATCAATAATTACCTCAGAACAGACTCATTATGCACATGTAATTCTCTGCAATATGTAATTATATAAAATATGTCCAAATGAATTAGCAGAGTTCATTGCTGGCAGTACATAATTTTACTTTAATGCCTTTCATGCTTTTAAAAATTGAAACACAAAGAAAATGAAATTCTTTTATCGTTGAATATTCTGCCACGCACCTCGCCCGCTCTGCTATACCTTTTACATGAAGCACTTCAAAGCGGTATCAGAGGCAGTGCCAGTTGAGAGACAGAGAACTGATACAGAGAATAGAGGCAGAAGCCAATTTAACTATGAACTTACCCTGAAAGAACCTGTGCTCTGTCAATCACTTGGCCCACCGCGTTCACAGAGCCTCCGCCGGCAACACTCAAAGTCTAATGCTTAGTGTCCCCCTCCATCCCCTTAATGAGATCTCTGGGCAATCTGATTGAATTATTCTGATGGTTTTCAGCAGGTTTGTGCCTCAGGCCTCGACAATCCGCGCTGATAAAGCCAGGTCATGAAAAAATAACGCGAAGTGATGGATCTACAAATGCAATTTTTAGAATGGGCTTCTTATATTCGGCATTGTGGAGGTTATCGCTCAATGGGCAGCCCAGCGGGAGTTCTGGACTATATATATCAGGATTAACCCTGCATTGTGCCTATAGAGCCACTAGGCCTTCTGTGAAGCTATATAAAATGGTAAAATATGTCTTTATAACTAGACTAGAGGAACCAAACCTGTTAGAGTCACTGGTGAGGGATGAATACTTTGTTTTATGGTCTGCTACCAAGCTTGCCTGGCAATACAGCAACCATCAAAAAAATGTGTGCGAGTATTCACAGATTTGGACTGGGGTGGCAAAGGATTAACAAAGTTGTATGGTATGCCTTTTCAGAATGCTTTCTCAGACCATTTTTAGCTACAGAAACCTACCTGTACTTACCCTCTCCTCACCAGTGACAATGGCCCTTTACTAGTTCTCTTGATTCAAGATTCAAGGTTCTTTTATCTTCTCAGTGCTCAGGACCACCACTATCTTTTCATAAACAGACCATGAGGGCTACATCCCTGCATGCTAGGCTAACTTTCTAATATGACAATGATTAACATCCTGTTTCTTACACTTTGTCTGAAAGAACTTTTTAGGGTGTTACGTGCCAGGGATGGCTAGGGGCGCTGGCACAGTAACTAAAAATAGATTTACGGGTGGTAGAAAAAAACAGGAGAATGGAGATGTTGTAGGATTAACAAAAACACTAAGGTTTATTTACAGAAAAAAAAAAGAATACCAACAAAGTGTACAAAGAACTAATGAAACTAAGGCGATGGTTGCGGCTGCAGCACCAAGGACCCACTGGCCACAGAATGAAGGCAGCTCCGGCCTTTTATACCCAGCTCTCACCCAGGTGTGGCTGATGAGCTGGCAGGACTGGTGGGTGGAGACAAGGAAAAACAAAAAAAAACACACTACAGCACAAAGGCTGTAACACTCCCCCCCTTAAAAGTTAACAAATACCCTTGATAACAGCCTACTATACAGTCAACCCCCAAGTTACCACACCCAGCAGCTACACATCAGCTACTGAGTAGTAACATTGATGGATGACACATTTTAAGGAAGGATATGTAGTCGTTGTGGTCTTCAGTCTCTGGATAGGGCGTCGGCCACAATGTTGTCCTTTCCCTTCTTGTGCCGGATGGTAATGTTATAACCCTGCACCAACAAGGCCCAGCGCATCAGCCGCTGGTTGTGGTTGTACATATGGGCGAGGAACACAAGAGGGTTGTGGTCTGTGAACACAGAGACTGGAACACTGGTAGAACTGACATAAACATTGAAGTGCTGAAGAGCCAGGAGCATGGCCAGAGTCTCCTTTTCGATGGTGGAATAATTTAGCTGGTGCTTCTTAAACTTAGCAGAGAAGTAGGAGACGGGATGGGGCATACCAGCTTCATCATCCTGCAACAGTACAGCGCCAGCTCCAGTAGCACTAGCATCCACTTCCAGACTAAAAGGTTTAGAATAGTCAGGTGCAGAAAGGACAGGGGCACTGCAGAGGAGGGTCTTGGCTGCTTGAAAAGCACATTCACATTCCTCAGTCCATGTGTATGGAACAGAGGGACTACAGAGGGCAGTAAGAGGGGCAACTAGCACAGAAAAGTTTTTGCAAAAACACCGGTAGTAACCGGCAAGGCCTAAAAAACGGCGCAGTTCTCTCCGGGTGGAAGGAGTGGGGTATGACAACACAGCCTCAACTTTAGCATTAACAGGTCGTACCTGACCACGACCAACAACTTTACCAAGGTAAGTGACAGTGGCCTTACCAAACTCACACTTGGCTAAGTTCAGTGTCAACTTGGCCTCAGACAAGCGTTTGAACACCTCACGCAGAGTAGAGAGATGATCGGACCAAGAGTCAGAGTACACAACAATATCGTCCAGATATACATTACAGTTAGCAACATCACTGAGGACTAAGTGCATAAGGCGTTGGAAAGTGGCAGGGGCGTTTCTCATGCCAAAAGCCATAACAGTGTACTGCATAAAATGATCTGGCGTGACAAAGGCAGAGATATCGGACGCTCTAGAGGTCAAGGGAACCTGCCAGTAGCCTTTTAGTAAGTCCAATTTAGTGATGTGAACTGAAGGACCAATACTGTCGATACAATCCTCCATACGGGGTAAAGGAAAAGAGTCTGGTACAGTGACTGCATTAACTTTTCTAAAATCTGTACAGAAACGTGGAGAGCCATCAGACTTGGGAGCGAGAAGACAAGGAGAACTCCAAGGACTATGGCTTGGTTTAGCCAACCCATTCTCTAGCAAATATTTAACCTCTTTCTTCATGGCCTCACGCTTCTCCAAGGGACATCGGTATGCATGCTGTTTAATGGGAGGTGCAGAGCCTACATCAATGTCATGCTCTATGACATTAGTGCGAGATGGCGTGTCACTAAACAGTGAGAGATAGGAGTGGAGCAGACCTAGAATGTCTTTACGCTGCTCGTCACTGAGATATGACAGGTTGGTGTCTATACTGGACATAAACTCAGAGTTTGACAACCGACCACACTGTTGGGCAGCACAAGGCTCTACAAAATCCTCCTCAACTGCCACCTCAGAACAGACTGGGAACACACAAGGCACAGTTAGCACAGACTGTTTAGTTGTCACTTCATCCCTTTCAAGAAATGGCTTGAGCATATTGACATGACAAAGTCTGTTTTTTCTCCTTCGCTCAGGTGTCAGAATAAGGTAATCTGTGTCTGAAACTTTTCTTTCAACATCATATGGGCCAGAGAAACGGGCAGAAAGAGCAGAGCCAACACTTGGAAGCAAGACTAAGACCTTATCACCAGGCTTAAAGTGACGGTCTACAGCTTTCTTGTCAAAGCGTTTTTTCATCCTGGCTTGTGATAAAGAAAGTGCTTCCTTAGCTAAAACTGTAGCCTGCTGTAACCGTTCTCTGCACTTGGTAACAAAATCTGACACACTGGTTTTAGGCGTTGTCATGGACAAAAGCTGTTCTTTAAGTACCTTAAGTGGACCACGTACATTGTGTCCAAACACAAGTTCGGCAGGGCTGAAACCTGTAGACTCCTGTGTGGCATCCCTGACAGCAAAAAGCACAAATGGAACCCCTTCATCCCAGTCTCTCCCAGTGTCAAAGCAGTATTTGCTTAACATGGATTTTAATGTTTGGTGCCAGCGCTCTAACGCACCTTGGGACTCAGGGTGATAGGCACTGGACACAGAATGAGACACACCGAAAGACTGTAGGGTCTGCCTGAAGGTCTTTGAGAGGAAATTTGTACCCTGGTCAGTTTGCACAACTTTAGGGAGGCCAAAGGTGGTAAAAAACTTGGTCAATGCTTTAGTAATGGATGGAGCAGTGATTTTGCGCAGTGGAATTGCCTCAGGAAACCGAGTGGAAACACACATGACAGTAAGCAAAAATTGATTTCCTGTTTTTGTCTTAGGCAGGGGGCCAACACAGTCAACAATAACGTGTTCAAATGGCTCACCCACTGCAGGAACAGGACGAAGTGGTGCCGGTGGTACCACTTGGTTTGGCTTTCCCACAGCCTGGCAGGTTTTACAGGTCTTGCAAAAGTGAACCACGTCAGTTTTCAAACCTGGCCAAAAGAAGTGCTGTAGGACACGGTTGTAAGTTTTGGTAACACCAAGATGACCAGACCACAGGTGTTCATGGGCCATGGATAGCACGTGTCGCCTGTAACTCTGGGGAACCACAATTTGAAAAACTGTACACCAGTCATCTAAAACAGGCTGGCTACCTGACCTAGGGACCCACTTGCGCATTAGAACTCCGTTCTCAACTAAGTATGATTGTTTGTTAACAGGGTTCTCTAAAGCAGCAAAACACTTTGTTAAAGACAAGTCAGACTTTTGGGCCTCAATGAAAGCTTCACAGGTTAATGGAGGTGACACTGGGGATAGCAACTCTGGCTCTGCACTATTAACCTTGACCTTGGTGACTTTCCCCACACCACCAGAAGAGGGCACACTGTCCTCAGAGAAAACAGGGGCCAGCACTGAGTCACACAAATCAACGTCAGCCTCCTGAGCCAACTTACGAGACTGGGCTCGGGTCAAGACACTCACAGAGAACATCTCAGGATGGTTTTTTGCTAACTCATCCGTCTCAGAGCCAGGAATGGGATGGTCAACAACCTCAGGGGAAGGATAGACTTTGCCACCAGCAATGTCATTTCCCATGATAAAATCTACCCCATCTATAGGAAACTGGTCACGGACAGCAACTGGAAACACACCACTAACCAGCTTAGACTCAATGTAGACAGAATGGAGGGGAGCTGGTACAAAACTCATGCCAATACCTTTCACAACAGTGCTTGAGTGACAGTCGGTTTTAAAACTAAGGGGTAACACACCAGATAAGATAAACGACTGGGAACCCCCTGTATCCCGCAGTACTGCAACTGAGCGCTTCGCTTCTCCCGGGACTGAAACGAAAGCCTCAAAAATAAAGGGTTTAAAGCACTCATCTGGAGAAATGACTGGTTGATTACAGGTAATAGCAGAAGGACCAGCAGAGACAGTTTTAACAAGTCCCACCCCTTTTGGTGGTTTGGCCACAGGCTGTTTGCGTTTCAAAGCGTCACATTCGGCTATAAGATGGCCAGTCTTATGGCAATAAAAGCATTGTTTTGGTTTCGCTAACCTGGAGCTGTTTGACAAGTCAAGTTGAAAAGCTTTTTCACCAATTTGTGGTGTAGATTCACGCTTAAAAGCAGTCTTGTGCGTAAGGGCAAATTCATCGGCCGAAACAGCAGCTTGCTGGAGCGTTGAGACTTTCTGCTCATTTAAATAGACAATGAGGCGCTCTGGGAGACTGTTTTTGAAGTCTTCCAATAAGACCAACTCACGAAGTGAAACAAGGTTATCAACTTTACTAGCAGAACACCATCTATCAAACAATAGACTTTTTTCTCGAGCAAAATCAACGTAACTTTGATTCAACGACTTCTTAAGCCCTCTAAAACGCTGTCTATAGGCTTCCGGTACAAGCTCATAAGCTCGTAAAATAGCTCCTTTAAGCTTATCATAATTGAGACTGTCTGAAACCGATAAAGAGGCGCAGGCTTCTAGAGCTTTACCGCTCAATTTGCATTGCAACAAAATTGCCCACACATCACTAGGCCAATGCAGTGCAGCAGCAATGCGCTCAAAAGCCCCAAAATAAGACTCCACTTCGGACTCGCGGAAAACGGGGACTAACTGGATGTTCTTGGTCACATCAAACGTATCGCGAGGATTAACGGACACAAAGTTTTCAGCGCCAATAGGCCGAGATTGCAGTTCTAATTGTCGTATTTTAAATGCGGTCTCCGCCTCCAACCTTTTTATTTCCACCTCTTTAGCGTTGGCGGTTTCTATTTCGAGTTTCTTCAGCTCAAGTTCGCGTTTGAGGCGGAACTCTCGCTCCCTCTCCTCCTTCTGGATTTTCAAACGGGTTAAGCGGACCTCTAAACGAGCATCCCTTTTAGAACTCTGAGAAGAATCCATACTAAATGCTTCAAACGGGGGCAGAGTACGCGGTCCTTCCTCCTCCCCACCTGCGGGGTCCTGTTGAGGAGTTACCGGCAGCGGCTGCTCAGCCGCCCCGCTCGAAGGGCTACGCACTGGGGACGCCACTGCATCTCCCGCCACCACACAAACGAGATCACCAGACTCAGGTAAGGGCAAAACGTCTGCTCCGACCAAACCCGCTAATACAGCCTCCCTCAACTCCCCCTTACGCAACGTAGTAGAGACGGTAACACTGTAATGTCTGGCAATTTCAAACAAGTCGCATTTCCTACAAGTGTTAAACACCGCTAGAGTAGGATTAGCTACAAACGCTTTTAAATCAAAGGTAGCCATAACTCACCGGACAAAGAAAGCCACTGCAAATCCGGATCACGCAGCTGATTAACTCAGTCAGCTGACCGGGGCTACACCTGTGTCTAATTGAGCCACTGCGCGCTCCCGAAGGAAGCACCAGCGCGCGCACCTCACACACACACCACTCACAATGAAACAAACAGTAGACAGGGCGTTACACACACTAGCATCAAACGCACACAACATATGCCATCCCAGATCCCTACCTAACAAATATCTTAGCCTGTGTATCTTCTGGGGCTTGCCGGGCTCGGGGCCACTTGAAAGGCGAAGCACAGCGACCGAAACCCTGTTGCGCCTACCCCCATCAGAGAATACACTCCGCCCAGGATTCACCCCGAAAACAACAAACTAAAACAAAAAACGGGTGACCGATGGAGTGACTGTATACAGCCAAGCGGGACACCCCCTAACCAATCTGGGAAAGCAATGCCAATTCAAATGTGCAAGCTAGAGAAACACCCGTGACCAACATCAACCGGAGCACACACACACACTCACATACATACCTGATCCATCTACCATATCCCGGACGAGCCCCCAAATGTTACGTGCCAGGGATGGCTAGGGGCGCTGGCACAGTAACTAAAAATAGATTTACGGGTGGTAGAAAAAAACAGGAGAATGGAGATGTTGTAGGATTAACAAAAACACTAAGGTTTATTTACAGAAAAAAAAAAGAATACCAACAAAGTGTACAAAGAACTAATGAAACTAAGGCGATGGTTGCGGCTGCAGCACCAAGGACCCACTGGCCACAGAATGAAGGCAGCTCCGGCCTTTTATACCCAGCTCTCACCCAGGTGTGGCTGATGAGCTGGCAGGACTGGTGGGTGGAGACAAGGAAAAACAAAAAAAAACACACTACAGCACAAAGGCTGTAACATAGGGTCTGTGACTGGACGTGTCGAGCTGATGTCACAGCGCCCACGTTAAAATTACTCTCACTTCAGCGCGCCGCCAAGCTCAGTGTGACACATGAAGCTGTAGCGTAAATTCAACCAGGAAGACTGATTTCTTTTCCCCATTGTATTGTACACCCTATCACCTGTCTGTCTCTGTCAGCCAATCACAGACTGCCAACAACTCTTTCTTCATCGCATCGCTGTCATCTTTCTTGGTTGAAATACAAATCAGTGGAAGTTGGAGTAGTGTTCGCCACCTACTGCTTCTATGTCAAACAGCTTTACTACTAACTTTATACTATTTTGTCACAGTTATGGCATGTCAGAATCAAAAGCACAAGCTACTTACTTCCTAAAAAAATGTATTAAAATTAAAGTCTATCTTTCTTCAGAAGAGCAGGATGAGCACCCACAATTTTCTGTGCGCTCCCACTCCTTGGATAAAATAGTTTGCAAAGTTTTATCCCTCTGCAGCAAAGTATGTCTTTATTGTTTCTTTTGTTGCTTTAACCACTGCCTTGCGTGGAAAGCTTTTTTTTTTTCTTGTGCCTACCAATAATTTTTTGTAATGAGTAATAATGAGCTTTGTATTGCCACAAAGCACATTATTGGCTTCTTTTCCTGTTGTTCTGGTGAACTCCAAAGATGGAGTGGATGATTACTGCCTTGCTTTAGTAGATGGGGTAATGAGTTTTAATACAGAACAACTTAATGATGATTAAACTAGATGCTTAATTTCAGCCCTAGATTCTCAAATAAGTAATAATGTCTTTATAATTAAATTGTAGTTGCAACCCTGGATTAGGGACTCTCTTAAACATGTTTTTGTCCTGCCTCAAATTTTATGTTTTTAATTGCTAGTTTTACTGAATACGAAATGCAGCTGTTGTTTTTGCTACAATGAATGGGTATCTTTTGTGGAAGGGATTAACCTTGAACTGTGTTTTTTCTTTCTACAGGTAAAGCCCATTTCCTTTCCAGATGCCAGGTGTTCAACCTCTGAGTTGCCTTTTACAGTAGTGCCAGACGAGCATTGATAATGAGCCTCTGGAGACTTCAGTCAAACACATAAAGTTAGTGTAGCTTGATAAAGGCTGAATAGCAGCCATCTGCCGACTCGCTCTCGATGCATTCTGAAAGCCGGGACTTTTTTAAGAAGGTTCGAAAAATGCAAATGAAGGAAGGCTCACAAACAAACTTAATCAACAACTAATAACGCAGCTGTTTCAAAAACCCTACCCCGCAAAAGCCCAAAATAGTTTGTGCCTGTTTAATTGGAGCAAATTAATGATTTAGCCGATGCATTAGCTGACTCAAGGCACTCATTGTGACTAATCTTTATCAAGCTATGCTCCAGTGGGAATGGGAAAGTGTGAATGAATGGCTGGAATATGTAGATGCATATTTAGAAGAAAGATGCTTTTGCATGTTCGGAGCTGGCATGTCTTTCGGTTAGTAATTCTCTTTGATTTATGGCTGAGGCAACGCGCTGCTCTATATTAGGTCCTGTGAGCTAATTGAAAGAGCTGTAAATCATTATTTGCTCGGAGAGTGGAAACAGTATGAGACATTCACTGCGGCTACAAAAACACGGCCCATCCTGAAACCATCCATTACTTTTATTATAAGGATTTCAGTGGCACTAAGTAAATGTGATATAGTGTTACAAGAAGATTTTAGTATGCTATTCTTTATCTTGCTTATCCAGCATATTCAGAATATGGTGGCTAGCAATATTCATAGTTTCCAGTCACATGATTGTTCCACCCAAAGACAAAAATCCTGTCAGAGCTGGACATATACTGGACATATACTGTAACTTGTAGAAAACCTGTCTCCATATACAACCGAAAAGTTTATAAAAGTTATTTTCAGTTGGTCATTAACCCAACGTATGCAATCATGTCTTAACCACTGACAAGGGTCGCAAACAAGGTCAGATACAATTAAACATGAGGAAAAGAATATACATATATACAGTATATACGCAGTGTTACCCATGGTAGAAGCACAAAGGTCATGGAAGCAATATCCAGCTTAATGGGAGATTGTGGTCAGACAGGCAAACATGGCTTTTGTTTACACGTAGCTCTCTATATACATGGCTGTTATTGCATGAACTCATGACTTTCTGGCATGAACTCTCTATTCTCCTTTTGTCTGTCGTCTTCGTTGATTCTGTACGTTGTTCCGTTCTTTCCCCAAAGCTTCTGGATGCAGACCAACAAAGCAGTACATGCCATTTGAGTCATTAGTAAGCATAGTTAAGAGTCAAAGCAGCAGAAGATAATCACGGCTGCTGCGTTTTTGAAGGCTATTGTGAAGTGCACTTTCCTTACCCTAAGTATGGCTATTAAACAATTATAAATGTAATGGCACAATTGATGAAGAAGCAACATATTTTTCTGGTGTATTAACTAGCGCATATAATCCAAGTCTACATATTCTACAGTACATAAATCCAGTATCTCTACAGAGATTGCCTTTGCGGTCTCCTTTGTACAAGAATAAATACAGGGCTCATCTCATTCACCTTGAACCCCCCTCTGTCCAATCTCTGCTTCTTTCCATTTCCCTTTAGTGTGGATACTTCACAGGCCAGTGTTTGATCAGCTGCAGCCTGCGACGGTGACTTTGGTGATAATAGGATGGGATCATGGGATTGGACACTTTTCCACACAACACCATTGGCGCAGGAATTGCTTGCTCTATTATTCATTGCTTACCTTTTATGTTGGAATTGATTCAATCCCGGGAAGTCAAAGGCTCCGTTTCGGGGAGAGATTCGTCAGAAGATTTAAACATTTTCACGCATTTATCAGTCGTTCCCAAGCAAATTAAAGCCCGTAATTGCTTTTCAAATTGCCTTTTTAAGGAGTGGCCGACCCAATTAGTTTTGGAATTGTGTTTTGTTACAGTATTGGTGGCTGCCTGTTGCTTCTCGTCTCCATAAATATTTCAAACTCACATTGGCAGTCAATTATATCTGTATTTGTAATGTGTCAGCCGGCATGATTAGTTAATTATGTTTGCACACTCTAACGATGCCAATGCCAAGTGTCTCTGGGCTCGTCTTGCACGCTTCAATCCTTCCACACACACACACACACACACTCATTTGTTTTTGAACCTGGAGGGAAAATCAATAGTAAAAGTGAAGGCTTATTTACATGTTAACGTGTGCAGCGCGGCTCTCGGCAATATGTCAACATTCTGGAAGTGAGATGAAGATAAAGGAAGCAAAAATAAGAACGAGGTGGATGGACAATGGAATGGTACAACTCTAGTTTCAAAAAATATGCATATCATGTAAATAAAAAAAAAAAGGTTTGCAAAGCTCATTTAAAATTGTCTGTGGCGAAATGTAAAACTGTTCGACAGTCAAATGGAAAACAAACAAACAAAAAAACGCTTGGCCCAGAGAGTGTTTCTGGATCATATATGGTTTCCTCTTTACATAATACAGGTTTAATTACATTTGTGCAAACTGTGTTCAAAGACAATGACTTCTGCAGTGATTTCCAGTACCTGAGCACTTTGCAGGGGGTACTTGGATTTATTTTATAATTCATTTCCTCAATGATAAGACATTATTTTCAATTGTTTCTTATTGAAATCTCTGAAAGACAAACTCCATATTAATTGAACATTATTTTTTGTTACATATTTTTAGATTACAATTATTTTGTTTTATTATGAGTTTAAGATTGTTTTTTGAATTTTCGTATTTATAATATTAATACTGTTATTATACATTTTATTTTAGTTTATTTTGAACAGAAAATATATAGTAAAATAAGTAAATGTAAAACAAGTTTAATTTGTTATATTTGTATTTTATATTTTTAGATTACTATGATTATTGTTTATTTATTTGTTCATTTTGAATTTATGTTTAAAAGAAAAAAATGCAGGACAATTTGTAAGTATACAACTAATTTGTACTAACAAACACAGATCTTTTTAAATATATATGAGCACTTTTTGAAGAATCATTAACACGTATGAGTGAGGAGGTACTGAAGTTATGACACAAAACCCCAGGAGGTACAAAAGACAAAAAAAGTTTGGGAACTACTGCCATGTAAGGACCTCAAGATCACAAGCATCCCAGCTAATAACAGAAACTCTGTTTTTCTAAAATGCTTCTTTGATACCCAGTTAATCTTACTGGTTGTAACACTATTTTTCATACAATTGTAAAATATCTTTGTGAGATTTGCAAAGGATTACATTCTTTTACATGCATTGTACGCAGTTTCCAAACATTAATGTTATTGGCGTTGTACTAAAACTCTAATGTCAAGAGCCCGCTACATATTTCCAACCATAGCATAGGAGAAATGCTGCAGAGATATGTGTCCTTATTTTTAAAAACAGAGTGCACAGGATTTTTACCAAATAGCTGAAAGCCAAAAAGTCTGGCACCATTGTGCTGTCAAATCTACAGAATGCACAATGACAGCAAAGCCATTCTGAGACATGATTTGACACTGGACTTGGTGAAAGCAAAACAGTTCTCCAACAAACATGGGTACTTTCAGAAACACAGCGTTTTAAAACCAGACCTTGAAACACGGCCAGCATCACTGAATGAGGTGTGTTTGTCATAAGCATCAGTAGCATGTTTATGAATGAGTGATGATTGGTGTAATGAGTAGCATGTTGTACAAAATTAAAGCACAACAGGTGGTGCAGGTGTAGATAAGGCAGAAGGAGGGCTTGTGCCGGGAGTGCGCAGACCCCTAATCATTCAAGTGCAGCTATCCAGTTGTGCCTAAGAGGAGCTTGCGTTTATTAAGCCATGAAGACATGAGCCAGGAACAAATAACAAAACTACAATGTGGTTGTGACAGTTTGGGAGCTTCTGCTTTTCTCCCATGTCTAAAACATGTTAACCTGCCAAAACCCAGATTGATATTGTCATGATCCTGTCTGTGTCCTTGTCTTGTTTCCCTTGTGTTTTATATTGATGTCCCTTCAGTTCTTGTGTTTTTCTGTTTAACTTCCTGCTCTCCTGTGTTTACTGCCTTTGTGATTGCTTGTCCCAGCCTAATGTGTTTCACCTGTGCCTTGTGTATTTAGTTCCTCTGTTCTTCTCAGTCCTTTGTCGCATCATTGTCTGAGTCAAATCTTCATCCAATCTCCTGTGCTTTCCTGAGTCCCCAGTGTCCTGTTCCCTGTAGGTTGTATTTTGTATATTTGCTCTGCCTCTTTTGATTTTGTTTAGTGATTCCTTGATTTTCACCCTTTTTAGATTTTTGTGTTGTCCTGGATTTTCTTTTTTGGAGTTGGACTTGGTTTCTTTCTGTCAGTTTTTTTTATTAAAGTTCACCTTTCCTCAGTCCTGCTTTTTGTTCTTTTTTTTCTCCTGTGCTCCACCATTCTTGACAGATCTAGCATTAGTTAGCACAGTGTCACTGCTAAAACGCTGTATCAAGAATATCTCCTGTCAAAAATGTTTGTAAAATGGAGGGACTTTCAGTAAAATATTTGGAGGTCTGGGTCATCTGGGTCTGATTTTCAGTACCATGCGGGACCTTTCTGTCTGGAGTTTGCATGTTCTCCCTGTGTCTGGGTTAGTTCTCCGGTTTCCTAACCTGGCAAAAGCCTGATTAAAACAACAAAACATGTTATATCAACAACAACATGTTATATCAATGGGGCGGGACATTTAGTAGAATACTTCGTAGAAGATGATTGGTAAAGCCCCAGCTTTGCAGCTAAACAACAAACTGCTATGACAGTAAAACAACACAATGAAGACGCTGTTAAAAGATTTTAGCTGTTTTTGTAAATGTAGAGCAGCATACCTTAGGTTTTTTCTCTAAAAGAGCTTGTTGTTCTCGGCAAACCTAAAACCCGCCCACTCACGGCAGTACTGCCATTACCGCCATTGGCCCGGGCCGCCACCGGCTTAGACCCAAATGGATCAGCAGGAGCCTGAAATATTGATCAAAAACAGAGGACTAATTTCTCTATGCGGGACAATAAAGTAAACTTTAATTTAACCTTAACCTGACTGGATGAAGCGCCTGCTACAGAGCAAAACAGCAATATACAAGAATATATAATAAAAAAGTTGGTACATTGGTAATGTTGGTGGAGGAGTCCTCGGGAAAGACCTCGGACACACTGGAGGGACTATGTCTCTTGGCTGGCCTGGGAACACTTTGGGATTCCCTTGGAGGAGCTGGAGGAAGTGTCTGAGGTGAGGGAAGTCTGTGCATCTTTGCTTAGACTGCAGCCGCCGCGACCTGGTCCCAGATAAACAGTAGAAGATGGATGGATGAATGTTGGTACAAGACTTTTACTGTTTCTGTAAATGTATAACAGCATACATTATGTTTTTCCACGCTACTATGTTAACAAGTATTGCTAATGTAAAAAACATGCATGCAAGTTAACTAGTGAATCTAAATTAGCCCCTAGTGAATGATTAATAGAGTAAATGGTTGTCTGTCAGTGTTAGCCTTGCGATTTCCTGGCCACTATCCTCAGTGGACCTTGCCTCTGGCCAAAAGTGGCTGGGATATGCTCCAGCGCCATGCAACTCCTAACAAAAGGGTGAATGCATGAAAATAAATTCCCAACTATGGTATATTCCCAAATGAATATAGAACTTTAGCAACATGAAGATGTTTTTAAACTGCTATATTTGGAACAGACTAGACCCAGGACAGTGAGGTCTATTGCTCAAACAGCTGATCCTTTCACAATCCGAATGAAGCCTCCCCATTTTGGTTGGCTCCACTGTAATAAGTGCCCGAAGGTAATCTAGGCAGGACATTATCTGCACGGCTGCGTCGCTGAAGCATCTGCACCCATTCACCACCTGCTCAAGATGGCCCCACACCTTCCCATTTGTTTCCCTTTTCTGCCCTGTTTAGCTAAATGTAGCATTCAGCCATGTCAGATGTGCTCTCCGCAAGCATAGATCAATTTCCTGTTTTTTTTTTAAGCCGGAATCCATTTTTCAGATGGATTTTGACCACCGAAAAATTTGACATTGCGTATTCAGTCAATCTGGTCTGAGAAGAAGGCTCCTCTTTCTCAAAGATGGCTAAAGGCATGGCTAATTAGCATCGTTGCTCATGACAATGGGGTAATCAATGGGCCTTAATCAAGCCTCCTCACAATCGATGCTTGTTCGTCTGAGGCTCATTTGTGCTCATTATAAATAAGCCGTTGATGAAAATAATTGCTCCAAAGGTCTTTGTTCATAGAGTGTTGCAAAATGATGGTTTCTTTGACATTTTATCACCACAACTGACCACTTTTTAAACCTTCTCTTTGTTGTAATAGGTTTTTCTGTTTCTAGTGTTTTTGCCCAAGTTTCACATGAGCGAGCGTCTATGTTGTCGCTGTTACAAGTCCAAGTAATAACCAGAAGAAGTTTGGAGATCTCTAACAAGAAGTGAGGAGAGTGGCCGTCCACTTTTATCAAAAATAATTGGCAAAACTGGGTGGAAAAACAACTGCTGTCTTGCCACTCAAGGTTTAGTAACTGGTGGTGATCTCAAAAATAAAATCTGAAAAATTGAGACAAATATTTCTGGTTGCAGGTGGACACAGCAGCACGGTGGTGGCAAAGTAGAAGAAGGTCTCGGGTTTGATTCCTGGACCATGTGGAGTTTACACCAACTTTACCAACCTTAAATTGCACAGCAGACATTTTTTTATATGGCAGTAATCATGTTATTTTCACACTATTTGGTGAATTTCTGTTGCGTCATATAAAGGCCCCAAATCCACCTTCAGTTATTAAGAACCTGTTGGGGTGTTCACGCAAAATGCAAACAAATACAGTATCCTATATAAAAAGTATGATTCTTTGCAGCGTTTTATAACAAAATTGCATAAAATTATAGCTTCAATGGACACAGTGCAGCACAATAGAGGCTTTGAAGCCACAGATGCTGGAATTTTTAAAGTAGCCTATTGCAGTGCAAAATTACTGGTGGCTTCACAAAGCAGGTCAACAGTACTTCAACATCAAAGTCTTAAAAGACTGTAAGTTGTAAAACTGTTTGTTACTTCATTCCAGCCTCTTACCGACCTGTGTCTAAACCCCGAATGTGTATGCTAATGAAGCAAATTTTAGAATGCACATAATGTCACTGTATATCAGTCCCTCCAGGATTGTGTGGGCAATTTTTGTGATTGTTGTCAGCTAAAATGCCTGATTTTGCATGGAGATTTCCTTAAAAGTTCTGCTAAAAGTTGTGATTTTTTTTTATTTTGTCTATAATTCACAGGTAAAAAGTACCAGAGGTGATAAAAATACAGTTACTTGAGCTTTTTCTTAAAAATACAGTATTAGCGAAAACTATAAAAACTAACAAAATCTGTTTTTACACATATGTGAGGTGGTAATAATCTAATTAAAAATACCTCTATTTGAACAGGCCAAGCGTACCTACTTTTTAAAATGATATTGCTGTGTTATTAGGTTATTTTGGGGGGCTATTACACTCTGATTCTGATTCTGATCCTCTCAGATCTTCTCTGGTGATTCCTGTTGTGTGCTGTAGAACATCCAGTCATTAAAAACCAGAGGAAGTTTGCTGTGCTGTAGGTTTTCAGGAAGGTTATTAGCCTGCAACATTAACATTTAAAGAACATTGACCTCAAACTTCATTGTTGTCTAAATACGCTGCTCATTCAACTTTTTAGGCAACTATATCACCGTGGCAACGCACATCAGACAAAACTAGAAAGTATAGGCCCATACCGCGTTCGTCTCCTCCTTCAGTCCCATCTACATGCGCTGCTGCTGGTGAGCACCTGCAACCTCAGGCCTGGGCGCTCAACCTCCCTGCGATAGCGCCACTGCTGCTCCTCCATGCCGCTCTGTGAGTACGCCTGACCTTGGCACCGCACCTCCGTCCTCCGCGCTGCGCCTTCGCGTCACAACTCTGTTTTTGATTGCGCCTGACCTCGGGGCAGCACCTCCACTCCGCTCTGTCTGTGGCTCAACCCGATCTCCGGCGCGCATTACCAGAGCGCTGCTGCTGAGAGAGAGAAGCTGCTCTGCTTTGAACGGGGGATGGCCCTGCAGACAAAGTGCAGCAAAATGCAGTTTTAAAGGAAAATCTTGACGATAATTGCAGTGTTTGGACAAAGTTGCAGGGTTGCGCTGAATTTGCGGGGTTTGTTTGATTTTGCGTTAATAGTTGCGATCGCAACATCGCGAAATCCTGGAGGGACTGATATATGCACACTCTGAATAACTGAGATGGTTCTGGTGACTGACACCACAACCACTATTGTCAGAATCTGGTTGGAAAAATTTGTAGTGTAACAATGTTTAGCCAATTCAATTAGAATATATAACTTTTTTATGGATTTTTAAGTTATTTAGTAGTTACTGAAATGTGGCACATCACAATAGTTTGCAGATATGTTAGATTTAAACAGTGAAACTTACATTTTAAGGATTATTTTGTTTCTGTGTTCAGTTCCATGAACAGCTTGGGCTATCCAATGCCAAAGACTAATTGTAAACATTTATGGCACTAGCTTTAGTTATGTGGCATAGTTGTGGCTATTGGCTATGAATACTGAGTAAGAGTTATTCTGGGGTCAGCCCTATGTTCCCACAGCCCAATGTTCCCACATTTCTATGGTTTTTGTTCAAAATTAGGCCCCTTGTTATCATAGCCCAATGTTCCCACATTTCAGATTTTTTTATTTTTATTTTATATTTTCAAAATTAGATCTATTGTTCCCACAGCCCTATGTTCTCACATTTGTGTTTTTTATTTTTTTATTTTTCATTTTCCAAAATTAGGCTTTATGTTTCCACATTCCTAATATTTTGTGTTAGAGTAGGGTTAAAAATGTACTATTTACTGGAAAATAATCTGAGAAATGTGGAAACAGGGCTGTGGGAACACTGACACACTCAATGTTGCCTCAGTGTTATCCCATTCACCTTTATAAGTATTGTACAATTATAATAAGATAACAATAGATAAAAAAAATGACTGCAGCACTCTGCTTGAGTTTTGAGTTTTAAAAATGTCTGTGTAAATCAGACTTCTGTTTTATGTAAATCCTGTCAATGTCAATCTACCTATAAAGGTCCCTGTCTGATAGATAGCTATACAAACATAACAACTTGCATGTTTATTAAAATAAGATGTTGTACTGAAAAACGAGCAAAGTCACGGCGTGCTGTCAGCCCCATCACGGTGGCACAGGTGGCACAAACGGCATCACCGACGCACGTTTCACTGTCAGCCGCCGAAATCTGTCAAAACATTGCTCCTCTTCAAAACAAGTCACTCATACTTACGCACAACTCCACCAAGAATAAACAGCCTTGATTGTTATTTCCTGAAATATTTATAGCTGCCGCCGTGCCTCCATTTCTGCGTCTGTCAACACAACGGCAAGAGAGAGTGCCACTGTCATATGTGTCAATGGCAGCCCCCATCTCCCGCGAGACACTGAGCCAGTCTTTCACGCTAATAAAGATTTTCCGAGGGCAAATATGATAAACTGAGGAGTGTAGGTACAGTACGCCAGGCAAACGTGAGTGCACACAGAGCGAGACAAATCATTCCCCCAAAATGACATTCAGCCTGATCTTGCGGCAGGGATGCTGTCGTAATACACTGTGAAATTGATTCCATGAAGAGAATCATGATCTAATCTTGTCGACCAAAACAAGGTGGCTTGTTCCGCGGATAAAACACCTCGACG
Source organism: Bostrychus sinensis (assembly GCA_020698575.1). Lineage (NCBI taxonomy): Eukaryota > Metazoa > Chordata > Actinopteri > Gobiiformes > Eleotridae > Bostrychus > Bostrychus sinensis. Next base: position 22,602,211 of record CM036259.1, on the reverse strand, counting down.
GAATCACACCACAATATGTTCCGTCCCATTTCTCCAAACTATTACAAAGTTCTCTTGGCGTGATATAAAAAAAAGCAGGAAGCGGGCTTTCATATCAACAAAGTTCGCCTAGTTGTTGGCCCTCTTAGAAAGCTATGATGTAATGTAAAAAATACATTATTAATGGCCTAACAAAACTTTGCTCTATAGTCTGTTACATCCATGGACATCTTTCATGACAAAGGCTATTTTTATTGCTTTGAAAGCTGGAAAACCTGTAAAGAGCCCCTGAAGGACATGCAGACTCCACTCAGACAGATTGTAGAGGGTCGGCCCGATTAGATTGAATTGAACCCAAAACCTCCTTGCTGAAAGGCAGGAGCACAACTATTTTATTTTTTTACCAGCACAGATGGCCCTTCCTTATTATGGACTAGCCTGGTCAGCCAGAATAACTCTATTCCTATTCTAAACAAAAGAATTAGTCTGTCTCATGGTCTGAGTTTCATTTCTATGAGTGGAGAAAAGCATATCCAACCCATATTCAAAACTAACCTGGGGCTTATGAAGAAATGTTGCTAGATTTACCATAAAACACTAGAATACGCTGTATTATTAACAGCTCTGTACTTCATTTTTATTTTATAACAGATTTATAGAACAGAATATTGTAGGAAATTGCGCAGAGACATTTGGCAAAACTGGCTGCGTACAGATTTGAACCCACAGTGCCAAGGCAGGTTGTACTTCCCTTGTATATGCACTGCAAGTCTACCAACCGAGCTATACCAAGTCACAACTCAGCAACAAAAGCAAGTTGTACAAAGACTTGTGTAAAAAAATCACTTTTTAAAAGTGACCGTTACATCGGGCATCTGTACTGTTGTTAAAATGGCAACAAGACAAAGAAAAAAAATTGCCCAGATGACTGAACAACGCAGACTTGAGCAGAGTCAATTGGCAGTGTTGGGAGATTACAATTTTCTGTAACGCAGCAGTGTAACGCGTTACAATGAAAATACCTGTAACTATATTACAATTACTACCAGCGAGAAAAGTTAGTTACTCTCGTTACGGTGAAGTCAGGCATTTTTCACTGGCAGCTTAACCAGGAGCAACAACACACTTCCTTTTCAGTACGTGCTGATGTGCTTACGTCTTGACGCTGCGTGCGTAGTAAACACGGAACGACATGGCAGAGATGTGTGAGGCATCAGTCCACAGGTGGAAGTATGCTCACTATTTTGGTTTTGTCATGCCAAAGGACAAGAATATGACAGTTGAGTGCAAGCTATGCCTGAGCCATAAACAACTGTCTACTGCCGCAAACTCAAATCTTTTCAAACACTTAGATTTAGATTAGATTAGATTTATTATTAAAAGATTGACATGGCAGGAGACAACATACAATGTGAAACCTGAAATGCATCAATCACAACATCATAAATGAAAAAAAAAAAAAAAAAAAAATCATTATAAATTAACCATAAAAATTACCTATAAAACAATCTAAGAGCACGCGGAATAAAAGACATTTCATGTTTTTTAGTCTTGCTCCTGTTTGCTAAAAACTGTCTCTGGTGTCTTAACTCATATCCAGTAGAGGGGGCCTGAGTTATAAAAGCATGCAGAGGGGAGGACCTGTCTTTCAGGACATTATGGAGGGTGCACAGTGTGGCCACATCCCGCCTCTCACACAGGGATGGAAGGGAAGAGGGTGAGATCCCAATTATCCTGCAACATCTTTTTTGCACACGTTCTAATTCATCGAAGAGGCCTTTTGTCAGCCCGCTCCACACTGGGCTGGCCCACTCCAGAACAGGTCTAATGAAAGTCAGATAGATCTGTTTGAGGACATCAGGTGGAAGTCCTGCTCTTCTGGCCACACTAAGATAATGTATCCTTGGGCGTATTTTGGAGAGCATGTATCTGACATGTGCGTCCCAGGATAAATCTGAGGATATTAGAACGACAAGAAGTTTAAATGTGGAGACTCTGTGGATCATTTGACCACCGACTACAGGAGGAGGAGGGCAGGGGATGTTAGGCTCCCTTCTAGCACTAATGACCATGTCCATAGTTTTTACTCCATTAATTGCCAGTGAGAACTCCTGTCCCCACTCATCCACAGAGTCCAGGGCCTTCTGCATCAAGCCAGGCAACGACCCCATCAGGAGCTCAGTCAGTGTGAGGTCATCTGCATACTTCAAAGGAAAAATAGAAGAGGGAAGACATGAATCCAAGCTATTAATGCATATTACAAAGAGTAAAGGAGACAACAGCCCCTCCTGGGGGACACCTGCTGGAATACTGCATGGAGATGAAATACAAGAACCCCACTGCACTCTTTGTTCTCGGTCACTCAGGTAGCTCTTTACACTGAGCCACAAGGGGCGTCTCACCTGCATTTCAGCCAGTGCCTTAAGTAGCTGACAGTGATTTATTGTGTCAAAGGCACGAGAAAAATCTACAAAAGCAGCATGCACATCCATTTTGGGATTGTTATTAAGAGCTTCATGCCACTGCTGGAGGGTGTGAATTAGTGCTGTGACAGTTGATCTGCTGCTCCTGAAGTCATGTTGAGTGGGGGTAATTTTAGAGGCTGTGTCCTGTAGTAAAGCATCCCTCAGAATCCCTTCATAGACTTTACCAACACAGCTAACCAGGGAAACTTGACGTTAGTCAGATGGAAAACTGGACTTACAAAGACAACACACGCACACTAAGCTTGTTGCTAAAGAGCCCCAGAGCCCGCGCTATGCTGCCACCAGAGACAATGCTTTAACACCGACACCATGTAAGCAGCCCCGGCTTGAATTTCGCTGTCAGGTAACCTCAAATGGGGAGATGAATAGGCTTGTAGCAGCTTACGTAGTGGAGGAAATGTTGTTGTTGCTGTTCGAGCCAATTTCAACAACTGTCCTGTTTAATAAAAGTGTTAAAGAGAGATCTTAAATGTATTTTTTAAAAGAAAAATAATAGTGCAACATAATCAATTGTAAGTTTATATTTGTATTTACAATTTAGTTAATTTACATGTAACATGATTTTAGGGGGTAATCCAAAAGTAATGTAACTAAGTTACTTTTTTTTTACTAAGTAAAGTAATATATTACTTTTGAAAAGTAAATAGTAATCTGTAACTAGTTACTTTTTTTTGTAACTAATCCAACACTGTCAACAGGTGATACAGGAAGGAATTAAACACCATTAACCAACTCAGTGGGGTTATTAAATTTGCTCTGCATTCGCCCAGTGCCATCTTGGTTATTTTTGACATCTTTTTTGCTTTTGCATTGGCTGTGATAGGCTGGTATCCAGCAAGCTGCTCCCTATGCATAGTAGCCTGAAAAAAGTAGGAGGGGCTGGCTGACCAGGCTAATTAGAAACCACTGGGGCTAAAAATGAACTTTTTTTAAACTTTTATTTTCACATTGAGAAAACATGAGGAAATCAAACAATATATAATATATTAAAGACAAAAAGTGAAGCTTAGAGAAGGTTCACTTTGGGCGAATAACAGAATAATGGTATATAGCCTTTACAGTACTGTTTAGTCACTTATAGGCCTAAATATAATATTTTATATAATTTTAGAATTTTAGACTCAAAATGCATATGTGAGCTCTTCTCTAAATCACCACCAGCCGCCGTATATGTAAATATGAGCATTTTGAGATATCTGGAGAACAAACATCAGATAATGAGAGAAAACCAAATGGGAAGCATAGTTTGTGATAAATAATGCAAAGATTAAAGCTGAAAAAACAAGCAACAGCAATTTGTAGCAAAAACAATGCTGAAAGCTTTTTCTGAAGCCATAGAATAATAGCCATGAGTAAATAAAGCTGTGCACACTAATATAGGCTGATGGCAGTATAGGAAGCAAAATAAAAAGCTTTCCTACTTAAAGCCCTGCATACAGTTTATACTGTTTACATGAATTAAGTCCAAGAACTGTATATACATTTAAACCAGATGGACCAATTTGATGCTGCAATAACAATATATTTGTAGTTATACCATCAACTGTAGTTTAGTTGTGAGCTTCCTTTAAAGGGGATGTATTATGCAAAATAGACTTTTCTGAGCTTTCTACCATGTTATAATGTTGTTTCCCTATCAAAACCATACCTGGAGTTGTGTTTAGCTTCATTAACACACGTTTGACTCATCCTGCATTCTCTGGCGCTGCCTTTTGGAGGCCTCAGAACGCTCAGTTCCATGAACCTCCACCTCCCAATGATCCCCTGCCCACTCCAGGAAGCACTGACCAATCAACAAACCCTCTACATCCAGTCTGCTCTCATTCATTTATCCAGAAACAGAGTACAGCTGTGTTTCCACTGATTCCTCACAACTATTTTTCATTTTGTAGTAAAATGGCATCATACAAAAAGTTTAAGGAAGTAAACAGCTTTTTTCTCAGTTTCTGTTCAAAATAGCGCAACAGAGCTGCACTCTGCTGCCCTCTGCTGGTCTCATCACTTGTTTCTGTCTGACATCAGTAAAGTTTTTACTGAAAACATATTTTTGTCAGATAATGTTTTAAAGGTTGTAAAATGTGCAGTGCTCTTCTAAAGATACAAAAACCAAAATATAGCCCCCTTAACTTGAATACTGGCAGTGGTGAAACAAAGTACTTAGTTACTTAAGTACAGTTTTCATGTATTTGTACTTTACTTGAGTCAATTTTACAAGGGGTACTTTTATTTTTACTTGACTACATTTTAGAGCAAGTATTTACTTCACTACACTTTTTTAATTGGTTTTAAGTAAAAAGTATTTTGTGTTTGGTTTAAAATCATTAGTTCTACCGTGTCGTCATTGTAGACATAGTACATAAGTATAAAAGAAGCAGTAAAGTAGTACTCTTTAGAAAAACCTCACCAACAGATTCAGTCTCATCTACTGCACCAGCAAAATCCCTCACATTTAACAGTCATTAGTTCATGAATCTGTGCAAAATACATAAATACATCATAAGTAGACATTTTCATGTGCCTTCACGTCTTACTTTTTCTTGAGTAAATTTTTGCTCCTTTATCTGTACTTTTGATTTTTTTTATTTCTTCTTCCACCACTGAATACTAGGACCATTGGTGAAGCCTATGAATACATCAAGATATTCAAATGCACTGTTGTCATTTCTAAAAACAGTTATGTCGTAGAAGACTGTTTAATTCATCCTTAAAAAGACAGACTTAAAAAGACCTGAGTATTAATTGTACAAAAGTGATTTCAGTATTATTGTTTGAAAGGCCTGTGATTCAGACGATGACTAAAGAACACATGGGGAACGTCTAATCAAGTCAGCAGTGAGAGTTTCCTCAAACCGAGCTGTGATCACACACTGACTCGCTCGCTCAAAGAGAAGCGGCACAAAAAAACCATACGGCCACCATCTTGAGCGGCGGAGACTCTGATAATCAATGTGTAGTTTTCAGGAATTGCCAAACTCAATGCTCCCAGTCATAGAGAGGAAGAATTCATCACTATTACATGAGATGTCAGGAAGCCATGATGTTTGACTGATCCTGCTGTGCTTCAGGCTGTGGGGCTTGTTTTCTTGTCTCCGTATGGACTTCATTGTTGTTCATTTGTCAGTGGAGCCGTGTGGATGGGTGGGTTTAATCCAGGTCAGTTATGTTAGCGTCTGCCATAAGGGATTGCACAGATTTTTTTTTTGATATAAGTAAAACTGCATGGTGTTAATATTTCAAGCATCCATGTTTTTTATCAGCGCTCTGAGCAAAAATACCCAGCCTTCCCACTCCCCTAGACACTTCCTTTAGCCCAACCAGGAGAATAACAAAGTGTTCTCAAGTTAGCTGTGACAGTGTCACTCCTGGAGCCTCCTCCTGGTGGGACTTGCCCGACACACCGAAGGTCCTAGTTTAATGAAGCCAGGGCAACATCATCTGTAAAAAGAAAAAAAAAAAATACAGAAGAGATCTTATTGTCCCCAGAATCGGTAACAAAGGGCAGTCCTGCAGGTCTGATTTACTGGCAGCAATGCAAACCTGTTCAGCACAAAAAACATCCCAAGATTGTTGAAGCCCTCGCCTTTCGACTGCTGCCTATTCCATATTGCATCAACTCCTTTAGGAAAGCGGCCATACGTCATCTTTATTTAAAGGCATTATATTCTGCAAAATCAACATTTCTGAGCTTTCTACCATGTTATAATGTTTCCTCATCAGAACGTACCTGGTGTTGTGGTTTGCTTCATTCAGGCATATTTTTGAAATCCTCTATTCAATGGCATAACTGTTCTGAGGCCTCAAAATGCTCCGTTTCACAAACCTCCGCCTCTCCCACAAAACCCCGCCCACTCCAGGAAGCACTGACTAATCAACAAGCCATCTACATTCAGTCTCTTTTATTTATCCCAAAAAAAGTGTATACCTCTGCCTTCACTGATAACTCACGACTATTTTTTCATCTTCTAGTAAAATGGCATCATATAAAAAACAGCTTTTTTTCATTAAATTATGTTCCAAAGACTGTAAATAAATAAATGTGAAATGCTGTTCTAGAGTTGACCAAGATTGCTTTAGAATATGAATAAAAGCATAATCTAGTGTCTTTAAAGGTTGTAATCTGAGCAGAAAAAAAGTGTCATAATACATTTATTGTCCAATTAAAAGCAGGATGGTCCTTTTAGTAGCACTTGGCATTTTTCCACTCACTTCTTTTTATAGTATGTGAACAGAGGGAACAATGGGAGGACATGCAGAATCCACTCAGAGCATTCTTAATTAAAATTAACATAACCGAAAATAAAATCCTGCCAGTATTTAGGATTTATAAAAGCAACACAATCCCATAGTGGGCCGATAAATGCTTTCCTTTTTTAAAAAAAAAATCACTGCTCCTTAAAGCTGTGTCACTGTATCCTGATGGCTCACTTAACAACAATGGCTCATTTGAGAACAGGAGATAGTGGCTCAGACGGTTGCACATAATTGGTGCTAAAAGGCCCTCCAGAAAAGGCCCCATTCCTCAGATATGGGTTTAATTGTCCGGCGTATGATCGGTGAGCGAGTTACCCCCCCTCACTTATCAAATTAGCAGCTTTAAAGAAGTGGGGCAGTGCAGTACTTAGTGCTTATTAGACTGGAAAAGGGTCATGCCAAAGGTAAGCTGTTTATCTCCAGAACAAGAGCCAGTGAAGGAACGCCTCATGGAAGGGAATGGGATAAAGAATGTATTTATTTTCTTCCTGCAAAAATCCAACGCCTCATTAAAATACGATTAGAGAAGTGAGGATTGCTACTGGATTAAGTGAAGAGCCAAATATGGAATGCCTTGACAAGAGGGATATAGATACACGTGCATAAATACAGGTAATTGGATAGAACCACTCATAATAATTCTTATGTTTTGTTAATGTTTTATTCATAGAGGTAAGTGTTATGGCCGCACACACAGAGCTATCGCCTTTTTCAGCGCTCATTTATAGCCCTGGTGCGGGAGTCTGGCACGGCCCAGATAACAGTGAAACCGCCTGGGGGGCAAACACAGCGGACCTAACAGCGATTGGGGCCGTCATAACAAGCCAGCGAGGGACATGTTAATGCAGGTAAAGCGCCCGGCTCTTATCGGAACGCCAAACACCTTTCAACGTGGTGAGCGAGTGAGCGGGCTCCGTGGACCGGCTGCCAGCTTGGACTGATAGCAACACAGACGGCATTTTTTATCAAGCTGTCTTTAGGACTAACAAGGAAATGAAGATGTTTGTCCTTCTCAGTGCAGGTTTTTCAGTAGGATTATTAATGTTAGCAAGTGATGTGTAGCATGTCTATAGAAATGACTCATTGCACTTCATAGATTTGACAGTTTGGCAATTTTAGAATACAGCTTTTATGCAAAAAGGATTAGCCATAGGTTTCCACAACTCTAGGTTCCCACATTTCTATTTCTAAGTTTTGAGCAGTTTTTTAAAGGTTTGCATTGAGTTGAAATTTCTGCGGTGCATATACAAGGCAACTACAGCCTACCTTGGCTTTGTTGGTTCAAACAGTTTGTCGAATGTCTCTCCCTGATTTCCCATTACATCTGTTAATAAAACCAAAAACAATGGCCTAAAAATATATTTTAAATAAAGGGACAATATCGATACTGATACCACCGCTTACAGTCACAACCATTGTTTTTTTTTTTGTTTGTTTGTTTGTTTTGTTTATGTATAAACTATTTTCCTGTCTGTATAATTGAATTTTAGTATATCATAAAAGTGTCACGTTCGAGGAACACAGGAGGGAACGGACCCAAAATTGCAGACTCAAGGTAACTTTATTAATGGGTACTCACACAGAACACGAGGAGACAAAAATGAACCATACTTGACAATGAACCGACAAAGACTAAGGGAGAACACAGGACATAAATACACAAGGAAACGAGACACAGGTGAAAGACATCAGGGCGGGGCAGGTAATCAAACAAGCGGGAAAGAGGCAGGCAAGGAACTGGGAAAACAAGGAAACAGACGGAAGACTACAAAACAAGACACACGAGAAACAAACAGAAAACAAGACATGGACATGGGACATGGGACATGGGACATGACAAAAAGCCTATATGCATACACGTTACTAATAATGGCTTCTTTGTAACACTAGAGCAGCAGAACACGATGGACTAGCCTTTGTACAGCACACACAAAGGATCCAATGGTTTTTGGTCATTACTACTTAAGTGTTGATACTTTCAGACTAGTATCATACCGCAATTAAATCAACAGGTATCGAAGGTATCAATACTTTTGGTATTGATTCACACATCCTTACAAAATTAGTTTGGCTTTAGGATATGTTAAGGTGGCATGCCCCCAATGTGGTTAGCAACAGCAAGAAGGTCTTGGGTTTGATTCCAAAACCGACTTTTTCTCACTCGTCCTCAGGCACTGCTCAGTGGGTGGGTCAATGGCAGAGAGCAAATTTACAGGAAAAATAATGTCAATGTACTTATTGTATGTTTTCTAATCTTGAGCAGTCTCTCTGAAGCAGAAAAACAAAAAGTGTTGAACTTAGGCTGACCTGACCACCAGTTGTGCTTGAGCCAAACGGCATAAATGTCCACCTGAAGGAAATGGGGCCAGTCATACATCACACTTCTGCAGCATCATCAACAGTGACATTTTCTCCAAATAGGACACAACGGACAGGATTCTGCTGGACAGACTTTTTCCTCAGCTTTCAAGGTAAACAGATCAAACTTTCAGCCTTAGCACTCACTGGCAGCCTTTGCGGGTTTAGCTTTCAAAACAGAAGCGAATACTTGGACTTGACCTTGCAGAGCAACTTGCTAAACACTAAAAAACTACTTGTAATACATTTGCATTCCAGCACCATTGCACACTTCAACAACGATTCAGGCAGGCACTAATCTCCCTCTACTGTTCAGAGGCATATGTAAGAGCAGATAAGTGCGCTTGGTGCTGCGGACAGTTAGAAACTGTACTGCTCAGGACAGAGTTTGCCCAGTGGCTGCCCCCCCTCCCCCAAACTTCTATCTCACATGAATTCTTTCTCTGAAGCTTCTGCAGACTCCACAGCTCTGTAACTTTAAGGAATACACAGAGTTACAGCCTGCTTTATGTGTATACATCTGTTTAATGTAAAAATTCAAAGCCAATGTAATAATTAATGTCATGTTTTTAATTATACTGTTACATGCTGTTTGATTAAAGATACTCTATTATGCTGAATTGACTTTTTTGAGCTTTTAACCATGTTATAATGTCTACTCAAAAACAAGCCTGGCGGGGTAATTAGTTTCATTCACACATTTGAGTAACTCTGTATGCTGCTGCCATCCCCTTCTCAAGAGCTCAAATGCTCAGACTCACAGCTCTTTGTAGACGCTTGAAACCAGGAAGTACTCCTGCACTTTTCTAAAGCCCATACATCGCCCCTGGGCTCGTTCGGAAAATTTTAGTGCATACATATCTGTCATTACGAAGCAGTCAGCTCATTTATCTATCTGTTTGCATCATGTTGCTAATAGCCATGCTAAATGGCCATTTTATGCTCTTTCCATTTCCCACTGCTCCCAGCAGGGGGCTTCAGACACCTAATCCAAGCATTCTCTGCAAAGTCAAAGAAACAGCTCCCCAAAAGAAGACGTTTTCCATACATACACACTATAAATTATATAATGTGAAATACTAATGTAAAGGTGTTTAAATTTATTTCAAAAACACTTTCCACTTATCCACCTATCATAATCAATCTATGTTTTATTTATACAGAATATGTCAAAAATTGGTTGTGAAACTATTCTGGCCACATTTGAATTTGGATAATAAAAGGCTTCTAAAGTTCTTAAATCACTACCTACTCTCATAAAATAAGGATATACTATGTGCATGAAAAGACGATGATGAGCAAGATTTCTTCTTTGCCCACTTTTGTGTTGTCACTCTTCAGAAATCATTGATGCGGCTCCCCCCATGGATAAGGATTCTTACTGCATTATTCAGTATACTTTGTTTTGTTTGATCACTGTTTGAATGAGAACCATACCAATTAAAACTGTAACCATGTTGAAACATTGGTCCAGAGTCAAAAGCCCCTTGTCTGATGGGACTAAAGGGGTGCTGCGATATAGCTCAGTTAGAGCTGCAGCACATTTACATGACTGTTACAGCCTGCCACAAACGATGTGGGTTCAAGTTCAGACTCCGACACTCCAAATATCTCTCCCGCTCCTTCCCCATGATTTCCTGTCACTTCCCAACTACACTGTCTAATAAATCCAGAATGCTTACTTTAAAAATATAAAATGAACAATGGGACACTAACACTTTTAAATCACAGGGCTAACATTTGGACTATGGCCACATACAATACATGCACGCTAGACAACAGTGGAAATAAATTTAAAAGGAAATTAAATTGGACATATGCTTTTTCCCAATTTTTAAAAACTAATTTAATAATTGAAACAACACAATTGCATTACTATTATTACGTTTTATAACTTATCAGCAACATGGCACTAACAGACAGCAATTTATCATAATGAGTCCAGTGATGGTGTATGGACTTTAACCCCCAATTCACACCAAAGCAGCAGCAGCGTCACGTCAGAAGCGAGTGAATTGCTTTCTGTTTTATTCAATCTGACAATTCACACCAGGGATGTCATACGTACGTCTTACGACCGACTTGCCGCGACGCTACGCACAAATTAGATTGGAGTTCTATTTTTTCAGCGTCTCCGCATCGACCGGCAGCGCTACAGCCGGAGAAACACAGGAAACAGGCACCAAGTGTCAAAATAAACTTCTGCTACACTTTCAAAATGAAGGTTTTCTAAATGTATGACTGACGTAAACATCGCCCATCGCACCAAGGACTTCAGTGAATGTTGCATCATGGCCGACGAGAAGTTAATTCTTGAGGTGGAGAACTTTAACATACTTTAAGACACAAAAAGATTGTAGTTCTACTTCTAGCATGATAGTACTGTTCTCTGATTGTCAGGTGAGCTCAATAAAAAAAAAAGCGTAATTGGTCACATACTATAGATAAAAGTACATTTTATTGAAACAAAAATAGTTTGGTATAAATCAGTTTGTAATATTTCTGCTTAACCATCTGAAGAAGCAAGAATATCCACCAATTATAGGAATGAAGTTGGTAAAACAGGGAGCAGATCCACAGACGCGCCGGTCCAAACGGAGCTCTGACGCTTTCGGTGTGAATTGACGCTTTTGTAAAGATGCCCCCCGTGACGTTTTCGGCGTGAATTTGGGCTAAGGAACCCACAGAATGAAACAGTTAAAGAAAATACTTCTCCAGGTATGTTTTTGAGTTGTAAACAACATTATAACATGATTAAAAGGCAAAAGATGTTGATTTAGCACAATAGAGGACCTTTTAAGGAACCCACTGTAGCAACACATGCAGATTTTACATAGAGTATAAAGTGCATTATCAGCCAGTCTCACAGTTGCACCCATATTCTTGTGAGGCAGGAGCACTCACTCTTGTCATTTTTTTATATTTTGCTGAATACAATGAATGTACTTGGACTAAGAGGACAGGAAGAACACCAGGGTAGCCTTATAATATCTTTATTTTCAAACAAAGATTTCTGGCTCATTAGTTGGTGTCAGTCTTGAGTGACTGTCGTGCAACTGATCAACTATTGGTAACATAAATCTGTCTAATTGTCTATATACGCCCTCAATCTGAATTTAACAGTCTGAGACACCTGACATAACCATAAATGATGATGCATTAGCTGCTCTCATTAGCTGGTAATGCTTCTGCTGCATTAGTATTAGTCAATAAGATGCTGCAGGTCAGTTATATGAGGCAGAAAAAGGCAGAAGGTACATGAGACGATGAGAGATGTTTTTAAAAAATCTATTAGCCGAGAACAGCCGGGAAATGGAGCGCGCAGTATCTGCTCATTTTTGGGTTCTTCTTGGAGGCACATTTGAGGACGTTCGGTTCGTTAGTTGTCCCTCAGCACTTTGTCAAAGCGACAGCGCAGGGAGCCGGAGTCAATGACGTACTGAAGAGACAAGATTAATTTACCTGAAGGTTGTGACCTCCGCCAAAGGAACACACGTTCTGCTGCTTTTTTACTTGAGCCTTATCCCATTCATTTATTTACCTAAAGATACCAAATTAGATGATTTTATGTTTAAATCTGTAGGTCAGAAAAAAATTATTTAAAGCAGTCTAGGCTAGATAGGCTGTATAGGTTTTAGTTTTTTCAGTGACATAATGGTAAAAGTAAAAGTTCAGGTTCCGTAGAAGCATGTGACCTGATAGCCTTGCATGGACTTGTTGTCTATTAAAAAAAAAAACTGTGCAAGGTCAGCTGATTTTACAATTAGTTCATAAAGAATGTGCGTTAAAAAAAACAAAACAGAAAAAATGTAACAGCCTATATAACAATTATACTATTTTATAATATTCAGAGCTTATGCAATTGTTGTCTAGTTTGTGTTTTAATAATATATACAAAAAAAAACCTTCTGCAGCAGTCTGCTGTTTGCCTGCTCTGACCAGTGTTGCAGCAACAGGAAGAAGTAGAATCACTACCTTTCACTGGAGCTTTGAATATCAATTTATCCGAGAAAATGCAAGAAATTGAGTTGATATACTCTAACTGATTGAAAATAATAATGGATTAGCTTTATATTGCACCTTCCAATCCTCTCAGGCTTCACAAATCTCTTTACATGAGTCCATTATGCATTCACTCCTCAGCCACACTCATACTTCTGAAGCCACAGCTGTCCTGGGGCAGTCTGACTGGGACGTGGCACCCATTCTGCACCTACAGCCTCTCAATTCACCACAAAAAACACACAATCACACAACTTATTCATACATGGGTGAAGTGTCTTGCCACCCCATATACAAAACAAACAAAACATAATCTGTACAACATAATATTTCAGACAGTGCAAATATTTAGTATAAAAAGTCACGGTTCAACAACGCAATATGCTAATACCAGTAAGAAATTGTTGTTTCACTCTTGTTGCTGTTGTTGTGCTAAACTCATCAGGTTTCCACACAAGTCTGTTCAGGGCTATAGCGTCAGACGGCCCCCGAGGGCAGCCAGCCAGGGGCAGATGAGGGAGTGTCTCTGCTTCTGTATCTCCAATTCAGCCGCAGTCACTTTACAAGCGGACAACTTTCCAGACAGCCCCTTTGTGTCCACATCCAAATTTCCATGAGACGGCGTGGGCTGCCCCTTGACATCATACCACTGGGAGAAATCAAAGTCAACTCCTGGCATACACTTGTCCCTCATTAGTTTGAATGGCATCATCCGCTGACCAGGGCTGTGCTGTCCATGTCAGAGTCTGAACAGCAGAGAGGAGGAGGACACAAATGGATACCAAGGGACAAAAGAGATGGAATGGATGATAATGACCATGGTTGTACAAACAAGAATGAAAAATAACAAGATTATGTCATTGGGTAGCAATGAAAGTTGAGGTTGTTACATTTATTTTACAAACTTGTCTTGTTAGTCCTACAATGAAGTGGTCTGATGGTACTAACTTTCTATACATTGCTTTTGATGGCCAGGTCAGATACTAGTTAAAAACACCTTGAACTAGAGTTATATAATAGACCTGGCCTTTAGAAGCGGAGAGCGTTAGCACTAAAAAACGATCGGTATCAGGACTCAGATTGGCCAAAACTAAACATTAAATTATTGGTATTGGATCAGAAGCTAGAAAAGGTTGATCGGGACATTCCCTATCTTCAACCCATGCATATATTGATAAAATTACACTGTTTTGCATTTGTATGTTGTTATTCTAAGACTATTTTTGAAATACCTGAAAGGACCTTGCACCGGTAGCTTCAGTGTTTGCCAAAGTTTGTCCATTCATGTGGATACAACAGTCTTACATCATCAACATTCTTTTACCTCTGTGACCGGTAACCTTCAGATTCTCTCACAGAAAAGGTGGCAATAGTTAATCCACGGACATCTCTTGCCATTCAAATGCAATTTTAAAACTGTATTGTATGGAGTTTAAAAAAATTTCTCCACAACCTTCATGCAACTCAATAACAACATTGCACTGAACAGAGAATGTGAAAGTGAAGACGCAGTTGCTTGGAGAAAGTTAGTTAGTGCTATACACAGGGGCGTAGCCAGGATTTTTTTTTACTGGGGGGGGCCAGCCGGGCCCTGTCATTTTACTGTGGTGGCACATGGCAGATTATTATTATTATAGGACTAATACAAAAAATGTGAATTTTCTTCTGTTCTGTTCTGAAGCCAGTTATTTGGATGGGTTGAGGAAGTTAGGAGATGAGCCCTGATGTGTGCAGCTCACAGAAGAGCAAGTTGTGATTCACAGAGGTTAAGTATGTAACAAATTTACAGGGGGGTCTGGGGGTCCTCCCCCAGGGAAAAAAAATCAATATAACAGACAACATTTGCTGTATCCTGGTGCATTTTAAAGTGTTTTAGCTGACTATAGAGTGAGTAAAACCATCGCTTGATTTTGCATTAATAGTTGTAATCGCAACATCGCAAAATCCTGGAGGGACTGAACAATGCATGTAATCTGTGTCTTGAAGCATGTTGTTGTTAATAGGGATGGGAATTGATAAGATTTTATCAATGTTGATGCCAGTGTCGATTCTGCTCTTCAATCCGATTCTTTATCGATTGTCTTATCGATTCCTGATATATCTGTGAATAAAAATGAACTAGATCTGTAGCCATACAGTTTATTATGAAGCAGAAATAGAAGCTTATTTTCATTTTCATGTATATGAGCCTATTTTAAACTGGGCTCAGTAAACAGAAGTAACATGTATTGAATGTACAGCTGTTAAATTATTGGAAATGTATACTTTTTAAATAAACAGGATTGTGGCTTTAATATTAATTTAGGAGCAGCAGCCCCAGACCTGTCTGTCTGAAAAAACGTTCATTAAACTTATTAAACTAAACAGTAGCCTGTGTTACTGTGACAGTGTAACGCAGGGAGGGGCCACATCAGCGTCAGACAGGTGAGAGTCAGACAGGTGAGGGTCAGACAGGTGAGGGTCAGACAGGTGAGAGTCAGACAGGTGAGAGTCAGACAGGCGAGAGTCAGACAGGTGAGGGTCAGACAGGTGAGGGTCAGACAGGTGAGAGTCAGACAGGCGAGAGTCAGACAGGTGAGAGTCAGACAGGTGAGAGTCAGACAAGTGAGGGTCAGACAAGTGAGGGTCAGACAAGTGAGGGTCAGACAAGTGAGGGTCAGACAGGTGAGGGTCAGACAGGTGAGAGTCAGACAGGTGAGAGTCAGACAGGTGAGAGTCAGACAGGTGAGAGTCAGACAGGTGAGAGTCAGACAGGTGAGAGTCAGACAGGTGAGAGTCAGACAGGTGAGGGTCAGACAAGTGAGGGTCAGACAGGTGAGGGTCAGACAGGTGAGAGTCAGACAGGTGAGAGTCAGACAGGTGAGAGTCAGACAGGTGAGAGTCAGACAGGTGAGAGTCAGACAGGCGAGAGTCAGACAGGTGAGGGTCAGACAGGTGAGGGTCAGACAGGTGAGAGTCAGACAGGCGAGAGTCAGACAGGTGAGACAGGATTCAGCGTTTTCTATGGAGATTTCTCTTTTTCTATCGCTCGCTTCCTTCCATACTGTATTTCTTATGCAAGGGAATGAGCTCCTGCTGTCACAGTGCGTGGACATTTAGCTCCTACCTCCGCGGCTCTGGCTTCACTCTGGTGTGTCCACGTAGTGGGACGCAAGCGCGCCAGGCTCCACCTCCGCGCTGCCGTGTCCCATGAGTGCATGTTCATTAATTAGAGAGAGGAGAATGACATGCACTGCATGATGAGTGCCGCGCTTTATAGGCTACTCATCGAAGATGACTTTTGCAGCGAAGTTAAAGTAAAAAGGTTAGAGGCGCTGCTCGGGAGCAGGGCGGGCCTCGGAGCAAAACCTGCTCACACAAACGCAGCTGCCCAAAGCAGCATCGATAAGAGGGATCGTTAACGGCGGAGGCAAACAATTCCGATGGATTGGAAAAATTAGAAATGGTTCTCAGGTAGAACCGGGTTTCGATGCCCATCCCTAGTTTTTAATTAGTGCAATGTATTTGATATTTTTGCTTTAACAATTTTACAATAACTTACTAACAACTTTGTCTACATCAAAACTTTTCATGACAGTTCAAGACTTTCACAGTCTGTACTATCAGCTCCTGTCAGTTCCTTGTGCAGCGCTAATGCCTTTCCTTTAAGGCATTACCTCAATAAAGTTGTTTCAGCTGATGGAAAAGGATGAAGTTTTATTTTGAAGGGTCACAAGAGGTGGTCGATTTCTCTTAACAAAAACTTTACAGTGCGTCCCCATCCAACTGCAGTTTCTCCTCTGCTCTTTTCCATCTCTCCTCTTACTTTCGATCAAAATTAAAAACAAAGTTATTGGAAATAATTATCTCTTTTGTAATAGTTTTTGAGTAAAAGAAACACTAGACCTAAAAAGAAAAAAAAACACAGCGGCTTTTCACAGAGAGGTAATAAACGGTGCGTCTTTTAATTAAGCCTAAATGGTTTTACACATTTTAACATTTTTTTCTCTGTGATTCCTGAACCTATCAACAAAATAAAAACTGACACAAAGCTTGAGCTCTTATCTGTCAGGAGGATTTAGCTGCAAGTCTCTGTGTCAAACTGTTTGTTTTACAACAGCTGCGCAAAGACGTAACGTCAATCAGTCACGCCAGCATCATTATGGACCTGCGTAGCCCGTTGTGCAGGACCTCTCAGGGGGGGCTGATGGGGTGGCCAAGGACTGACCAACGGGGGCCGTGGCCACCCTAGGCCCCCACGTGGCTACGCCTCTGGCTATACATGACATAGCTTTGTGAAGGAGTGCATGGGGTACACTAAGGCTGGCTACATACATTTGCATTATTTTAGGTGAAACACGAAATAATGATGCAAAGGTTCAAAATAATTTCAAAAATGTTTTTCTATACCTGATAAAATTGAATTCATTTTCATAGTAGTATCCTATCAGTGGTAACAAAGCTAAATCATGAGTAGGTTTATGCTAATCTAGTTGATGAGCCAAACTACAGCCGTGCACAAAAACAACTAGCCTGACAACCAAACAAATAGAAAGCAGCATAATGCAAAAACAAAGCAGCAGTGGCTTGAAATCAAATGCAAACTCAAACCATTACTTTTCTTCAATTAGCATTTGACATAAATGCACCATACCAGTCTCAGTTCTGTTACCTAGGCTGTCTGGTTTGCACGGGGTTCTCCACGTTTCTTCGCAGCGCACAGTTTTCGGGGCTCTCTGCACTTTTTTGCATGGCCATCCACAGCAGGCAGCCCACAAACGACTCAAGCAGACCAGCAATCGCAGGCTAATACACAGCCAAGCATTTAAAATGAACCTAGTGCTTATGCTAACTGCTGCCGTAGCTCTGGAGTGGCACTGGCGATGCGTTCACTGCCAACATGTCCAATGTGCAACAAAAATTCTGCTAAAATGCTATCCTGTCACATTCGCATTGTTTTTTCACAGAATACATTCTAACATTCACAAAATCTCAGAAATTAAGGTTGAAAAACAAAAAAAATCATGTGTCATATTTTATTATCTTGTGAGATTTCAAAGTATCCAAGGTCTCTGAATCCATTTTGTACACAGAGGACAATGCATCTGTAATAGTGACGTCTGAACTCACACGGGACATAAATAGCACGATGTGTCCTTTCCGTGTAGACCTCTTTTCCCTTAAGGGAGCAACCAGCAAAAGTATATCACACCACAGCCAATCACACAATGGGAGGCCTCAGCATAAATCTTCACAGGCTTCACACTAAATTAGAACCAGAGATGACCCACGGAGTCAGCGGGTATGTCACAGCAGTGTTTTTATTACCTTCCACCACAGAGGCTATGTTTCTTTTGGCGTTTTTTTGTTAATTTGTTAGTCTGTTAGCAAGATAACTCAAAGGTAATGTCTAATTTTATTCAGGAAAGGTCAACAATGGACCATGGAAGAAAATATGAGTTCTTGGTGTGGAGTCAGGTGCATTTATTTGTGATATATAGCCAAAGCTAGTCAAAGCAAGTCAGATTTGACAGCTCAGTTTCTTTCAGATGTCTCCACGCTGAAAATTCTTAAAGTATTTTGGCATAGGTTTTACTCTGAATGCCTTTTTTGAGCATTTTGAGGCACCTAAAAGGCTGTGGCAGAGAATAGAGGGTTACTTAAACAGGTGTGAATGAAGCAAAACACAACCCCACGTATGTTTTTGGAGAGGGAACATTATAACGTGGTAAAGAGCTCAGAAAAGTTGTGCAAAAGTTATAAAATGTGCAACACTGTTCTAGAGGTGACCAAAAATATACAAAAAAGCATAATAAAGTCCCTTCAATCAACACTGTAAGAGCCCTATGAATAATAATGATGTGTGATATATATTAATAGCTTATATTGACTATATTGAAGATATGATCTTGCATGCGTCGCAGGTTAGTTCTTGAAGTTTGTGTTTGATAACTTTTTCTTCCACATATATCGGCTGTATATATCAAGCTCAGAATCTCAAACTTTAATGTTTGGTTGCTACTTACAGGTTCACATTGCAGAGACGTCTAAAAAATAAAGATCAAATAAAACGCGGGCCCAAAAGAAACATAAAAAGCTTTTCCAGTACTTTACTGCGGCTGCATTATATAATTTTGTCATATGTCTCGGAGTTTCTTCACTTCAGCTCACTCAGGCTATAATTCAGAGATTGCACTGTTATGTTGTTCCTTCTCGACTGTATTGCCTCTTTCTCTGGAGGTTGTCTGGACAAATTGAAGTGCGTCCAGGGTCAGATTGGGTCACCGCAGTCCTCTTAAGAGAGAAAAACATAACCTCCTTTCCTATAATGTTGATAGAGAGACTTCAACAGTCAAAATGTATTGCCTTGTTCTGCAGTTGATGTGTACTGAGTCAGATGATTGACGTTTACAAGCGCACAATGGCCGGCAAATGTCCGGTGGGTGGATCACTCATGTGTTGTCTGCAGCAATGTTTCAGAACCAGGCATACTGATGACTCAGAATATATCAGAATTTAAGATCTTGCATGTCAGTAGCCAAATGGTAATGTGTTCAACGGCCATTTGTGTAACTTGTACCCAAACCTAAGGTTTGTATATGGCAAAAAGTGGTGTTTTTCCCTGTTTTGGTTGGTTGTTGGTTTCTTAGTCTGTTAGCAGGATAAAAATTTCAGGAATCCTTCTCCAGATCTTGAGCAGAATCAGGATCCTTGTCAGGAGTACCTAGCTGGAGGATTAGCCTAATGAGCAATTTTTTAGGTCGATGCGGGGAAACCGGAGTACCCCGAGGAAACTCACCCAAACAGGAGAACATGCAAACATGCAAAACGCTAGTCTTTAACATTGCAAGACATAATAAGGGCTTTGTGGCACAATGAATGTAGAGGTAACATCGTGACCATGGTTCTCTGAATGACAAGACTGTCTTTCCACACCGTTATGTTAGTACAGAGTTATTTTAAGATGATAGAGAACTTGAAGATTTCTGTTTCCAGCTTGGGTCTGGATATGACATTTTTAGCAGGTCTGTACTCTGAGTTTACTTCTAGAATGTGGACATAAAAATGGTGCTGATCCACAATATACCGTATTTTCTGGACTATAAGTCGCTCCAGAGTATAAGTTGCACTAGCCAAAAAATGCATAATGAAGAAGAAAAAAATATATATTAAGTCGCACTGGACTATAAGTCACATTTTTGGGGGGAAATTTATTTTACAAAATCGGCCACCAAGAGCAGACATTTCATCTTGAAAGGCAAGTTATAGTAATAATAGAAAAGAGAACAACAGGCTGGATAGGTGTGTGGTTTGCTAACGTAACACACTGATGGTTATTCAGCTACATGAAGCATAAACAACGAACTGAACAGAACTCGTACTGTTAATTTATTAACAGTTATTCACATAACTATAGCATAAAGAACATAATATAACAAGTTCACCAAACTCACCATCTCACTCCTAATCTCTAAATCCTTTAAATTCTTCATCCTCGGTGTCGCTTCTGAACAACTCCACCAACTCCGGAGGTAAACGAAGCGCCGCTTCCTCCTCTGCCTAAGTTGTTAGCTGTAATGTTTTAAATTGTCAGTGCTACAGGTGCAGCAGATGCTGCTACACAAGCCTAGAGCGCCCTGTAACCAACACGTGAAATATTTTAATATATAAGTCGCACCTGAGTATACGTCGCACCGATAGCCAGACTATGAAAAAAAATGCGACTTATAGTCAGGAAAATACGGTAGATTGGATTTATCTCACTGAAGGAGAATGACAACTGTGCACTAACCTTTATGAGTAAAGCTAATTTTTTGGGTGCACAAATTCATTCTATTTTTTGTAGATTAAAGGGTGAGATTCATATTTGTCAATGCTCATCTTTGAAATCCCAAAAATATGCAGATTCTTTAGAAATAAATATATTGCACATCCATGAGATTGGTGCTAAGAAGAAAATTCTTTAGTAATGGGTTCAAGTTTGGTATGATGGTTATGTAAGCATCGTATCACTTAAAATACCACCACTTATTCCACTTTTTCTTTAGGACTGGGTGAATTATTACATCTCCAACATCAGTTCTGAACAACTCTACCTCTGCACAGTTGAACAAAATCATTCGGGAGCTCGTCTTTTCAAATACATCTTAACTTACCGAGCTCCTGCAGGACAGGCCTTGCAGTGAAATACGGATGATTGTTTCAAAACTAAAAAGTTAGACTGAACTGAGGAGACAGATGATTCAATTCTCTGCTCATTTTGGAGAAGTGGGAATGGCCTTATGTGGACAAATAGTGTGATAAGGCTCAAAGCCGTTTATTAGGCTAGTTGATTTACGTTTTTGAATTGGATGCAATTAATAAAAGTACCTTAATGTTGCAGCTAATTAGTGTAGACAGGCTAAAAATATACTACAGAGCTATGTATTATGATAGGCTAATTAGTCCAGAGGGGATCTTTAATTGATTTTCCCTAATTCTGAGGAAGTTTAGATAAGGACCCTTTTGCCAGGTGGTACTAATTAATCACACCTTATCATTTCCGTTTCAATTAAAATAGGATATGTAAATTTTTTCTTCACTGTTTTTGAATCCTTTTCCTCCATGGAGCGCCCCCTACATTTAGGAAAAAAACTCTATCATAAATACTCACAAGTCTAGAATCCTTTGCTTGGCTTTACTTTCATTTTCCCCTCCACATATCTATACAAACTTTTTTTCTGCCATAATAAAAATCAAGAAATCAGCCATCACTAGCTTGTTCTTTGGCTAACTGCAATGTGCCACTTTCTCACAAGACTTTGTGAGACAAGGTTGGCAACGCTCAAGTGTCGTTCTTGGTCCAGAGACACCGGGGGGAGATGCTGGACGCTTCATTCATCCCACAACAACTCATTTAACCATCACACGGAGTCCAAAATAGTTTATCTGAGATAAAAAAGTTACTGAGTTCTGCTTTAAAAATAAACCATGCACTGATATGGACCATGGCCCCAATGTGGACACCAGTAATATTATATTTTTTTATATATTTGTAGTTGTATGAGCTAAGTTAGGCTGCTGCGATCAAGGGAGATTATGGTGGAAAAGACAGGTACATACATATGTTCCCTGATACCAATTACCTATGTTCCCCGGTTTCTATGGACAGTGGAACATAACTCAGATTTGTGAAAGTACCTTTGTTCCCTGGTCCATAGAAAGCAGAGAAGATAAGTACTGGAGAATGTAGTTACTTGCACATGTTGGTAAGTCCTAGCATTTCCTAATCTTAACTCTATTAGCCCTAACCTTAACCCAACCTTAGTTTTCTTTGGGGAACATTGATTCCCAACATAGGGCTGACCCTGGAGCTGACACAAATGTAACAAGTAACCTAGCAAACATGGCCATCACCAGATGCTAA
This sequence comes from Bostrychus sinensis, assembly GCA_020698575.1. Classification (NCBI taxonomy): domain Eukaryota; kingdom Metazoa; phylum Chordata; class Actinopteri; order Gobiiformes; family Eleotridae; genus Bostrychus; species Bostrychus sinensis. The sequence goes on along the minus strand of CM036259.1, from coordinate 22,579,750 downwards.
AGTCTTAATGGACTGTTTACATTTGATGGAGCAGTGTTCTGTTTTATGTTTGGTCATTGCTTGGTAATGGATTGATCCATACTGCTATACTTCCTATTACCTAGAGCAGTGGTTCCCAAAGTGGGGTCCAAGGCCCCATAGGGGGTCCACAAAGGTACTGTAGGGGGGATCCCAGAGGCTGTCCATAAAAGTAAATTGAGTTTGAAATGATTTACTTGCTTTATTATTTATATACTTGTTTAAAAATATGACTTTAAAACATTTTTTAGCCAACAGTCAGTGTTTTTTGGAAGTTTTTTTTTTTACATTTTTTTTTTTTTACATTTTTTTTTTTTTTTTTTTTTTTTTTTACATTTATGGAAAAAACATGACCTAATCTTTTGAATAGAGGGAAGTTCTACAGTTGGGGTCCACGTGAGGATTTTCAAAAATTTAAGGGGCCGCGGCAGTCTTGACTTTGGTAATGGCTGAGCTAGAGGTTATTTAATTGTCAGTGTTGGTTGGTTTGGTGGTTTATCTGTCACCCTAAAAACTAAAAAAAATGGGAACCTTCAAAAAAAAGATCAGTAATGGCTCAAGGAAGAAATGATTTGTTTTTTGGTGTAGATCAAGAACATCACCTGGATCCAAAACTGTACTATTGCAACAGGTCCAAAGACACGCCAACCCTGGCCACTAGGGGTCAGTATAGAAAAAAAGCGGGCTCAGTGGGAAAAATATTTACCCCTGAACCAGGAAAGCCTTGGTTTGTGGGCAGGTCTTGGCATTATGTTTCTATCATTGCCATAGAGTGAAAAGGAAAAAAAAAGCTGTAAAATAATACAATTCATTCTGTGTGCTACTTTCTATTTGACAATCTGATGCTTTTACTTTTTTCTGTTAATAATTAAAATGCATATAAAGTAGCTTAATTTTCTTTTAGAGGGAGGTTGTATGGATTTGATGATTTGACTTTAATCTGCCCTTCATACTTTTCACCATGTATAAAAAATTAATTAAACTCAAACAGCGTGTCCTTCTGTACACCAACCAAGCTCGTCAACAGCCCTTCAACAACATTCCTCAAAAGAGAGAATAAATGCTGATGGAACGCTCTTCAGCCTGACATCTTTAAGTCACTGGCACGGATGCAAGAGGTTACATTTCACCAGGTACTCCACCAATGAAAAAAAACAAAAACTATTGGCTTTTTAGACTCATAAAGGCGTTAAGTGGGTACTCAATGAGACAACTTGTTCCAGTGCTGCTGAATTGATGAATCTAATGGTTGCCAGCACACACGCACTCATACATACTGCTTGTGGAATCATGAGGCCAAAGTTTAAAAGTATAAACGAGGCTTTTTTTTTTTTTTTTTTTTTTCTAGCTGAAGTCCGGAGGTGTTTTCAGGCCAGACACTGTATCCTGCCCTGGGGTTTTCCCACACTGTCAGGACTCACCACAGGGGTGTTTTATTCAGTGGAGAACAGCAACATCTTGAATAAAAAGTCCTTTTGGGTCACTACGCCTTTCACTTACAGTATACTCAAAATAAGCCATGTATTCTTTTTCTAAGCATTTGAAGGAAAAAGGATTTGATCATCCCATAGCATACTGTAAGCGGCTTAAAAAACAACAAAAAAAAAAAACCATCATCTGTCATTCTTTAATTAGGCTGTGTTACTAACAGTTCTAATATACTGGCACACACTAAACAGGGACTTTACTAGCATTTGTGCCAATGGTGCTTATTAACAATGACTTCTGGAAGTGTTCCTGATCCATGCAGATTTACTGTACCCAATAATTTAATGTGGTGCTGCTTGTAAATTAAATATATTCTTCCATCTTTTTCCATTTATCTGGGGCCAGGTGGCAGAGGCAGCAGTAAAATCAGGGATGGCTCTCTCTGGATACTTCCTCCAGCTCTACCAGAGGAATCCTGTGTCCTAGGTCTGCCCTGAAGCCTCCTCACAGTGGGACATGTCTGGAACAACTTTCCTTGGGAGGTGTCCAGGAGGCATCTGAACCAGATGCCCAAGCCACCTCAAGTGGCACTTCTCGATGTGAAGGAGCAGCAGCTCTACTCCAAGCTCATCCCTGCTTTCAGCTGCTTGTCTTGAGATCTTGTCCTTTCAATGTGATGACCCAGAGCTCATAGTTTTTTGAGATTTGCAAGCTATTTTATTCTGTTTTGTGTACATTTTGCACATTGGTTAAAAATTCTAAAGCAGTGAACAAAGTAGTCAAAAGCTGTACTCAAGTAAAAGTACTGTTACTTTAAAAAATAATATAACTCAAGTAGAAGTAAAAGTACCCAACACAAATTTTACTTCAGTAAAAGTAAGAAAGTATTAACTATAAAATTTACTTAAGTAGAAAGTACATTTGAATTTTACATATTCTTCTTCTTCCCTGAGTCTTGAACCCTGTACCTTCTGATTGCAAGTGAAATGTAAAAAATACTTCTTCTTCCTTAGACAATTTAATGGTTATTTAAACTAAAAGTACAAATATAATCATCCAAAATTTACCCAAGTAAAAGTATGTTCTGTAAAATGTATTCATAAAGTGCTTTATCTTCAATAAATGTATTTTAGTAAATTACTTGAGTAAAGGTATCTAGTTACACTCCACCACTGCTCTAAAGATAAAGCATAGCCTGTCTTCTTTTTTTGCTATAACCACTTTTTAGTGTTTTTACTATTGGCTGTACCTCACTGCAAAAAAAATAAAAAAATAAAAAAATACAGACCTTTTGTTAACTCCACTGAGGGCCCTAAGGTATTTTAATTCACTGACACAGCTGACATGCTTTGGCAGTACACATCTGCATCTTGTACAGAATAAATTTAGAACTCTGCAACATCATATTATCAGAGAAACACTTGCAAACACTATTTGAGATCTAGACCACACCGCCGCAGCACCAATAACAATGTCCCTCAAGGCCTGTTTTCTGTGGGTAAAGTCTAAGGCTGTTCTTTCGTAACCAGGACAAAATCTTCATTTTTCCTCCCCTAAATACAAGTCTCCTCTTCAGCTTTCAAACGAGAATTTCCCAAAAGAAACACTCATATAACCCTATAACAGATCAGGTTTGTCTCTCTAAAGTACTATTATTTTCAAACAGTTTCTTTTTGATTTTGGTTTAAAACAAGAATGTATTTTTGTGTAAGTTCTAGTGTAATGTGTAAAGAGAAGGAAAGGTTTGTCCTTAGTTCACAGAATACTGACTTGAACAAAGAAAATTTGCAAAGAGCAAAGGCTTAAAGTGTTTCCAGAGGATTTCTGAAGATTTTGGACTTTGGTTGACTGTCTGAAGGTGAAAGCTTAAGAAAGAAGAAGGCTTAATGTCTCAGCACCTGCCCCAGTAAGGGTGGTCCAATAAAGTTTACATCCAGGACACAGATCAGTCCAAGAAAATGAATGCCTCTGTGTTTTGGTAATTATGTATAATTTAAGCCAGTGTAATAAGCCATACATTTGTGGATTAATGTTCTGCAGACAAACAAGATAATTAATAGACTTGCACGCAACAAAAGGTTTAAAAAGCGGCCATCTAGACTTTGTTTTTAAGGTTGGTTGAAGACGTTTTGCCTCTTATCCAAAAAACTTTCTCAATTCTGATTGAATTGGTGAGAGAGCTGGTTTATATGTATGCTCTTGGCTTTTAGACCTGAAACTAACTTCTATTGGTTCAGGAGACTATGAATATCCTGAGTGGTTTCGGGACGTTAGGAGTCCTTTGTCCTCAGCTGGAGTGAAGGGGACAAGTGGCCCTCCTGAGCCTGGTCAGCTCCTTCAGATGTTAATGACCTGAGTGAAACTGGTTGGTTTTGTTTGGGTTTCAGGAGACTGATGTAAACAGATGGAAGGTTGTGTCTGAGACCACCATTTCTGTTTAAAGAAGGTTTTTCTTTTTTGACAAAGATTGCTTCTTTGACTCCTCGCTCAGCCTTTCTCTCTGGCTAAGATTCGGACCTCACTGTCCTCAAAGGAGTGGTTTGTTCTCCGCTTGTGCAGAGGATGGGAGTGGGAGTTTTGTCCTTGGGATGAACCAGTTTTTATCTGAGGGTACTTAACGGGTTTGAAATGAACTGGGATGTTGTGTTGGCTAAATTTTTAGTTTCTCAGACAGGCTGGACATGTAAGGAATGTCTATATTGCTCCTTTTTGGCTCTTGTTCTTTCCTGTCTTGTTTTCTTGTCCTTTGGGATTTGGAGAAGACTCCTAGACGCCTACACTTGAACAATAACTAAAACTTGTGACTAAATTCTGAAGGTACCTATTTAATGTTGCATTCACATACTCTCAGACAAAAAGGCTTGGAAATTATAATTTTAAGTGGTCAAAATTATAACCAACTTTATAATTGTTAAACCAATAATAGAAAACAGTTAATGAAATAGGAAGTTTCATCCAATCAGAGTCATGAAGGTTATGGCTTTTCAGGGGACACAGGAAACCCGGCAGAACTCCTGCATACTGTTCTTGTGTCCTTGGGCAAGACACATCACCCACCTTACCTGTACGTGTTCTGTGATTGTGTGCAGGACAGGCTGTAGGTGCAGAATAACTGCCACATCAGCCTGCCCCAAGCCAGCTGTGGCTATAGAAGTGTAGCTCAACACCTATGAGTGTGACTGAGGGGTGAATAAATAATGTACTAACAAAAGAGCTTTGAGTGGCTTGTAAAGTGCAATATAATGCTTTTCTATTCTTCTTCTTCTTCTTCTTCTTATTCTTATTATTATTATTATTATTATAATTACTATTATTAATACTTGTAGAGGGCAGGCCTTTGCCAAGCCATTACAGTTCCACACCCAATCCAGATCCACACTAAAGGGTGCACATTTGTTCCTCTTCTGGCTGCTTATAGCTGTTATTGGATAGGACTTTGGCCCTGTCTCCCGATGATAAATAGAAATTCCTTTAAAAAATTTGGGATCCGATTGGTGACCCAGATTCACACCAAAGCTATTCACTTGTTTCTTGAGCCATTTCAAACCTTTTCCCCAAAATCTTCATCAAAATCTGACCATTCATTTTATCTGATCTTGCTAATGTTGAAACTAATAAAGAGCACAGCTGCTGCACAAGGTAAGTTGCAGCTGCTTTGGAAAGATGTACCATAAATTTAACCTGACTACATCCATAATTAAAATCTATGCTGTAGAGTGGAATGATAATTATTGGCCCTTGGATTGAAGCATGGACTCTGCATTGATCAGGTCTTGGCTCTAGTGCTGATACATAATTTTATACCCTTGTAAAATCCAATAGTATCCTTGCATTCTGTTTACTCAGTAGGATCTCTGTTATGCATTTAAAGGCTGCATTTTGTTTAACTCAGAAAAACAATTTATGTGTACAGCTATCTTTTCTCCCACAGTGAGCAGTCGGTCAATGTCTTATGGACGGATGGCTTTAAATCTTTTTGGCTGACCATCTGACAGGGGCCGCAGCGTAAGCAAGTTCTCTTCCAAAAAAAAAAAAAAAACACGCCCAAATTATCTTGCTGCAATCTTGCAATCTGTTTCTTCTTATTTGTCCACACTTCAAAAAGTTACTGTGGGCTTACATCATCAGCAGCGACCAATGCTTTTGACTTTTCAGGTTAAAACTCTCTGTATGCCATGTGGTTGTGTAGCTTTCCTCTTAGAAGCTACAGAAACAAGGCTGCACAAAATGTTAGCTAAAGCAAGGACATGATGTGACATGATTAAGCAAGTGGTTCGGAGGTCACGTGTCATGGGAATGGCTGTTGACAAAAACGGCAACACAAGGTACGTACCTGAAGGGGAGAATCATTGAGTGTGGGCTGGCAGTGGCAATGTATCAGTCAGCACTGTCATGGCGTCTCGAGGTCTCTGAATCCTATCTTTACTGTTAGTATCAACTTTGAATGCACACTCACTGTTGTTGTTGTGTCACTGTTGCTTTTTAGACTGGCCACCAAAAGCTTCTCTGATAAAAGGTTGTCAGAAACCTACATTTTCCCCATTTCTGTTTTCTACAGAGGCAGCTGATGCAATACTAAAAAACAACAACATGAAAAAAATACATATGGTGAGTGTGTCCATGCGAGAGTAAGTTCTCGTTAGTAGTATAAATTCTTTAGTTTTTACCTACATATTCAAGTGAAATCCCTTCTGTCTTACAAACTACAGTCACTCAGAGTGCAGACTCCTGCTTAAGTGGTGGCCCTATCTTACAATCTCTTTTCATTTACCCTTTTTTTTTTCTTTTACAGAGGTTATATTTCTAAAATATTATACTTCAACTACATTGTTACATTTAAACAAACATTTCATCAAAACTATATTTAGGCACTGCATAAGCTGAACACTGAAAATTAACCTTCCCAGGCCCAACCTTTGGGTTCTGACCAACTATTTGGCAAGCCCTTGTTCAGGTTTTTCTGTTTGTCAAATGCATTTATCTGTTACAGTGTCACATTTGATCCACCATTTTTCACCATTTTGGAACATTTTATTTTTATTTTCAAATTTTTCCACTCGTGCGATATCCTCCAGATGGGTGTCATTCATCAACTATGCCCAGACTGTGGAATGCAGGAGTTGCAAAGTAGACAATGTTTGTATAGTGTAACTGGGATGCTTGTACTTTCCACATTTTTTTCCTTCACACATGACATGTATTATCAATATTTGCAGATGAGTTACCTTAAAGGAATTGATTTGTCTACATGCTTAGAGTTCTAACTCATGAGAATTTAACCTGCTACTAGACTGTATATGTGATTCTCTGTTATTCTCTTATTTTGAGGGGTATATTGGGTGCTCTTGGTACGGTAAAATAATATTCCTCATAATTACTACTTTGGTTACCAGCAAAAATAACTAAAAAAAAAAGTAAGGTTAGCCGCAATGACATCTCCTTCTTAAAAGTTTGTAATGTGTGAAAAATCCTGCTGGTAATTTGTGAAAGTGATTTTTCTCCAAGGTCAGGCATTTCTGAATACACAGCATTGTTTACAGGCGATGTGAAAAACTCAGTTGGCAGCTCCAAAGCCATAGAAGTTATTTAAAGAGGCTTTTATTCTCAGTCATCAATGACGACTTGAGTTTCTGTCACTAACTGAGCCTGAACCCACAGTCCTTTCTCCAGGACTAAAGTCTACAGTGAGGCAGCTTTACCTCACACTCCCTCAGACTCTGAAAAAAGCATCTCTGAGGCATTAAGAATATGCACTTCCATAAACTTGTTTACTTCTGCTTTTTTCTACTCCTTTTCTATTGAATTTCCTTATAGAACCATTTATGACCAACCTTTAGTAAAAGCCTTTGAATGCAATGCTGGGATGAAATGGCTACATTGACATAAAAATTAACAAAACTATATTCCTCCATAAGGCCCTGCAACAAGCTGGCCCCTGTCCGGGGTGTACCCCACCTGAGGCCCTAAGTTACTGGGATAGGCTTCAGTCACCCACGACCGCTAACAGGAATAAGGGGAGGAAGATGAATGAATGAATGAATGAATATTCCTCCAAATGTTTCCATGTGTTTATTGAATATTAATTTAAACATTCACAGTACAGGGTGGAAAAAGTACGTGAACCCCTAGGATAATGAACTCTTCAAGAGCTAATTGGAGTTAGGTGTCAGCCAACCTGGAGTCCAATCAATGTGAGAAGACTGGGGGAGTGGGTTAAAGTGGCCCTGCCCCCCCAAAAAACACACCCCAGCTTTGAGTTTGCCATTCTGAAGAAGCATTACTTGATGTGAACCATGCCTTGCACAAAAGAGCTCTCAGAAGATCTACAAATAAGAATTGTTGACTTGCATAAAGCTGGAAAGGGTTACAAAAGTATCTCTAAAAGCACTGATACGACAGATTTTCTATAAATGGAGAAGGTTCAGCACTGTTGCTACTCTCCCTATGAGTGGTTGTCCTGTAAAGATGACTGCAAGAGTACAGCGCAGAATGCTCAGTGAGGTGAAGAAGAATCCTAGAGTGTCAGCTAAAGACTTACAGAAATCTCTGGCTAATGCTAACCAATGCAACCAAGATGGTTGATAAATCTACAAAAGGTAAAACATTAAACAAGAATGGACTTCATGGGAGGACACTACAAAGGAAACCACTACTGTCAAAAAAAAACAAAAAAAACAGAAAAACAGTGCTGCACGTCTGAAGTTTGCAAAAGAGCACCTGGATGTTCCACAGCACTACTGGCAAAATATTCTGTGGACAGATGAAACCAAAGTTGAGTTGTTTGGAAGAAACACACAACGCTATGTGTGGAGAAAAAAAGGCACAGCACACCAACATCAAAACCTCATCTCCACTGTGAAGTTTGGTGGAGGAAGCATCATGGTTTGGCACTGCTTGGCTGCCTTGTAAAGAGGAATGGTCCAAAATTCCTCCTGAGCACTGTGCAGGTCTGATCTTCACTACAGAAAACTTTTGGTTGAGGTTTTTGCTGCCAAAGGAGGATCAACCAGTTATTAAATCCAAAGGTGTACTTACTTTTCCACCCTGTACTGTGAATGTTTAAATTAATATTCAATAAACACATGAAAACATGTTGTTTTTTTTTTTTGTTTTTTTGTTTTTTAGCATTAGTTTAAGCAGATTGTGTTTGTCTATTGTTGTGACTTAGATAAAGATCAGACCACATTTGATGACCAAATCATGCAAAAATCCAAGTATTTCCAAAGGGTGCACTTAGTTCTTCTTTCAGCTGTATAATGTAGATAATATACTATTTTCCTAATCACAATGTGGTTGCAATACTACTCCCAGGAACGTGGGAAGTTCAGTGCTATCTTGCTACAGTAACCATCAATAATGTATGGAGTCATATACATGTCCCTATTGAACCTTCTCTTTTCAGTCTCCTTTAAAGTCTGATGTGTGTGCATTACTGTACATCAAAGGGCATCACAGACCTGTTATTGCTCTACCTAAGAAGTTGAACACTAACTGCACGGTGCCACTTTAATAGCATGTCAGAAGTCTGTCACTAATGGAATTAACCAGACCAGCCATGCAAAACCACCCACAGAACTGATGAATAACTATCAGTCCTTTTCTTGTGTAGGCCAAATGAGACTTGTTGTGTTGGGTCAAATATGGCTCCAGACTCTACTTCTGGTGGTGCCCTTCCGTCAATACCTTTAAGTTTCTGCTTTGATACCATACTCCCGTATGAAGCCTGGAGTAATGCTGCTGGATCGCTAGTTGGTATTGATGGAATGTATGTAATTGTCTTCGTATTTCTAACTTTCATTCTTTGTTAATTAAAACATTCTTGGCAAATACTTTCACTTTCCTGCAACTTTCACTAGTCCAACAATTTCACCTCTAACGGCTCTATACGAATGGCCCCTCAGCCATCAGTCTTCATAATGGCTAGTTCAGAAAAGAAAATAAATATAAAAAATGGAAAGACCAACTTTAATATACATTATTGGAACTGTTACTGTAGACACCAGACATGACCTCCAGTTGATCCTCTTTAAAGGACTCATTCCAATTAAAGGGACTTGAAAGAGGCCTGTATTATTTTTCATCACTAATGATTCCAATGATGCAGTGGCAGTGGCAGGCATATGCCACTGGCAGGATTAACCAGGTAGTCCATGTGCATGCCCATGGAGAGACAGGACAGCAAATGCATGGTTAGTGCTTCAGTCTATGACTCATGGAACTCCGGATTTAAGTTGTTTAAGTGCCTGGTACTCCAGACTCAAATGCCTCTGATGCTACTAGACATAACCACTCCTGGCCCACCTCTCAAACCTGGGGACCCAGTCTTTAGTCACCTCTCCCCAGCTGTAGATAAAAGAAAACCTGCTGATTGGCAAGAGCACAGGGTGGAGCTAAACTGCCTTCCACACCATCTTATCAAGATCCGCTTCAATCTTGGAAGGGAAAATGAACTGTTTCCCCTGTGATTGCGAACCTTTCCAAACTCACAGGGTCGACTCATGTCAATGTTTTGTCTAGGTAAAACCCAGTGTACACACAGGTGCACCTCTTCTTTATTCTGCCACTCTAATCTGTCTTTATACTCTCTGGTCTGGATTTTGCATAGAATATTTGTTGAGGCCAAAGCCAAAGTTTTGATTTGGCAAGTTGTACTGCTTACGATTGTCAAAGTTACTCTTGTCATTTACCCATGCTTTATTGATTTTTTTTACTTTGATATTCACAGGGCAGAAATCATATCTGTCCCTTTTAAATAGGCCTTGCCCATTCTGTTTCATGTAGAGTATGTCCATTCTACATATCTCTTAGAACTCTCTTTCCCATGTTCAAAATGTTTTCATATTGTCCACTTTGACCTCAAAAGTTCTTGAAGTTCTTTGAATATTTGCTACTACCACCAAGATTTGCCTAGGACCCATTCTTTTGTGCTCATTGTGGCAACCCTCCTACTCATCAAAGCTTTGTCCTAATGGCTCGTGTTGTCTCCTGTGCCTGCATTTAGCCTTAGATGAAGTTTACCACTGCATTATTTCTCACAGCTAGCTGCATTCTTCATCAACATACAAGCCCAGTGATCAGACATCTTGCATGGTGTGTCAACACAGTCCGCCCCAGACAACAGTTGGCGTGGGAAGTAGGGGACCCTGACCCTCTTTATAAGAGAGAGGGGAGAGTGAGTACTTGATACTGATGCGTACTTTAGATGTCTCAGGCTTTCTCTCCCAAGTCTCTAAAACTGACTTGACTTCTCACACTCTTTATTTCCAGACAGCTGTTTAACCTTTATGAATGTTCACAGACTTTCTCAGCTGGCTCTCTGTCTTTGTCCATTGGCATGGCTGACAAAGACTCACTATTGCTTGCTTTGTTCTGCAGAGTTAAAGACTCACAAGCATCTTCTCATTGGTTGTGTGACTGTATCTTACAACAGCTTAAGACAAATGACTTATTGTGATTAAAGACCTAGACTTGTATTGTCTGCATTGTCACTTCCTTTAAGTTGTTAAGTTAAGTTTATGTTGTTTAAATAAATGTGGTGCTACTGGACACAGCTTGGAGCCGCTGGTACTACTGCTGCAATAGCATCTCCCAAGCTGACAGACAGATACCAAAACTTGTATCTTTAGTGAACCTTCAAAATGTGAATCCCTTCTTTTTGGTGTCTGGCTCCCTGTGTTTGTCTTCGTCCTCATGCTCTTCCTCCTTATCTCCACCTGACAGCTCCATCTCAACACGAGCAGTCTCCAGTAATTTCACTTTCCTTGTGAAATTCTGAGGTGGAGAAGACTCATAAGTCTCTGAAATGGACTTCTTGCACTCTTCATTTCCAGACAGCTGTTCAACCTTCATAAAGGTTCACTGGCTATCTTTGTCCTTTGATGTGGCTGACAAAGACTCACTCTTGCTTGTTTCTGCAAGACTTGCAAGCTACTGTTGTGCAGCTATCTTTTACAATTCAAATGACCTATGGTAGTTAAAACCCTAGACTTGTATTATTGGCATATGGTGTGTATGGCATATATGGCTTACATTAGTATGCAATGATGAACCAAGCTTTAGAATCCAGTGTCCAGGCATGGAATCACCATGGTTACACAAACAGTAATCTACTTGTAATCTTTTATTGTTTTAAAGTTGGATAAGACAAATATTGTAATGCAAAACAGTACATGCATTAACAGATTATGAACAGGGTATTTGTCATTTATTAAAAGACAGTTTAAAAGTACAAAGACATTAATTACATATAAACAGTTAAATAAAGAATAAAAAATTGAACAAAAAATAACTAAAAATGAGCTTTTAAGAGAAAGGTGCAAATAAAACACCTTTATTCATCATATGCACAGCTAAAAAAATGACATTTATTAATTTTTGGTGTGGATCCAGAACCTACCCAGGATCCAGGATTTTTTACCATTGCAAGATATCACCAAAATACTAAGTCCAGCCACAAGGTGTCAGTAAATAAACATACTTTTTCATACTTTAGTTGTTCTTCATTGTACACTCAGTATCTAGTACTTATGTATTTGTCCCAAAATGAACTGTCAGAGAGTGAAAACATGAATTGGATGATAAACGACTGGGCTGTGTTTTGAGTGACAGAACAATAACTGTCAAGTGATCAGTCACTGACAGAGTAGTCCACACAATTTTTTCCCCCACATTGCACCTGCTATTTTTTAAACACTTACTTTTCCCCTCAATAAAAGTGCAAATATGACACGGGTTATACAAACAGAAGAGAAGCGGTATTCGTGTTCCTGCCAGTGGAACTCCCTCTGAGCCTCAGTGGGGGTTACGGCGCAGGTAAGTGGGCTGTGAAGAAAGATGATGTTTGACATTGAAACGCTAAAACGTGTCGTGGAGCAGCAGAGAGTACGAGCGTCGACAGGCCTTTGATGGCATACAGTAGAGCGTCTTTGACATTTTACACCTTCTTGACTGGATTTTCTCCCTCCATCGCCCTGATTTTCTAACATGGCAATCCAGAAATGACAGCCAAGGAGTGATGTATGAGCAGCGCTAACCTCCTGTCCCCCCCTTCAACGCTGTGCACTTCCACTTCTCCCTTTGAGAAATATGCCCCCTACCCCTCCTCCACGCCACACTTGCTGGCCTTTAGGTTGCCATGGTAACAGGCGCTGGAGCTAATATGAGGGCACAGTCATTGATTTGATTTGCCGAAGATTAATATAGACATAGCTGCAAGTCTGTGGGGAGCGCAAAGGCAACCTGATACGGAGACTCAACGGAGGTGACTTTAGTATCTCATTGTCAACGCGACAAATATAGGGTTATGATTTAATTAGTCTATGCAGTGTTTTGAATACCAACACTGTGAGAAGGTGAAGGTAATGGATAAGTCAAGGAAAATCCAATAGCGGTTTTAATAGATTTGTTTTACTTAAATTTCATCCAAAAAAAAAGCATGGAATGAATACAATACATACCAACCTGAGTTCATTAAATGACATAACCTATAAAAAATGCCATACAGCTTTTTATGGTGCAGTTCTAAAGAAAAATGTCAAACTTGCTCAGTGTTAGCGTTTGACAATAATTCAAGATATTCAATTGCTGAGACTTACGTTTAAGACTTAAAAAACAAATAATCTTGCTCATGTTTGTCAAGGCCTCGATTCTTCTTTTGTTTTGTGTTGAACACATTGGAGGTTCTGTAAATATTTTTTTCCATTCGTAAAAAAATGTTGATCCTTTCTGGGTCGATCAAGACTTTTCTGAGTGGGTTTACTCCTCATGCTCCGGTTACCTTCATCAACCTCAAACATTCACTTAAATTGTAGGTTATTATTACAGCTGATAGCCTTGACCGAGATACTAGGTCAAGATCAGGAGACGGTCCCCAGGCACTGCTTCAGAGCTGCCCACTGCTCCACACAGGTTGGCCCCAAGACACTGGATAATGAATGGGTTCAATGCAGAGAATACATTTTTCCTATGGGGATAGTAAATTGTAACTATTTACTGAAGAAGAGCTGTATACCAGACTAAGCTATTCTACTAACAGTGAGGCTATGTTGCTAACTTTAACTGGTTGCCCAAGTTGCCCACTAGGATTGTATCTTTACAACTGCAAGATAGGTCCAATGCCTTGACAGGGGTCTGCAGAGAATACATGGAAAATTATGTAAACATTTGGGCACCCGTCTGAGGCCTTAACGTCAACTTTGCCGGTGTCCTTCCATTTCCTGATGACCACCTTAAATACCTTTTCTCATTATTGAATGCACCTGTCTCTGAAGTTCAAGGCTTAACTAACTAATCTATATATAATCTATATATAATCTCTCTCTCTCTCTCTCTCTCTCTCTATATCTATATCTATATATATATATATATATATATATATATATATATATATATATATATATATATATATACTACTGACTACATCAGGAAGATAGCCTCAACAGATGAAGTTCTCAGTGAATGTCTCAGGCAGTGGAAAACAGAGGACGAGGTGCTGGAGGAACCATCATGGGAGGAAAAGCCCCTACATGGGATGTACCATCGACAGATAACTGAAGTGGCTGACATCGAGAAATCCTACCAATGGCTAGAAAGGGCTGGACTGAAGGACAGCACAGAGGCACTGATCATGGCTGCACAGGAGCAGGCCTTGAGCACCAGAGCAATAGAGGCCAAGATCTACCATACAAGACAAGACCCCAGGTGCAGACTGTGCAACGAGGCCCCTGAGACAATCCAACACATAACTGCAGGCTGTAAGATGCTGGCAGGGAAAGCATACATGGAGCGTCATAACCAAGTGGCTGGTATAGTGTACAGGAACATCTGTGCAGAGTACAGTCTGGAAGTCCCGAGGTCAAGATGGGAAACACCTCCAAAGGTGATAGAGAATGACCGAGCTAAGATCCTGTGGGACTTCCAGATCCAGACAGACAAAATGGTAGTGGCGAACCAACCGGACATTGTGGTGATGGACAAACAGCAGAGGAAAGCCGTTGTGGTTGACATCGCAATACCAAGCGATTGTAACATCAGGAAAAAGGAACACGAGAAACTGGAGAACTACCAAGGCCTCAAAGAAGAACTTGAGAAGGCCTGGAAAGTGAAGGCAACAGTGGTGCCCGTGGTCATCGGAGCACTCGGGGCAGTAACCCCCAAACTGGAAGAGTGGCTACAGCAGATCCCAGGAAAAACATCAGACATCTCAGTCCAGAAGAGCGCAGTCCTAGGAACAGCAAAGATACTGCGCAGAACCCTCAAGCTCCCAGGCCTCTGGTAGAGGACCCGAGCTTGGATGGATGAAACCGCCCGCGGAGGGCGAGAGGACAATTTTTTTTTTTTTATAAATTTCATACACCTAAATACTGCTACACTAAAAACTGTTGTCAGGAAAACACCCTAAAACTCAGATGTGATTAGAAAATGAATGACATACCTCTGTGTGTGTTTTTAGAAGACACAAAAGTAAAGAGAACTAAGAGTAAATTATTATGCAAACTCAGAGGGGTGTCCAAACTTTTACATATGATGCACATAACTGTCTCATAGGAGTGCATCACAGACCGAGTGGTTACTATTTCTTTTATATTCAAACTATAAATATGTTTAAGGTAGTTCATTAATTATCCACAAACACAGGGGACTATGGAAGCATATGTATACCTGTTGCTCTTTTGTGCCGTTTATTAATTCTATAGAAGCGCTCCCTGGACCGTTGCTCAGTGAATCGTTTAAATATTGCATTTAAAAGTAGAGAAAAAAAAAAAGAACTAGGACCACACCAAAAGCATTATGAAACTCATCAGAATGGGTGCTTCTAAGGCACTTTGTGATTACATGAATTGTCTATGACGACACACCCTCTGTTAAATCCAAAGCTAAAACTTCAAAGAGCTCAACCTCAAAACTTTAGCTCCAAATTACCATAGAAATGACAAATCAGTGCTGAAAACTCCTGCCGTTTTCTACCAACAGTCCCCAGGACATGAAGTGAATGTGAGAGTGGTTTAGCCGCGGGTCATAGTCTGATCGCAGCCGTCTTCAAAGGAAATGGCGGCTGAAGTTTAGGTAATTAGACAGAAGAGATATCTGCAGCAGGCATCATACAGTACGCAGCGCCGTCTCATCTTGCCCGCTCTCCTCTCGGTAACACATATCAAAGGGAATTTCAAGGGTGATTAAAAGTTAAACTGGATTCTTAAAGGGGAATTTCAGTGCACTTCACTCCTGTGCCCTACAGTAGCACACTTCATTAGTGCAAGATGTGCCGAGGCTTTGGGATGGATGTACTGTACTGTCCACACAGAACTGAGCTAACAGTGATTTAAAATGGAGATACTGCTTGTTAAGTACTGTAAGAAAAAATCCTCTGAACTTAACTTACTTTCTCTGAAAATACTGTAACCACATGTTTGAGTTACAACATTAAAATATGGAAACACCAAAAATAGCCCAAATTTAATTTTTCTCCTTGTAGAAACAACACAAATAAAGTAGCATGTGTTTTTTGTATTAACTAAGGTATCGGTCCTATCTCCTAATGGTAAAGATAAAGTGCCCCCACCAAGCTGGCTATTATCAAATTCTGGGGTAAATGCTGAATTGGGTAACAAAGTTCTTATATATCAAAATCAGAGAGAACTTTTAAAAAAAACACCATTTGTTTACTTGCACAATTATGTACCTTTCCAAAAAATGTCATCCAAATCTTTTTATTTCTTTACCAACCAAGAAAAGCAACGCCGGCAAAAACATAACTTCCTTAGCGGAGGTCATACATTCTCACATACAGAATTCCAGTTTCAAGGTAAATTAGATGGAACTGAATGTTTAATGCAATGACAAATCAAATTGGGTGCTCCTACTAGTGCGTCTACATTATAAGACATTTAGGCTGATTCCAAAAATATATATATCTGTCATGATAAGGACTGTCTGAATTGTCTTCTCAGTAAGGAAGGAGGAAAGGAAAGGAGCTTTATTGCTTCTGTACGTACTTCCTTTAGCAAACAAAACTTAAAACTCCAAGGCTCATTAGCATAAATCTGCAGCTGCATTCCCTGAAAGACCAAACGTCTGTGTGGCATTAATGCTTCAAACCAAAAAGACCAGGATTTGGTAGAATATTTGTCCAGAGCATAGACAGAGCTGCTGTTTGTGAGTGTCAGAGAATATTTATTACAGCCTGTTATCTCTGTGTGTGTGGATTTGCAGCAGTGTTTCTTGTTTAAAGCTCTCAGTTTCTGTGAGTCAGAGATGATTCTAGAGTCTGTGGTGTTCTGTGCAGAACTCTTTATTAAATAGAGCAGTAGTTTCACTTATATGTGTGTGTGTATGGGTGATTTCTGGTTATTTCTGTACTTTGTTGTGTTAAAAAGCTCATTAAATGAAGCTAAGGTGGTGTTTTTATTAGCTGCAGGCCCACCTAACTTCCCTCTTGTTTCCACCGCTGGGTTAGGATCCTCCAAATGTTGCTGCTTCTCACTGCAGTGTTTCTCAACCAAGGGTACGGGAACCTCTAGGTGTACGTGAGCACTTCGCAGGGGGTATGTGAGGATAAGAAAATATTTGCAATCTTCATACTGAACTATTAAAACTTATGGAAGGCAAGCTCAATTTATTTCACCGACATGACGTAGCGCTCACTTTTAAGGAACAGGAGGTAGGCATAGGTGTTAATTTAATTTAAAAAAAGAAATGTATTCAGCCTTAAACCAATTCAAGCTCATAAGAAACAGCAGCATACACGGAGTTCCTGAAAAGCTATATAAATGAATATTCTTCTACAATCACTTGGCTTGATCAGCCAACCTAACATCTAATATCCTTAATAAAGAGTTCACTTTTGATCTAGGCAGAAGACAGCTTTAATATGACTAGTTCAAGACCCTTTTCCACTTAGCTAAAAAATGCATGGGTCTGACTGCCCAGGTTACAATCTCATAAGAGATTGAAAATATGGGTTACTTACTTCAAATTTCTGAAAAGCAACATCAATTATTACATGTGCTTTTCCCAAATCCAGCTGCGACTTGCAAGTTCCTGTTAATAGCGTCTGGCTTTATAAGTTTCTTCACTGGTGTTGTTTTGTTTCTCATTTGCACAGCTCCAAAAACAATTCATCCTTCAATCCCAGCGCGGCACAGGACACTCAGAAATGCTTTTGTTTCCATCCATATAAGTGCACTCAATAACACATTCTGGAGGTAATTTCCCACAGGAGGGGGACTGTTTTCTTCCTCGTTGTTCCCGCACAACCCGCACATTCGGATGCGGGGCCACGCTCGGAGCCCTTTACATGCGTACAGTACACGCATGCTTATGTTCTTTATTTATCCCAGTGCTGAGCAAACACCCTGCTGAGGCTCTCTTGTTTCTTGTGTCACGATGATGAAAGGCACCTGCTGCTCTCAGCACAAACTCCTCGCCGGCCGACTACACTGACATCCCACTGCATTATTCAGCAGCGTGCGCCCTAATATGCTTACTCTGTGGGGAGTTACAAGTTCTGTGACATGGGCATGAAGGGAAACCCGGACGGACATGTGCAGCTCAGTGCTCATGGAACCATTTCAAAAGACAATTCATAGAAAAAAGTGACTAGATTGAAAAGCACAGCTAAAATGGTACAATATTTCATGCATTATGTTCTGCGTTCTGTTAGCAACATGACAAAAAAAGAAAAGTTGGTCAGATTTTGATTCCATTTTAAGGAACAGTTGGTATAGTCCAAGAAAGAAACACCAATTGGACAAGGACTGTTTAGAAAGATCTTGTACTATTGTGTGATAAGGCCAAAAATCCAGCCACAGGGGGTCACAAGCCACTGTACTTTCAGGGACAGATTTACTAAGGGTGCTAAATTGCAAGTACAGTTTAAAAAATAGACCCAGCAGCACATGGACATATGCTGTACTTTAAGTAACCGTGCAAATTAATCCTGTCGCAAATCAGATATGTAGATGAAAATTTAGCATGCTGCAGAGAGAATGTTGGGTCATAGCTGTTTTTGCTCTGAAAATGGTTCAAATGGACAAATTATGCACAGATATGTACTTTTTTACAGTTTTTGGACAATTTTAACACTGACTGGTGCTTTATCAGGAAAAGAAAAGGAGAAAGGAGAGTGAGTTTGAAGCTGAACAATGTGAGTTAAGTGAACCCAGACATGCGTCTCTGCGTTTTGGAAAGGCAACAGGAGCAATAGTGGACTTAAAGGAACAGTCCACCGTTTTTCCATACTAAACTATGTTCTGCCCTGATCTTAGATGAGTTGATGCGTACCTCTCTGGTCTTTGTGCGTGCCCTGTGTGCCCTTTGCGGGCCTGTTGAGTGACGCTAATTTGTTAGCATTTAGCTTTTCCCTATGGGTCCAAACTCGGCTCAAGTTAGAAGCAACCAAACTCTTCCACATTTTGCCTATTTAAATACGGTTACGTGACTAGTTACATGACCCAAGTACAGTTACACAAAAATGAAAAATGGCAATTTTCTAAGTTGATAAAAATGGGCACTTTAATGTCAGGCGTAATAACACTTTAGGAGCACTTTGGCGTCGGCGCAGTGATATCTTCACTCCTAAAAAATTCTCTCCAGTGATCGGTTCTGTTGAAGGAAGTGAGAGGGGAAGGGGGAGAGAATTTTTGCGCAACAGAAGCCAAACGAATTATTTGAGTGTTTTTGTATATTTGATATTAGCTTGTACTGCTAATACTTTTCATTTAAGTGCACTTAACTTGTAACCATTGAATGTGATCATTTACTTTTGTGGTTATTGATGATGATTATTGTGAAATGTGGCATTAGTACTTAATTTATTTATTTAATTTATGTTGAGTAGCAGTGATTTACCATTTTATAAGCTAATGCTAATTCTTTCCTATTGAGATACTAATTTGTATTTTTCTTGACCTTGTTTAGGTCAGGTTTTTTTCGTTCCTGATTCAAATTCAACTTCAGATGGCGAGCTAAGACCCACCTACACACCGCATCGCGGTAGGATACAGTGAACCTTTTTTTTTTTTTCCTGATCAAGCCCAAATTGGATTATATGGACAATTGTTTTTTTTTTTTTTTCAACACACACGGACTTCATATTACACCCAAACAAAAAATACCACACATTTGGACTGCAACTCAGAACTTGAATTAACCTTATTTTTCATACCTGTTATATTTATATATACATATATAGACCTATACTACTTTATTATAATATATTGTTAATAACTTATTATACTATATCTTTAATATATTAATCATTGAACTATATATTATTTTTTGTTGTGTCTTTATTTACACCCATTGGCTCCCTTACCGAATCTATTTCTGTTTAATTACTATTTACCTGCAGTCAGTCCGTAGCCCCTAGCGCGTTACAGGATGGTTCCATAAAATAAAAAAAGACCCATCTTTATTGGGCCCAGAGCACCTGGTTTACTGATACAGTACACCACTATGAAACCCTGAGTGACGGGCCTGTCACAGTCTGGTGAAAACAAATATCTGGAAAGATAAACACAACTCTCCATGGATATATTCTTAGACCAGGATCTTGAATAAGTTATGGGCACCGTAGATTTTTATGACCAGTTTCCTGTCCAAAGGTTTTCGGAAGTTTATTTTCATGTATTGGTCTTTTGTTTTAGCTACGGTAACTGCATGGTTGGCTTTGACCAAGGTGCTTGAAAGTGGAATGGTTTGAGGACATTTTATGTTTTTTTTAGCCAATTTGAGGAGGCAATAAAGAACAAAAAACAAATACTACTAAATCTGACCGCTGTGAAAGTTGTAGGCTGGTCAGCAGGACAGAAGACATTTCTTTTTACATTACTATGGGAAAACCCCTTTCTAGGCTGCAGGCTACAACACGATAGGAGTCTACTGATGGAACTGACAGCAGGGCAATATACACTTTTACTCACAAAAAGCCATAAAATTAGCACGTATCTGTCCAGCAAATGTATATCCTAAAACCGCTTTTACCTGATATCAGTATTTTCTAGTTGTATATAAATGCATATTGAAGTGGAACTCAATAACATTTTTTGTTTCTTCATTGTTTTTGCCTTATTTTCCTCTATAGAGCTCCCCCTACATTTCAGAGTAAAGCACTATCGTAAACTCTCACAGGTCCAGTTGACTCCTGTATGATCCCTTGCTTGGCTTTGCTTTCAATTTTTTTTACACTCTTTTTTCTGCCATGATTTGGGGGCACTCATAGTTGCAAGTCTTTTTTTCGGACCAGAGACATCAGGGGGAGATGCAGGGCTCTTTATTATTAACCATCACATGGACTCTGAAACAGTTTATTTCATGTAAAAGTTACTGCTTTAGTTCTGCTTTCTTCCAGCCACAAGGAATCACAAAATTTGCCCTGATAAAGCATGACCAAAGTGGTCACAGCAAGAAGGTGCTAGACCACATGAGGCTTTTCTGTGTGGAGTTTTGCATGTTTTCCCAGTGTCTTGGTGGGTTTTTGCCAGGGGTGCTCTGGTATCCCCCATCAACCTAAAACATGCACAATAGGCAAATCCTCCAGCGAGGTCCTCCTGACCTAGGTCCAGGTGCAAGATCTGGAGAAGGGTCAGTGGCGCTGCACAGTGGTCGCCCACTGCTCCTGACAGTCAAGGTAAAAGTAAAGTATGCTAAAGTGTGCTAAAGATTAATATACAAAAGTGTGCTATTTTCAGATACTATTATCACAATTCGTATACTTAAGTATAGTTTAGTATACTTGACTGTGATAATTAAACTATGTTTCATTTGTAATGATCTGAATAATACTTTGATTCTATTTAAAGTGTATTAAAACTATACTATTGAAATATTTGTCAATACACTAATATTGTATACAAAATACATTAAATATATGTCAAAAATGTACTTAAAATGCATACTAATATTGTATTTACTATATATATTTTAATGTTTCGGCTTCTATTTATTTGCTATTCTTCCTGTCACACCCATCCACATACAGTGACTGGAGTAGACATGTCATTGACAAGATGTGCCTCAGGTGAGTTTCAAACCAGCTACTCTCATGTGGCTGGAGCAATGCTTAAACCAGTGCCATTGCCACATAGAACATAAACAAAGTACATAGTACTTGGTGTACATAGCGTTAAGTACATAGCACCTTTGTACAGTGATAGACTATAAATTTGTAGTGTTTTATAGTGTTTTAGATGCAATGGGGTAACAAAGGCACAGTGGGTTAAGTATTGCTCCAGCAACATGAGGGTAATTGGTTCAAAACTCAGCTAAAGCACATACTGTCATTGACATTGTCTACTCCAGTCACTGTGGATGGGTGCTACAGATAGAATGGCAGAAAAACACAAGCTCAAACATAAATATATGTTTAGTATATTATGGTAAATACAAAATTAGTATGTTTAAATAGAATCAAAGTATTTTCAAATCAATACAAATGAAATGTACTTTAAGTATACTTAATTTGTATTTAATGGTGTATGAAAACAGCACAGTCAAGTATACTAAACTGTACTTAAGTGTGACTTAAGCTGCGCTAATGATATATCAGAAGTATACTAAGTATGAGTAAATAGTATCTGAAAATAAACTTTTGTATATTAATCTTTAGTACACTAAAGTACACTTTAGCATACTTTATTTTTACCTGGGAGGATGGGCAGCACTGAAGGATGGGTCAAATGAAGAGAACAATTTTCTCTGTGGGAACAATAAATCATACCTCAACCTTAAATGGAACGGGTTGCACCAGGAAGGACATTTAGCATAAAACCTCTGTCAAAGCTATATGCACCTCTGGAAGGGAAAAGATACAAATGCATTTTATTAAAGTAACATTTTTTAAAAATCATATTCCTGTAAGTTTTTTTTTAAACACATTACTGCACTTATTACTTCTCTCTGTTTCATGTCAGAAAACCACTGAAATAAATTTGAGGCTGCTGTTTTATTTATATGATGCTGGTGCCGGAGTAGTTAGTACTCGGTGCATGCTGCCATGGGTTCTCCACAGTTTCCTAAAAAAAAATCCAAATACATAAGTGTAGGTAAATATTAAATATGGTTTGAGATGGTGACCCCTACTCAAACCAGCTGGGATGGACTTAAAACCTCTCAGAAACTAAAGAGTTACCTGGTATTAAACTAACACAGTGAGGTGGGTTAAGACCGTACTATAGGAAAGTTAGTGAACGTGATCTGACAATTTTCCTCTTTGTGCATATTCAATTAGCTATAGTCTACATTTATAGAATACGTGCTTCATGGTCTAACAGGTTTTGGCATGGTGTCTGTTTGGCTTCCTGTCAGAGCCAATGTAAAGAATATCCATAAGTGTGAATTATTATGTAAGTAGGACAGAGCAGCGAAAAAGCATTCTTTCTCAGGTCGGCCCGTTCGACAGTGAATGGCAGCCATATAATAAAATCCTTTTTCATATCCCATTTACTTTTATAATACCCGTCTGAAACAAAGTGAAATCGGTTTAAATGTCACAATAAGTTAAATCCCTCAGATTCAGTCTGTACAGAGCTGCCGTTCAATGGAGCGAGCTGTAAAAGAGACTCCCTTCTTTGTCTCTTGGCAAATGTTGAGTGACAGAGCGATGTGGCAATGGAGCATAGCAAAGAAATATTTTATAGCTAATGTTCAGTGATGTTCCTCTTTGACATTTAAATAAGGTGTCAAGGAGTGAAAAGAGGTTCATCTGTCCTGCTGTCACCGGGGAGTCGAGATTCTGCGGCTAATAATAGACAGCTCTGTCTTCACGTCTTTATGTGCGCTCAGATGGGGGACTCGCCTTGTCATTTCTCTGACATGTATTGTGTCAGGAAACAGACAATAATATTCATATGGAAGTCTTAAGAATGTTAAGGCATCAGTAGCTCCAAAATCATTTGAGTGCTTCCTTGACTCAAGACCAGGAGGATGGATCAGCATTAAAAAAAAAAAAAAAAACACAAGTTACTCACCTCTGTCTACATATATAACACAATCATTAAAGGAAGTTTAATCATAGATCTGTTTACATATCATCTCACCACAGGCAGATTATTGCATTACTGCTACTACGTTTCTGTTTTGGGCCTCTGAGGGAAAAAGTTTGGTTATACTGTCAAGATGGCGGCGCATACACACGCAGCGGCTCAGTGGTCTCCCCTTCGGTGTTTTGTATGGCTGTTTTTGTATGTGACATTACTCGTCTGGAGCAAATTCTGTTGGGCAGTCAACAGCTACAGCTGGCACGAGCTCCTAAAGATAGGATTGCAGAGTGGACAAGCGGTTACAGCCGACTTTTTCCGCTCCCACGACATCCCGGTGGACATAGCCAGAACCCCGGCCTCTCCGTGGATTACCATCCCCGCGGGGAGGAGGCGAAGACGGTGTAGGGACAGGAGGCAGAAACGGGGCTGTTGGGCAGGCGTGCTGGTGAGGCTGCGCAGGAACCCGAACAAGCCATCACTCCCTAGCATCTTTCTTGCCAACGTAAGATCCTTTGCCAATAAAATGGATGAACTGAGGCTTCAGGCGGCAACGGACAGCCTTGTCAAGGACTTTTGCATTTTGTGTTTTACTGAGACCTGGCTTCATTCATCCATACCGGACACAGCCATTGAGCTAGCAGGCCGCACTGTACACCGCCACGACAGAGCAGAGTCTCCAGTAAGAGTAAAGGAGGGGGGTTGTGCATATGTCAACAACAGCTGGTGCACTAACTCTAAGACTGTAGACAGTCACTGCTCCCCGGACCTGGAGTACATGACTGTTAAATGCAGACCCGTTTACCTTCCGAGGGAGTTTACTGTTGTCATGCTAACCGCTGTGTACATTCCACCAGATGCTAATGCTAACTCTGCTCTGGGGCTCCTGTATAGCACCATTAGCAGTTGGCAAAACAAGCATCCTGAGGCAGTGCATATTTTTGCTGGGAACTTTAATCATGCTGAATTAAAAACTATACTCCCTAAGATCCATCAGCATGTGAAATGCACCACGAGAGGAGTTAAGACACTGGACAAGGTCTACTCCTAACATTAAACATGGCTACAGGGCTATACAGCTCCCACACCTGGGCTAGTCAGATCACATGTCCCTGCTCCTAGCACCAGCATACACCCCCCTCAGGAAACAGGCTCCTACTACAATTAGGACTGTTAAAACTTCCTCTCACCTTGCCTCTCACCAGCTGCAGGACTGTTTTGAGAGAACCAACTGGGACCTTTTCCATCACTTGAACCTGGAGGAGCACACAGCAGCAGTCCTGGGTTACATCAAACATTGTACCGACACTGTTGCTGTGGACAAACGCATCTGGGTTTATCCCAATCAGAAACCCTGGATGACCAGAGAGGTCTAGCGCCTGCTGCGAGAGAGAAACACGACTTTCAGGTCTGGTGATATGGAGCTAATACAGTGCTGCAAGAACTAATCTGAAGAGAGACATCCGACGGGCCAAGATGGACTACAGGCAGAGGATTGAGGACAACTTCAGTAGGAACAACACAAGGCAGGGGTGGCAAGGGATCCAGCATATCACCAACTACAGGCCGAATCTCGCTGCTGTCGAGGGGGACCCTTCGCTGGCAGAGGAGCAAAACTTCTTCTTTGCCCGCTTTGAGGTGGAGCCACCGGAGGCAGCTGCACCACAGTCACCAGCACACAGCAGCCCCTCCCTCACTGTGGAGGAGCATGAGGTGAGGCGCACGCTGAGGGCTGTGAATCCGAGGAAGGCAGCCGGACCAGATGGCATTGCTGGACGGGTGCTGAAGGACTGCGCAGACCAGCTGGCGGGGGTCTTCACCAAGATCTTTAACCAGTCCTTACTCCAGTCTACTGTCCCACCCTGCCTGAAGTCCTCAACCTTTATCCCTCTGCCCAAAAAGTCCACAATCAGCAGCTTAAATGACTACAGACCAATTGCACTCACCCCGGTCATCATGAAGTGCTTTGAAAAACTGGTACGTAGTCACATTATTTCCTGCCTCCCACCTACATTGGACAGTCATCAGGGCAAACAGATCCACAGAGGATGCCGTCACCACCACGCTCCATACTGCTCTGTCACACCTGGAGCAGTCAGGAAGCTACGAGAGGCTGCTCTTTGTAGACTTCAGCTCCACTTTTAACACTATCCTCCCCCACAGACTGATGTCCAAACTAGAGGCCCTTGGACTCTCCAATTCCATCTGCCTCTGGATCTTGGACTTCCTGACAGGCCGCTCTCAGAGAGTTAGAGTAGGCGCCCACATGTCCACAGCCCTCAGCCTCAACACCGGCTCCCCACAGGGCTGTGTGCTGAGCCCCCTGCTCTACACCCTCTACACCCACGACTGCACCTCCACCCACACCAGCAACACTATCATCAAGTTTGCTGACAATATCACTGTGGTAGGGCTCATCTGCCTATCGGGACGAGGTGGAGCGGCTCTGTGTCTGGTGTGGGGACAACAACCTGGTCCTGAACACCACCAAGACCAAGGAACTGATAGTGGATTATAGGAGGAAAAAAACAGGACATTCAGCCCCTGTACATTGGCGGGGACTGTGTGGAAAGGGTGGCTGCCTTCAAGTTTCTGGGTGTTACCATACAGGAGGACCTGTCCTGGAGTGCTAACACCACTGCTCTGGTGAAGAAGGCCCAGCAGAGAATGTACTTTCTCAGACTCTTAAAGAAGAACAACCTGGGTGAGAAACTGCTGGTGTCCTTGTACCGCTGCTTCATTGAGAGCATTTTGACTGTGTCTGTGCCTGGTTTTCCAGCTTCACAGTTGCGGACAGGAAAGCGCTCCACAGGGTCACCACCACAGCCCAGAAGATCATTGGCCGCCCTCTCGCATCTTTGGAAGAACTCTACAGTTCCCGCTGTCTGAAAAAAGCATTAAATATTTTACGGAACCCATCCCACCCCGGACATTCACTGTTTATACTGCTGCCTTCAGGCAGAAGATACAGGACTTTTAAAGCAAGGACAAACAGACCTAAAAAACAGTTTTTATCCAAGAGCTATCACGGTTTTAAATGCTGCTGGAACTTGAGTGCCTTTTTAATGCTATATTTTCACTCCTTTGTGCAATATTAGGAATCCATGAAATAACTATGGATGTGTGCATGTTTTTAACGTTGCACTTTTATCTTCATTTATTTATTTATTTTATTTTATTTATTCATTTATTTATTTATTTATTTGCACTTGCACCAGAGGAGGATTACACTCAATTTTGTTTTATTATGTACAATGACAATAAAGTTATTCTATATCCCTGTGTCAGCCTATGACTCGAGACCATCAACATTGCTCATTGATTTTCTTATGTTCTTATTAACTGAGTAAAGACACTGTAAATCACAAATTGCAGGTGCTTTCAAAGTTGCTGCATGCTGTGTGGCAGGTTTGTTGACCAAAATTGTGACATTAGCCACAAAGTTTTGCGGCTGATGTTTTGTCAGCTGATAAAGCTTTTGTCTGTTGTGTGACAAGTGCCAAATTTAGGGGCATAAATTTCAGCAGCTGAGCCTGCCACTAAATAAAATATACTATATTTTCTATGAAGCTATGCAGCTGGGCCTAGATAATTTAATGCTGAGTTTTGCTTTATAATTTGGTAGTATATTGTCTCAGTAACTTTTTTTTTCATATTATAATGTGGAGCATTGCATTATTTAGCCACATAGACTAAAGTTATTTATAATTTGACTGTGAGGAAAATTAATGAGTAGAATAGTATTATGTAATTAATGAACATACATTGTTCTCTGGAGATTTGTTGTTTTTTTATCTTAAGTCCAAAAAACACTGTGTCCACTGATTCCTCACAGCTATGTTTAGCTTGTGGTAAAATGGCACCATGCAAAAATTTTAAAGGGGCTATGTTATGCTCAGAATCAATGTTGTTCCCTCATCAAAAACATACCTGGAGTTATGTTTTGCTTTATTCGCACATGTTTCTTTGTTCTCGGGCACGGCCTTCTGAGACTTCAAAACACTCAGTTCCATGAACCTCCTTTCCCACAAACCTCTGCTCACTTTAGGGAGCACTGACCAATCAACAAGCCCTCTACATCCAGTCTGCTCTCATTCATTTATCCAAAAAAAAAAGACCCTTCCAGGAATGATGGGTTTAAAAAAATTGCGAGCACAGCCTGGTACTGAGATTAATGTTCCATCCCATTCATTTTTACAAGATAAAACTATTAATTTAGATGTTTTTGGGCAGCAGGAACAAATAGTTGTTGTTTATATGTTTATAAAAACTAAAAAAAAAAAAAAAAAAAAAATTAATACAATCCAGATTTGAGTGTCAGTACCAGTTGCTAAAGTGAACTTATAAAAGTAGGATTTGTGGTGATTGATGAATTAAATCTGAACACACAATGTCAAACTATTGAGGTCCAACACATTTCTGTTACTATTTGTCCTGCGTAACATTGAAATTAACAAATGTAAATTACTTAGCCCCTAGCTTATATACTAATTATAGACGCTAATTGCAGTGTTACATTAAACGGTCAAACGTTGACACACTTGCTTATGTTATTAAACTATGCTCTGATATTACTCACAGGAGGTCAAGTGGCTGTCAGTTGCCAAACTGTGTCATTAATATTCATAATTTGCTATGTTTGGTGGCTAACGCTAATTGCTTCTTTAGTAATGTATTTTCATCTTCTTTTTACTTCCGGTACACAAACGTTCTGTTTACAAACACAAGAAGGGTCTAGAAAAAGCTTTTTACCCTCTGTTTATGTTCAAAAGAAGGCAACAGTGTGTACTCTACTGCACTCTACAGCCTTCTGCTGGTCTCTTCACCTATTTCTTCATGCCAGCAGTAGAGTACCGTATTTTCTGGACTATAAGTTGCAGTTTTTGGGGGAAATTTATTTTACAAAATCCGACACCAAGAACAGACATTTGATCTTGAAAGGCAAGTTATAGTAATAATAGAATAGAGAACAACAGGCTGGATAGCTGTGTGGTTTGCTAACGTAACACACTGATTGTTATTCCGCTACATGAAGCATAAACAACGAACTGAACAGAACTCGTAAGTTAACGTAATATATTAACAGTTATTCACATAACTATAGCATAAAGAACATAATATAACAAGTTCACCAAACTCACCATCTCACTCCTAATCGCTAAATTCTTTAAATTCTTCATCCTCGGTGTCACTTCTGAACAACTCCACCAACTCCGGAGGTAGACGAAGCGCCGCTTCCTCCTCTGCGTGGCTGTCGTCAGACTCAGCATCAGTTCCATTTCCAATTATTCCGCTCTTTCTCAGTTGTCTTTATAGCCTAAGTTGTTAGCGGTAATGTTTACATTTTAAATTGTCAGTGGTACAGGTGCAGCAGATAGCATCTAACGAACATGTGAAATATTTTAATACTGTATATAAGTTGCACCTGAGTATACGTCGCACCTCTAGCCAGACTATGAAAAAAAGTGCAACTTATAGTCCGGAAAATACGGTACTTGTCAAAAATGTGTGCAAAAATGTGCAATGCTGTTTCAGAGGTGACGAGAATTGGTCTAAAAATGAATGATGAATGAATAAAAACATAAGAATATTGTGTTTTTATTCATTCATTTTTCCTTTAAGGAAGTATACAGCTTTTTTCACTGTTTCTGTGCTGCTGTCCTCTGCTGGTCTCTTCACCTGTTTCTGTATGACTCTAGTAAAGTACTTATTGAAAATGTTTTCTTTTAGTTAGATAGTGTTTTTAAAGGTTGTGAAATGTTCAGTGCTTTCAAATGTAACCATTCAGCCACATCATTGTAGCATTATACTAACCTTAAAAACAATGGGCTGTAAAAAATAAACCCCACTTTGTTGGTTTTAAATCAGGTAATAATACTGCAGTATAAGGTGACCTTTATACAATGTGTGTCTATAAAACCTAAACAGTTCCAGCTTAAATGTACATGGATAGAATCATTTTACTTTTCTTTACAAACATACATTGTGATCTAATGCAGAATGTCACTTTGCCAGTTCCTGGGCATAACATCATCAGCGATGCATACGACCTAATGTGTTTTTCTCTTGTATGTGATGAGAGTCTCAGCAGGATACAGAATGACTCTCCTGCCACCTCTGCACATACCTCCAATCCCTCCTGCAGGTTACAAAAAAAAAAAAAAAGGAGAGAGAAGGCGTTTCTCATTTAAATATATGAAAAAGAGAGAAAAAAAAAAGGCTCAGAGGCAGCAGCAGTAGCAGCAGCAGCGCGTCTGTGGTGAAGTGCAGGTGTTGGGGGATGACAGAGGCTCGCCCTGGGGGAGAGGCAGAGTCAGTCATCACTGTCAATGCGGCTTCACGCTCAGACATCATCTTCTTATGCGCTGCTGAAATTTAAATCAAAACGTGTGTGATTAAGGTCTGTGGAGGTTTGAACACTATTCAGAAGAGATCGTCTTCTTTTGTGTTGAATGTAGCAGCAGCTTCTATGTATGATGCATGATCTCCAGTGTCTGCCTAGATTAAATCTGAGGAGGGAATGTATGTTTACAATCATTGGAATACATTAAAGAGAGACTATACACCCCTTTTTTATAAATATTTCATTCATGTATAGTCTTAAAATGTAATCTCAGAGTGATTTCTTTAAGCTTCCAACATAGAAAATTAAGAGTGGCCTATATTTCATTGAGACAGGGCTTACAACAAAGTGGTTAGCACTCTTGCCTCACTGCAAGAAGGTGCCAGCTTCCACTAGCAGACTGTGTGGGGACCTTTCTGTGTGCAGTTTGCATGTTCTCCTTGTGTCTGGGTGAGTTATAGGTTAATCCTCCTGTTAGTTACTCCTGGCGCAAGATCTGGGGAAGGGTCCCCGAACGCTGGGCTCCAGTCGTCCATTGCTCCTGACAGCAGCATTGAAGAATGGCTCAAATGCAGAGGACAAATCACCCTACGGGGACAATAAAGTCTACCTTACCTTACAACATACCAGATTCCTTTTATGTAAATATAGAAATCACTGCACAAACTCAAATACCTATTGAGAGTTAAATGAAGACTTCGGGAATCACACCAGCAGCACCTGAAAACAGCTTTGCAAGCTTTTATTATTAAAAAAAGTGCACCACAAAACATTAAACTTAACCCAAGCTGACATTAAACTTCGAGTTCCGAGTTAGACTATATGATCTACTATTATCTCTGCCTTGTTAATGCTATTTATCTGCCTTTTACTTTGCTCTGTGTGTTTATTTTTGTGCCGTCTTGCTGTACGCAGACATTGTCAGTGCTGGAGTAGACATTGTTTTTGGACCAGCCAGTGGGAGCATCCCAGATTTAAGCTATGAGAAACTATTTTCAGAAAAAAATAAATAAATAAGTAATAAAAAATAATAATAATAAATAGCGCTCCAGTATAGCTCAGTTGGTATAACTGCAGCGCATTTTCACTACAACCACAACCTGCCTCATATTTCCGATGCTTTGCCGACTGTCTCTCCCTGCAGTCACTCCCATGATTTCCTGTCACCATTCCACTGTATACTAACAAATAATGCTTATAAAACTATAAAAAAATAATAAATAATAATAATAATAATCGCAAAATTACATTTAAAAGTGTCTCAGACAGCACTTCTTAACTTATTAGTTTTGATGGGGTTTTTTGTAGACTTTTTGTTACCTATTGTGATGCCCCCTGGTTGGCATTTAGAGTAGATTGTCTGGCCTGGCACACCCCAGGTTTCCTAGGTCAGGTGTCTATTTAAGTAACGCCGAGACCATGTGTAGACCACCTGCTCTGTTTACAGTTTGGTTTAGTTTAGTTTAGTTTAAGCACAGCTTCGTTAACTATTTTGATACTTAGATAGACATTCTACTCAGTTTTTGCACCTTTTACAACACTGCACACTCCTTCACCACCACCTTCTACACCATTACATTATTATCATACTTGTTACTTTCACTCTTCATATTGTATTAAACTTTATTTTCTAATTTGACACTTTCATACTTACTTCATCGTAAACTTAATTTAGTCCATTTTGTTAAACCTGATTTTCTGTCTGGTGTGTCCTCATTAGTTGCGACCTCCTGAGCCAGGGTCGTAGCACCTACGTACTGTAGATCACATCTCTGCATAAATGCATTAAATTAATATATTTCCCTGATTCAAACTTTAAATAATAACACATTTTAACAAGTGCAATGTCTGCCTATGCTATTAGGACTATTGTAAAATAAAAAAAAGTTCAAGTTTTACTAGTATAAGTAGACTATTAATAAAGTTTTTTTCTTATATTTGGGTCTTCAGAGAGGAAATACTATATAATATCTTGTGTGTGGTGTGTGCAGAACCCATTCATCGGCGCTACATCTAATTCACAAAAGCCACTGTCCCACAAGCGCTGTCAGAGAAGTAGCGGTGTACTTTATGATTTAGTATTAGAAAGCATACCTCTGAATTCGGCAAGTATGAGTTTCCCATTAGAAGGAGTTCTGGGTATACTTTGAGCTGTTGCGGTACAATTGCTATTAGAAGGCAGTTCCCCACACTCTGCGTCTTTTCTCACAGATTTGTCGGTGAGGAATCAGCATGCAGCGTGGGTGTCATTACTTTGTCTTTGAAAGCAGGGGCTTCAATCACTGGTGAAGTTTGGCAGTCGGAGGAGCGCTGTGGCCCCGCTGCACACACATTCAACGCCACAAAAGTGAAACAGAGAGAGAGCTCACCAGAATTATCCCTGAACACTGAAGCCTAGTACTACCGCCGCAGGGCTGTGTCTGAGCGCTGAGCTAAAGTACTGTATAATGAAAGAAACTGTGACATTTTCATGAACCTCTATGAATGCATTTCAAATACAGGTCATTATTAAATCACGCTGCAGTAATTATTATTGTTGCATATCTACATATATTACAGGTGCAAAATATACATTTACCATATGAATGTCTTTCTATATTTCAAGTTAGGAAAAGACCACAATCATTCAACTGGACGTGCAGTACTCTGATGTAACTTTAGGCTTACATTGCATCTTTATGCTCCAGCTAACATTTACTTGTGTGGCGCGGTGTGGTGCCAAGGTTTGTGCTTGTATTTTAAAAAGGTGGGAATTCAGGAAATGTGACAAGGTTAGCTGGTAGCACTAACAGACAACAAAGTTCCATTAGAATGGGTTACTGGAAAGCCACTAAGTGAAGGCACTAAAAAAGTGATATACCATTTTTTTTCCCTCACTCATATATGATACCCACTGGGCCTTTTAGACTTTATTGCATAGACAGTGTAGACGTGACAGGAAATCAAGGGGGAGAGAGCAGGGAGAGAAATTTGGCAAATGTCAGATCCAGACTCTAATTCATAATGCTGAGGCAGGCTGTAGTTGCCCTGTATATGCACCACTGTGAGCTCATTGATCATTTCTTTAGACATGATAAAATGAGTGTAGTAGGAATATACAGTTAGTCTAATAAGGTTTCTGCTGTGTGCCATCTGTGCAGATTAGACCTGGTAAATGCTTTATGGCTTGGTCAGTCACAGTCTTAGTGAAGTGGGTCTGGATCCCCAACCATTTAAAGGGCCCATATTATAGTAAATCATTTTAGACAACTTTGCATTAGTATTTCATGCTTTATATCATGGAAAACGTTTTTTACAGGAGATCTGTTACCTTGACTTTTGCTTGGATTAGGTATCTGATGCCCCCTGCTGGTAACTGTGACTAATGTACAGAGCATAAATGGCAGTTTAGCACAGCTATTAGCAACATGACGCTAACAGATAGATAAATGATAGAGACGCTTCAGCATTAGATTACTCAAACAAACAAAAAATACAACTCCAGGTATGTTTTTGAGATAGAAACATTAAAACATGGTTAAAAGCTCAAAAAGGTGATGTAGTTGATTAAATTTGTTTTCTGCTGAAGTTGATGCACTGTGACCAACCAATGGGCGGCCTTCATGTGGTGCTTGCATATGTTAGCATAACCCTCTTTCTCTAAACCATTGTGTGTGTGTTTCATTGCATTCAGGCTCCAGACTAATTCTTTGTATGGTAAAGAATGAGACTGGGTTTGGTCTTTTTGGGCCAACCTCTTCGGACTGTGTGCAAGTCATTTATACCTTTTCCCTTTTGTTTTATAAAGTCTGCCTCAAAACCTGCATTTCCTAAAACTGAGTACAATCACTGCATTATACATTGTAGCCGTATAGTGGTACATGTAGTAATGCGTAATATTAATTTAAAGCAACTGTATCACATAGACTACTTTTCCATTTTGGATCATCTACTACGAGCCACAGCTACTGACAATGTACTGTTAAACAAACCAATACATTGATGTCTCTCAGCCGACTACTTACATGACTTCTTAGCTCTCTGAATGTGCATCAAAAGGACCGAGATTGTATTAAAACTCATACAGCATCGTCCTAAGGTAGCAGTTTATCAGTTTTTCACACTTTTCCAATGGAACCGCAGCACTCAGCCGACTCTCCTTGGTGCCTTGTTGGCGTAGCGCTCCCCCCGTCTGACTTGCAGAGAATGAGCGGTGTTATTGCCTGGCCCGGTTCCTCCAGAGGCATGCTAATGGAACCATTTGGCAGCTTGCCTCCGGAGGCAGGAGGGATGGACTTGTTTCACTTGATGTCAGTGCGGGGATCTGGAGGAGAGCACAGAATTACAGGTTGGCATTGCTTCAATTGGCAGGAATGGAGCAAAATAAAAGACACTGGGCAATGTTTCACCCGCTACAGAAAGCTGAGTGCAGATTATTTTGGGGTTTGTTGCACTTCCATTATTCCTGGTATCTTAAGGTTATAGCACCGTATAGGTGGTGTGGAGTCCCCTTGACCCGAGCACATAAACAGTCAGATTGAGAGGCAGCTCTACCATCTGCTACAGGTGAGCCAATGCTACTGTATATGCACATTTACTTTCCCAATAACACACAGTGGTTATTTGTAAATGTACTCTAAGGGTTGGATTGTTCATCTCATCTTTGTTTTAATTCATAAAGTTATCATGCATATTGTTGATAATTTCAACTTTGTATTTTTTTTTATCATGTTGTAAACATTGTGAACAAAAAATCATTAAAACCCTAAGGTGCACATTGAAACCCATTCAAATACCTTTTTTATTTTTGTGGCTTTATATGATAGAACAGCTAAGTCTGGTTAAGAAATCATGAAGGAGAGAGCAAGGACTGACATCTACCAAATTGCCAGTTGAGTCCAGAATCGAATCCACAATGCCAAGGCAGGCTATAGTTGACTTGTATAGGTGCCAATGTTCTACCCATTGAGCTATACCACAGCGCTAAATCACTATTTTTGATCTGCTCTGATAAAAAGTATAAAACATGCATCTTCTCTTTTCTCTACTTCATTCAAGGCCTCTGGCTCTAAATGTGTACTCTGAAATATTTTCTTTCTGGTGACTTTTTTTTTTATTACCTTGTATGACAAACTGAGTAAATAGCTTTTTCCATTAGGGAGCACTTGCACTACATCCTCCCCTCCCCAGATATTTGAAGGTGCATTAAAGGGTTAATCACTTTGGTCCAAAGCCACATTAATAATGTTAAGGCCTTCAGCTGCTTTAGCCATTAAATACACAGATGTTTCTCCTTGTGGCTGGGGATAGTTTCTTTGGCCCTATCTTGCCATGATACAAAAAATCTTGCTAAAAGTCTACAAAGCCACCAACCAACAAAAATCTATCAATAAACAGTATCTTGGTCATGTTTTACAACCTTTAAAAACATTATTTGACGAAAATAAAGCGTTTTCCATAATAACTTCACTACTGCCATAAAGAAAGAGGCAAAGAGAACAGCAGAGGGCAGCAGAGTGCAGCTTTGTTATGGAAACATGGAAAAAAAGCTGTTTACTTCCTTGAATTTTTTGTATGATGCCATTTTACTACAAAATACATAAACTAGTTGTGAGGAATCAGTGGAAACAGAGCTGAACACTGTTTTTTTGGATAAATGAATGAGAGCAGACTGGATGTAGAGGGATTGTTGATTGGTCAGTGCTTCCTGGAGTGGGAGAGGCACTGAGCGTTTTGAGGCCTCAGAAACTCAGCCCCAGAGACTACAGGATTACTCAAAGAGGCATTCATGAAACAAAACACAACTCACATGTAAAGTGATAAAATCAGACTCGCCTTGTTAGCTGCTTCCAATTACGAAGACCCTTATTTTCTTGTCAAATGTATATTCATTCTTAGGTTTCTATAGAGCTGCACTGACTGAGTGTAAAGACCCACTGACCCTTGCATATAAATGGCCCTGACTGAGATGCAGCTCTGCCATCTGCTACAGGTGGGCCCGCACTGAGTACATATACATTTGCTATCCCAATATGGACACAGGCGTGATTTGTACAGTAATTAAAACACTGGGCGCTAATGACTCACACATATGGGGTTGGCTTGTTTTTCGTGCCACTCCATGTCGTGTGGCGCAAACAGCTGGGGGAGCTGATTACTAGCACTGGCCTTGAAATGTTTTGCGAGGAAGCTTTTTTTTTTTTTTTTTTCACCCCCTTGCTGCCTTACGGTCACCCAGTTGTTTGAGTGTCACCTTCATGGAGTTCGTCAGAGTCCTTCAGGTGCTTTTATAATTCCAATCTTCATTCCACTGATGTCAAACGCACTGAATTTGCCATGCCCTAAAGATGATGAAGACCTAAATGAAGCAAGACTAATATCCATGCATCTGACTGCTGTGGGACACAAGGGGATAGTGCTGGCTTGGTGGCTGGCAATGACAGACATGGTGTGAATATTCGTGGAGTATTAAGTGATTATAGCCTTGGTCATAGTGTATATTGCAATTGTATAAGATTTATATATTTTCATTCGATCATTCTTCTTCTGCAATTTAGCAACCAATTCACCCGAACACATGCATGTCTTTGGACGGTGGGAGAACACCGGAGTACCGGAGAGACCCCACAAAACCATGAGGAAGACATGCAGAATCCACCAAGAGATCCGCCCCTCTATGATTTGTAGACTGCAGTGCCAAAAGTGAAGACCTTTTCCTGAAATTATGGACAAATTTTGCAAAGTCATTTTGCAACCAACTAAGCAACCAATGGTAGTGAAAAAAATAACCTTGTTAGAGGCACTGAGCAGTGTGTGTTCTCTGTTACACCATCGCCAAGATAGCCCAATACGTCTAAACTATAGTTAACATTATCATGTCTTTACATCCAGTGATCATATACCTTACATTGTGTTTTGCAAGCGCTCCTGCACTTTTCTTTCAGAATTTCAAATACTTACAAAGTAGTAAGTGACAAAAGCCCCTCTCATTCTGTCCATTTTTGAATTGTATAAGATCAGAATCCCTTGTTTGTGAAGTGTTGAGTACTCCCAACAAGAGTGCGGGTTTTGAATCCCCAAAGCCCAAAACTCTTGCCAATTTTGTGCTATTCCCAAGCTGGAATACTGTAAATGGAGAGAGTTGCATCAGGAAGAGTATTTGTTGTGGATAATCTCCTGTATGCTAAATCCCAACCACCAGGCGATTAGCTATTACCCCTCATCACACATTAGAGAAGTATAGATAGACATAGGTAAACATAATAAAGTACAGGCAACTTCAAAGCATGTCAACTTGACTGACAGCTGGAAGAGCAATAGAGTTTCAGTGTGGAGAAAGTTGTTGTGCATAAACTACATTTGTTTAGCTGTCTGGCTAAAGGCAATGTTATACTAAAGTTGCACAACACCCACTACAGTCTTGCATTTTGAAATATCACATTTGGAACATGCTAGTAACAAGTAATATGTTATATTTTTGGTGTCAACACAAAAACAAAATTTGTGTGACTAACATGACACATCATCTGATTCGTCCACTATCAAAGCTGTAATACCTAATATCATACTATAGCATTAATAATAATAATAACTGCTTGTTATACTCCAATAATTATACCCTGCTGTATGTAATAAATCCTGTGTAGTGATTTAATTTTTTTTTTTAGGAGTTTTTCCTTACCGAGAAGGAGGGTCTAAGGACAGGAGTGTCCTGGGTCTGTTCAGTTTAGTGTAGTTATTGTTTGCGTTGATTGTGTGTTATGTCTGATTGTGTGTTTATGTTTGATTAACTGTTTGTGAAGCTCTTTGTTGTAATATTGGGCCATACAAATAAAATTGAATTGAAAATTGAAGAAAATTGAATTGAATTGATTAATATCTGAGTTTTTTTTTTTTTTTTTTTATAAGTCAGCCTCCTAAACTAAATATATTTTCATTTTAATTGTGTAATTCATTTTTAGTTGCTTTTTTTGTTTTATTTCTTTGTTCTCCTTTTTTGTCTCAGTTTATCTTTATGTCTTTATGATATATCTACATCTTTTTTTTCTTTAAGTAATAAATATAAAGTTTAAAAAAACTAATTGCAAAACAATAAAAACAAAACACTGACACAGTGAATTTATAACGGCAATAATTGACAGAAAACTGCACTTAACTGCATTACTCTTTCTGAATGGAACTTGTAGAAATGTAGCATTTCATTTTTCACAATTTAAATTCACACACATATGCTTGTATATTATTTCTGCTGTTAGAATTGAATTTGCTAATAAATAAATGACAGAGCGCGGTAGAGCCATAGTTGTATTTGTATACTGTATAATAGAACACGTATCTGCTATTAGTTATTGCCTAGTCCATTTTTAATCCCCCATTAAGGCACTGACAACAGATCTGAGATAAGAGACAGCTCTGAAAATAATAAACCTTATTTCATTAAGAATATTTCACTTACATACTTCTCTTTTATGACAGTACCTCCCTTACTGTGCTGCCTCTGTCACTGAATGTGACTGAATACATTTCCATTTTAATGCACCTTCCAGAATCGTCTTTATGTGTTTCCAAGTGCTGTCCTCTGTCGCATGAGCTTGTAATGACATTATAATCTCTGTAAATACTGATAGTGCTCCGAACGCTCCTTTCTGGCATGTCCCGGGGCGGCCGGCGAGCTCGGAACTGGAGTGAGCGGAGAAATGGTTGTTGCTTTGGCGGTCCAACATGCCTGCAGCTCATCTATCAGGCCAGCTTACACTGCTTTACAGCGCTCAGCACCGCGGAGCAGGCAGACAGACGCTGACGGGAAATGCATGCAAATACAACCTTTGAGAGTGCACTTTCCTCAACCCACAGGACACATTCTGCTGAACAGGGCTTGACATGAGATTTTTTAGGAATAACAAGCTGGAATTTGTGCCCACTCTGGTATTTTTGGCACACTTGCAAAAACAACTACATTTCTGTGTGTTATAAACCCCACAAGGAAAATGTATCCTATGAATGTAGACATGTTGTTATTATTATTATTATTATTATTATTATTATTATTATTATTATTTATTTATTTATTTATTTTTGGTCATTGTTTGGAAGTATTCTAATTCTTATTCAAAAATTTTTTAAATGGTTTTCTGTCATTGTATTGTACCCTCTAATATTGGCACCCTTGGATAATATGAGCAAATAAGGCTGCAAAAAATGTTCCTCATTGTTTTAACATTTAGATTTTTTGCTAAAAATATATATAAAAAACACAAAAAAATAATAAACAATTGTAAACACATTACAGATAAAAAAAAGATAAGTATATGTGTGCTATGAATTCACATGAGCAAAAAAATGTTGAAGTATATTCAAAAAGTGACTTCTTTTTTCTTTCTTTTTTTTTTAATAGCCCTGGGTGACAAAGACTGGGGTGCCCTGCCTATGGCCCATAGTTTCTGGGACAGGCTCTGGCCCCCTGCAACTCTTAATGGGGATAAGCAGAGGTAAATTGCTATTGTTTTGACCAATTACACCAACATAAAACATCCTAATCATT
The DNA here is from genome assembly GCA_020698575.1 of Bostrychus sinensis. Taxonomy (NCBI): domain Eukaryota; kingdom Metazoa; phylum Chordata; class Actinopteri; order Gobiiformes; family Eleotridae; genus Bostrychus; species Bostrychus sinensis. The sequence goes on along the minus strand of CM036259.1, from coordinate 22,540,467 downwards.
TCATTCCAACACATTTTCAAATACAGTTTTTTTCTGCCCATTCAATCAGAGAGGATTAGAAAAGAAAAAAAAATCTGTTATAGGTTTGAAAAAGATGCAGAGATTTGACAATTCTTTAGAAATGTGTATCTCATATGTCCAGTTATAAACTGCTTAAAGTAAATATTATCAGTTTTGTCACACCAACATCCAGGCATCCTAATAACTTCATGCAAAAACAACCTTTGCAACTTCAATTTCCTTTTCATCTTATATTGTTCTAGCCTGACCAGCCAGAGTACTTCTTTTTCTATTCTATACAAAAACATTTTCTGGTACTGCATGGTTAGAGTTTGATTTCTAGGGGGAAAAGCAAACAGAGGCAGAGTAACCAATCAGAGTAACAAATGACTTGATGCAAGCAGTATTAACAATAAGAGACTGAATGACTGTTGCCGGTTTTGCCATAAAACACCAGAGTATGCTGTATTAACAGCAATTTATTTCTGAACGGGCACAGCAGCAGTTGTTGAAAGACTTGTGTTTGAATGTGGTTGTAACATCGGCCATCTGTAATGGGACTTTGCTGTTATTAGAATGGCAACTAGATGAAGAATAACACACAGATGAATGAACAGCAAAATGAATAGGTGACAAAGGAAAGCACTCAGCACCATCAAACCAAGGTTGTAAAATCTGCCTCATATTAGCCAGCACCATCTTAATTATTTTGTATTACAGATATCCTTCATGTTAGTATGAGGCACTGCAGATAAACAGCTGTGATGAGCTGGTTCCAACTTATCACTGTTTGTTTGTTAGGAACATAACTCAAAAACTTATGGACGGACTTTAATGAAATTTTTAGGAAATATCAGACATGGAATAAGGAACAAGTGATTACATTTTAGGGCAGACCCGGATCGCCATCTGGATCCAGGAATTTTTTTTAAGGATTCTTTACTATTGGGGGATGGGACTAATTTTGCCATTAGAGCTTTGAACTCAACAAATACTGCCCAGAATCATTGGCAAATAAATACAGGTGAGTGACACTATGGCTTGATGGATGTATGCTCTGAGTGCTTCTAGTTATTGTCATATTTAATGTTTTATCTGCTCTAAAGTGGGACAGATAACTAACTTTTCATCTAGATCACATTAGTTTTGTCTGACAACAAAAGGTTTTACACAGCAGCTCAAACAGGTGCCATGAGTAGTGATCATTGATGTTCCGGTTCCGGTTCCGGTTTATGGTTGCGCGTCGTTTTTGAATTCTGTGAGTGTTGGTGAAACTTGGCTTTTGAACTTTTTGGATATTTGGATTAATAACAATGGTTATGGACTAAGGATATCGAAAGAAGATTACGGACTCTGGTTTAAGGCACTATTAGATTTAAACAAAAACGTTCGCTTTCTCCGTGAGGCTCTGGGCGAGAGCCAGCGGCTAGCTGCTAAGCTAGTTGCAACACAAGACAAGCAGTGCACTATTGTGGCTTTAGTGTTCCACTTTACCATGATATGGTAACTAACTAGTAAGATCTGACCATTATATATAACTCTATAATGATTGAAATATTACTGCAACCATATAGTTTAATATAAAAAAATAAATTAGGGGTGGGAGTCAATAAGTTTTTCTTCTTCCCACTCCCTTTTGAGCAAATATTGCATATGTATGTTAAATAAATTGTATATTTATATATACACACAAATATATATATAGTATCTATATATGTACATAATATGCATATAGTTTATGCATACAAATTATTTAAATATCTGTTTATTTTATTTTTTCTTTCTACCTCGATGTGAACAATTGTGAAGATTATATCAGTGTACAAATAGTTTTTTTCTATTGTACATTGTTTCACTTGCTCGAAATAAATCAATCAATCAATCAATCAATCATATAAGGAACCTCCCCTTCTTTTACATCGATGGCCATGAGGCTGTTGTAAACAAACAGCAGGTCTCTCAGACAGCACTGCTCAGGAGTCAGGACAGGAGTGAGTGTTCACTGTTTGACTTTATCCACAAACTCCTGCTTATAATTCTCATCTGCTGGACACTGGAGTTAGTTTATAGTTTTCAATGCAAGTCCAGCCCGAGCCCATAGTGCACTCTTCTGAGCGCTAACAGAGCGAGCAGAGATGGGGAGGGAGAGTAAATGAACAAGCAAAGTGACGCAGGTAAACATAAAAAGTTTATCTAGCAACTTTTAGTGTATTATTTACTAACCTTTTGAATCCTCCGCTATATATGAGGCTTGATATTTGCTCATTTATCTTGCTAATGCTACTAAAAACACTGACCTCCTCCTCCATTTTGGCTCATGTGTTGACTGAGCTCAGACTCAAACAAAGCAAAGGATCATGGTCTATGTAGTTCTCTCTGCTTTCTACCAGTTTGCTGCCACAAAACTATGCATTTTTGCTCAAGGGGCCTATCATTTGATATTGTAAAGAGACCATGATGATATGGGAGGCTTTTGCTATCGCTATATCACCAATACTGTTACATCCCTTGAGGTAACTATGAATACCCAGAGGAAACCCACCAAGATACAAAGAGAACATGCAAACTCTACACATAAAGGCCATACACAGTCCTGGAATCAAACCCAGGATTTCCTTGCTCTGAGGACACAATGCTTACCACTTTGCCGCCATGCCGTGCAGTGGAGTTTCATTTACTCTTCATGAACAACATGAACTGTGCATGTTTTGGCAATGGAAGTTGGGCAGACCACATAGCATTTTCTGCCAACTAGCTGAAGTGCTTATTATAGATCTATGGTTATGTATCTCAAGCACTTGGCACGTTCAACCAGGTCACCAACTGTTCATTAACTGTTTGCTCGAGTCTCTTCTCTGTTGTGAGTCAGGAAAGGTTGGTGTGTGTTGTTCTGCATATTAGCTAGGTGGTCATAATGTTATGCCTGATTGTATGTCTGATTGTATGTCACATGGCACATCACTAACCAGAAAACTACAAACATTTGGACTAACTGCATCATTATAAAGGAGTCTTACTCAGCATGTTAAATTACTCAGTATAATTTAATCAAAACTAAATTCTCCTTTTTAACAGTTGGACCATAAATCTTACCTCCAACTGTCCATGCGCCGGAGCAGAAATGCCAAGTTCATTACCAACAGCTGCCACGGGCATGAAGAAAACTACGCCTTGATATCCGAGGGAGCCCAGATAAGAGCGCAGGATTACCAGGCTGTCGGCACGCTGAGGAGAAATCAAAACGGCCCACTGCAGCCGTCTGTCGCCATCAAAGGTCGTCCTTATTAAAGATTATTATGAAAGGACTAGGAGATAGTGTCAGATGAGTGGATTGCTGCAAAAATATTGTCCAAATATGTCAACGGGAGGCAGGAAGGTCAGGATGTCTGGCTGATCAACCAAAGGCAGGGGTTTGATCTCACACAAGGCCAGTGTCAAAAGTGCCCTAAAGGTGCTGCTAAGTATATTTATCACCGATGATTAGGAAACGGCACGATATGGGGCAGGCTTTATGAGTGCCAATACAGATTCCTTTAGGTCCTTCATCACTGTTTACTTAGAATCCAATTTATCATCGACCTGCAATGGGAAAGTCAGCAAAAGCGTACACTCATGGGGGAAAAGTGCTGCATCAGAGGAAGTTTAATGGCCGTGCTAATGCGTGCAGCCAGAATATGGTCCCATCAAAGAGCATTGATCAGAATATTACACATAGAGCAGTAACACACATGGGAGTAAATGCCCTTTCAACCATATATCAACATATTATGTATGCATAAAGTAAGACCTGGTACAGTAACAAGTTATAGCCTGCTAAGTTTAGGATGAAAAATGACATGGCCATGGAGTAATGACAACAGGATGTCTCACTTTTGTTTGAATTTACGTGCACAAGAATGATTTAAAGTGCTTATTCCTAAGGCGCTGTATAGAGGTAGAAATTTGAACAACCAACAGCAGTGATTTTTAAGTCCTGCAATGGAGTATGCTCAGAGCCCCTCTTTTACTTTGATTATGTAGCTTGTCTGGATGGTAGTATGTGCACACAAGCAGCAAGTACCACCTTTACTATACAAAATAATCATATTTTCTGTAATTATAGTGACTGTTGTGTGTGTTTCTTTTGTACTGCTGTTAATTCTTTCTATCTTGTTTATCCTCAGCCACTTTAGGCCTTAGGCAGGGTACAGATAGTTGCAGGACTTAGAAACATTTACTAACAGACAACCACATTCAGTAGGAGCACTTCTGAGTCATGAATAGTGATGGGCAATACAATACTTTTAAGATTTGATGATATTGATTACTTTTTGGGCAAATTTATTCAATACCAATGAAGATACAGTTAATTTTTTATTGTTTTTTTGTTTGTTTGCTTGTTTGTTTGTTTGTTTGTCAATCAAAATATTATTACCCTTAAAGACAAATCAGATTAAAAAAAATATATAAATGTGTTGCTAGTAGGGCCAACAATATAGCTAATTCTTGTCACATGACCACTTCAAAATGTTGCTGTTGGGTGTGGGGTGCGGTTAACTGGGGTAAGTTACCCAAAAACATGTATTAATGCAGTGGTTCCCAACCTTGTCTTGTGTCCAAGACAAGCCAACCCCCCCAGCCCTCATCTGGCCCTTACTAACGCATCAGAAGCATAAATTGATTTACACACATGATATTTTTTAAATTGATCAGCAGTAGTAGATTTTTGTTCCTATTCCATTTGTTTTCCAATTGGGTTGTGGAGTTTTTAGAATTCAGGTTGTATAAATATAATTTTGATAACCTCAACCTCAGAACAGACAGAGCTCTGTGGACCCCCTGCAATTTCTGGCATTCCTCCCCGGGATCCCGGACCCCAGGTTGGGAATTACTGTATTGATTAGTATTGATACAGTGGTTCAAGTAATTGATACCAGAATGAGTACTGTAAAAGTATTGCTATATCACTATCTGCCCATCACGAGTCACCGATTCTGGTCTTTGGAGTACCGAGAGAAAACCCACAGTAACACAGACATGCATAGTCTGCCAATCTGAGGATTAAACCCCACAACCTCCTTACTAAGAGTCAGGGATGCTAACAACTCTGCCCCTGTGCTGCAATTAGACATATACAAAATATGCTATAGGCCTACTAGAATACCATCGGCATTGAATATGGTGAAACATAAACAGAGAATATGATTTTGTTTTGACAAACTCTCATCATGAAAAAGTAATATTAGTGTGAGTGCATGTTAATTAGCTAATTTTGGCTGTTCAGTTGCATTTAGAATTTTGTTTACATTTTGGACCCATGATACAATTCTTCTAAGTAATTCTTTGGGACACACTCTTGAACTGTGTCCTACAATATTAAAGAAAAATTCAGAATTCTTGGGAAAAAGTTGTTCCAAGACATTTCCCAGCTGTTTTGCTAATACACTGTCACTGTCACTTTCTTGAGTGGATGTTTTGAAAGCCTCTGTTTTGTTGTTTTTCTTTTTTAGTAAAAGCAGTTTGCTGTTTGTACTTCCAGACATAAGGCCCAAGTATTTAATCTGCGAGATTACAGTATCCACTCTGAACAAACCACTGATTCAAATCAACTATTTTCCACTCTGCCTCCTGAGGACGCCTCGGAAATGCAAAACCCTGGAGCAGTACTGCATGGCAGCCTCACAGAGATTATCTTGGCTGAAATAGGCGATAGGGGATATTTTTCACCTCTTCTTCTTTAATGGTGCTGTTCGGTGGCTACAATTTGGAGTGTGTGTGTAATGCGATGCAGAACAGTGACAAATGGCTTCTTTTACAGTGCATAGGCTCATCCTTCTGACTTTGGCCCTGCCCTTGACATTTACTGTTAAAGACTGATCCTCTCACCACAGTTTGACTTATAATGGCAGGCCGTTAAAACATTGGACCCATTTCTTCTGCCCTGACACCGAGCTAAACAACTTGATGAGAAGTGTTCTGTTGCTGACATTCTGCAGTGTCACCGGCGTGTAACTCAAGATTGTCTTTTACGCTCCCTGTCGAACACAAGTGCACTTAAACTTTACTCTTAGGTGCTCTTTTTCACTATAGAAGAATGTTTAAGCAGCTATTAGCCAAATGTTATAAAAATGATATGTGGAAAAACAAGATGGGGACACGGTTGTCATACAGTTGGTATTAATACTGTAGCCACCCAGCAAGAAGGTTGTGAGGTCGATCCTCAGGCCAGCAGTGAATGAATGTGAATGTCTGTGTGTGTTTCTGTGTCAGCCCTGCAACTAAAGGCTAATTTATACTTCTGTCGTAGCCCTGTTGTGCACCTGCCCAAAAATGTAACTACTCATTGAAGCAATGCGGACCGCAAGCTTTGTGGTTGGTTGCTTGGTCTGGTGGTGAATTGTTCCAGGACAATGCGAGAAGAACGTGAGAAGAGACAAAGAAGTTCAAGGGTTCCAAACAAGAGTGGTGTCGGGACAGTGGCATCGAGAGAGCAGCATCGAGGCAGCGACACTGCGACAGCGGCGTCGGGACAGTGGTGGTGAGAGACGACGGCATCAAGAAACAACGATGGTGGCGAGAGACAGCAGCAATGACATCACGACAGCGACAACGGCATCAAGGCAAATGCGAAGAGGCAATTACTTCAGCGCAACACCATCCAGACAACACCGTCCAGACAACACCGTCCGGACAACACCATCCAGACAACATCGTCCAGTCAACGCCGTCCAGACAACACCGTCCAGACAACACCGTCCGGACAACACCATCCAGACAACATCGTCCAGTCAACGCTGTCCAGACAACACCATCCAGACAACATCGTCCAGTCAACGCCGTCCAGACAACACCGCACAGACAACACCGTCCAGACAACACCATCCAGACAACACCGTCCGGACAACACCATCCAGACAACACTGTCCAGACAACACCATCCAGACAACATCGTCCAGTCAACGCTGTCCAGACAACATCGTCCAGTCAACGCCGTCCAGACAACATCGTCCAGTCAACGCTGTCCAGACAACATCGTCCAGTCAACGCCGTCCAGACAACATCGTCCAGACAACACCGTTCAGACAACACCATCCAGACAACACCACCCAGACAACACCGTCCAGACAACATCATCCAGACAACACCACCCAGACAACACCATCCAGACAACATCGTCCAGACAACACCGTTCAGACAACACCATCCAGACAACACCACCCAGACAACACCGTCCAGACAACATCATCCAGACAACACCACCCAGACAACACCATCCAGACAACATCGTCCAGACAACACCACCCAGACAACACCGTCCAGACAACATCAGTCCAGACAACATCGTCCAGTCAACGCCGTCCAGACAACACCATTCAGACAACACCACCCAGACAACACCGTCCAGACAACATTGTCCAGACTGTCCAGGCAACACCGTCCACACAACACCATCCAGACAAAGCCGTCCAGACAACACCGTCCAGACAACGCCGTCCAGACAATCTTCAGCCCATTACAGAGAGATTTGGCTAATTACACGCTTGCATACAATCAGTTTTGCTCTATAATAGAATGCATTATAGAATAAAAGAAGCGTCTGTTGGCTGGTGGTCTGCGTTTTACATTAACACTGGATGCCTTTCCTCACACAACTCTCTGTGACTTTCTCCCTCTTGCAATCGAAACCTGGGCTCCTGAGTGAAAGACAGGGCAACAACTACATCAGCAACAGGGGTTAAAAAGGACAAAGTGAAGCAAAGTAAAAAAAATGTCAATGCATGGTGTTTAACAAAGCAGAGATAATTGCACAACATTGGTCTTATTTTTTTATTTATTTATTTATATGGGACAGCGTGTATTAATGAACAGCAGCTAGTGCCATAAATACACCAGATTATAGCTCAGAACTAATTTCCATCCGTAGTCCCCACTCACTCACATTCACTCACATTCTTATGCTGAACTCAGAGCTGGAAGTTTAAACTTTGATGAGTAGTGAGAAACTGGTTTAGTTTCTAAACTTTGTTGTGGTTGGGGCTGGGGGTGAAAAGTATGAAGGAAGGAGCTTTAGGATAATGTAGCTTTATTAGTTCTTGCCTTTGTTTCATAATATTTTATACATTTGGTTCAGCAACACAGTGGCTTTTCTCTAATACACTTAATGCTATAGCTTACACCTGGCTGGTTTAAAACTGCGGGCACAAATAGATAAAGGGAAGGCAAAGAAAAACTGAAAATGTTCTTGTTGTTCTAAATCTGATGTCAAATGGATACAGTTGCAATCACAATTATGCCCCTTACTTCAAAATACACCACAGTGAGGTGAATGAAAGAGAATAAATGACAAAAACAACCAACATCAAAAGACATTTATTGCCACATATTAGACTTTTTCTGTCAACCCAACCATGAAGTTCAAATAAAAAAATGTAACTCTTTTAACAAATGCCCATAGGTAGTATTCACCCCTTAGCTTCAGTACTCTGTGGGCCATCCTTTAACATCTACAACTTCCAATAAATGTCCCCTAGCAACTGCCAACAAGCTTCCCACACCTTTTGAATGGATTTCCTGCCCACTCCCCATGCGCAAAAGCCTCCAGCACAGTAATGTTTGATGGCTTCCGGGCTGCTACCGTCCCACCTCTAGTCACACCAAACACTTTCAGTCGAATTTAAATCTAGTGACTGAGAAGGCCACTCCAGGATGCTCATGGGTCGCCCTGTGAACCAAGCCTTGGTTGATCTGGAGGTGTGCTTGGGATCACTGAGGGTGAATATTTCTGAGTGCTGAACTGTATTTAAGTCAAGCTCAAAAATAACTGCAGAGAGGGGATTGTAATACAAGAAATGTCTCCAATAATGCAGCTTTACCATTTGTTTGACTTTACAAATTGCATGGCCTTATGAGTTAAAGATAACTTGAGAAGAAATCAAGGGAAATACTGCTGTGCACCATGGGAAAACTACATTGAGCAGTAAATAAAACAGATATTGATTTATTGTTTAAGCCCCAGTCAGTGTCTGTGTAAGTCATAAAACGTATACATTTTTTCCCTGCAGATTAATGTACCGTACAGCTTGCAAGGGGAGCCTGTTTAATCCAGAAAGGTGCATTTTTTTGGACTTGAAACTACTTGGAAGCTGCATAAATGTTCGATGGACAGCTGCAACAAGAAAACCTTCCTTCAGTCTACTTTAACAAGTGCATCAGAGAGTAGTTCTCATTCCACATTCTACAGCATCGACACGTTTAGTCCTGTGGAGCTGAATGGTCAGATGGATGTAGTCTCTAACATGGATTTCTCAAGTGAAGCAAGCAGAGAAGCTGCTGACTCAGGAGCACTTAGAGGCCAAGATACTAATGTGTGCACTGAGAGGAAATTAGGTCTGTTGCAAATGAGACAGTAACACATGCTCCGTTTGGTCCTGAAGAAGCCAATGTACCTTATGGCCTGTCCTGGAACACAAAAGATGTAAAAGCCTGCTCTCAAATGTATGTAGTTAATACATGCTATTTGTCTATACAGCCACTAAAACAAGGGACGGGATCTTGGTCACTTGGTCGTGTAGGCTTCGTAGATATTTCATTTTTTATTTTTGAAGAAGAATTTCTGTTTTTGGAATGTTTTGTATTCACTCAACTACTTAGTCCACAAATCTTTAAATTAGTAAAAGTACTTTTGACCCTAGTATAGTAGCAATAATAGTTAGAAGTAATAGTTGTAGTCCGAGCAAGAGATAATAGTAGAGTAGATAAATAGTAAAATAATTGCAGTACTAGTAATAGTAATAATAGAAGTAATAATAATGCATTAGTCTTATATAGCACGTTTCTAGACACGAAAAGTCGCTTTACAATTTGGTGCATTATTCATTTACTCTTCAGTCACACTCAGTGTAGTAACAGTAGTAGCAGCAGCAGCAGTAAGTAGTAGTAGTAGCAATTGCAAAAACTACTTTCAAGTAAACTCCACACTCAATACATTTTTACCTTTGTCAATTACTAGAGTAATATTATTTTAAAGAAACCGTATTTTACTTAAAGTAGAAGCATGTAACTTTGCTTGTTTCTTGGCTGTTTTAGTCACATTTTTCTCTACAGAACTTCTCTTACATTTTGTAGTAAAGCACTCTCATAAGTACTCAGGAGTCTGGTAAACTACCGTAAGAGCCCAACTTGGCTTGACTCTCTTATATGTACAAAGGTTTCCTTTGCCTTTTAGCTCTCTGCCATGACCAAAGATATAAAAGCCATCACTAGCTCGTTGTTATGGCTTACCAGGAAGTGAAGCTTTCTCACAAAACTTGCGACTTCAAGGACTTTCTTGCACGGCTGTTTTTTCACCAAGATACCACTGCAACTACTTGGTTTAGCCATCACGCTGACTCTGAAACTGTTTAATTAAGGTAATAAAAGTTACATTGTTCCCCTTTCAAAACAGATTTTAAGTACTTCTTCCAACTCTGCTGAGTAATGAGGTAGATGGTGATGATCAGTCATTTTAAGTGAATACTTAACACTAAGTGCTGAACATAATATCAGAATTTTTTATATGAGGAATCTTAAAAATATATATACTATCTGTGCTATAGACCCACCAATTGTAGTAATTATAAACTTTAAACAGTGGTCTTGCTTTGTATTGTAGCCTGTAAAAGATTATATTTTGTCCCTATATAACCCAGGCCTGACCACAGATACAGTAAGAAAAACCCACTTTTAGAGCCAGCTGTAAACTGCATGTGCCATTTTCAGCTCTTAATATATCATGTGACAGCTCTTTCTGATACCCGCGGGAAGCCCTGCAGGCCCATGTCGGCACACGCTCCTCTGACTGTACTTGAAAAAGTCTATTCATTATAAATGTCCTTTTCCCCAGGCCATGGCAGACAATCGACTGACCCCCAAAGACAGACAGTACAAGCTCAGGTATGGTCCAGTCTTAAGGCAGGGAGAAAAAACAATTTGTGGAGAGTTTGAGGAATACTGTATGTGTCATCAGCTGGTCAGGTCTTCAGAACAAGATGGAAGGGGGGTGCAGAGCATAGTTCAAGAAGAAGGATAAAGAGATTTTGGCCTGTCACTAACCCTACGCTGACTGAAAACTGTTGGCCCTGCGACTAACTGGACATTGTACAAGGCAGCCATTCCCAAAGTCAAGGGTGTTGTGGCCCCCTTAAATTTCTGAAAATCCCATGTGCATCCCCAACATAAAAAAAATTCATACTATTCAAAGACAATGTCAGTTTTTCACCGCAGATTTCTTTAAAAACATTACCAAAAACACTGACTGGTGGGTAAAAGAAGTTTTAAGTGATTAAGTATATAATTGTAATTCATTTCAACCTGCTGGGGCCCCCCTTGCAGTGCCTTTGCAGCCCTTTGGGAACCACTGTTCTAAGGTGTACCCCGCCTCATGCCCATATTTGCTGGGATAAGATCCAGCCATCTGTTACTCTTTTACCATGACATACTAAACACTGACACTCAAAATACATGGGATTACCATTGCAAGATAGGGGACACCAGAGTAACTCACCCAGAAACAGGGATAAGGGAAACTCCATGCAGAAAGGTCCGGGATTCAAACCTGGGACCTTCTTGCTGTGAAGCAGGAGTGCTAACCACTTTGCCACTGTGCCACAGATAGTTCAGTGGGTAAAGCATCTGAACGAGAGGATTGCTGGTTTGAGTCCAAGTCTGTGCACTATATCTTTACCATTGCAAGATAGCGCTAATGCCTTGGTGGAGGGCTGTGCTGTCATATTGCATACCCTTTTGTAAAATATATTTGAGGCATCCATAGTGAACACAAGCAGAGCTGAGACGACAGATTTAAATCAAATCTTGGTAGGAAACTCTGCTAACTCCAGGGGCTATTCACACAGCACACACTTTATTCAGTTCCAAACTTGCCCGACATCCACAGAGTAACATGATTGAGCTTGCAGCGCCTAAAAAGTACTACGAGTAAAACTAATGCAAAGTACAAGGCAAGTTTAGTTCCGTCTGCTGTTCTCTCAGTTCATTTCTCCTCCAGCGTCGGTAATCACCTGAGATTCGACATGAGATTGAAGGAGTTTCCAGAAAAGCCGACTCCGAACATTCATCTCTCTCCTCGCTTCACCTACTGTAGCTTCTTTTGGTTCATGGAAATGTATTCCCGGGGTGTGTACGGCTGCTTCAAATGCGCTGACTTCAGCATCTGATCCCTGCTCCACTCTTGTGATCAGGCAGGATTCGAACGGCGTCTGGATCGCCCACCGCTTCACCATTTTTCTTTACAGCTCATTTTGATTCCTTTCACTTTCTTCTTTCTCTTTTGCCAGTTTCTTTGGTGAAGAAGCAGCTTGCATCTTTGCCTTTTCTTGTTTTATTATAGCGTCTGACTTCGAAGACTTAGGACATTAACTTTTCAACTTTACCTGAAAGTAGTGCATTAGGTTTAGGTCTTTGCTTGTTGAGAATGTATATAGGAAGTCAAAGGACAACATTATAGTGTATTTTCCACCTATTGTCTTAGCTTTAATGAAATGTATAATGTATAAAGTATTTAAATTCAGCCATAAAAGGTCCTGTTTGTGTGGCTGTCCTAAGCCAGGATGAATAGAGAGGGTTGCATTGAGAACGGCATTTGGTGTAAAACCTATGAAAAAAAAAAAATCAGTATGCCAATCACTGGACACTAAGAGGCGAATGACTTGCTGTGGTGACCCCAAAAGGTAAAAGCCAAAAAATAAGAAAAAGTCTTTAAACTATTTTGTGTGGTTTCTTTGGTAAGAAGTAACTGTAAAGAATATCTCAGGGTGCTGTGGAAGATAAGAAAATAAATACATTTTAGCCTTAATTTTCCTCACCTGTCAGTCCTTACACAGTACTGCAAATAGTATCTCCCACCAGACAAATGTTCCTCTCAGTGTGGAGGAGCAGCAGCTCTACTCTGAGCTCCTCACCGTGTCTTTCCTGTAGAGAGAATTCATTCTAGTTGCCTGTACTGTTGCAAAAACTTGAAATATTAGAACAACTTTTTAGAGGTTCAGCACAAATTGTGACAGTTCCAAGCCCAGATAAATGGAGAGGGTGTTTATGTTGACTGCACTTCTTAAGTATTGACACAAATTATTTGCTCTGGTGACCTTACTCCTTTTCATATGGTGAATACAACAGACTGGAAACAGCTTACTTTCTATGTGGATCCTTTTAGAATTATAAAACAATAACCACTGAATGTTGTCTGTCTTTAAAAGAATCAATCTTTTTGAGCTTTGAGCACTGCCTTACCGTGAGCCCTCCCTAGCCCCTCCTACTCCAAGGAGCACTGACCAATCAACAAACACTCTACATCTGGTCTGCTCTCATTCATTTATCCAATAAATAAATATATTAAAATGTTATCATACAGAAAGGTATCTTTCTGTTCAAAAGAGCACTTTGTTGCACTCTGCTGCCCTCTGCTGGTCTCATCACCTGTTTCTGTATTACATGTGTAAAGTATTAATTGAAAATGTTTTCTTTTAGTCAAATGATGTTTTTAAAAAGGATTTTTAAAAGCATAATATAGTCCTTTTTAAATATCTGCATATATTTATCTAGTTTAGTTTAGTCTTTATTCGGTAGGGACAAAGACAGAGATGCACTGTACCAGATTATAGCTAAATAGCGAGTTTCCATCTGTAGTCCCTGGGTACACAAGGAATATCTCTTGCAACTTTGCACTAAGCTGTATGTAAATGTATCCTAAATACAAGCATAATGGGATAAGGCTTTGGAGATGCCTTTGTGGCCAGTTGAATATATGTATACCAGAACCCACTGTTTTGTGCATTTGCCCAAAAACAAATTAATTAGGAGTCAGACTCTGCTCCCTTTTAATAACTCCCAGATTAACTTTGCTGGGACCTAAAGTAACTTGTCTGTGCGCCATGACCCAGACGTTCACAGCAGACTAATCCAGATAGTAAAAGAATGATGAGGGATCCCTCAGAGGATAAAGTGGAAGACGTCAAGCGGTGCCACACACATCTTTTTAGGCATGGCAGCGGCTTCAGCTAAGTGCAGGGACTGTCGCCTCGCATCAAGAAGGACTAGAGCTTGTGCTTGTACAGAGGTTACACATTTGGTGCCACATTCTAGTGCTCCAGTTTTATTTTGTGGATAGCTAAATCAGTTCAAAATGTAGATGTTTGTTTGGCTTCTGTATAATTCATGCAAAACAGTAACATGGCAAGTAAAAAAAAAAAAAAAAAAAAGATAGACACGATAATAAAATGTGTGTGAGCTTAATTTCAAAGGTAAAAAAGCAAGGTTTTGTCCAGTAACCATGAAGACCTCTGACTCATACTTTGTAAAACCTTTAGCCGGGAGTAATGGTTTTTGCAGATTTTTCTAAATCCTTGAAAATACTCAGCAGAGCCAAAGGCAGTAGCTGTCTGAGTAAGAGAGTCACAGTTTTACTTTTAAATCTGTTCTGTTAGACCTGAATCAGAAAGTTTGAGGCTTGTCTTGTTTAACCATTCATATAGTTCACACCTTTTTTTTTTTTTTTTTGACTTGTGGGTACTGGAGCCCAGTCCAGCAACTAAGGGCCTTAGGCAGGGTGGACACAGAGACAGACACAGACAGACAATCATTCATTCACCAAGGACAATTTGGAGTCACAAATTCACCCAAGACCCTTCACACACTGCAGGCATTGAAAAATGCTGTGCGTCTTTGACGGTCATTGTGAGAAAACAGCCACATATAATAGACCTATGTTGACTATACTGACTGCATAGGCATCTGTTTACTGTCTTTCTAGGATGGTCATTGCAAACACAAACCTTTGTCAAAAGTAAAAGTGAAAGTCTGAAATGATGGTCAGTCAGAGCCGGTTTAAGCTGTTTAAACAATCCATGAGGCGCCTGATGTGCTGTTAACCATCAAAATACAACAATAAATGTATATTCTCATGCAGTTTTTTAACTGAAAATTGCATCAGCCATGAGAAAAAATGTCTTGGAGCGTATTTTTTAGCTGGCAAGCATTTTCGGACGTGGCTCATGGCACTGCTCGCGACTTGAGCTCTGCTTGCCAGTCTGTGCTGCCCCGCCTCCAAACACACTTGCAGTGGGGCCTAACACATGCATGCCTTTGGACAGTGGGAGGAAGCTGGAGTACCTGGAGAAAACACACTATGATATGGGGAGGAAATGCAGACTCCACCCCAAGAGGTTTTTTTTTTTTTTTTTTTTTTTTTTTTTTTTTTTTATGTACAGAAAAACACAACAAGAAAAGAAATAGACCCCTGCATGAATTCACAAAAAAAATAAACTTCTGAGTAATCGTGTAGATAACACTCCAAACTTTTTATTTTCATTTTGTTAATTTTTGATGCATTTTGATACAGCAACACGCCATCGCTTCAGATTCATTTAGTTTTAATGTATTTTAACTTGGATAAAAATTGTTTCTGTAATGACCCAGCGTTTATGAGTTCATCAATCCCCAACTTTAATAACTGGAGGCTAATCTTCCAGTGCAGGCGTTTTATTCATAAATCACTAGCGACTACGTGCTGCTGGATGTATGTAATGACATGAAACACATGCCAAAACAATGTCATCGTCCTCCGCCCACTGCTGGCCTCATAACTATCTCCACACTAATCTAAGTGAAAATCTCTCATCGTCAGGACACGTGCCAAGAGGTGCCGCGTGAATGAGGGCGAAGATTTTGTTGTTCTTTTTCCATCTTGTTTTACATAAGCACTTAGCGTTGCCCTCTTGTAATGCATCAGTTGTGAACTGCTCTGAGTGCTCTCTCTCAGTCACCTTCACCATCAATCTGTATTTAGTGTCTGCAGTGTCATTAACGCGGAGCAGATTGGAGTTTTATTTGTGCTGCTTCTTCTGTCCTTTTCTGGTATTCTGTCCCTTTACTACAAAAAATGGATAGAGGAATATTTTGTGAAAGATGTTGTATGTGATACAAAGGTGATGAAAGGTATCTCATCCAATGTCAGACGAGAAGGCCTGGCTCAGAGTCTTTGCTCTAATTCATCCCAAAGGTGTTCTGTCAGGTTGAGGTCAGGACTCAGGCCAGTGCAGGTTGAGTCAAGTTCTTCCACACCAAACTCACTCATCCATGTCTTTATGGACCGTGCTTTGTGCTCTGGTGCAGTGATGTTGGAACAGGAAGTGGCCATCTCCAAACTTTTCCCACAAAGTTGGCAGCATGGAATTGTCCAAAATCTCTTGGTGCTGAAGCATTCAGAGTTCCTTTCACTGGAACTAAGGGACCAAGCCCAGCAGCTCCTACCATAATCCAAATTCAGTTATTTGGGTGGGTCAGTGAATATTTTTGGAAATAGAGTGTATTTATAGTGTCAGTCCTGTGTTCCCCAGTACCTATGTTCCAGGTTTAAGGTAGGGTTAGGGTTATTGAACAATGTATTGAACAATGTGACTTTCCAAAATGTCCAGGTATCTAAGTAGGTGGGGTTCTTCTCTCTTGAGCAGCTATACCTAAACCGATAAAGAAATTCACAAATGGTATAATTAAACTATCATATTCCAGTGAAGCTGTGTATGTATTTGTCAGCAGAATTAAATGCAGTGGTGAAGAAACTTAACCAAATCAGTTAACCAAACTTAAGATAAGACATTAAAGTAGGCCTACTCACTTTCAAATGTAAAAAGATAGAAGTATTTGACTTGATCCAGCACTACTAGACTGATTGTTCGCACTGCATTAGATAGACCCTTCTAGGAGTGATGTATTTAGATAAGTTGCACACACAACCTCGTACCTATATTAATGTTCCTATTCCATTCAGTCAAGTTTTTGGACAGCAGGAACGAATGGTTGTTGTGAACTTATAGGATATTTGATGATTGATGAATTAAATCTGAGTGTCAAACTATTTTGGTCCAACACATTTCTGTAGCTACTTGTCCTGGGTAACAGTGAAACTAACAAATGTAAATTACATCTTGTTTTGCTTATATGATAATTATAAATGCTAATTGCTATGTTAAATAAAATGGTTAAACATTTACACATTTGCTAATGTTTTCTAACCAGACGCTGATATTACTCACATGAGGTCGAGTGGTTGTCTTGGTTATTCATAATTTGCAATGTATGGTGACTAGCGCTAATTCCTCCAATAAATATGTATTATGGTCTATATAACTTCTGGTGTTTGGAACGCAAACATTCTGTTTATAAACACTAAAAGGGTATAGAGGATTGCGTATTCACAATAAGGCCACAACAAAAGCAAATAATTTAAAACAAAATCAATACAAAAACATTTAATAAAAAGTACATATAAGTAAAGGTTAAAAGTATACCTTGTAAAATGTTCTTTAGTAAAGGAAAATGCAGAAAAGTAGTTTTACTTTGTTACATTCCATCCATCCATCCATCTTCTTCCGCTTATCCGGGACCGGGTCACAGAGGCAGCAGTCTCAGCAAAGATGCCCAGACTTCCCTCTCCACAGACACTTCCTCCAGCTCTACCGGGGTGACCCCCAGGCCAGCCGAGAGACATAGTCCCTCGAGCGAGTCCTAGGTCTTCCCCGGGTCCTCCTCCCAGTGGGACATGCCCGGAACACCGCCCCAGGGAGGCGACCAGGAGGCATCCAGAACAGATGCCCGAGCCACCTCAACTGACTCCTCTCGATGTGGATGAGCAGTGGCTCTACTCCGAGCTCCTCCCGGGTGACAGAGCTCCTCACCCTATCTCTAAGGGAGCACCCAGCCACCCTGCGGAGGAAACTCATTTCGGCCGCTTGTATCCAGGATCTTGTCCTTTCAGTCATGACCCAAAGCTCATGACCATAGGTGAGAGTAGGAACATAGATCGACCGATAAATTCGAGAGCTTCGCCTTTCGGCTCAGCTCCTTCTTCACCACAACAGACCGATACAACGACCGCATTACTGCAGACACTGCACCAATCCGCCTGTTGGATTGTTACATTCCACCATTGATTAAATGTTTAAAATGATCTGTATGATCTCTATAGGTCATTTTTTCCAAAATCAGCCCCCAAGTTGCCACATTTCTAAGAATTATTTTCAAAATTAGGCCCTGTGTCCTCACAATCATATGTTCCCACATTTCTAAGATTTAGGGTTGTGGGTTAGCGTTTGGAGGTTATGGTTGAGGGCTTGTGTGACACTATTTACAGCAGTTTTAGAGAATGCTAAACTACCCTATGGTATCTAACAGAACAAACACTGAAAAAGCCTTTAGATTTTCGGCATGTCTTTTCAAGCACGCACGCTGCTGCAGAAGCGATGTTTGGGTGGGGATTTAACTACCAATTCATTTTAAACAAAAATAGTAGCTTGTTCTATTTAAGAGAGAATGAGTGGTTTGCTTTCCTAACGCGCTTCCCTGTGGAGTTTTTCTTCTGAAAGAATACTCCGTTGCTACTCAACCCATTTCAGCCCCGTTATTCCTCTAATTTCATGTTAGAAAAGCAGTACAATGACATTTTGAGAGCAGCCTTCTGAATTCACACATAAGGTTCGGTAGTTACTCCAGACGTAAGGAACAACAACACACAGGAAGGGGTTCATTTGAGAAGCCAAACAGAAGGGTTAACCTGGAGAGAGGCGGCTAATAATGTGTTTGCTTTTTAAAGAATGAAAAGCCATTTTGGAAAATGTATCAGGTGCCAATGACGCCCTTTCAGGATGCTTTTATACTGTTAAGGCTGCACTGTCAAGTCGTTTTTGCTTGTACTTAATATCTGTCAGGACGAGGCAAGGGAGGCACAATCAAGGTCACATTGGAGAGACCTCATTAAGAGTGGCCCATCTTCGGCTAAAAACAGCTGGCCACTGCTTCTGGGAATCGACTTGATAAGACACAAAAAATACATCTGCAGCCAAGAACAAGATGAAATACTCAAAAGTGCATCATTTTCTTGATTTGTTTTTTCATCTATTGTTACTTCTAAGAAATCCTATTATTTTTTTTGTAAACAGTGCATTTTGAATATTACATTTTTTCTGTTGGCTTACAAAAGTAAACACACTGAAACCAAGCATCAACACTGAAATGAGCAGCTCAGGTATTAGCTATTGTAGCTATCATTATGTCATTTAGATTAGAGCAGAAGAACAAAGTACCATGGGTAAACAATTTAGGAAAAAAAACATGAACATCTGTTTTTTTGACTGGTGGAGAAATATATTTTATGTTGCACAGGGCAATAATTTTAAGTAAATTAGTTAAGACAGTATTAGAACTAAAATTGTAAAAATGGTCATGTTTACTCAGAGCTTCTACCTCAGTGGGCACGAACTGTTCACTCATTCACACTTACAAAACACGCACACATTCATACACCAGTGTGCACAGACAATGGCGGCAATGTAGGTTAAGTGTCTTGCCCAAGGACACAACTTTAGTGTGAACTGGTGGCAGATGGCTTCAGACTGACAACCTTCCGTTTAGTGGGCAAAAGTCTCTACCTCCTGAGCTACTAACACTGTACTGGTAGTATTACTAATATTTATTACAAACTAGTCAATGCTTCAACTCTACTCCTGAAAACCAACATTCAACTACAATCTGCAACTTGCTTGACTCTGACCTTGACCAGTCCTCAATCTGCAGACTCCAATTAGTCCAGAACGCTGCCGCATGCCTGCTGTCTGGGATTTTATTGTTTGTTTTTTAAGTCTCATCTTCTTATCTGTCTGAAATGCTCATTTTGCACACTCCGGTCCGAGCACTGAGGTTCCTCAGACCAGTTGCTGTTAGACTAAAAACCAGAGAACCAAACTCTCGTCACCTAAACATTAGAGCTGCTACATCCACTGAAAGTTTCAAATCGCTGCTAAAAACATACTTTTTTGCCCTGGCTTTTAACAAAAACTGAGCTGGATATTTCTTACAGTTTAATGTTTTTAACATTTCTTTGCTTTTTACTTCTATTTTATTATTTAGCCATATTCTGTTGTTTTATTTGTAGTTATCATTGTGTTTTACTGATATTCCATTTTATTAACACTGTACAGCACTTTGGGGCAGTCGTAGCTGTAGATTTCATTAAAATTTGTTTTTGTTTCTGAGCTCGGAGGAGACCAAGCTTCCTTCAGGCAGTATCTGTAGAAACTCCCTCAGGTCATGGACACCAGATATGTTGCATACTTCTTTAAAGCCAGGCATACACATCTTTAAATTGTGTTTTCCCCCTAAACTGATAACTAAATGTTTTATTTGTGTGTTTTTGCGTTTTCTGTGTGTGTGCCATGGTAACACATGTAATCAAACTGCTAAAGCTATTGTCTTAATTTCCTTCCCGCTTTCTCATTCTTGCATTGTTCTCTTTAGACATTATACATTAATTTGTCGATTCCTCATTTACCTGCAGGCTTTTATCCGTATACTTCCCTTTACTCTGGCCTATTGCCCACAGCAGCCGTTCCCTCATTTCTAGCCTGCTAGCCGTCAGTAAAAAAAAAAAAAAAAAAAACTGATTACATGCCTCAGATTAATGAAACAAAAGAGAACATTTCTTACACAATGGGAGATAGTTGTGTATTGTACGCTTTCCCAATAAGACGTGTTCAAAGCACAAAGGGCCGTCCTGGGGAAAGAACAAGCAGCTGTATGTCCTCCCCAGCGGTGGATCCATACAATGTGTAACAGAAGATCAGAGTGTGCGGCCTGCGGGGGGATTAGGGAAACTGGCTGAACTACACGCAAACAAATGAGCTTTTGGCATCGGTAACAACAGCGCTCGCTCCCCAGCTCCGGTTCATGAGATGCACATAATTATAGCCTTCTCCCAGTCTAACGTGACAAAGCTATCGCGCTCAGAAATCACTGATTATCATAACTTCAAGCCAACGGAGAATTTAAATTGTGTTAATTATGTTTGGTGTTTTGGAGCAACTTATTAAAAGTCGATTTGAAAAAAAAAAAAAAAAAGTTTCACTCACTTCTTGCATCAAGCAAAGCCAGGTATTTTTCACATGACTTACGGAAAATTGTCTCTTTAATTGATTTTTATGAACATCTGAGTGGAGACGTATTCTTTCCTTTAATCTGCTTGAGGTTCAATGGATCCAATTAACCTCCTATTGAACGGTGGCACACATCGATGACCTGAAGACGAGCGCCAGTGGATCTCTTTGTGTTGTTTTTCTGTTAAAGTTAACTTTTACTTATCAGATTCACACAACTGATTTGTTACATGCATTTCTAGGCAATGGAAAAAGTGTTATCAAAGGCTATAGAGAAGACTGCTTTGCAAAAGTAAAGATGTAGTGCCCAGAGTGTAGAACCAGACATCATTTAGTTCAAGGGTAAATGCTATATCCATTGAGCCACAAAGCCACAAAGCCACAAAAAAAAAAAAAAAAAAAAAAAAAAACACTAAGACTAATCATTTGATCATTTACTGACCCCTTGTGACTGGAGTTGGTATCATCTGTTATATTTATATTAGTGCTGTCAATCAATGAAAACATTTAATCAGATTAATCACAGTCTTGGGTTTTGATTAATCACAATTATTCACAGTGTTTAACTTGGTAGATTGACAACATGCAGCTTTTGAAAGAAAACAAGAAGTTGAGGAAATGTTTCCTCCACCTGCAGGGCAGTCAACTTTTCACCAAAATTTTTTGACCGGACCCTAGCCGGGCAGCCCTCCTCAGGGTTACAGTGTCTCTAATCCATATGTGACTGTAGGGCAGGCTCTAAGGCAATTCTATAGCATTTCTGAATAAGCCTAAATGTTCTGTACCACAGTTAAGTGTTAACACAAAGTAATTAGTAATGTGATAGAGGGGGGTCTGGTCTCTCCCCCAGAAAATTTTTAACACAGCAGATGTTATTTCCTGTATTCTGGTATATTTTGGAACATGTTGGCTGTCTGTGATGTGTAATGGGTCTGGGATTTTAATAGCAATCACAATCACACATTAAAAAGAAAAAAAAAAGCAGTGCTGCAGAGGTTAGAAAAAGACAATGGGGACTATTTGTGAGTGCAAATGCAGTATTTATATGGTATTGCAGAATATGGTATGTTTGTATCTGTCTGACATAGGCTACTGCACAAAACACACCACTGAGGGCTGTGTTAATTTTGATGCAGAAAACATTTCTTCCAATGCTCACAAAGTACATCTATACTGTTGAACTGAAGCTTTTTTAAAGAAAGACATTCAGGTAAAAAAAAAAAAAAAAAAAGCCAAATCACTGGCTTGCAGTGGTCACTAACAAAAAAGGAAACGGCTGCAAGGAATTTTTTTTTTTTTTTTTTTTTCAATATTTTTGTGAATTTCTCAGTCTGTTGGTTGTAGTATGGTTGAGCATGTTATATCTTGTTTTTTGGCTAGGTCCAGCAGAACATGTTGTCTTTAAGTGACATAGCTTAAATGTATAAATAGCACAGCTTAATACTGAGTCAGCTGCCAGTGTTCTCTGCCCACTCACTGACAGCACATGTAGCCCTAGTCTAAAAATGTCACTAGAATCATTTTGTTCTGATGCTAAAAGGCTCATGAACCTCATGCTGTAGGCTATATTCTAGAATGAATATTATATATCACTGGTGTCAAACAAAATGCAAAATGTTGTTGTTTTTAGCTTGATACAAAGAAAGATGAACAAATAGCCTTTGTAATAATATTGTTCCTATTGTAATTATTTAATGGTTGTGTAGTGTTTGTAATTTTGTGTTACCACTTACCCTCACCTCAGTTGTTAGTGTTGTCTGACTGGTTAGGAGAGACAAATCATGTCCACCTGACTTCATTGTACAAGGCCTGTCATAAATGTACTGAACTTTTTAATGGAGGCATTAGCTTGGCTCTGTCATTGTCACATCAGCCGAGTCATAAAAAATTTATACATTTGGGTTCCCATCTACAAAGTACAAGCTGTATAAATAATGTAGAACCGAATATTGTTTCTTCCGACTGTGGATTGAAGGCTGGCATGATTTATGTAAAGCAACAATCATCATGCGACGTAGAGAGCCAAATCCCGTAGCCAACGCCGCCGATGTGACCTTTCATGCTAATTCCAAGCTATTCATTACAGAGAATAGAGTCTCGCATCTAAACAAGACGCTCTGTGATTTCCATATGCAACACTTAACCATTTATCATTTAATTGTGTTGGAGAATTTCTCGTTGGTGGGAATTAATGGAGGCTCTTAGAAAAAGCCCTGCAAAGTCAAGAGAATTCCTCTGCATAATCAAATATGCAAATGAGAGCAGGAGATGGATCTGCCGCCACAGACGAGTCCTAGATTAGTGCTGGAGAACAATGGGATGTGTGCTGTTGTATTGTACGATCTGTCTGTTGACACGTGCCATGTTTGTTCTTTATGGCTGTATTTGCGATTGAGAGTAAACAGAAAATGCATAAAATTATAGATTCGTTAGATTTGTAGATAGATAGATAGATTTGTTAATTAGGTATAATACAGATAGTTCCAGAAGGTACTGCTCTTTTTCCAGTCTCAAGTTTCCTGTTTCAAGTCTCATAAAGAAAGCCAAAAGAACCAGTAGTTTCCTTCAGGTCATTGAGCACTGAACTATAGCCACATTTTGGCAGAAGTTGCCCCAAAACATGCCACTAGGTTAGTAGGTGGTTTCTGATTTCATTTGCAAGATGCAGGTTTTACATCTGGAAGGTAGAAGGAGTGAATGATACAATATGAGTGGTGGCATAAACCAGCAGTGGGTTGATGGACACTGAGCTCTGTGAAGAAGATGATGATGATGATGATGAGTGGGGGAGGTGGATTTGTGCAGGGATTGGGTAAAAGGGTAATTTAGTAGAATGAAAATCTCATGAAAGTGGGGGAAATGTCAAGGGAGGCTGAATGTGGTAAGAGTACTTTCTTACCAGCTCAACAATGGATTAATGATGATGTAAATTTGTGTTATTTTCTTATTTTTGCAATTGTATCTGTTTAGTTTTGATTTGACACTGCACTTTTTAAAAGCTGCACTCACTTTTCCAGATCATATTCATCATCATATTAATGTTGTATTGGTATGACTACAACAGACGCAGATGGACACATTTGTCTTTTCTACCTATTGCTCTTAGTCTTGCTTAATGTGGAACTCTGTAACTTTTTTACCTTGAATAAACAGTTTTGGAGTCAGTTAGCCAAACACCAGGCTAGCGATGGCTTTATTTCTCAATTTCCTTAATGGCAGAGTGGCCTAATGGCAGAAAAACTTTGCATGGTTACCCGGAAAGGAAAACAAAAGTATAGCTGAGTGAGGAATCATATAGGAGTCAAATGGACTTTGAGCATTTACAACAGTGCTCCACTATGAAATGTAGGAGGAGCTCCATAGAGGAAAATGAGGCAAAAACAGCAAAGAAACGTGAAAAAAATCCACTTTAAAGTTACGATATATCTTGGCTCCCACCTGCCTCATACATAGTTGCATATTTTACAGTGGATGTTATGTCAGAGGAAAAAGTTGCATCATTTTGTGTGGTAGCTCCTTCAGTTTCAACTATTTACACAAGAATATTAAAATCCACATCAATGGACTTTCCCTGAATTATTGTTATGATCATAAGCACATCATACCCTGTACATTGTCACAACCGGCTCAGCGTTTTGTTTTGTTTTTTTAATCCACAATGCATCACAACTCTAAAATTCTTAAATTCTTACAAACTGCAACTATTTCTCTTATTCCTTTCAACAAAGATCACACCTGCATCTGAGTGAAAAACAAGTCCTTGAAGCAGTCATTCTCCCTGCAAGATTTGAGGAGTACACTCGACTCGGCTTAGTTCCTGCTTTGTTTCCGAGTGTCATTCTGAAGGAGAAGTGCGTCGACACATTAATGCGCCGCGCTTGATATGACAGCTCACTCACGTTTATCTGGGAACGCTCTTACGAGGAGATATTAGCAAAAACTATAATGAATGCACTATGACATACACACACACACTATGCCACTAATTTCCAAGAGGTCAAATTAATAGTCATCTAATTTGCCACGGGGGCACTCCTATTCCCCTTTCCCTATTACCAAGTCATGCCCACGGTGTTGCAGAGATTGCGGCAACGGTTTCCTTATCTCTGTGCACAAGTTCTTTTGACCTCTGAATGCACACAACAAGCCCAATACCCAAAGAGAATAATGATGATTAACTGCAGGCATTTCTGTAATTAATGAAAATTACCAGAGAATCCATAATTAATGTGAAGGAGCGAGGAAAAAGTCATTGCCAACTCGTGTGCGATTAGAGCGGAGAAAGAGGCACTTATCTGTAGAGAAATGAACGTATTGAGGACATGCATCTCTGTCATGTAATTCAGGCCCTCATCATCATTTGGTGCTTAATAATATTGAGAGAAAGCTAAGTTGGAAAGGTCAATGTGACTTTCTAGAAAGAATAGAGGAAATAAAATCCATTCATGTTTATCTGCGAGTATACACATTTATGGGACACTTAAAAGGTTGAACACATTATACTGAAAATACTGTCTTAGGAAATTATAAAATAATAAAAAGAGCTGGAAGTAGTTATCAGTGTCCAAGTAGGTCACAAATAAAATGCTTTTTCAATTCTGTCATAAGACCAGGGTAAAAAGCTAACTTACCGTATTTTCCGCACTATAAGGCGCATAGGATAAGGCGCACCTTCAATGAATGGCCTATTTTAAAACTGTTTTCATATATAGGGCACACCACATTATAAGGCGCATCCACTAGATGGAGCTGCGCTAAAGGGAATGTCAATAAAACAGTCAGATAAGTCAGTCAGTCAAACTTTATTAATAGAATACAAACCAGCGTTCTTACAACTCCGTTCACTCCCAAAACAAGTTAGTGCATTCATAATACGGTACCGTACGTACCGGTAGCTCTTATTTGCGCCGCCCTTGTTGAAAACAATGTATTTCTTTCTTTTGTCACAGTTCAAAGCTACATAAACAGCGTTCGAGCGCTCAGTTTTCTGTCCCCTCATGTTGCAACTCTTCTACTAGATGGAGCAAAGGCCGCACCTCCTTGTTCTTTTGGGGCAGGATCCATAAACACACCTATGGCACACATGAACAGCTGGGACTGGAATTCCCCTTTATCGTTTTTACCGCTGTCACTTCGGCGACGCCCCCTGAATACGGTAGCCATAATTAACCAACATTGATCCATATATAAGGCGCATCGGATTATAAGGCGCACTGTCGGTTTTTGAGAAAATTAAAGGCTTTTAGGTGCGCCTTATAGTGCGGAAAATACGGTATATTCCAATTTCGCATGTAAATAGATCCATCCATCACAGCATACTTCCAGTTGTTTTCTATGTCAGTGTTATGTTAAATAATCAATAGGTGGCGATCAGATTTGACCAAAATGGAAGAAGAAGAGCAACAACAAACATGGCAGCCTAGGTGGCAGTTTTTATTGAAAAGGAGTCAAGAAAATGGGGTAAAAAGCGGTGGTAGGTTTGGCCATCTTGCTCTAGTCAGTCCTTCAAAAGATAAACTGTTGTTATCTGCTGTGACTGTTGAGCCATCACTGGACCAATGTAGGGACAGACTGAATGAAGAACACAGACAGAATGCTCTATCCACATCCAAATTAGTATTTAACATAGCCTATAAAAGAGTCTTGAGAGTACTGCAGTGACAAAGAATTAGAAAGCTCCACCTCAAAACAAATGTTAAGCTGTACAAATTAGGCTTTAGCAGTACATCTCATTGATTATGGTCCTATCTTTAATATCATAGTACAAACAGTTTAAATTCTACAATCCTCGTGTAATCCTATGCTTGTGTGCACTTGCGTTCTTGTCCCAGTCCACAGTCTCTGCTCACTTTTCCTCCGGGCTGATAAGCAGTAGAAGATGGATGAATGAATGGAGTAATGCCTGAAATGGGGGAGAGTGCTCTTTAAGTGATTAATGTATAAAATCATATGTACAGGTTATCATTGGGAAGGTAAAACACAAAACCAGTTCCACAAGGGTCATAGTTCGCCTGCTCTAAGGATAATGCAGAAAAACATGGATACTAATGATTTTTTGCCATCTCTGCTTTGAGCAACTGAGGTCCTCACACAATTTAACAATTTTGAGATAAGATGTCACCCCATTAAATGCAGTTGCAAAGAAAGTTCACCCTCCTACCAATCCTGACATTTTTATAGTCAGTACAGAAAGCACGATCCACCAAACCATCTTCATTCTCTTACAACAGAAACTATTCATACTGAAAGCAAAACTACCAAGCCAAGAGGTTACTACAGTGGCCTTCTCCAAAGATGGTTTGTGTCTAAATTCTTGCTTTTGAGAAGTGGAGATGTCAAAATCATTTAGCAAGGACCAGGGCTTACTTTGTAAATCAAACGATGCCGGAACAAAAATTGTGCTTTGACACCGGAGTCCACAAGGCCAACACTGTTCCCGGAACATACACACAACACAATGCTCAGGTGCACACACATGCCAAAATACCAAGCAACTGCTAATTTATACTGAGTTTTAAATTATATTTCAACATATTTGTTAACATTATCATACATTATAGTCAGGGCTTAATTTGAGCAGGATCTTTCCGGAACAGGATCTGGAAACTCCTTTATTTTGACGTAGTTGGATCCAGCAACTGTTTGCTTGGATCTGGTAACTCGGACACAACTCAGAAAAAAGTGTTGACTACATTTGACTCTTTTGACCTCCTAAACCTGTGTTGAAGGTCGGAGGTGTAATTACACAGAAGTGCAGTGTTTTAAACATAAAAGCCACGCTTCATTTCCGCGTGAGCGCTTCAACATAGGCATCCCCGCGCTGTAATTCGTGTCTATAGAGTGTACAGGGAATCCAGTGGAAAAGACTTTCACGTCAAACTGAAAGATCTATTCACCACTGTTAACACCAGTGGTGTCTGCAGGTGTACGGCAGTATGCACTGTGCGTACCTTCAGATGTCCCCCAACCCCGCCCAATCCCCGCTGGCATCCACAGAGCTCACAGAGCCATAGTAGGCTGTGTGTTTTTACAAACGCGAGTGGAGCTACAGCTGACTGCTGCTCTTTAAGTCAAAAGTGATATGTTTGCCAACAGCCAGAAGACAGTAAATCTGTTGAGGTTTGTCCTGACTTTGGTTACGCAGAGGGGACCTACTTGATGTGCTTTGGCTGTGCCGCGTTATTTCACTGCGCCCGAGAGCGCACGGAATATGGCAGTGCCACGTCAGTTTGTTCTTTTACTCAAATGCATATGGAAGCTGGAGCTAACGCGCTGATCGTGGGTCAGGATGAGACCCGGGGCCAGTTAAACGCCAGTGTCACTGTTACATAGCCATAGACTCTATAGACACGGATTACAGTGCGGGGACAGTCTGTGTTGAAGCGCTCACACGGAAATGAAGCGTGGCTTTTATGTTTAAAACACTGCTTTTCTGTGTAATTACACCTCCGACCTTCATCACAGGTTTAGGAGGCCAAAAGAGTCAAATGTAGTCAACACTTTGTTCTGAGTTGTGTCTGAGTTTCCGGATCCTGTTCCGACAAGATCCGGCTCAAATTAAGCCCTTGATAGGACTATTCTAATGTGTTTGAAGAAGACACGTTGACTTAACTGCCATGATTTCTTGCTATTATAATCTGAGTCCACCTTTGCTTTGACAGAGTACTTGCTGCACTTCTTTATAGCTGAAATAAGCTTATACAAAGGCCGATATGAAAATAAAACTTGCACACAGAGCCAGGGGTCAATGGGATTTGTGCAAGCCCTTGACAGAAGAAAAATGCCTGGTCTGCATGTTCCCTCTGCGGTGAGCGCTGGCCGGCATTAGAATGACTTGATGATTGTGTACAGCCCCGCACTTTCATCAGATTTGACAGTAGCCGCTGTTTACCTTTGTGCCCCTGTCGACAAGATCTGTTTCCACTCGCCGGGGCATCTGAGGCCGAGCTGACCAATCAGGGACAAGATGACAGCTAAAACCGCGCCGAGGTGAAAAGGCTGAGACCAGCACTAGTTTGATTGATTTTATATTGTTTCCTCTGAAAATGATCGCTCGGCTGGAGGAGTGAACTGTCAGACGGGTTTTTAAAAAGAATCAGAAAAAGGGCTTATAGATAGCGGTTAAGTAAATTAAACGGATTTACAGGGAGCGGGGAGGCCTCACAGAATGGTTTTCAATAAGGAGGAGATGGATGAGTGGGGCCAATTGCAAACGACTGCTGCTGGATCCATTTGTTTTGAATCCTTTCTGTGAAATTAAATCCTCAACTGATTATGAGAGAATGGTATTACATGGTTGAGGAGGCAGGAATAGAAAAATGAAATAATTCCAAATGTGGAGGAGAGCAAGTGTTTTCTCTTAGTGGAAGTAATGCTCCATGCTGATGATGCTATCCAGGGCACGATTGGCTTGCTCCCACAGAAATGGAATTCATTACCTCAGAAAGTTAGCTTTTAGCTGTATATAAGGCTGAATGGGAAGTGTGACCCGGCAGCTTACACTTCAGTCTTCCTTTAAATACATATGTTTTTAAAATATGGACTGAGCAGATGTATAGCTCAGTTGGTAGCATGCAGAGCATATAAAGAGCAAATATGTGGAACTGCTCTTCTCAATTATTTTCTGTCACTGCTCCACTGTCCTGTGGAATCAAGTCTAAAGAAAAAACAAATTATATATATATATATTGAAATAAAAAAATAAAAAAATCATCAAGTCTTTTTTGAGTAGGCTTGTATTGTATGACCATATCCATACTGTTGGGCCCTGTCCCAGTACTCGTAGTGTGTCCCAATTCTCTGTAACATTCTCACCCGCACTTCACTGTGCACCGTGCAAGTGTGGGTCACTTGGCTGAAGTATATTAGTTACAATGCAATTCATTTTGACATTTTTGAAACCAACTGCATTTGTTAGTTAGCAACGAACAGTGAGCGATAACTGAGAAAAAATGTGATGTTATAAAAACACATTAACAGCTAAACTGGTTGAAAGTTTTAAATGATTATACCTATTGTATAACAATGTATAAAGACATGTCTTATCTATTTGTGAGCAAAATGATCAAACTGTCTGCTTGTTGCCACTTCTCTGATAAATCCAGCAACAGTTTAGCAAGCATCGCTAATATAAAGCACTCACTGTGTTTGCTTTATTTAATGCTTTAATCTTGTGGCATTCATAACACAAGTTACCTGGAAGTGTGAAATCTCCCAATTCTCATTTTTGCCACTCTTGAACCCTTGTCCCCAGTGCCATGAGATAGAGATGTACATATGTAAAGTATTAGGTGAAGATATCTTCAGATATTGACAGTGTATACACAGTTATATTAAAATAATTGTTTTAAAATAAAATGTTGCTGCCATAAATGACTGAGAGTCAGTGGTAGTTGCTGTAGGTTCTGGTATCAGACATATTTCCTGTAAATAGTCCTCACAGCAGAGGATTGGCGGTCACTCATTTCCAGGACAGACCTACATGAGAGAGCAACAAGAAATGGGAGCAAGGTGTGTGAGTCAAGTGAAGGGCGGGCGATGCAAACTCGGCGACCCATGCATACTGTAGATATAGGAGATTGAATTAGTTGAAACGTAGCTCAACTGTCTGCAAATAGGAAGTGACAGTGCCAAAGTTACTGCCAATCACAAAACAAATCCATAGTCCATAGACTCCTGAGAGGAATATGTCTAAGCACAAGTGAGAGCCTTCTGTCTGCAGTCAGTGCTTTGGAGGAGGAATAGCTACCCTGATGCTCAATCTAAATGCTATGGTTTCTGACAGATGTACCCTTCTAAAATAGAACAATATGCTTATTTGGGACATTTTTCCCCAAATTAAAACACTCTGTTCAGCATTGACCTGGATCATACCACTTCCTAGGAACTATTATCCTGACCTATTAGCATAGAATTCTAATATGGCCCCAACTGTCGACAGTACATAAAAGTCTTATTTTTTTAGCAACAGAACAAAGCAAGGAAAAGCAGTAAAGCCTTTCCTACCCACTCACATTGGAAGGACAAAGTCTGGAGTTATCTCAAAAGTCTGATTAGTTTTTTGGAGTAGTGTGCTAGTTGCAATAAATATATTTTTATAATGAAACACACAAGATTTAGCATATAGTGTTTTGTAAAGTGGGATGTCTACAGAATATATTATTCCAAAAATTAAACACAGAGCAGTGGTTCCCAACCTTCTTTGTCTCATGCACCCTCTGGGCTTTCTGTCATACTATGAGAACATCCCAAACTCATAATAAATTTTCAACAAATAAAGTTTAAAATAACTTTCCATTCGAACAAACTGTCACCCCCTAAAAATATGTAACAAAACATATTATTTAAAGGTCCCGAATTTATGCTTTTTTTTTCAGGCTTTTTGAAAGTAGTTTTGGACACCTTTGCATTAGGTTTTCATGTTTTATAACTTACAATCATGTATGGAAACATCTTTTGGAGAGCTTTTTCTTTCAATTTGCAGAGAACACTTGAATTGGGTGTCTCTCACCCCCTGCTGGCTACAGAGCATAAAATGGCTATTTAGCATGGCTATTAATAACATGACTCTAACAGATAGATAAATGAGCTGACTGCTTTGTAGTGACTTTTTTTTTTTTAATTTAACCTTTATTTTACCAGGTAAAACATCAAAAACAAATTCTAATTTACAGTGCTGACCTGGAAATGTAAGTGCTGAAATTATCAGCAGGAGTCTGATAACAATGTATGGGCTTCAGAAACATGAAAGGAGCACTTCCGAGCATTTCCAGCTCTTCAAAAGAGAACAAGCTCAAGACATTACTCAAACATGCATGAATAAAACAAAATTTCTCTGGGTATAATTCTTGGATTGAAACATTATAACATGGTTAAAAGCTCAAAAAAAAAAAAAAATCATCATTCAGTTGAACACTTGAGCTTGGCTTTTATATATTCTAGTAGTTCAGTATGAAAAGATTGCAAATATTTTCATAGTATTTTGGAAATAAACTTTGAAAGAATTCCACTTACCTCTTGCAAAGTGCTCACGTACCCTTAGAGGTCCCCATACCCCTGATTAGGAAACACTGACTCAGAGGATCAGTTTGCTTAAAATTCCAAATTATTATTAAAAATAGTCTACATCCTACAGCTACCTCTTCCTCTCTCCTTTCTTGTATAGTGATGCTGGCAGCCTCAGACAGCCCCAAAATCTTGTCCAGGAGGCTGTGTGTACAGAGATGGTATTCAGTGTTAATCTGATTAGAGCGCCGAGATAAGGCAGCCTGGACTATACTGTATGTCATCAGTGCCAATGATTAAGCGGGCATACACCAAACATTTACACAGAAACGCACACAGCTATTCCGGGGCGACGACGGCAGATGGTGGTCAGATAGTGGCAGTATAGGGGTTCAGATTCTACTTCCTGCCAAAGCGTACAGTCTGTCCACTTTACCGACAGGCTGCTGGTGATAATGCACTGGAATGAGGACAGATGCCTCTCATCACATAATCAACTCAACTCATAATGGAGTCAGAATGAGAACCCTAGACGGCCGTAACAAGTGCTGATTACCAGGGCCAGTAATTCCAATCCAAGATGGCTCCTAACCCTGCCAGCTTATTGGCGATGGCCGTTCAAATTTTAATCAAGGCTTTTGGAAGTGTCCTGCATCCGTCCGCACCTCCGCCCGGTTTCCCCGATTAAAGCCGCTACCGCACTCTGCAGGAAGCATCCATCTGTTGTGCTAAGAGGAGCCATGTGTGCCTGGACCGAGTTGTGTGTGTGAGTGTAAACATTGTAAAGCTTATTTGTCCAAGTGAAGATTACCGAAAAAGAGTAAGCAAATAGCAAGTAATCTGTCAGGGGAGGGGGGGAACAAATGGCTGCCCCCAGGGTAAAATGTCCCGACAGCGCACGCTTTATTTGTGTAACAATTAGGAGGCGACATCCGCTCGTAATCACCAAATGTTGTTGACTCCTGACAGAACATGGCGTCAAAGCTGTTTGGGCTGATCAGCGCTGTTAACTCACAGTTAGAACTGCATGTACTGCCATGATTCTGCTAAAAGTCCTGCTTCCATAAGAAATGTACAATCTGGTGTTAAATATACTCAGGGAATTTATATTATCAAAGTAAAACATTAGTTCCTCACATGATAAAGTGTGGGTGTGCTTGCCCGTGCTTGCACTTTGCAGCCAACAGCAAAAGTTGTCAGAAGGATTACAAGGTGAATGAGCCATTAGTTATTAAAGCCTCTGATACCATATGTGCCAGTTTTCAGCAAATATTTTTAACCCTGCCAAGTAAGTTATGTTTTCTTACTGCTGTTGGTTTGTCTGTTACCAATACAACAACAACAACAAAAAAAGTCATGATTGCAGTTTGCTAAAATGCTTGTAAAAGGCCTGGAAGAAATGCTTAGTTTTCTGTGTGGCTCTGGAATCATTTGAATTCAGAAGGCTTTAACAGATTCTGTACAACTGTGAGATAGGGCCAAGTACTGTGGCAGTAGCTCAGTTGATATAGAGATGTTCACCCTCTAACCCAAAGGTTGGCAGTTTGATCCCCGCTGGTGGAACAAAGGAACAAATCATTACATTTTGCTGAGGATCCGGACTACTGTCTGAATCCAGGTTTTTTAGTGGATTCTTTTTTTTTTCTTTGTTTTTTTTTTTTTTTACTGGATTTTTTACCACTGTGAGATATAAAGGCTCTGAACTGAAGAATCCTGATAAAGGGATTTCACACCTGCACTGTTTGGTCTGCACCTTCAGGGGCCCTTTAGACGACAACGCGTTTTGCCAAATCTGCAAAGTTTTGATTTCGGTTTGGCCATCTACACAAAGACAGGGTTTTCGTTTTCTAAAGCAATCTTCTGAAAACGCTGGCAGAGGTGTTTTGGTCTCACAGCGGGGAGCCACTTGGAGCCGTTCCTCTATAAACTGTGAAAACACGGTACTCACTGAAAAAAAATGACGTAACAGCCCCAATCTGAACAGTGATTGGCTGACTGCTGGGCCCCTGTCATCTGACCCTACAACTACACAAACTTCACAAACTACAAGGCTTTTATGTCTCATACGCTCATATTAGGTTACAGACTAAGCTATCACTTCCTCTGCTGTTTACTCACTGTGTGGTGGAGAGCATTTGCGGGACCCACAGCCAGGGGTGGACTGGGACTGAAAAACAGCCCCCCCCCCAAAAAAAAAAAGAAGTTGTTTATGATAGTAAACTAAAAATCTAAAATCTTTAGATCTTCTAGTCATTTATTATCGTATTAAATAAAAAAAACATAATTTCAAGACTTTAGGAAATTGTTTATGGTTGTACAAAGTAAATAAAAATAAAATAAATACATTTTAAAAAACTGACTGATCTGACTGAACTATTTCTAAACCAGGACTAAACCACACATGGTCCACACATCAAATTCAAGTCCCTAAACTTTAATCATCAGGTGTTTTGTACAGGTTTAGTCCCGGATTTGAATCTGATTTGATCCTGGCACAGACCTGATTAAGACCTGGTTTTGTCCCTGTTTAGACCTAGTTTAAACCTGGTTTAGCTATAGTTTTGGACAGTGTATACCTATTTTAGTTAGGGTTTAGTCTTGGTTAGACCTGGTTGTGTCATGTTTTAGATATAGTTTAGTCCTGGATTACACTTTGACTTATTATTGGAGGGCTTGGTAATATATAGTTGCAATAGTATGTTTAAAAGCTGTCATCTGGACTGGGTTTTAAAGTTGAAGACGTTTCACCTTTTATCCAAGAGGCTTTCTCAATTCTGAAATTTGACTGTAAGAGAGCTCTCTTTAAAACCAAGTCCAGATGACAGCTTTTAAACCTACTATTGCAATGGAATCAGCCTGAATGAATGAGAGTCTCCACAGCCATATTAGATATAATATTATTCTTATTATTCATATTGTTACTGTTATGATAGTGTTTTAGAGCTATGTATAGGAAGTGGAATAAATATGTCGTAGCCACTTGCTCTGTACACGGCTCTAACTGAGGTAAAACTTCATCTGGTTCTGTGGGTCCCTGAGCCTGACCGGGGCGGGGCCCCACCAGCGCACACTCAGCCTCTTCATTCTCATGTTGTGCTGTACTGGTGGATGTGGCTTTAGCACTGCTGCTGTCAAACAGTTCTGTTATTTTTTTACACTCGGACGCCTCACATGCAAGCGACTTAAGCTTCTTTTCCTTGATCCGGATCATTGTCTGGTTTGTTTGTAGTGTGAAAACATGTTTTGCAATAATTTGGACTTCCAGGGAAAATCCCAGGAATTGGCATGCGTTTAAACACACAAAGAAGAACAAACGTAAGTGAGAAATACTGAACTCCTGTATATGTTAGTATGGTTTAAAAAATCCAGTAAACAGTAGGTTCTGCTGCTTTAGCTCCATACTTTTAAAGAGTAAAACAAAGTGACATTTCATCACATTTAACTGTGTTCATGACAACAGTAATGACAGCTTAGAGGAAAGGTGGAAAGTGCAATTTTTAATATTATGGTGTGAAAGCAAAAGTTAGAGAACCAAACAAAAATGATAGAGCAATTTGTGAGTTCTAAGTGCAGACCGTCTTTTAGGTGTGAAAACCCCTTTAGAGGAAATCTGTACTCTTTGGATGCTTCTAGTTAGCTGCTGATATCTGTTTAATAAAGTATATAACAGCTTCAATTTCTCTTTTTTTGCCTTTTTTGGTTAAAAGTTCAAAGCTATTTTCAGAACCAGTAAATGTGGTTCAAATGTGGACCAAACATAAAATTCAAAAAGTCTGTTATGCAATTGTGAAAGTCCCCTAAATAAGGAATAGAATCACAATAGAGACTGGGAACGTGTTGTCACACCGCAAAGCATTTAGGGACAAGTGGTCACACAAGCTGTCAAGAATGTGAACACAAGCTATTGTTAATAGGCTTCAACTGGACAGGAGGCAATAAATTAAACATATTATTCCTGTTATTCTGGCAAAAATAGTAAGTGCTTGTGGTGTAGTTAGAGCTGCTGTATTCCTTTCACTGACGACATGGAATATACTTGCCAAATGGTTCAAGGTATAGGTGAAAGGAGCACCCAAATGGTAAAACAACGGAGCAATTTAGGATGTGGAGTTAGCATTTACACAAAAGTAGAAACTACCAGAGGGAATATAGAAGGACTTATGGCAGAGTAAAGAGAAAGGTTGGAGCGCAAAGAGATTGGAGACTCTTGAGATTCTTCGGGGATTACTGATCTCATGTGAGCATTTAAATCCATTACAAAAAGGCCAAACACAAGTGTAATTGAAGCCAACTCCTCTGAGGCACTCACTTACCAGGCCACAGCTGGAAACACAGACAGTGTTGCACGGACAAAAATAGGCTTATCAAATAAAGTTTTAATGATTTCTTATTTTCCCCAGTCCCCGAGGTGGACGCACAGCAGATAAAGGAGCAATGGAAGGAGCCCGGGCTGAACGGAAGAATGACTATCAGATAGAGATTCACTGTCTGGACTGAGGGAGGAGAGGCGGCCATTAGTCAGGGAAGTAATCTAATCAATGTTGTTGTGCACCACAGTGGAGACAGCCGCAACGCATCACTGAGCGCTATTATTCTTAGTCATGTTCTCATAGAAGGGGAAAACAACCAATCACAAAACACACAAGTCCGCTTCCTCCTCTGTGCAGGTCCAGACAGGGCTAGTTTCATACTGGGATACACTCATTTTACACATTATTAGTGATGGTCCTCCTGGTAGGGCAGAAAATGCAGTATTGCTTAAAGTATCCCTAAATCAAAAATGGCTGAACTGGTTGACTGGAGTATTGATAAACAACACAACCCCATAGCTATATCAGTTATTTCAGTTTTTTACTTTTAAAGCAGTTTGCTGGCTATCATTGACCATGTAGCTAATGTTATTTTTTATTTTTTTTATGTGCACAACTTTATTGTATTACTGATATAAATTCATTAAAATGTATTATTATTATTATTATTATTATTATTATTATTATTTTATCCATTTCTTTTTTCTTAAACAACATTCTATGGAGTTATTTATTATTATTATTATTATTATTATTATTATTATTATTATTATTATTATTATTATCATTATTATTATTATATTATTATTATTTATTTATTTATTTATTTATTTATTTATTTATTGTCATTCACTGTAACAGCTGTTACCTAACTAGAGTGTTTCTTTTCTTGTTGGAATCATTTTATTCCTCCAGCCACTGGTTGGCACTATATTGATGTTTCATGTAGTCACTCGTTCCTATTGAATCAGAAGAAAAAAATTTCAGTATTTAAATACATCAGGTAGTGCAAAGTGAAGAAGAAATACATCTGTCGATTATCTGTGTAACTCAGTGGACAAAAGGTACAAGTCTTCCAACAGCACAGTTGCAGTATCCTAGATGAAGAGACAGATAGAAATATGACTGGAAAGCTAACCTAGCTAATGTTCAGCTAACACTGATAGCAAGTGTTTGAAATACTAAAGTATAATATGCAAAATGCAAGGGAAAACAAATGTAGAACACCAATGTCTCTGAGCTATTTTTTGTCATCCCATCAAAAAACAAACCTTGTAATGTTCCATACACCCACAGAGTTAAATCTTAGCTACATTTACTTGGACTGTATGTTAACTAAAGCTATTATGACCTCTGACTGCAGAGTCCTGTGGGCTTGCCTGTGCTTTGTGTTTTTCTGTTGGTTTTTGTATACTGTTTACCAAAACCACAAGATGCTGAACATTTTAGAAAAAGGAGCTTAGAATTTGTGTGAATGTAACCTAAATGTAACCTAGAACTAAATTGTCTGGAACATTTGAGCTTTTGCACCCATTTATATACTTTGCTTGAGGAGAAATTTTCTAAATTGTTTTACAGAAGATCTCCAGCTCTTTTGGAGCTCAAAATGATGCTGCAGACACAATGAAAGACTGGTAAGTAAAGCCTTGAGCTTTGTTGTTATTCTTTCCTGTCTATTTGAGTATCATTTTCAGTGGGCAAAACAAGTTAGGTAGGTACCCTAACCCTATGTTAATTTTTTATTTATTTATTTATTTATTTTCTGCTTTTAATTATGTTACCTCAAAAGCATACTTGGAGTAGAATTATTTTTTATTCATATTTGTGTATAATCCTGTATACTGTATAATGCCATCCCCTGAAAACGCTTGGATCTCATTGCTTTACTTAGACACGTAAAACCAGGAAGTGCTCCTGCACGTTCCTAAAGCCCATACGCTGTCACTGGACTCATTCTAATCATTTCGGCGCTTAAATGACTTTACTAGGAAGCAGTCAGCTAATTTATTTATCTGTTAGTGTCATGTTGCTAATAGCTATGCTGATTATCCATTATATGCTCTGTCCATTCTCCTCTGTTGCCAGTAGGGGGCAACAGGCACCTAATCCAAGCATTCTCTGCAAAGTCAAAGTAAAATCTTCCCAAATCTTTTCCACACAAACATTATTTTAAGTTATAAAACCTGAAATACTAATGCAAAGATGTCCAAAATGATTTCAAAATCCTTGAAAAAACATAATATGAGACCTTTAAATGCATTTTGATACACATTTATTCAATCAAAAATGCCTGCATGATTTGGAAAAAGAGGTGCATGGTGGAGTGGTTACCGTTTTGTATTTTAGGTTTAACCCCTAGGTCAGCTAATACGTTATCTCACAATAGATTCTGCATGCCCTTCCAGTGTTACTATTGTTGGTTCTATAGCTTTTCTGTCCATTGACATGCAGGTAGGCCTGCAACTAACGATTATTTTGATAATCAATTAATATGTCGATTATTTGTACAATTAATCAATTAATAATTGAATAGTGGAGTGCAAGTAAAGTGGTTAAAAACCTGAGGTGTTTTATAGTCCCCATAAAAAACAAACAAACATATAACTCTACCAAAAATCACTTAATTTTTACAAAATTTTAACCAGGCAAAGCCATGAGTTTGCCACTTGGGGATGATTGACTAGAGCATACACACAAAGATATTTTTAATCAAAAACACAAAATGTACATTGTTTTTAACTGTTTTTTGCTCTGTCTGTGTAATAATCCTCCTCTCTCAGCTCATGACATGTTTCAGAGTCTATGAATACCTCAGATAATGATTAAATGATTACTAAATTAGTTGACAATTATTTCAATAATCAATTATAATCAATTAATCTGATTAGTTGTTGCAGCCCTACATGCATGCATATGGCCATTGTCCAGGCTGTATACACACTGTCCATTTGGATCACCCACGCAACCTCTTATGCAGAAGAAATGTATAACGAGATATGTGTAGAACAAAGCCTGTCCCATGTAGATTTAAGTTTGATTGTTGTAGTTGCTTCTGGCAGAAGATGGTATGAATAGAAGATTTTTTTAAATTTTGCTATAATTGAATGTGTCTGATGTGATGCACTGAAGCTAATATGGCTGCTTATAAAACCCTTGCATATAAACCAGTCATATTTAAGTATCAGCAGTTGTCCCGTCCCCCACGCTGATCCTCCTCACTCTTCATATTCCCGCTGTGCCGGTTGATGTTGGGCTGCTGTGATAATGCGTGTCTGGGCCACGGCACAGATAGGTGAGAGATGAAAGAGGAGCGGAGTACTTCGATGACCGGGTGCCTCAGGTTCACCCGGGGTCACGCTGCATGGCACACTTCATAAAGTTCCAGAGCTACAGCGCCTGCGGGGAGTCTGCCCATTAGACAATAAAGTTTAGAGCCGACAAGGTGATGTTTTGGTTCATGTGTGCTGCTGACGCTAATGGAAAACAACTTTAGCAATTACTGTAGACACTATATTTCATTTGTCAACCTTCATCTACAGGGGCCTGTTACTTTTATGTGAAAACAGGTTGTAGCAAAAGTTAAATGCATGTAGTTTGACCTGGCTTTTAATAATTAGAACTGGATTTGTATGAATTTTTAAGTGGCGCAAGTTTTAAATGCATTGAAATTATAAGCAGACTTAAATGAGTGTAGCTGGGGTATGACCTCAACTTAATTGATTACATAAAAAAAAAACTTGAATTTTTAAAATAAATTTTAATTCAGTTTCAAATAACGGTTTGAAGTGGGTTTATACTTTGTTTTAAATAGATTGAAATGGGTTAGAGCAGCGGTTCCCAACTTTTTTTGTGTTGTGTACCCCCTGGGCTTTTTGTCATACCACGAGTACACCCTCACTCGTGCATTTTTCAAAAAACAGTCATAGAAAGCATCTATGACATATAATTTTTTGTGTAAAAATAAAATTCAACATAAAAAAATGCATTTAAAATAACAATAATTTAAAAAATTATTTTTAGTAGTTTCACATCCTTTTAATCAACCATTTTTAATCAACTCTCAATGAGACACTTGTGTTGTTTGTTTTTCATAAGTATCAAATAAGTTTAATATAAAAAGATTGCAAATATTCTCCTATCAAATAATGAAAAAATTCTAAGTACCCCCTGTTAAGTGCCTGCGTCCCCCCAGGGGTCCCAGTACCCCTGGTTGGGAAACACTGAGTTAGAGCGCGGTTCTGCAACCTTCTGGATCCAAAGAGCTGACTGTTGATAGAAATACAAAAGTTTAATCTGTATAGCCGCAACTAATTTTAATGCACAAATGTCACTTACGCTATTACTGAAAAATAGCATTAATTATTGCAAACTAAAAAAAGAACTGTGTTAAATACTCTTTACACTGATTATCTTTTAATATTCCACTAAAAAGCAGTGTAAGACAGGAGAACAGGAGGAGGAGAACTAGAGCTATGTCTTGTAACTATGGAGGACCATGAGCGCCACGCGAAAAGGAATAATGCTTTTATTAAAAGAGTTTTTAAAAGAGCCTTTAATAAATGGATTGCTAAACGCTTTTATTAAGAGTTTTTAAAAATTTATTTAATAAAGAGATTACTAAATACTTTTATTAAAATGATGTTTAAAAGAGCATTTAATAATTGGATTACTAAATGCTTTTATTAAAAGAGTTTTTAAAAGAGCCTTTAATAAACGGATTACTAAATGGTTTTAATAAAAGAAGGATTAATAGCGTTATTCATTAATCCATTTAGGAAACCGATTTCTAAATGTATTTACAAAACCTTTTCAGAAAAGCATTTGCAAAACGTATTAGCTTCTCCGATTAGCTTCTCCTTTTAGCTTTTCCGTGGCGTTCTCCTGGTCCTCCTGGCTAAAGTTAAATAAAATAAAAAGCAAAGTGATGTAATGAGCTCTGTGATTGGTCAGAGCTACTCGAGCTCTGATTGGCCAGACAATAGGGGTTATGCTCTAACTACTTCCGCATTCGGCTAGACGGAACAAGCAGCCGGACAAGGGCAGCTTCAAAAAACATATTTATGTCGTACACATTGCAAAATAAAATCACCAAACTAATGCTGCTATGGACTAACGCAGTTTTATCCTTCAAACAAGGGTTTTAGCATTTGTGTGTTAAATATTTAACTAATCGCTGAGCGCGGATGCGGGATATTGTTGTGTCAATTAACTAAAGCCGTCACCCGGCGCACTTTATTTCAGCGGATATAAAGCACACAGGAACATTTCACTAAAGTATGCGACCAAACACAGCCACAGAAGAGCTGTGAAAGTGGCTTCAAAACATTGGTTGTAGCCTCGGAGTGTAGAAATTAATAAATACGTCAAAGTGCCTTAATAGGTGTATAATAAATTAAGACTGTGCTAAAATGGGCAGTTGTGTTGTTTGTTATTGAGTATCACGTAATTTAACTTGCTGTGTGCTTTTTATCCGCTGAAATAAAGTGCGCCGGGTGACGGCTTTAGTTAATTGACACAACAATATCCCGCATCCATGCTCAGCGATTAGTTATTAACACACAAATGCTAAAACCCTTGTTTGAATGATAAAACTGCATTAGTCCATAGCAGCGTTGGTCTGGTGATTTTATTTTGC
This sequence comes from Bostrychus sinensis, assembly GCA_020698575.1. Lineage (NCBI taxonomy): Eukaryota > Metazoa > Chordata > Actinopteri > Gobiiformes > Eleotridae > Bostrychus > Bostrychus sinensis. The sequence goes on along the minus strand of CM036259.1, from coordinate 22,498,564 downwards.
GATGTGTAAGACATAAATATGTTTTTTGAAGCTGCCCTTGTCCGGCTGCTCGCTTACAAGCTGTGACCGGAAGTGGATCATTCTGTATAGCCAAATGCAAAAGTAGTTAGCGCATAACCACTATTGCCACCGAGCCAGCTAAGGATGACGAGCAAATTGTCTGGCCAATCAGAGCTCGAGTAGCTCTGACCAATCACAGAGCTCGTTACATCGCTTTTCTTTTTATTTTATTTAACTTTAGCCAGGAGGACCAGGAACGCCACTGAAAAGCTAAAAGGAGAAGCCAATACGTTTTGCAAATGCTTTTCCGAAAAGGTTTTGTAAATACATTTAGAAATTGGTTTCCTAAATGGATTAATGAATAACGCTATTAATCCTTCTTTTATTAAAACCATTTAGTAATCCGTTTATTAAATCCTCTTTTAAAAACTCTTTTAATAAATGTATTTAGTAATCCATTTATTAAAGGTTCTTTTAAAAAGTCTTTTAATAAAAGCATTATTCCTTTTTTCGTGGAGCTCACGGTCCTCCATATGTAACTGTTTCTTGGTGCTGTTTATTTAATTTATGAGTGCTGCACTGTGTGGCCCATAAAGGCTACAGACACAGTGCCTTATTACAAGTCTATAGCATATTCTGGAAAACAGGGAGAATTAACATGAATTTAAATTGATAAGATGATGCAGATGCAGGTTGTTTTATAGCCGTTCACATATTAATTTTTTTACTTTAAAGAACCAGATGTCGGATACCCAGAGAGCCTCAAGAGCAGGACTAAAGAGCTGCATGTGGCTCTAAAACCATAGGATGCAGATGTCTGGGTTAGAGGATGATTTGGGAAGATTAGAAAAGTCTGCATACATTTTCTGTGGTTGATCATTTATGCAACTGAGTAAATAACATGACCATAAACTTCTGCTTTACTGTTAAAAAATGTAACAAAACACATTTAGTAGCAAAATACCTGACATGGATAAAGTATATACTAATTAGAAACTTGCCTCTGAGCCTACTTTCTAAATAAACTGTAATTAGTTTATTTTTACTACTGTCAAAATTCCTTATCATATTTTTGCTTTGTAAAATGAAAGAAATTAAACAAACCATAATACATTTTCTATGGAGGAATTAGCACTAGTCACCAAACTTCACAAATTATGAATAATCAAGATTTCGGCAACTGCCAACTACTCGACCACATAATCACAGAGCCTGGTTAGATAACATTAGCAAGTCTATCAACATTTAGCCATTTTAGTTGATGTAGCAATTAGCAAACATAATTAGCACATAAGCTAAACCTAATTTATATTTCTTTAATTTCATGTTGCAGAAATGTGTCAGACCACAACAGTTTGTCAGGGTATTCTCCAAAAATCATAAGATTGGTGTGCTGGCATTGCACACTGTCGTTGTGCCCTTGGACAAGACACTTTACCCACCTTGCCTGTATGGATGTGTTCGTGTGAGTGTGTTTGGTGGTGGATGAAGGGGCCATAGTCAGTCTGCCCCAGGGCAACTCTGTGGTAAGCCCACCGAGTGTAACTGAGGAGTGAATGAATAATACAGTGTAAAGCACTTTGAGTATCTGGAAAGGAGTTATCCAATGCAAGTTAACTTTAGTATTTAAAACTGTCTAAAAACATCTAAATTCACGTTTATATTGCTCCCTCATAAAAATGAATAGGATAGAAAGCTAATCCAAGATACCGAGCTGTGTGTGTAACTTCTCTAACTACATGACTCATAGAAGGGTCTATTTCCAGCTCTGTATTGCTCTAGCTCAAAATACTTGTATTATTTGAGTCTCTTTCAAGCTTAGTATGATCAGCACACCAACTTTGGTTAAAATCTTCCCAATACCTCACATCTTATAAAAGATGGGAAATGTGTTATGCAGTTAAAAATAAAATGAATATTGTCTTTGGAAATCAATTTGCTCAAATCCCACACTTGACACGTGGACCTTGCCTTGACAGACGCCTGTCATGACCTCCTCTCCCCCGCTTCACTCTTCATCACAATTCAAACACTCCCACGCTTAAGTGATTTTCTGACAGATAATTCATTTGCGCTAAATTCTTTGGAGCTGCGCAGTATCTCCAAGAGCACATTTTACAGGGGACACTAAATCAAGCCTCACTCGATCATAAAAATGCACATAGTACGCCCATTGATTTGGCACCGGTAAGACTCAGGCTGTGTTAATGGCACACCAATTTCTTGTCCTTCATCGCTCGCCCCCCTCCATCCTCATGAGAAGGTCGACTTTGGCATTGTGTGCAGTGGAGTGACATGTGAGTGACAGGAGACAGCTGGAGAATGTAGGTGCATAGATTTCAGTGAAATACAAAGAAAACACTTCATTGTACAGGAAAAAATATTCTTTAGATTGCACAAGACTACTGTAATATTGTATTGAATTTCTGCAAAGCTCCATTTTTAGTTGAACATAATGGCACCGATTAGGTCTAAGTATGCATTCAGTAGTGTACAATCATTGCAGTATAACACTCTTTACATTTGTCCATTCAAAACAGATGGACATGTTTGTTTTATAGTTGAATTAAATTGAAGAAAATTCTCAGACAGTTCCTTTCACAGGATTTGTTGGCGCTGCAGGCTGCTGTAAATGCTCACATAACTTAAGGTAATGCTTAAAACTACCCTAAATCCACAACAAAAACTCACAGCATAACTTCCTTGGCATAAATAAAAAAAGAAGGCTCGGCAATACATCACACAATTATTATGGTATGGTTGTGGACCCAGTTGCTAACAAAAAATTATCAGGTTCAACACTTATGTGTGGATTTTCTGTTACAATGAGAAGCTGCGACCCAAAAAAAGCAATCTCAACTGATCAAATGTTTAAATGAATAAACATATTGTGCAGTTTGAACCTGAGATATTATAAGATCAGAATGTCACAGTACGTCAACACAAAAACTAACTTAACAATATTTAAAGCAAAACCAAGCAAGTGGAAATGCCAGAGAGGGAACTATTCCCTTCTGCATTCACTTAGCTGCATCCTAATTTAGAATCTCAACTCTTCAGGTCAGTAACTTCAGCCTTTTTAACCTCACTTCAAGCTTAACAGTGACTTTACTGAACTGGATTATTTGCCTTTGTTGATTTTGGGGCCATGGTTCTCAACCGGAAAAAGGTGACCTGCCCTCTCCAGGTCGGGGGTGAGATCCTGCCTTAAGTGGAGGAGTTAAAGTATCTCAGGGTCTTGTTCATGAGTGAGGGAAGGATGGAGCGTGCGATTGACAGACGGATGGGTGCAGCGTCTGCAGTAATGCGGTCGTATCTGTTGTGGTGAAGCCGAAAGGCAAAGCTCTCGATTTACCGGTCGATCTACGTTCCTACTCTCACCTATCATAGTCATGAGCTTTTGGTCATGACAGAAAGGACAAAGTCCCAGATACAAGCGGCCGAAATGAGTTTCCTCCGCAGGGTGGCTTGGCGCTCCCTTAGAGATAGGGTGAGGAGCTCAGTTACACGGGAGGAGCTTGGAGTAGATGCCTCCTGGTCACCTTCCTGAGGAGGTGTTCCAGGCATGTCCCACCGGGCGGAGGCCCCAGGGAAGACCTAGGATGGGCTGGAGGGACTACGTCTCTCGGGTGGCCTGGGAACGCTTGGGGTCCCCCTGGTAGAGCTGGAGGAAGTGTCTGTGGTGTCTGTGGAGAGAGAAGTCTGGGTGTCCCTGCTTAGACTGCTGCCCCGCGACCCGGCCCCCGCATAAAGCGGAAGAAGATGGATGGATGGACTATATTTCATTTGTCAACATTTATCTTCAGGGGGTTGTTACTCTTATGTGAATGTGGGTTGTAGCAAAAGTTAAATGCATGTAGTTTGACCTCGTTTGTTGATTTTCTTCTAGACACCTATGTCCCATGTTGACACCTTTTTTAAAAGTGTTTTTATTACATGAGTGTATTTATTATTATTTTTTGCCCAGGCAAATGCCCGCAACCCACTGAAAACATTTCTTTCTTCCATCCACTTTTGGGCCCGACTCACCAGTTGAGAATCACTACTTTGACATTGCGTGAATGCAGCCTTTTACATATTTATCTGTGATCTATATTTGTAAGTTAGGAAGTTAATTTTTAACTCAAGTCAAAATAATCAGTGTTTATCATTTATTAATGTTAACGCAACTATCACATCAGATTTACCATTATTAAAACCCTTATTTACTTCAAAAAATGTAAGAACTAAATTTTTAAGACCCAGTTATAACATCTACTTTGGCTTCAAGTTGATGATTCAAATGATTTCAAGTTCAAGGAAAAGTCAAACATTGAGCACCAACTTAACTTAGATATGAAAGTTGCAGTTTTGAATTATTTTATTTACATGTTTCTAAAGAATGCGTGTTGGGCTGTGAAGTGCGTCACAGATCGCAGCGTGTCATGGACAAAGACATTCGAGAGCATAAGCCAATCTTGCTGCGTTGCTGCAGAGATTTTATTCTGGGGCCAAATAAACTTAAGTTTCTGTGAAAAGAAAGTGTTGGAAAGATTTATATTCTCACAGTGCCAAAGTTTAACCTGAGATTCTGTGATCAATTTCCAACTTATAAAGATAGATGATATTTTTTGGTTGAGCTACCTTTCTGATGAGTAACGGTTATGTTTTGTTCGACAACCAACAATGCATTCTTTGTTCAGGATTCCACAAATGTCACAGGATTTATGATTGAAAAGCATAATGAATATATTTTTTTGACATAGTATATGATATCAGAGCTTTTACTAAATCAGTCTCAGCTTATTGCACTGCTCAACGCCATTTTAACCTGATGCAATGGACAGCTGCACCACCTGAAGCTAGAGTGTTTTTATTTTCTGCAAATGCAAACCACTTCTTCAGTATCAGTAGTCACATCTCCATGGGACGCTATGGAAGAAACGTCCAAAGGTCAGAGAAGCACCTTGTGAATAAATCTAAATCTCTGCAAACACAGTAGCCGTTCCATTTAGTCTCAGCATCCTCAAGACGCATTTTCAGAACTCTTAAGGCTTAGCCGCTCTCAATCTCTGAAAAGCACCTGACTTAGCTCTGCTCTCTCTGTTTTTTCAGCCCAAATAGGCTTCAGTATGAAGTGTTACATCTTTGACCCGAAAACAGTGCGGACATAAACAACTAAAAACAGAAAGCGTGGAGATTTATATAAAAAGCTCCTTCTATACACCGCTATGGATGGCTGTCATCTAAAATACACTGAAAAGTTTTTCCTTCAAAAGCCGGGGTCAGAAACCAGTACAAGCAGGTATTTCTTTGTTCCCTTGAGCCTTTTAGGTCAATGTGTCACGGATTCCTAGAAAAGCGAGGCAGCGTGTCACGGACAAAGACATCCGAGAACATAAGCCAATCTTGCGGTGCCATTGCAGAGTTTCTATTCTAGGGCCGAATGAACTTAAGCTTGTGTGAAAAGGGAGTGTTGTTAAGGGTTATATCCCTCACGGTGCCCAATGAGCCAATAAGCCTGTCCCCGAAGCTGTCAGACACAAGTGATCAAATCATTGTCTTGACTAATGGCCATCTCCCCTCCCCGAAGACAAAACAAATGCGAGGATGATGCATGCGCTGTTCTCTTCGCAGGGGACACAACTTAGATCTGATTCATTTATTTAAATAGGACAGTGCAGTGTTTGGGACAGTGAGCAAGCCTCGGAAACAAAAGCTATTCTTAGGATCACAAAATGGTCTCTTGGGGGAAATGGACAATGAAAGTCAACCAGCAGTCGATATGATGAGTGAAAGTGCATGCTAGAACAGTGTGGGACGGTATCAGTAGTGGGGCGCAGGCTTCTTCTGGTGGTACTCAGGAATCTCTTGCTGTTCCAGTCCTGATTTAGATTAATTTAGAGACAGATTTACAGTTTTAGTCCTGCTCTGGTTTGGGCTTAAATTTCAATAGTCCTAGTTTAGTCCTGGTTCTGTCCTTTATTAAATACTGGTTATGTCCTGGTTTAGTCTTAGTTTTGTCCTGGTTTAGCCTTGGTTTAGACCTGGCCTAGTCTTGGCTTTGTTTCTATTTAGTCCTGTATTATTCTTGGCTTAGTCCTGAAGATTTCGTGATTTCATGATTGATTGGACATACAATTAAAATATGAAAGGGGAATACATATACATGTGGTAGAAGGGGAAAAAAGGAAAAATATTGAAAATACTGAATAGGTGACATTTCCTTACACTTGCTCTGCTGTCCCTGCAGACTGTCACAGAAGTTCACATACTTAAATCTACCCTGCATCCAGACGGCATTCCAGATCCACAGCAATAAACTACTCCCTTGGCCCATTACATGACAGTACATGAAAATTTCATCAAAATCCTACCATTACTTTTTGAGTTTTTGTTTTATGTTTTTCACAGACACGCAAAAAAGCCAGTGCTGGCATAACTTCCTTGGTGGTAAAAAGAACTTAGGGATGTGACATTACGCATTTATGTGCTCTTTGCATGGTGCAGGTTTTGGAGAATTAGGAAACTGATTTCTACCAAAAAACAAAGCTAGCATTCACAGTATTAGCAACAGCTAAAAATTGTAGATGGGCTGGCTTCATGAGTCACAAATTAGCAAGTGTTGCTTATGCTGCTTTGAATACAACACAAACTTGTGACATTAAATAGTGGGTTGCTCAGATGTTGGAAAGTAGCTCTGTGCTGTGAATCTAATCTACAGAAAGCTGGCGCTAAACAGGAAAACGGCCAGCTGTTTGAGTTCTGAGAGTTGCAGCTTCACTGGCTTTGATGAGAGCCCTCTGACAAATAAAATTAGTTAGCTTTAAAGGGACTATATTATGCAAAATTGACTTTTTTGAGCTTTCTACCATGTTATAATGTTGTTCCCTTATCAAAAACATACCTGGAGTTGTGTTTTGTTTCATTCACAGATGTTTCTCCTCTATTCTCAGCATGGCCATTTTGAACCCTCAAAATGCTCGATTGCACAAACCTCTGCCTTTTCAACAAACTCCTGCCCACTCCAGGAAGCACTGACCAATCAAAAATCCCTCTACATCCAGTCTGCTGTTATTCATTTATCCCAAAAAAAATTGTGGTATAGTTCTGTTTCCACTGATTCCTCACAGAGATTTTTCATTTTGTTGTAAAATAGCATCATACAAAAAGTTTAAGGAAATAAATTCCTTTTATTTTTTAAATTGTGTTCAAAAGACCACAACACTTTGCACTCTGCTGCTCTCTGCTGGTCTCTTTACCTGTTTCTTTATGGCACTAGTCGAGTACTTTAAATGTTCTCTTTTTCAGTTGTAATTGGTTAATGTTTTTAAAGGTTGTAAAACATGAAATGCTGTTCCACAGGTGGTTTAAAAATATGAATAAAAGTATCATATAGCCCCTTTTAAATCACTAAAAAGCCTTACCCAGAATGTCAATCAAAACAGTCTTTGCTGTTAAGATTTTGGTATTTTTTTATTTAAAAAAAGGATCTCTTCAAAAGCTATACAGCTCATTACAATAATTTACCTGTGCTGCTAATTTAAGCATCATGAGTAAACTATCCTAATCATTGTACCTGTGCCACATTGACAGTCTGATTGTGTTGTAGGAAGACTTCACGCTGAACCCTTGTTGACCTCTAATGGAGCTCCACAGGTGTTCCTGCTCGGAGTCAGGAGTCTGACTCTTATCACACCGAAGGACTTAAGCAAAGACATATATCTATCCATACGAACTGCATGACTGGACTTTACTGACTTACTGCAATAAATATGCCAGAAGGGGGTCCCCGCTCTTCTTTGATATGGACCAGAAACCTGGTACGGGACGGTACTATCGGTTTAGGGCCCAGATAAATCACTCCCTTTGTTTAAATCGAAACTGTGTACGTTTGAGGAGAAACGTACAGACACTCTGCCATCTAGTGTTCAAGACGGACTGTGGTCACTACTCATTATTCACTCCAATAAAAGTATGTATATTAAGGTTCTCATGCAACAGCCATCTGTTCAGGAGACTGACTTCATGCATATACATGTTTCTTCACAGGACATTAACATTATGATCCTCTGTGCAAACTGTTGAATTTATCATGTTTAATATTGGTTGAACATGTGTTTATTTCATGTCATGTCATCAGTCTGTGTGGTATCATCATGATAGTCTTATTTAGTATAAACGTAAAGTTACTTAAATATCTGGTGTAATTGAAGTGGAGTGTTAAAATGATTAGCCATGTAAGGCGTCCGGTTGGGGAAAGTGATATCTGACGCCTTAACGCGAAAGACCTCCCCCAGAGACGGCGAAAGTAAAACCCTCGCTTTCTCTTTTGTTCGGGCTCTTACGTGCTAAAACGCAAAACCTTTTACACGCTCTCGTGTGTTCTTACGCTTTTCTTTTCGTCGACGAATTTTTATTTTCTCTTTTGCTACTTATACTTTCGTTTTTGTATTAGTGTCCTGCGAGACACTAGTTAACTTTCGTTTTTGCAAGTAGTTGCGTTTATAGCGTACTTTGAAACTTCGCACGGCAAACTTTGTCCCAGTCTTCAATATAACCGCTGAATTGACCATAGCGGTTTTCTCAGAAGTCCATCTTTAAGTTTTATAAGCCGCAGTGAAAGCTGGTTTCAAGCTTTCACCTCTATATGGACTGCTGCTGTACTTAAGGCTTGACGCTGCCTCTCTGCCGAGCCACGGCAATAACTCAAAGCGGCATCCACGACCGCTGCATACATCACTGACGCTGATATCCGGACGAGCTTCAGAGGACGAAACCAGGACGGAGTAGTAACTGGACCGGCCAGCCAGCGACACTTCGTGAACCTGCAACCCAGCACAGCGGACCCCAGCCCGACAGCCGGTGGCCTGCTGAGCCCGTGGTCCTCGACATCCTGACCTCCGCTCGATCCTCCACAGTAAGCGCAGTGTATATGACATCTATTGAGTTCGGCGTCAAACTCCTTAAGTGCCCTAATTCTAGCGTTTATCTTTCTGTGTCCCCATAATCTCACGTAAATCCCATTGCCATAATACTCCACTACAATTAATTAGATATTTTGCAATAATCCATTTACAACGTTTCATAAAGTTATCTAGCCCTAGGTCCCGTTTTTCATTATATTGTTTGCTCATTCTAATAATAAACCCATACTTAATTCACTTTACGTTGAGTTTGGTGGTCTTTATCTGTTATCAAAGTCACTGCTGGTTAACCTCTTTTCCCTCAGGGACATACGCTGTTGTGGTTAAACTCCAGACCTGATTAATTGTCACCTATCAGGTATTGTTCGTTAAGCTAAACATCTGTGTCCTAAAAGCATAATTAATAAATGTATGCTACAGTGTTGACTCGCAGCTCTGGTGGGCCACTGAAGGATTCCTGAAGGATGGCTTTAGTGCTCGCTCAGAGATTGGAATGATACAGTAATTACTCCTCCTCCGTCTCTGGGAATTACCCTGAGTGCAATAAAACAGTCGAAAATGGCAGAGCACCACTAAAGGTGTGTTTAAAGTGACAGCAAATAACACCCAAAACAGATTCCGTAACAGAGATGATGATAAACAAAAAACATTACTTTTTCTGTCAACTTTAAACTCACTTTTTAAGCTTTTATTAAAGAAGAAAAACAAGAAACGCTGGAAAGTCTATCTTTGTTATTAGGCTAAAAAAAAAAATCTTGACGATATGGGGTTTCAAAAGTTTGTCAGCTTCACCCAACTAAGGAAGCCTCCCAATTTGTGCAAAACATATCCGAATTACAGCACAGTTGCATCATAGCTATGGCTAACTCTAGCTGCGGGACTCCATCCTTGTTGTCCAGATTTGCAAATTGGTTTCAAGCAACCAGCATCTCAGTGGGGAGTTTGGAAAATAATAAGCCTCTTCACAATGTATTGGGGGCATGGCAAAATTTTCCTTATTACAGACTGCCAAAATTGGTAGACATATTATTTGGTAAAACCTACACTGGCAAATATTTCTTCTCTGGTTTGAGACATACATGTGCATTGGAGGATTAAAGTTACCCACTGTAACGTGAATGGAAGGTTTAACTGGCCATTATCCTGGATGTACCTTGCCTCATGCCCTTAGCAGGTAGGATAGCTTTATATTTCCATGACTTGTAACAGGAGAAGTGAAGAAAATAAATAAATGACACCATAGTGATCCAGCAATATTCTGACTGATCATGTATTACAGTGTATGGATGTGTGATAAGGTTAATGTTAAGTTGTTGTGCTTAAGAAATCTTGTGTTGAGTCGTCAGTTATGTTTAAAGATACAGAATGTTTTTTTTTTTGTTTTTTTTTGTACAACTAGCATAAAACCTCAGAACTCTGCCAAGATATAGTGCCCAGACCTGGATTCAACCCAATGAGTTTCTAGTTTGGAGATAAATGCTCTATTTCTTGAACCACAAAGCTCTTATACTGTATCGCAAAATGGTAAAGAAGCCATAAAACCATTCTGACCCCTTGTGTCTAAAGTCTGTGTCTTTGACTCTATCTGGGGCAGCAATAGTTCAGTAGGTAGAGCCGTTCACCCACTAACTCGAAGGTACCAGCATTCCATATTGCTTGTCTAATATATAAATGTGTTATTGTGGTTGGAGAGGCCATAAGCGCAGAAGGGCAGTCCAGGCTTCATCACCTCACCACCACCGAGTGTGATTGAGGAGTGAATAAGTAATGCACCTAATTGTAAAGCAACTTTGAGTTTCTGTAAAAGTGCTATATAAGACTAACTAGAAACAAATTATGCCATCATCGGCCTTTAACTGACCTTTCTTGAAAATGTAACGTTGCCATAGTTGGAAAGCGTTGAATGTGGAATGCGTACATGGCCAGCAATGCTTAAAATCGGCAAGAAAAACTTAATTGTATTAGTGGAACACAGAGCCTGTTAATAGTTGCTACATAACCACAATATTTGACAGTGTTTTGTAAGTGGGGTAAAAAAGGGGTATTTAAGGTTTATATTGACAATAAAGGGTAAAAGTGACACAACAGCAGTATTTAGTTCTAAACACTAGCTTAGGAAAGACCTAGGTGAATAGTCCAATCCTTTGGTGCATTTATATCTATTATATTTGATTAAATATAGGGCGCTACTTGTTTGTGACCTACCTATTTTTTGTTTGTTTTTAAATGACCAGTTGCTTTTAGAACGTCCTAGATAGAGACTAAAAACAGAGGAGAAAGAGCATTTGTGTACAATAGTCTCCCTCTGAATATTGAACTGCTTCATCCATCAGTTTTAAATCTTTAAAACACACCCATGTGCTTTTAACATAAGCTGTGCCAGACATTGCACTATATTGTATTATTGTTTTAATGTTGTTGACTCCTTATTTTATTGTGTTTTTACCATTACCTTTTTACTTCATATATTTCTTATCCTTGCTCACTGCATATTCTTCCCTGGGAAAGTGTCCGGGACATAACACCAAAACACCCCTTGGCTTCATCTATGCATGTCCCACAAGGAGGCCCTGGGAAAGACTTAGGACATGCTGGAGGGGCTATGTCTTTTGGCTGTCCCAGGAAAGCCCCGGGATTCTTTATTATTTTAGATAAATTTAAATCTAGTTACTTAATATTTATGTTGTTTTTTCACCATATACTTCTTTGTGTTTACTTGAGTAATTATTTGGATGACTATTTTTTTACTTAGTGTTTTGAAGTAACAATACTCTTACTTGAGTACATTTTTTGGCAACTCTACACACCGCGCCCTATAGAAAAGCAGCTGTTGCACTTTTTTCGTAATGGCTTTTAATACATTTGTATCAGGCAGAATGATTTTTTTCCAGCTCACTTCAAACTTTGCACTTCAGCCATTTTAGCCGTCATTATAAAACTTTTGAAAACATGCTAATTTCAAAATTGCTATTGCTTTTGAACGAATGGCAACCTGAATTGGGCTGGAATTATTTACCCTCATCTGCATCTGAAGACCATTTCCTTGCCAATTATTTCTCCGGCCTTGGCACAGGAAAAACATCTCCTCTATTATGTATCCCTGAAAAAACATTCATTCAGGGTATTAATTTGTGACTTAGAACTTATCTTTCTTTATGCAGAAATTGAATATGATTTGGGAGATTTGTGTTTGGCTGTTAACCACCTTCGGAAATGTCTCAAATTCTTCAGGCTTATCTGTGAAAAACCCACACTTGTGCTTTGTTCTGCCGCAGCCCGCCTGAATTAATACCGTGATGGGAGAGAGAGAGGCGCCAGCAGCTCCAGCACCTCTCCCAAAATGCTGCGCTATACAGAATCATAAATAGTTTATGAGCTGTTGTGTTCGGGCCTGGAGACAATCTGCAGGTAGCTAATAGTATTTCTTTTATTATTTTTAGCAGGTTGGCCACGTGGAAACAGACTTCACACAACATTTTCACAAATTGCAGGTCGGACTGTCTTATTTATTATATAGTGGATGCTGGTGGTCTTGCGGTCTTTGATTCGTTCTCTTCTCAGCAGGAAGGCAGGTGCAAGTTTATGATTTCTACGAGATATAATCTTCACTGCCTTTCAAAATTGTCTAAAGGCATATTTGCATTAATTTGCCCCTCTAAACCTGACTTTTTTCTTCTTTTTTTTTCAGTGTCATATTTATACAAAAGTGAACCCGAATGCAAAAAATAATACAAAAAACAAAAAAATTCCACTGGCGCTACAGTATAGCTCAGTTGGTATTGACGCATATACAGGGCAACTACAACTTTACTTTACATTACAACCTTTACTCTTGACTCAATTTGTGTTCCTGCTCTCTCCTCATAATTTCTGGGTACTTCTCCACTGTGCTCTAGTATAAAGCCAAATAAATAAATAAATGAATAAATAAAAAAAAAATCTTTGAAAACTCAAATGGTGCCATTTTCCATTTTTAAAACCATATGAACAGAGCAAAAAATGTCAACAATACACAATAATTTAGGCAAACTGCTTTAGGCTGACTACTGTAATATGTGTAATATGTGTGCTGCCAGTGAGACGGTAGAGAGCATTAGCTCAGCTGCATGTATACAAGCATTTAAGGAACACCAACTTAAATCTATAAGCCTATATACTTTACTATTACATTTAATTTGTATAGACCACCCATGCAGTAACACAAGACCCAGAGTTATCCTGTACATGGTATTTAGGACTCCTGCATCCTCATTAAAAACATAAGTATACACATTGCTAAAGTCCCAAATTCATGGGAAACATTATTGTTCATAAAAAAATATACTGTAGCTCGTGAAAGGGGTCTACAAAGTGACCTGCAATCTGTAAAAAGACAGCTAACATTAAGTCAACATATATTTGTGGTGCACAAGGCCTTTAAGTGTGTCAAAAAATGACAAGATAACAAAAGGAATTGACAACACATCAACAAACTTGGTAAAATTTCATGTTAGGAGAGATTTTATTGTCATCATAGGGAATTTGTTCTCTGCATTTGACCCAATTTTTCCCCCAAAACCCATTTACAATCTATTTAGTGAACTAAACAGAATAGTTAGCACTCCTGCCTCTCAACAAGGAGGGCGTTTGATCCTTTGGCCGGACCACTAAGAGAATATTGTATATTCTATTCTTGTGGAGTCTCCCCCTTATGGGACCATGGGTTTTCTCTCTAGGTACTCCGGCTTCCTCCCATTATCCAAAGTCATGCATGTATACAGAAGGTGAATTGGTAAATCTAAAAACTTTCATGTGTGCCTCTGTCTGAGTTCCGCAATTAACCGGCCATTGTCCAAGTCGTACCCTGCATAATGCCCATAGTGGCTGGGATGGACTGCAGGTATATGGCAGTCCATTGTTGTCCATGTTTATACAGCACCTATGGTAGGCTCTAAGCATTTAGTGACTTAATAGAGCCATTCTTAAGGTCAAGACTGTCGTGGCCCTATTAAATTTCCATGCAGACCCCCAGCTATAGAACTTCCCTCCATTCAAAAGATTATGTCATGTTTTTTTTCATATATTTTTTATAAAAACATTTCAAAAACACTGACCGGTGGCTAAAAATTGTTTTAAAGTAATATTTTAAAACAAGTATATAACTGTAATTAATTTTAAATTAGATTGTTTTTCTATGTACTTAATGTTTTTTGGTACTTCATATTTTCATTGACCAATTGTCTTTGTATATTTTTGTATGTTTTATTTGTTGTTATGGACCAAAACCATGTGTCTGAAATAAAGAATGAATAGAAATTGAATTGAAATATAGACAGCCCTTAGGGGTTCTTCTGCAGTACCTTCATGGACCCCCAGGGGGCCCTAGACCCCACTTTGGGAACCACTGACTTAACATGTAGCCTTTAGCTGGTCTAGCCTTTATCCTTGAATATAGGCTTTAACACAGCTCATTAATGTTATCTACCCCCTCTCTAACAGCACACACATTTAATCAGTCAGTTACCATTTCCCCATTAAAAATGCATTGTTAATTTGGTCTGCTCAACCTCTGTTTCCTATCTGCTTCCAGCTCATCTTGATTACAAACTATTATTATACACTAAATTTTGCACTCAGCCCCTTTCAAGTTCCTAATTTCCTATTTCCCTAGTCCAATAACATCGTCATTTTTTACATTTCCCATACAACAAAGTAAAAATATCTTCCACAAGTTTTCATAAACTCTGACAACTATTGGAAAGTATGGTGCAAAATCTCGTCTTTGGGATCTGTCGGCCCCGATCTGGGTGAGGGCTCTGCCTATTGGGTGGCCCGATAAGAAAGTGAGGAAGAGCAGATTAAAAGGAAGCCAGGGTTTCGGCCGGAGGGTGCAGAGGGGCTCATTGGTCACTGTCACCCACTAAGCCATCTTTTTCCAAAGCGCAGTGTTATTTAGCACCAGCATCGGCCCCTGTGGTCTGTGGCGTGGAGAGGATAGTTCTCAGACATAGAGATAAATGTGATGCCTCATGATCACGCTGGATATATCTCTCCTCAAATAGGGTTTTAGTACGGCTGTTAGTAAATGGCAAACAATCAGAGGCACAGGCTGAGAAGGCAGGTTTGGTCACGCAGTTAGTTAAGGTGCACATTAAGATAACACTACAGACTTACATTTCTATTGATGCTTGAGTTTTATTACTTACATAAAACAAGCCTTTTTTTAAGCAAACATTAATTTCTGTTGTTATTAAAGATAACCTAACTATTTTTGTCCCTGAATATGAGGTTAACACGTTTAAATCAAATATTAGTTTTGCTGATTACAATGGTACAGCTGATTTGTTCACAAATACAAACTTCTTTCCATTACGTCCTAGTTGTTGATGTTCGGAATTGTGTTTTGGTTGTAAACTCCACCCATTTGCAATCGTGCAATAATAAATAACAGAATAAATCATACAAACTACTGGTTTTAACTTCCAGCTAAGAATTTTGCTCAGAAATTTGGTATTTTATACAATCTTTATGTGTTTTATGATCGGAGAACATGAATTATCACACTATAGGCATCAGAAAAAGTATCACTCAGGTACCAATATCGAAAACCAGGTATCATTTAAGTACTGGTATCTGAAAAATCTGAATGGTACCCTGCCCTACTCACACCAAGGCCAACCTTACCTTGCCCCGGCCCGAACATCCATAAAGCATTAAACATGTGGCTGATGTGAGAGCTCCCAGTCACAGTACGCTTCGGGACTGGCACGGTTGGAGGAGGTGGTCCACAACATGGCACGGTTGTGAATGTGCACGGCATGTGCACATTCACAACAACCAGATGTAATACGCCCTTTGTTGCTTTAATAATATTACATTTCTGAAATATTTGCACATTACAGAAACAAAAATCTGAAGAGTGCCATCACATTCTTAACAGAGTAGAACTTTTGCTTTTCATGGTCAACAAATGTAACAAGAGAGGTTGCTTGCTGTACCTCGCAAACCCAGGAGGGCACTGAGACTGAATGTTAGACCATGTTATGACTTCAAATGATCTCAGGATGAACATGAAAAACTCTTTGTTTTAAGCAACCAAGAAATTCCAGGTACAAGTTCCCAAAAAATGAAGAATGATTTATGAAGAGGCAATACATCATCCCACTTGAAGACTTCCACTGAGGCTATGAAGAATGGAAAAATGACCTGGAGCGTTGAGTACACTCATAAGATGCGATAATTAGAAAGAGACAATGTTTGATTGTTAAATGTATTTATTAAAAGAATTTTACAAATATCATTCTCGCTTTACTTTCTAGAAACACTTTTTTATATGAGCCAAAGTCCTCAAACATCAGTCCATCCTCTCTCACTTGTTTGTTGTCAATTCATTGAGTTTCTTCTCTGTCTGCTTCTAACAGTCTTCTCCAGGCGTGTTATTAGACGCGGCCCAAAAGACTGAGAGGAAAGGAATGGGAGAGTGCTATAACTCAAATTGCAGAGTCGAGAATGCAAACGTGATCAGATAGCGGCGGGACATTACCATTTCTATTACTGCGCTTTTGCCTCCAGCCCAGCGTCCATAAGATTGGAAATAATCTGTTTTTTTCCCCACCAATAAAGTGAGGGTGCTTTGTCAAAGATTTAAAAAAAAAAAAGATCTAGGATACATTAATAATTTATGGGGAATGTGTGATTTTTGTATACTGTGTGCGGTGTGAGAATGGGGATGAGTGATCTTGGAGGAGGCAGTGGTGAATGGGAGGTCCAGCTCTGTTCTATGCTCCATTAGCGGCCGGTGTGTAATAGCTCGGGTGGACATGTGTTGGGCTCAGATAACAGACCAGTGGAGGGGAGTGTGACAGAGAGAGAGGGACAGACCCAACACTCTGGCCTCATGTTCTGCGTAATGACACGGCTGGATTTCCAGTGTCGCAACACCAGACCATTTATATCAATAGTCTCAATCGTACACATCCAGTTTTCTCACAATGTAAAGTATAGCATTTCAGATTTAGTTAAAAAAAAAAAAAGTATAATTATATATGTAAATATAAGTTTTCACTCAATGACACAATTGATTTGGCCTTGCTGTACCTACCCATTCATGTGAATAGTCCCGTATGCTAATTTGTACTGCAGGCTGGTGCCTATGGGCCTATCCCTTTAACTTCTATACTAAGAAATACATTTGTAAAAAAAAAAAAAATTGTTAAACTATGTTCCTGACTCCTCCCTTATTGTTTTTTTTTTTTTTCTTTTAAGCTTTAAAAAATATTTCTTGACAGCGGTGCAAGCCAGTTAGTTTAATTTAATTACTTACACTATCCATTGAGGTGAACAAGAATAAACAGCGTTTTTAGTGTAGCAAACGGTGGCAAAAGAAAGGTCATCCACACAGTTATGTTGCCAGTTAAAGGGTGAACCACCCAAGATTAGGAAATGGCCACACTGACAGACGAGTATTCGCTGTCAGTCATTCACCAGGGGAGATTTACCAACTCACCTACTGTATAGCAACAAAAAGTTCAAAGGCAGTCATCTGGACCTGATTTTGTAAAGTTGAAGACGTTTCAGCTCTTATCCAAGAGGCTTTCTCAATTCTGAAATTGAACTGGTAAGAGAGCTGGTTTATATTCTCCTGGGAAGGAGGAGTTTAGACCTGAAACTAACTTCTATTGGTTCAGGAGACTATGCATAGCCTGAGTGGTTTCGGGATGTTAGGAGTCCTTTGTCCTCAGCTGGAGTGAAGTGGACAGGGGGCCCTCCTGAGCCTGGGCAGCTCCTTCAGATGTTAATGACCTGAGTGAAACTGGTTTGTTTTGTTTGGGTTTCAAGAGACTGATGTAAACAGATAGATGATTGTGTCTGAGACCACCATTTCTATTAAGAGAAGGTTTATCTCTTTTGACAAAGATTGCTTCTTTCACTCCTCGCTCAAACCATCCTTTTTCTCTGGCTAAGATTTGGACCTCACTGTCCTCAAAGGAGTGGTTTGTGGCCTTCAAGTGTAGGTGCACTGCAGACTCTGGTCCACTGGAGTTGGCCCTGCAGTGTTGGTATAACCACTTGTGCAGAGGTTGTTAATGAGGTTTCTCCAGTGTATTAATCTGATCTGCCTTTGAACCTTTTGTGTGATGCACAATTCCCCTGGATGAATGACTCTTCACAGACACCTACTGTATAGTACTTGCATATTTGGATGTTGGAAAAAAGCTAGAACTCTTCACATACACAGATTGTCCAGTGGTCAAAATTACAAACTCCTTGTGAGAAATACCTGGGAAAACCACACAAATGTAGCTTGATTTAATGAAAAGCTAACGTCAAATGTGACTCATTACAGAATTACTTAGAGGTACAAATTCTGCTCTTTTGGAATGGCCCTTTTTTCTTTGTTAATCTAGTGCATGTTGTCAGATGGCCCTAGCATGCCCAGCCAGCCCTTCTTGAAAGCAGGAGTGTCTGGTTTCTCAGCCATAGCAAACTGTTTCCACTCAGTTGATTTGGACCTGGCCTATCACAGCGCATCTTACGAAAACGGCATCAGTGGAGCGCTGCTTATGTCGCGCCCTTGGTTTCTCCGATTGGTGACCCTGCCTCTGGATGCCCATAGAAATGAAATTCAAACCATGTGGTCCCGTACCCAAGTCTGCAGGCTAAGATGCCCCACTCAGGAAATGTTTTGTAATTTGGTTTGGCCTGGTTAGAAAACATTAGCAAGTGTATCAATCTATAGCCTTTATATTTTTTGGTAACGGAGCAATTAGCAGTACAGAAAGTTCTTAAAAAATTCTTAAAATACAACCCTCTTAGACCACAACAGTTTATCAGAATCTGTCAGTTGGCAAATTGAACTTACTACTATTATTGTTGTTGTTAAAATTTGTGAGAATATTTTTAACAAATGTACTTTCAACAACTAGTAAATGGGTAAAAAAAGCTTATTTTAATTACACCACTTTTGGAACATTAACCTGCCATCAAGACCAACTTTCTAACAATGCTTAACTAAAGTGTATTGTAGAGATATGCTTAGCCTCTAATAAAAATCATAGTTATACTTCCAGACTGTCCATATTTCTACCTTTTAAATGTTAACTCCCGAAAGAATAAACGTGGACCAAGGCTAATAACTGGGAAGCAAGAGCCAGATAAAGTCAGTCATTCATATGCTTTACATTCATGACCATCTAGAGACAAGGGAGCTGCTGAAAAAAGCCCTGCAACAATGGGCTGACAGTGCCATTAATAGTCTAGACCGAGACTAATTGATTTACCAGTGTCACAGACTTTGGCCTCACTGAACTCACTCTAACTCATGGGGACTGTTGGATTATGCAGACTACACCCAGACCTTACATTCAGGCTTCTCCCAATTCGTTCTCACAGAGCCACTGCTGCTGTCTACGAGCCCACACACACACACATGTATGCACTTCAACTTAAATATTTATGGCATGGGTATTAAATCAGGAAATATCAGGCTAAAATTAAAATACAGGTTCGCCGAGGGGACAAAAACAAACAGCATTTGCAATTCAGATAGTGTCCCATCTGATTGCTGCATAAAGTGTATTTATAAATCAGTGAATGTGCTTTAGAGCCGTATTAAAAATGACATTTGGTCTAGTTGACATGGAAGATGCATTTACGCTGATGTTTCAAATGGAAAAGTTGACTGGTGTATCAGAGTCTGAGGTCAAAAAAAAAAAAAAAAGTCTGAGGTCAGCAAGGTAAAACAAATTCCTTCAAAATATTGACTTTGCCCTCAAAATCACTGGGCTACCTCCTGAGAGACTGCACTATGTAAGTTGAGGTATTATATTGACCAGGAGCCCACATGCATATGACAAATTGTATTTCTTTCTTCTTTTTGTGTTTGTTAGTGCTCCTGCCGGCCAACAACAATCTGTGGGTTTCTATGTCCTAGGTTGTCCTAAGTCCCTTGGATATGAGAGCCCTGCAGTTAACTCCCCATTGTCTAGGCTAGGGTGTACCCTGCCTCAGGCCCATAGTTGTCTGGAATAGGCTTTTCTTCAGGTTTGAAAAATAACCATCATTGACTCAAAACATTTTTAGTAACACAAAAGGTTAAAGGGATTGACTTTTACCTGTGTATGTGTGCTAAGCCAGAACTAAGCTTTGCACTGTCTGTTGATGTGGAAGTACGATGGTTAATATTGTCACTGACTGCAGTAATGTCATCACCTTTTTATGGCAAGGTTGCAAGTTTGATTCCCAGTCCAGGCGGGGCATGTCTGTGAGAAGTCTGTGTGTTCTCCCTGGCAGAATTTACCCAAGTTTTGAAAAATCAGTACTTTTGTTTATGGATGCAAGGTAATGGCGATATTGAGATAGCAAGAGCCTCTCAATATCATCGTGGTCTCGTTATGGTATCAATACTGTGAGGCTCCCCACAATATCAAAATAAATATCGTATCGTCAGGTTAAAATTGTGATAATATTGTACCATGAGGTCTGGATATCGTTACATCCCTACTTTTGTTGCATAACTGTTATTTGGTTTCTAGTTATGGAGTAATAAGTCTACAATACAATGATTATGTTCAGTTTTTGACTAGAAGGCTTACTTGCTTTGGCATCTATGTTGCATTTACTGTCTTAATCTGCAGTCTTTCTATCCTCCCAATTTGATAGGCATGCATGCTAATTCATTTGTTTGTAAAGATGTGTTTGTCCTTGAACCCTGAGTAAGGCCATGTTGAGCCGAAACGTTGTGTAGTGCATATGTTTTAATCTTGGAGAGCCATGATTTAATAAAGGCTTTTTAACTATACAAAAGACAGAGTGCCTAAGATTCTGTTTTCTGTGGAAATGTGGAAGAAAGTGTTCAATTTTTTTTTTTTTTTTTTTTTTTTTTTACCCACGGAAAATAACTTAATGTTTTTATGTTGAGTTTATTGGACTTTGTCATAGTACTTTAACTGTAAACACACTCTATCATCTAGGCCTATAATTCATATAGGCATGCGCATTATTAGAGTCACTATAGCTATGACAGGCTGAATTTGTCATCGCAATAGTCCAAATTATTGCATAAGGATGAGCCAAAGCACTATGATATAGAAGTATTAGTTTTTGGATTCTAACAGATTTGTCATAGTAAGTAGAGCACTCTCTAAAGCTAGCATTTAACTGCTCTTTTTTTTTGTTGATCACACTGCTTTGTTGTTTAGTCTCTAGCTTTATTCTCATTAGTCTTTGCTTGACTCAGCCGAGCATCATTAAAAAGGTCAGACCTCATTGGCCCAAACCTCCCCATATTGGCAAGCATGACTCAGCAGAGATTGCAGGTGACTCTATAGAAGAAACATATTGGTTTCCATGTCACTATTTCTCCACACTAGCTGGTAACTTTTTACTTAACATTGATCTATTAAGCCAATTAGCTCTTAACTCTCGCCTTGGGCCAAATCAGAGCTGCAGTGGCTGCCCTGCCCACTGTTTTAACTTCACTGCGGAACACATTGATTCACTTTAGGTTCATTTTGTATCTTTAAATCTTCTTTGTTAGTGTCCCAGGACTGGTGCTTATTGGCCAAAAGTGTACAATGTTCGACACATTCTTTCTGCAAGAGCTGGACCACAATAAGGCTCTATAATAAGATATTAAAGTCTGTGTTATTGTATTTCTTTCTGAATATAGGTGTACAGAGCAGAGATCAGCATATGCTAACTTTCTGAAACGTGGTCACTTGATTAAATTGGTCCCCTTTGGTTAGTTCCCCTGCCTGTCATGCACGTGACAAGGGTTAAAATTGCCAAAGGGGGGTCATCCTTGTGCCAGTTCCAAGCCTGGATAAATGTAAAGTGTTGTGTTAGAAAAGGCATCTAGTGAAAACTTATACTATATTTTCAAAAGTGTTTGCTCACCTGCCTTTACACACACATGAACTTAATTCCTAATCCATAGGGTTTATTATTATGCCGACCCACCCTTTGCATCTATAACAGCTTCAACTCTTCTGGGAAGGCTTTTACAAAGGTTTAGGAGTGTTTATGGGAATTTTTGATCATTCTTCCAGAAGCACATTTGTGAGGTCAGACACTGATGTTGGACGAGAAAGTCTGGCTCGCAGTCTTTGCTCTAATTCATCCCAAAGATGTTCTATCAGGTTGAGGTCAAGACTCAGTGCAGCCCAGTCAAGTTCTTCTACACCAAACACGCCCGTCCATGTCTTTATGGACCTTGCTTTGTGCACTGGTGCAGTCATGTTGGAACATGAAGTGTCCATCCCCAAACTTTTCCACATAGTTTTCCACAAAGCTGCAGCCTAGCTGCTTGATTTTATCCACCCGTGGCCATGGAAGTGATTGGAACACCTGAGCTCAGTTATTTGGGTGGGTGAGCAAACACTTTTGGGAATATAGTGTATGTAAAATTATCTGTGAAGACTCTAACAGAATCACAAATACAAGGAAAAAAATAAGTCATCTGGACTTGTTTTTTGTTTGTTTAGTTTTTTTAAGTTGAAGACGTTTCACTTCTCATCCCAAGGGGCTTGTGAATTCTGACTCAAAATGGTAAGAGATTTTTTCCTGCTCCTAGGAGGGAGGTCAGCAGAAGTAATTTGTCTCATTCCAGCAGAGGACAAATGACTTCTAATGACCCAAAATTACTGTAGCTTTTCATCCACTCTAGACCAATAGGTTTTGGTTTTAGGTCAAAAGTCCTACCTCCTAGGAACAAAAAAACTCAGCTCTTTTATCAGTTAAAATCAGAATTGACAAAGCTTTTTGGATGAGAGGTGAAACGACTTTTAAAACCTTGTGTTTACTGTAAAAATAAAAATTGTATAATAATGGATTACATAAGTAAATCTCTTAATAGCTTTTTTTGCCAGATGACTCTAACTTGACTGACCAAAGCCTGTAAATTGAGTATTGCTCATTCAAAGCAGGACATTTTCCCTTTTTACTTGTCTAATAATGAGCCTAAATTCATTATACAAAAAGACTGCGTGAATACTGAAGGTTAAAGGTCAACTCCTTCATGTGTTTGCCAGAGCTCTAATGGTCCTTGATGAGCCGTTAGCTGCTGGCGTCGCTGCCACAGAGGCTGCTGGCCGTTGTTGTTGTTGTTGTTTTTGTGGGCCATTTTTGCAGTAATTGTCGACTCTTTAAAAAGCAGCCAGCTACACTAGTTTGCTTGACAAATTGGAAACAAAGTGTAGAAAGGTCAAAGTTTTTTTTTTTTTTTTTTGTTTGTATTCCAAGTGCCTCTGGTTTGTGATTCAAAGTAAAGGCCACTGTGCCTGATGCATTTGGGCGGCTCGCTCTGCACACAAAGGAAACT
Source organism: Bostrychus sinensis (assembly GCA_020698575.1). Lineage (NCBI taxonomy): Eukaryota > Metazoa > Chordata > Actinopteri > Gobiiformes > Eleotridae > Bostrychus > Bostrychus sinensis. The sequence continues at coordinate 22,475,359 of CM036259.1, read as the reverse complement.
AGGAACAGAGATGGGCTTTCAACTAACATGGAGACTTCTTACCACAAGATCATTTGACGTAAGACATCATGTTTGAATCACTGGACCATGACAGGCATCCTCATTATACAAGCTTTTATCTACAGTATCACCATGGCACTGTTTGTTTGTATTATGACAATTTACTGTAAATGTATCTGTGGACTGAGCAAGCATGGATAAGTCTGCAGTAAGTAATGGTTCAGTGTAGTTCAAACAAGCCTTTTTTTTTTATCTTTGTTGTTAGTTTTTGTTTGTATTTTTGCTGGCCTTTATGTTTCACAAAGTTTTTAGCTCAAAAAATAAATTTTTATATGCATTCCAAACTTGTGACTTTAAACCCTCAGACTGGCAAACCCATTTCTCTAACAAACTTTATCCACTTCGAGCCTTAGAAACTTAATGCTTATATAAGTTTTTTCAAATTTAATACTAAATATAATTATCTTGTGCTCTTATTATTGAATTATCTCATAAAAATATGTCACCATATTGTTATTAAGTTGAGTTAATGATATTATTGACCTCATGTACCCTTCACTGGTTGGCTGTGCACTACAGGTTTCATTTCAAAATCTTGGCCATTGCTTATAAAACTCTTCTGGTCATGCTTCAAGTTACCTGGTGACCTCATCCTCAGGCACGTTCCATGACGTAGTCTCAGGTCCGCCGACCAGGAGCTGTTAATTGTTCCGTGAACAAGGTTTAAATCAGGATTATGGAATGCACTTGTACTTGTCCCAAGAGCCGTTAAGTCTGTCAAGTCACTCAAAATGCACCTAAAAGCCATTTGTATACAGTAAGTGTAACAACTAATATTGTAATAATGGCCAATAATGCAATACCTACCAATAACGTAATCATTTTGTTAATTTTATATATAATAAAGCTAATAATGCAGTGGTGAAGTCTACGTGAAACGCAGGTATATGCCATACTAGGAATGCTGCAGATTTCCATATACCCACTTCAAAGTGTGCATTGATGCGTAAGAATCATTATTTCCTTGGTGATTCCATCTCTGTTTACAGAGACCAGCGCTAACTCTTCACATCCTCTCTCCTCCTGTTCCCGTCACTGAAGCAGCGCAGCAAACAGAACTCTGTGGAAGACTCATTTCTCATTGGCTCCTCTGACGCTTGTCCCGCCTCCCCCGCACTCTCATTGGTTGTCTCCCGTTCATGAACGCGTGTATTGTGAACGCGTCTCAGCAGCGCAAGATTCAGACAGAAAACAAATTATATCAGCAGAAGACAATAATACAGCTGTAGAGCTTTATTAAAATACAATAAATTAGGCGTGGGACACGGATTCTAGAGAGGTATGAGCTACAGCAGGAGAGGAGGTCACAGTGAGAGTTAGAGACACTGAGCTAAAATGTAAGTAGGCTAATTAGCATTTTAAGTATAAGCTACTGAGACAACTGACCAAACATTTTTACTCTGTTCATTAAACTGAATATTTTGTCAGGTATCAGAGGAGGAAACTAAGGCAGAAGGCTGTGTGTACGTGTAAAGAATGTACAGTATTAAAGACAAATACAGCTACAGCAGAAGATGCTAAAGGAGGCTGATATCAACAGTGACAGTCTGTAAATCTGACTTTCAGGACAAGGTAGGCATTTTTACTGAGCACTGCTTCTCTTATCTCCTTAAGTAAAGCTCTATTAGGGGCCATCACATAACAGCAGGTGGTGACAATTTGTGTGTTCAAAGTATTTCAATGTATAGGTGTTGTACAGCACATATGATTGTGTTTTTTGTGATATTTGTAGAAGATTAATTTAGCCTATTAAAATTGTTTGACTGGTTTTGGGAATTGAAGTAACTGAGAGATGCATTTTGCATTTTATCGTGAGACTCTGAGTGGTCCCAGAACACTGTCCAGTGCCTAGTTTTCCACTTGAATCAAAATAATTAAATTTGTGTCCAATAATAATTACCAACAAACTATAAACCACAGTATATATCTTTATTGTACCATAGGCAAAGCAGGCCAATTTGGCTGCTCCAGCACTTCTGCATGCTGAATGGTTGATAGTATAAAATCACCTTTAACCACCCTTTACTTGCTCTGGGTCTTGGTGTTGTGCAGTTTGTTGATCTTTGTTTTTTGTTTTTCCTCAGTTAAGCTTTTGATTTAAAACTAGACTATTCCTGTTTGGCTAAATAATGTATAGGCCCTACATAGCCTACCCTAAAAAACACATCCCAGAAAAACATGTTAATAAGCAACACTAACGCGGGTGCTGGGAAGTCATCACAGTATACCCACTACAAAAATTTAGACTACACCTCTGTAATAATGTAATAAAATGTTTAAGCCAATATAGTTGACTATGGAACATCCAACAAAAATGTCATTTTTTTGTTGTGATGTAGGTAGCTTGGATGACAAAGCGTCTTCATAGACATACCTATAGGCAAATTAATAATATTCTAAATAGAACATTTAGTACAAGGAACAATTCTCAAACTGGCTCGTACAATCAACCTAAACTATTTTGGATAAGCAAACTGCAAAAAAGAAAAACATCTTAGTTACAAGAAATGCAGTCCTATTGATGCATTATTACATTATAGGCTGCAGTTATTACATTTTCATAGGATTTAGACCAGTGCTAGGTCAATGACGTAATAACTTATTACAATATTGGCAAGTTATTATGTTATCGGTTGCTACAATAGGCTATAGCTTTTTCCAAGGTGCTATGACCACTGTTACCACAATGAGCTTTCTATTTTGTGTGTTGTGCAGCCATATTGTTTGTATTTTATTGGATTTTATTGCTCCTTTGTGTTTTAAACCTGTGAAGTACCCTGTGAGGCTCTATACAAATAAACTTCACTTACCTACTCCTGGACATAAACCTGGCCTGATCTTAAAAATTAAATCAAAAATAGTCAACAGGCCACATTTGTCTTCTGGACCATAGTTTGGGCACCCCTGGTCTAGGTGATCAAAAATATATAATAGACAGTCATCATATCCAGTTCCAAAATTCACTAGTGCTAGCAAGCCAGGAACATATTTAAAATTAGAACTTTTTTCTGCTACTGAATGCCATTGTCTTCATCCATCATTAATTCATCAATGTCAGGCAGTTGAACAAGGTAGAATAAAGGGGTCATATTTTTAGTCTAGTTCAGTGGTTTCCAAACTATGGCCTGTGGGCGAAATGCACCATTTTTGGTTGAGGTCAGGCTTTATTCTCAATAGGCCCAAATTGCAGCAGGTAGAACTTTTTATCACAAGGTAAAATGCTTTATATTTGAGGTGAACCTGGCATAAAGTTAGAAAAAATTAATAAATTTGTAGTTGAGGCACTGAAAACAAATCATCCATACTGTGTGCCAGTCCTAAGCCCAGATATTGAGTTGATAAAGAAGTTGACATACATCATCTGTAATGAGTCAGTCAGTTCAGTGTATATTTTTCAGTATGTGGCCCTCAATAAAAAATAGTTTGGATATCACTGGTCTAGTTTGGAACTGACTTAAAATAACAGTGCAATGGGCAAACATGGGCTCTTTAGAACCATCTGTGAGCTGCTGCAGGAGAATAACAGTAAAGGTCATTTTTGGAAAAACACAAATCTCCAGAAAATGGATTTTGTTTCTACATAGTAATTGGGCTCATCATTTGGCCTATTTATACTGGGTTTGTTTGCAGCTAACATGTCGTGTCCCTGCAGGGCTACTGTAGGTTACAAAAGGATGTGAGGCTTTTCATTGTATGCAATTTCACAAGAGAAGCTGCAGATAAACTACATAATCCAACTGTAAGTAACCTAAGCTGGACAAAACAGAAATTTTCTTTAAAGAGTTTTTTCCATTGTAAAGTGTAAGAAAGGGTACAGGCGGATTAACCCAGAATGCACCAGTGCTGAACCCGTGAATCCGGTGTAAATGGCCAGCGCAGAGCAGTGTGAAGATGCTGGAAATCGTCAAACCTGGCATCCTGCGAGGTGCGCCTCCCTCGTCCAGATGGAAGGATTTACAAGTATGGGAAAGAAATGAAACAAAAGCAGGAGGCACAGAGTCTCCTCAGTCTCGGAGCAGCGAGGCAGGGTATGATTTCTGGACAGGAGGCACTGGCACACTGTTGTGATGAACAGGTGTGGAGCAGATACCAGTCAAAGCTAGAATTATGGTGCTGATGAATAGAAATAGGTCATTTTCTTCCAGATGTGAGCTGTCACTGGGATTTTGCCTTATCTAGAGTGAGCGGAGACTGTTAATGCGGGTTACCATTATGTCAGTCATAGGCTAACAAGGGCAATTTTCTACCTGTCTCCTTTTTTCTTTGTGCCATAAAATCTATAAAAAGATTATGACAGTACTACAAAATTGGACTCGGCATTTTGCATTTACAAAAGCAAGAATAGCAGCCTCACGTGTACTGTTGTCTACTGCCTATTTCTCTTGTTTATGCCTGCCTGTTTATGTATGTTTGATTGGTGTAAATTAGCATTTTTGCTATAACCTGGTACAATCCATATTTACTTTTTTATAAAGGGAACAACATCACTTTGTTTGTTTCCTCTCTGTTTTTGCTCTTGTTTTCTTCTCTTACTATCCATACAAAGGTTTGGTGTGCCTTTGGCTGCTCTGCCGTGATGAAACAATTAAAGCCATTGCTGACTTGTTGATATGACTAACCAGGATGTGTTGCTTCCTCTTGAGACTTCAAGAACATCCGGTCAGTTCTACCATTCTTGCAAGGCTGTTTTTTTGCCAAGATACACCAGGGGGAGGTGCAGTGGGTTTTATTCACCCTACAACAGTTAATTTAGCTATCACACTGACTTCAAAACTGTTCATTTATATTAAATGCTAAATCAATTTTCTTAAACTATTAACCATGTTATAGTGTTCTTTCCACCTCAAAAACATACCTGGAGTATTTTTTTTCATGCTTCTAAGTAATGCTGTAGGCTGATGCCATCTCTTTTCTTAAGAGCTGGAAACACTTGGGGCCCTATTTTCCACATGGCTTTGGCGTGGCGGTTTCAGAGACGGCTGATATTTGCTATTTTGTGCAGCCCGTCTCCGCCAAGACTAGGAGGTGTGGTGGTCTGAACAAGAGGCAGCCTGGTCTAACACCAGGGCGTGGTGTGGGGCAGGGAACTACTGTCACTAAAGCAGTGGCTTGAATCTGAAGCAGGTGATTTCAGCGAAGCACTGCACGTGCAGATATACTCACAATATAAAGTCAATAAAATAAAAGTTAGAATATTTAAAAAATATATGATTTAGGCCTAATTACTATTGTGTACTTGGAGAGAAATGTCACATCAGCGGCTGATCTTTTCTGTGCCTCTCCAGCATGCATTTTTTTTAGCAGCAGCGCGTCAACCCAGGTTTCGAGCACAGCTTTCCCCTTTCATTTTTCCCCTTTGGCCAAGTTCGCGGATGTAGCATAAATCCAACTGAAAAATTCTGTTGAGCAAAGTCCCGCTGCACTGTTCTAACCTGCGCGCTCAGAGGCGACAGTTCACTTTCGTTAAGACGCAGTAATTAATCACGCACTCCGTGGATGAGAGACAGAGACAAACGCATCTATTTTGTGTAAAATGGCACAGTTCACTTGCTTGGATGTAAAGCACGGCTTATTTCATGATGCCTCACTGTAAAAGCTTTTTATGCTTATTAATTTATTTCGTATTATTATTGTAGTTTGATTAGTGCCTTATTTTCTCTTTGTTATAGGCTACTGCTAAGAGATTATTTTCCTCTAGACTAGCCTACATTTTTTTGTTTGATTGGCTTTATTTTTACTTAATATGAGGGCTTTATATGATCGTTTTTTTTTACTGTAAAGCCAAAATAAATAGGCTACGTCAATTATAATTAATATTGTCTACCTCAAGAGCAGATCTTATACTGGGCCGCGGCTCTCACCTGTCTCCCTCTGTCCTCTCCTCTCACCTGTCTCCCTCTGTCCTCTCCTCTCACCTGTCACCCTCTGTCCTCTCCTCTCACCTGTCACCCTCTGTCCTCTCCTCTCACCTGTCTCCCTCTATCCTCTCCTCTCACCTGTCACCCTCTGTCCTCTCCTCTCGCCTGTCTCCCTCTGTCCTCTCCTCTCGCCTGTCTCCCTCTGTCCTCTCCTCTCACCTGTCTCTCTCTGTCCTCTCCTCTCGCCTGTCTCCCTCTGTCCTCTCCTCTCACCTGTCTCCCTCTGTCCTCTCCTCTCACCTGTCTCTCTCTGTCCTCTCCTCTCACCTGTCTCCCTCTATCCTCTCCTCTCACCTGTCACCCTCTGTCCTCTCCTCTCGCCTGTCTCCCTCTGTCCTCTCCTCTCACCTGTCTCCCTCTGTCCTCTCCTCTCACCTGTCTCCCTCTGTCCTCTCCTCTCACCTGTCTCTCTCTGTCCTCTCCTCTCACCTGTCTCCCTCTATCCTCTCCTCTCACCTGTCTCCCTCTGTCCTCTCCTCTCACCTGTCACCCTCTGTCCTCTCCTCTCGCCTGTCTCCCTCTGTCCTCTCCTCTCACCTGTCTCCCTCTGTCTTCTCCTCTCACCTGTCTCCCTCTGTCCTCTCCTCTCACCTGTCTCCCTCTGTCCTCTCCTCTCACCTGTCTCCCTCTGTCCTCTCCTCTCGCCTGTCTCCCTCTGTCCTCTCCTCTCACCTGTCTCCCTCTGTCCTCTCCTCTCGCCTGTCTCCCTCTGTCCTCTCCTCTCACCTGTCTCCCTCTGTCCTCTCCTCTCACCTGTCTCTCTCTGTCCTCTCCTCTCACCTGTCTCTCTCTGTCCTCTCCTCTCACCTGTCTCCCTCTGTCCTCTCCTCTCACCTGTCTCTCTCTGTCCTCTCCTCTCACCTGTCTCCCTCTATCCTCTCCTCTCACCTGTCTCCCTCTGTCCTCTCCTCTCACCTGTCACCCTCTGTCCTCTCCTCTCGCCTGTCTCCCTCTGTCCTCTCCTCTCACCTGTCTCCCTCTGTCCTCTCCTCTCGCCTGTCTCCCTCTGTCCTCTCCTCTCACCTGTCTCCCTCTGTCCTCTCCTCTCACCTGTCTCTCTCTGTCCTCTCCTCTCACCTGTCTCTCTCTGTCCTGTCCTCTCACCTGTCTCCCTCTGTCCTCTCCTCTCGCCTGTCTCTCTTTGTCCTCTCCGCTCATGCATCTCCTCCTCACCACAGATCGCTGTCTGTTTATGCCGCTCTGAGTCTGGACACTGGAGATCAGTAGCTACTGCTTTGCGCAGGCAGTGAGTTCATCTTAAAGCAGCGATTTTAACGTTAACTGTCTCTTAATTTTCTCACCAATATCGTTGTTCACTTGTTCAGCTCCAGCTTTTAAGTCCTTAAATAATTCTGACTATTGAATGAGTTTCTTATTTTTGTATTCAGATAATTCAACACAATAAGGAAAACGGATAGCTACATTTATGGGACTCATGTAATGTTTATTAACTATAACGTGACTTGTCTTTATTATTATTAATATTATTATTATTATTATTATTATTATTATTATTATTATCAAATGCCTCATGAAGTCTATAAAATGCCACATAAATGTTTTCATTTTCATTTTAATGATCCTCTCTTCATGTGTTGAGTGGCACTGTGAGAGAGCTCTGATTGGTTCAGAGCAGACACGCCTCTCACACTGAAGCGCAGCCTCTTTGAACTTTTTCCCAGCCCAAGTTCAGCCTCTTCAGACCAACATCTATGCCGTTTAAGTAGGGACAAAATTGATCTGGATTCGCACCCTGACGTACCTCCGTCTACACCACCGCCTCCGCCAAGATTGTCTATATATGGCCCTTGGTCTCACAGCTCTATGTAGACTCATGAAGCCAGGAAGTGCTCCTGTGCATTTCTAAAGCCCATACACTGCCCCTGAACTCACTCTGATAATTTCAGCGCTTAGCTTGCCGTTACTAGGAAGCCATCGGCTCATTTATTTATCTGTTAGTGTCATAATAATAATAACCATGTTAAATAGCCATTTTATGCTCTGTCTATTCCCCATCAATGCCAGCAGGGGGCGTCAGGCGCCTAATCCAAAAGATGTTTCCCACACATGAAACATGAAATTCTAATGCAGGGGTGTCTAAAATTCTTTCAAAAAGCCTGGAAAAAGCATAATATAGTCCCTTTATAACTAAACCACAATATTATACTATGCTCAAAGCAATGTGTTCGCATCTAGCGGTGGTTTGAAACAATGCTGGGGCAACACTGGCAGCTATAGGCATGTTTTAGGTTTGACATCCATCCCAGTTTGGTGTGTGTAACAGTTACGGGTCAGCAGAATTTTTAAAAGTGACATTTTGTAGTATCTACAATAGCTTAATTTGTCCAGCTTCAAATGGTATTTGTGTGGACAGCAAAAGACTTTTCAATTTCCTTTCTTTGTTGATGTGTAAGGCCTGCCTCTCAAAAGAACTACAATATGCAGGAGCTGCATTAGCATGCGGCGCGCTGGCTGTGCAGTCCCATCAGCTTGTCAAACAAAATTACAGGTGCAGAACACACAGTGAATGGTTCCTCCACCACACGCTCCGGCACACTTCCCCGCTGCTTCCTCTTTGTTTAGACGCGCCGCTCTATCCCAGACTCATCCAATCAATGAAATTGCGGGTGATTGTTTGACTCAATCCAGCGCCTCCTTACCATCACTGCAGCGATCGATGGCCATTGCTCGTGCTGTCCCGCTGTCAGAGTGAAGGATGATTCAGGAACGTGTCAAGAGCAGAAATTATTCTATGTGGAGATTTATCTGATTATTTCTGAAGGATTAGTCCTTTTCATAGGTCCCCAGACACCACTTCACCTGTCAACAAATCAACACTTGAGCTACTCTTGTCTGCAAAGAATCAGATACACTATTTTAACTTACATAGACAGAAAGCTGGCATTAATGGAAATCAACACCACTTCTTGTTAAATTACCTCTAGTGTCTTGCTTTTTTCAATTTTCTAAGTGAAGTCAGATTCAAGATGACGTGTAACTTTTTGAAAGAATTTGTTTTGAATAGTACACATTATACATTAGTTGAACTGTGGCTAATTTCTATGACCCAAAATGTATGGTAGGTTGCATATGCCATGTTTTAAGGCACTATGAAACAGCAGTGGGTGTCTAAATCTCTTGACTACTACAAAATGCCCATTTTGTGCCATTTGGGGACAGCGTGACATGTAATAATCTTATAAAATTGCGACGTGTTTCCTTTTCACAGTCCAACAGGATTGCGAGGGCTAGCTGGTTACCCTGAATCCTTGATAAAGGATTAATTTTTCACAGTTTCTATGTGACATCCTGATATGCGTCTTTACAGTTATTTACCAATGGAGAGCTACACCTTTTGAGAATGATTCACATTTATGGCAGACAGCAGTGTCATAAGCATATACTATGACTCATAGTACAGCTCTCAGTATACATAAGAAGTAAACTAAAGGTTTTATTAGTATATTAATGAAAAATGTCCCCTGCATGCATGCAAATTAAATTGATTTCAATTGTCATTAGTGATTGAATATGACAATAAATGTGTTTCAGTGTGTATGTCTAATAGCCAACCATGTAACCAGAGTGTAACCCGCCTAAGGTGAAAAGCAGCTGGGATAGGCTCTAGCCACCTACAACCTCTAACATAAATAAGAAGAAGTTTGAGGTTAAGTGTAATTCTTTTAGTAGTTCAATTCTCACACAAAAGGTATTATATGGAGTAAGGGTGCTCCGATCGATCGGCCGCCGATCATGATCGGCCGATCATGGCTAAAAATAGAGTGATCGGTGATCGGTAAAATGGGCCGATCAGAAGGGCCGATCAAATTACAATAAACACGCGAGGCTCTCACATTTACTGTCCTGCAACTCCGGTTTGATTAAACAGCAGTAGCGTTATTTTAGCAGTGTTTTTAAGATAAGCCCTGGTTATAACTAACACAAACCTGCCCTGGAGGCGCTGCTTTGTGTCCCCGCTGTGTCCCCGCCTGCTTTAGGAGCGCACGGGACAGAACCGAGGCGCAGCAGTGCGTGTATTTGCAAACACCATCGTAAATAGAGCTACAGCTAACCCACTAACTGTTACGTTAAAAGGATTAAGAAAGTTCAGAGTCTGCCTGTGTCTTGTTGCGCGGAGAAAACTGTGCGTTTTGTGGCTTAAACTGCACCAAATGGCTGCTAATGGAAAGAGAAAGTACAATGGCAGCCCATGTGTCCGTGTGTCTGAGAGAGCACCTTTCATCGTTGTCTTCTCTGCTCTCTTTGCACGTTTTCTTCATTCAGACGTTGTCAAAACTGGCTGCAGGAGCTGTCTGCTCTTTAGTCCACTGTGTTTCAACCTGGTTTGGCTGCGCGTTACGTGGACGCAGGCGCTGCACCCGCGGACTCGCATTAAAGGAACCAATTAAGAACAGCTGATTTTTACATCAGCGGAGCATTCAAACAAAGCCACAGACACTGGGCACACATTAAAGACCAATAATGCAACAAAACCTCTTCTAAAACAAAAATAAGTAGAATTTTGTTGTTCTTTTATATTTACAAAGGCTACAGTATTTTTCAAATGGAACTAATAATAGCCTGCATACAATACATTACTACATTGAAGACCACGTGATCGGTATCGGCCGATCACAGCAGAGGCTGATCTGTGATCGGTGATCGGCCTCAAAAACCCTGATCGGAGCACCCTTAATATGGAGTCAGCACACAGTCAAATATTTCAAGCATTTATCTTTTATTTTGATGGTTATGTAGAATTATGTGACATTCAGAAGAACAAGTTAAGTTACTTTTACTTTGTTCAGTTTTTTGAAGAAAAAAGTATTTTCTGAGTATGCTCCAGTTTTATAAAACATATTTATACTTGATGAAAAAAAAATTTACTTAGGAAGCTATATAGATTCTGTAAAGAAGTAAAAGTATTCTTTGGTCTCTGGGGCAAAGTGGGAGGCTCACCTTGCAATAAGAAGGTCTCGAGTTTGACTCAAGAAGAAGAATGTTGCTTTGAAAAACACATTCAGAGTACTTTGTTCTTAAGTAAACTTTATACTCTACTCTGATAATATCATTCTGAAGTAACAGTCCTTACTGTATGTTTAAAGCAGAACAAAGTAAGTTTTTACCATAAATAAGTTTCAGAATCCGTGTGATGGTTAAATGAGTTGTTGTAGGGTAAATGAAGCGTCTGGCTGGTATCTTCCCCTGGTGTCTTTAGACCTAAAAAGACACTTGCAAGTTTGGGCATTGCCAACCTGGTAGCTAGAGATGGCTTGATTTCTGAATTTTTGTTATGGCAAATCTGCCAAATGCCAGAAAAAACTTTGTATGGCACAGGGAAAAACGAAAGTAAAACCAAGCGAGGGATTATACAGGCGTCATCTGGTTTTACTAACGAGTACTGATGATAGTTCTTTACTCTGAAATGTAGGGGGTGCCCCATAGAAGAAAATAAGGCAAAAATGGCAAAGAAACGAGAAACGTTACAGAGTTCCGCTTCTCTCACTTCTGGTAATATTCAAATTTTACAGGATAATGATTTGTTCAGTGTGCATACAGTATGTTTTACAGAGCTATTTTATCAGGCTTGTTGTATAATTTGTTGAGGCCTACAAAATAAAGGCTCATAAATGTACATAGAATACAGTATGTCCTATGTTTTTCATATCAATTTGGCAAAATTCCAAGCAATTTACTTCTCTGCATTAATTTGAACTGAAGCCCATGCATGTTGTATATGTATGAGCGCATGTTTAATTAACTGTGTAATAACTCGAGTAGATTTATCATGCTCCTGCTATTTATGGCCCCACGATCTTGACCAGTTTGAAATTATGGATTTTCTTTTCATAAGGAGACAAGCCATTTCCAAATCTTAAAGTTTCATACTGCCTTGATCATGTGTGATTAATTAGCTGTTATATAATTGCAAATCCTTTCATTAGATGTGTTGGTAAAGATGAACTTTGATGGCTTTGGGGGGGACGCTACGTTCTCCTCCAGTGCACAGACAGTCTGCTAATCCCCTTCTCATATCAGCTTCTTCTCAAATCAAGGCTTACTTTTCATCAAGCCGGCCTGGTTGATGGTAATGAGCTTGGCATTTCCACTGCAAGAGGGCTCGCTATTACCCTCCCCAAATATCCATCGCATAGGTTACACATTTATACAGATGTCACTACATTTTCTTTTAAGTTCGACAATGGTATCTTTCAAATGGGCTTTCTCTGTGAACCGCTAATGGAATGAATAACAGGCAATAAAAGCAGCTGGTAATCTAAAGGGAAGTAAGTAATTGGGGCTATTTTTGGAGCATATTAAAATGTCAGATTTGAATAGCCCTGGCCTGGTATCGCTATTGCTGATCTTGCCCAGCTTTCCGCTCGCTGAACGCTGCACTTAGATAATGAAAGCCAGCGTGGATGTTGTGAGTGGTTGTGAGTGGTGGCGTGTGCATTCGCGAGCCAAGCCGCTGCATGTTAGCTTGAGTGCTGAGCTGTAGCGGTCTATAAGCTGCTCTGATAGATAGCGGAGGCTGCAGGCTGGTCCCATCGACGTACCCTGACCCCATAGCTCCAGAGGTGTGGCTCATAATGCAGCTAGTGAAGCCCATGGCGAGATTTTACAGGATCATTAAAAGTCAACTGTTGAGCACATATGGACAGGACCAGGTGGTTTTATGATAGAGTGTATACAGAGCCGGGAGCATGGAGGTGCGTGAGTGGACTCAAAGATCTGAGGACAGTCATTGGGCTAATTTGAATTGAGTCGTTGTTTGAAAGACCCAGACTCAAGACTTGGACTCGTCTCTTCTCACAGACCAAGAGTTGTGGTTCAACTCAGACCACCAATGACTTGACTTGCAGACAATAATACTTTTGTTACATTTGCTTTTTACACTGAAAGCAGAGTCTGAGCAGAAATATCTTTTTAGGTTCTTTTATGAGGTAGATGTATATAAAACTCAAAATGTCATTGTTGCACTCTCATGATTCATAAGTCGAGATTGGACTCACTTTTGGTTCATTTGAACTTATCATGAATTTAAACTGGACTGAACTTAGACACTTTCCTAAGTGACTCGGACTTGACTCAGACTTTTTTTTTTCTTCAGCTTGGGCTCGAAGTGATAATAATTTGACTTGAACTTGACTTTGACTGGTCTTTAGTGACTCAGACTTAGACTAGGACTTGAGAATGACTTGGACTCAAAAACTTGTGACTCGACTGCAATTCTGTAAATGGTACTAATGCTGGTATGCAGTATATACGTATATACTCGACTTGGACATGAGACATTGTCCAAAAGATCCAGACTCGTCTCTTCTCACAGACCAGGACTTGTGATTCAACTCAGACCTGTGAACCAATGACTAGATTAGATTAGATTAGATTGAACTTTATTAATCTCACAGTGGAGAAATTCACGTGTTCAGGCAGCTCTTAGTACAGAAAGAAAATAAAGTGAGCATGCATAACAAACAAAAAAGTGCAATATAAATTATTTACAAGAATGACTTGTGGACAATTACGCTTTTTTCACGTTTGCTTTTATACTGAAAGAGGGTCTAAGCAAAAACATACACCGCTAAAAAAAATAAAGGGAACACTTAAACAACACAATGTAACTCCAAGTCAATCCCACTTCTGTGAAATCAAACTGTCCACTTAGGAAGCAACACTGATTGACATCAGTTTCACTGCTGTTGTGCAAATGGAATAGACAACAGGTGGAAATTATGGGCAATTAGCAAGACCAAGGCATTGATGCTATGGACTGGCCGCCCGTTCCCCAGACCTGAATCCAACTGAGCACATCTGGGACATCATGTCTCACTCCATCCACCAACACCACGTTGCACCACAGACTGTCCAGGAGTTGGTGGATGCTTTAGTCCAGGTCTGGGAGGAGATCCCTCAGGAGACCATCCACCACCTCATCCAGGAGCATGCCCAGGAGTTGTAGGGAGGTCATACAGGCACGAGGAGGCCACACACACTACTGAGCCTCATTTTGACTTGTTTTAAGGACATTACATCAAAGTTGGATCAGCCTGTTGTGTGTTTTTCCACTTTAATGTTGAGTGTGACTCCAAATCCAGAGCTCCATGGGTTAATAAATTTGATTTCCATTGATCATTTTTGTGTGATTTTGTTGTCAGCACATTCAACTATGTAAAGAACAAAGTATTTAATAAGAATATTTAATTCATTCAGATCTAGGATGTGTTATTTTAGTGTTCCCTTTATTTTTTTGAGCAATGTAATTTTATGTTCTGTAATGAAATACTTTGATGACTCGACTTGGACTTGCTTTTGATTCATTTGGTCGACTTATGAATTTAGTTGGACTGGACTTGGATTGGACTTGGACACTATGGATTCAACAGTGACTTGGACTTGAAAACAGGTGACACTGTGAGGGGTACTGACGCTGGTATGATGATATAAGTGTGACTCAGGACTGAATCAAAGGATGGGAGCCAACTCTGAATGAATACTTGATAATTTTATAGAAAAACTGGATATTTCAATCTGTAAATTTATAATCTGTAACTCTGCATTGTATCCAGCAGATACAGTATAACTGGGGCCCAGGCAGTGCAGGGGCTCCTGGAAGTGGCCCTTGTTCACTTATGGTCGTTATATATTCATAATAATCAAAAACAGCATTTTATATTTAATTATTGAAAATTTAATTTTATTAGATTTTTAACACTTTTTTTTTCTGCCAAATGAGTTTAAGCAAAAAAAAAATTAAAATGTAAAAAAAAAATTTTTTACAAAAAATGTTTACAAGACTTTCTTAAAATGATGAACAATATGTTTTTTTTTTGTTTTTTTTTTTGTTTTTTTTATGAAGCTATTCAATTGTGCTTCAGACATTTGGGGCCCAATGTACTACCCCTACTCTGAGGCCCTTCATCACTTAGTTGATAAGCACATTCTTATCTATAAAAAATCTTGATTATAAAGCCTATATGCAATCTTATTTTCAAAAATGTTTTTATTACAATATGCTATAGCTATTTTCTCTCAAATAAAGCAGAAATTATATGTTCCCTCTGTTTTATATAGTCAGTATAGAAGACAGTGCACATAGTAAGTCCCAGCTTTATTGAGAAATGACTTACATTTTCCATAAAACTGAGGCGATTTGGTAATGTGAAAGTGCTGCATAATTTAGGAGGAAGTGTCGGTGGAGCAGATTTCCTCCTCGGGCGAGCGGGGTTTTAGGAGCAGAGCAGGTGCACTGTCTGAGCCTGTTAATTATGTTTGCCTGCATAAGTAGAGCTTGTAATTCTGTTTGCTTCCACCGATGGCATTCATAGCTTCTTCAGCATGTGGAGGAATGGGGTTTTGTTGGAGAGGAAGAGCCCAAACGAGACCATTACAGCGACTTAAAAGTACCTAATCCAGGTGGTGTATGGCTTGTTACTGAGGTCAGTGTAGATAAAGCATTCTACTTTACTGGAAAATGATGTGATTTGAACCCTTGTAAGTAAGGAAAGATTGATGCACCCCCCCACAGATGTAGTCCAAAAATAGGTAGTGAGGAAGGATATGTTTCTATTTAATGTTCAGATTTTTTATTTCAGTCATTTGGCCGTAATGAAAATTAAAAAATAAAGCCATTGCTACCTCGTAGTTTGACTAACCCCCAATGTGCCACTTTTTCGCGAGACACTGGGCGATGTTCATACTAAGACTTGTAGCCCAGAGGTGGCAGAAAGAGATGCAGGGCACTTTATTAACCCCTCAATTACACATTTAACCATCAAAACACTATATTTCAGGTAAAAAAGTTCCACTTTAATTACAGAAATTTCAAAATACATGCCATAAATAACTTCTGTAAAATGTGGGATAAACTAAAATAACAAGA
The DNA here is from genome assembly GCA_020698575.1 of Bostrychus sinensis. Lineage (NCBI taxonomy): Eukaryota > Metazoa > Chordata > Actinopteri > Gobiiformes > Eleotridae > Bostrychus > Bostrychus sinensis. Next base: position 22,459,495 of record CM036259.1, on the reverse strand, counting down.
AATAAAACTGGGGGATCGAACCACCAACCTTCAGGTTAGAGCTACCCGTGACTCCTGAGTGTCAAAGGTTTCTTCTGCCTTTGGGCCGCACTGCCCTGACAAGAATCTAAGAAAGAAAGTCATCAGTACCTTGTTGTTAGGGTTAACTGGGACGGGTCACTTTCATGCAAGACATGGGAAGGTTCTCCCACCCTTGCAAGGCTAGTTTTGTTTTTTTGCCAATATACACCGGGGGGAGATGCAGGGGACTTTAATCACCCAGCAACAACTCATTTAGCCATCACACTGACTCCTTAACTGTTTATGGTTTAAAAAAAAAAAGTTGTTCAACTCACAGCATTCAACATTTATAAGTAGAGAATTCCTCAATAAGTGAAGTTGTTTACTAAGAAGATGAGTGAGAAGCAAGAATGCTAAAAATTGTGGCCTTGGCATGTTTGTGCAAAGTTCTTATTGCTATCATAAATGTCTGTTAATGTAACAATTATACATATGTATATATATATAATATTTACATATAATATTTATGCTCCTGCATCTTAAGTGGAGACACTACAGGCAAAATGCAAGTTGAAAGAATCTCCACATTACACATTAGGCCTTTAGTTTGATACATTTAGTGAACTTGTGTTAATGCAATTAAAAATATTTATTTCAAAAGCCATTTTCTCAAAACTTGTTTTTGTCACACTGAGTCAAAAATATCCACTTCAGTAGCTCCTGGCACCACATTTTCCACTCTTGTACTTAACAATATGTTCAAGGTTTTTACAGAAGGATTTATTGCTGTGAAATTCTGAGCCTAATTTATTAATAATTTTACTCCTAAAAACAAGGCAAAATTGTATTTTATTTAATTTCTTTATTTGTTTATTTAAGGTTTTTGTTAGTATTTTCTAATTTAACAAAATAAGACATTAAAAACCACTCAGCCAAAACCTTTTTATGTAACAGGTTGACAACATGAATCAAGAATTTTAAACCTGGCTCTATAAAATGTTCAGTTTTATTATTTTTTTTTTTAATAGAAATGTATGCAAATGTGTGCATTTTAGCCTATATAATGCCTAATTTGCAAATGAAAACATTAAACGACTCAAAACCTGCAATACATTTTTTCCCATCTTTATGCCATTAATCTACAGTAAAGTGTCACATTGTTGTTAAGTTTTAAAAAATCCTTATTCACCTGCAGTGTCTCACATTATATACTGTAAAAATTGTGACTTTAGCAATGTAATCTCAATCTCAATTAAAAGTGAATGTCTTAAAATAGTGCAAGTGTGTTAATATAACTAAGCCACATACAAATGTCATAAGGAAGGTAGTCAAATGTTAAAAAGGAAGGAAGGATGTATGGCAGAAGAAACTACAGTATACTTAAAAAGATAAAATAAAAATAGAAATGTGCAATGGCGGAAGACATTGCAAGTGTTTGCGTAAGCTGAAAATTAATGGCATAAAATAGCATAAACTGCAGAAATATTAGTTAAAAGTAGCAGAATAAGCAGGAGGATCTTAACAATGCAGAAAAAGCTGAAAATGCAAAAGGCAAAGAAGGAAAGGCAGAATGGGGGAGAATGGCATAATGTGGCAGGTGGCACAATAGAAATTAATGGTAACATGGCCTGAAGTGGCACTAAACACAAAAATGATGAAAGGTTGATGATACCACAAAATGCATAAGATCTATTAGGCTAGACAATATATGGTAAAAGCCCCATTAGAAATGAATGGGGGAGAAAAATGGCCTAAAATAGCTCAAACCACAAACACTTTAAATGGCTGAATTTCTGCTTAAAAGTAGCAGAAGCAAAGGCAGAATAAGCACAAGGAGCGTAAAGGCCATAAGTGGCAGAAAAATATGCAAAAACATAAATTTGCGGAAGCCCCATTATAAGTCAATGGGAAAAATCTAACCTAAAATGGGATAAAGCACAAAAAACATAAGTGGCAGAACTGCCAAAAGTAATAGTAACATAATTCTCCCAATGACCAGAAAAGTTTTAAGGCATAAATGGCGAAAATTGGTAAAATTCTTAAAGAGTTGAAACGAAGCCATATTGCATATAAAGCCCTTTTGCAAAACTTGCCAATATTACTGAAAAAGATAAGTATGCACATTATTTCTTCCTGTCTCACTTCCTTGGAAAGATCTTGTGCATATGCATGACTACAATGGAGTCTGAGCCCTCAGCACTGAGCCACAGAGCAATTAGGGCTTTAGTGTATTTCTGCAGGAGACTGTGAGAGGAGCTGACACTCAGAGGGAGCAGGGGACCACCTCAACACAGCCTGTCCCACATACTATCACTGAGCTATTTAAAAGACCCGCAGACTGCACTCAGACTGTATATATAGGAAAGTGTATTGTTTTATTAGGCTTGGTGCTGTCTCCAAATGTGAGAATTGTTTTGTTGAAAAGCTAGTTGTGTAAAGTTTGTTTCCATGTGAATAAGATGTCCCACCTGGCCTTGAACTTGCTGTGATTAATGTCCTGTACCTGTATGCAAAATGTGTCATAAGTTAGATTTAAATGATTGTGTCGAGCCACTCTTGGGGAAAAAAAAAATACTGGGGAAAATTTGTTAGTTTGTGCTTGATGATAAATCCTCAGATATCGTTCTATAATGGGTTGCATGGTCTTTGGTTCAATCCTGGGGTCAGCCACCAACTCTCTTCCTTGCTGTGTTACTCTGGGTTTTCGTCCCATCCATGCATGTAAAGGTGAATTGGTCTAAATTACCCATAGTGAATGATTGTGAGAGTGCAAGTTTCTGTCAGTGCCTGTCTCTATACGTGTTTGCCTTTAAACCAACTGGCCATTGTCCGTGGTGTGCCCCACCTCAGGCCCATAGATCCTGGGATTGCAGCAACAGTTTCAATCAGAAATGTCCAACCCCCTGAAAGATAATGAGAAAATAAATGACCAAAAAACTCATTAAACATCAAATATTTACTTCAGTTTTTCCCTCCACATATCAGTTTGAATTTTTTTCTGCCATTTGGCCGCTCTGCCATGACAAAAATCAAGAAATAAAGCCATCACTAGCTTGTTTGGCTTTATTGTTGTTTGGCCATGGAGCTACTGCTTTTCTTTAAATCCAACCAAAGATTTCTTTAGGGGCCAAAAGGCTAGTATGGGTCTCAAGGAGGGCCACTGAATGTCACTAGGTGGCTCCAACAAAACCTTCGACTGCCCACCGTATTACACAGTCTCTGCCAGCAAGTCACATGTCACACCTCCATGTTTTGGTGGCCCTGGTAATGCCTTGGCAGCAGAGTGACAGGGGCGAAAGGTGAATTTCCAGTGCCTTATGTTAAATATCTGGAACAGGTGACTAAGAGACGGAAAACCCTGATAGAAAACCACTGGTCCTCCGAGATCAGGGGGTTGAGCTTAAGGCTAACAAAGATACTCTACTCAACTGTGAATGAGAGCCTTTTGCTGTCCTAGAGGTGTAACTGGCAATAAGTAAGTAAAGATTTCTTTAGTTTTTCACAATAAACCACAAGTTGTTGTTTTTTTTTAAACTGTGACATACTAAATTCATGTATTCTCTGCAACTTCATTTAAAAAGGCCTATATGACTAGCATGTAATTTATTGGAAAAGGAATTTGTTGGTCTCATTAAAAAAACTGTTATTACTATACATTATATTGCACTTTTTACTTTGGGGGATTTTTAAGATATATTTTGTAGGCTTTTTTGGCTTTATTGAACAGTGGAGTTGAAAAATGACAGGAACTCATGGAGCGAAACATTCGGTAAAGCGTTGGAGTCCAAGCTTGAATCTATATGATCCCGAGGAAGGCTGTAGTTGCCCTGTACATATGCCGCAGCTCTACCAACTAAGCTATACCTCAGAACAAATTTTTGCACTTCTAATGGAAAGTAATAAGCTAAATTCTTCATCTTGGTCATTTAAGTTTGTATTATTCTCATCTGTTCTTCTATTTTTCTATTGTGGACAGTGATCACAAATCTGTCTTGTACCAGAAAACTCTTGATACATTGTGTGGAAGCAGCAGACTCGCTGTAAAGTTGCTTACAGTCTCAAATGTGCAGATACTTCTCTGGCGTCGCTCCAGATTGTCACTCAGTTCTGTGTTGACTTAGCGCTCTGTGATGAGAACAGTGAGCCGTGGCCGCCCTCGGAGTCCAGTTAGCCCTTTGATTTATTGAAATCCAGAGCAGGCCGGTGCTGAGTCACCAGCTCTGAGCCTGCAGCCAGACTGATACTTCACACTCACTGTCACCCACTTCACTCTGAGCGGGGAAGGAAGGAAGGAACTTGTTTGTCATAAGGACGGATGTTATGTGTTAAAATACAGAGTGAAAGGTAAATGGACGGGCAGAAGGAACTGTTAAAGTAGGAAGGAATCATTATGTAAAGATATGGGTAATAAGAAAGATGGGAAGGAAGAAGGAAATGAAAAAAGAATGTCTATATCCATTTTTTCAGTTTTATCCACAGCCAGGTCAAAGCCTAAGCAGAGATGCTCAGCCTTCCTTCTCCCTGGACACTTCTACTACTTCTGGGAAATATTTAGATGCTCCCAGGAGGCCAAGGGACATAGTCCATCCAGCATGTCTTACAAGAGTCGTCAGAAACAGATGCCTGAGCCACCTCAGCTGACCTTTCTTAATGTGGAGGAGCAGTGGCTCTACTAAGAGCTCCTGAAACCTTGTACTTTTATTTTTATTTACATTTTTTTAATTTATCTTTATTTCACCAGGAAAGTCCCACTGAGATTAACAATCTCTTTTTGCAGGGGAGTCCTGGCCCCTGGAGTTACATGTTTTTGGCAGTAGGGAAAACCTAGCGAGCTAGCCTCTCCTAAGAGAAGGGTTTCTCTCCAGTCGATTTGGAACTGGCCTATCACAGCCCTTTATGCAGAAGCTAAGCAAGGTAGCACTAGCTACCAACCTAATTTAATAATTTCTCTAACCTGATTAATGACTTTTAGTACTTTTCTTCATCATCTGTTGGTTCTGCTGAAGTCTGCGTTATTGTTCAGTTCCCTGTTGGATTTTTTTCTTTGTCTCGTTGCCATTTTAACAGTAAAGTCCTGTTGATGTCCAGCGTAATGACCACATTCAAACAAACCAACTTTCTTCACAAGGCTTTGTACAACTGGCTTCTGCTACTGTCCCTGTTCAGAAATAAGTACAGAGCTGCTCATAATGCGCCGTATTCTGGTGTTTTATGAAAAAATCTACAAGAATCCATGTTTGTTTAGGATACAGGTCAGTGGTGCACCATTTACGTCCCGCCCTTCATTTCTCTGATTGGTTACCACCTGTCATTGTTTCACCTGTAGAATCTAAATGTAAGCAAAGGGGTGCCAGACTAACTTCTTTGCATAGAACAGGAAAAGAGTTTGTCTGGCTGGACAGGCTAGGAAACAACCAGAGGAAACCTACGTAGATACTGGGAGACCTTCTTGCTGTGGGGCAGGAGTACTAATCACTATGCCACCAAGCCATGCTTTCGGTTGTAGCCCACAGCTCATGGCCTTAAGTCAGAACAGAAACTCATATGTTAAAAATAATAATCAAATTGGAGGCCTGCCCTGAGTCCAAATCCAGACTTATTCTCCAATCTCACTGTCACCACCTTCACTCCTCACATCATCATATTCTCTACATTTCCCCCAGCTCCACCCACAGTCATTAATCAGCAGACACTCAGTGGACAGAGGGCACTTAAATTGGACAAGTGATGCATACACTCTGGATGGTATTGACTTCCTAAAGCCACAGCTTCTTTTACTTCGCAGAGTCTATACCATACATCAGCACTATGTATCCTCACAGCTTTATCCTGCTGGGAACTGTTTCCATAAGCCATTTTCTAGTCTAAACGGCCATCTTTTCTGTCCATAAACAAGACACAAATTGCATCATGCAGTGTGGCTAATAGCTTGTAATGTTTTTGTTGAAGTCATACAGTGTGAGTGGCAGCATGATGTAACTAAAATGGAGTCAGTTTGTCTTTATTTAGAGTGCAGTATTGACACTCTGTAGTCCTATCAGTTATGGTTATTTGGCATAATATATTGTGTAATTCCTTTTTACAGAAGAAGTTATTTCAACACAGTGGAAAGGGAATAATCTGTTATGGAAATTCCTAGCATCATTCAAATTTGAGGTAAAGCTAAAAAAAGTTTTTTTCAAAAGACGTATGTACTTATGTTGTGGTCATTTATTTTTCCCAAGTAATTATGTAAGAAGGCTTTTTACATTTCTTTCACTGGTACAAGGTCACTTCAGGCCCAGGCCAATAGAAAAGTTTTATTTTGGAAGGCATGTTCTCTATGTTCTTTGTATGTGTCTTAAATTCATGTTAATTGTGTCATGTAAAAGTAAGTGGATGTGCACTTTTCGGTGGTATCTACAGGCAAAAATGTGAATGTAATTTAAACACCTACAGTAGCCTTGCTTGGACACTGTTTTTTATATTGTTTGTTTATTTTTTATGAGCAAACTAATTTGAAAATGTCAGGGACAATATAAATCAAAATATAAACCAGACCTGTTCATTTTTGGCATATAAATAAATCCATCAAAGTTTCATGCAACATTGCAAATTCTAATTTAAATGTGCTCAGATCACCTCTCCTCCACCAGTGCTCTGTTTGTTTACTCTAGACAGCCCTAGGTAGAGGAAAAGTCCTGATACTGTTATGGAACTTTTTTGTCTGGTAGTGTGATTTGAAAATATATTTTTACATTTTTTTAAAGATAGACGAATATAATGTATTTTTGAGGCAATTGCACTTCTGTTTAATTTAGAGTTCTGCTCTCGTTGGGGCTTAAAATTGAAGTGAATTGAAATGGTCATGGTTTAGACCTGGATTAGGCCTGGTTCAGACCTAGTTCAGCCCTGGTTTAGTCCTGGATTTGTCCTAGTTTAGTCTTGAATAAATCCTGGTTAGTTCATTAAAGGTGGTACTAAAGCCAAATTTAACAATAAAAACTCTCCTTATTACATTAAAAGACCATATGCTTTTATGTTTGGGCATAATCCCTTTCATTTAATATCTAATGTGCATCTAAACATTTTCATTTACAGGGTTTAAGATGTTAATAGCTGCATTGGTGAGGCTTATGCTTCACTTGTTGTTGCTCGGAGAATAAAAGCGTGATTATTTCCTTGGCTTATCTGGTCTTGTCTGTTATGATTCAATTTGCCGCACCGTGTAAGTCCCTGGCAAAGACTTATATGTTTAGACGCCTTATCGGAACTGGCTTTAAGCGCTACCGGCCCTTTGTAGAGCAGTCTCTTCCATGCGTACCTCTTCCCACTCGGTACAGCTTCCTTTTTTCTGCCGTCTCTGGAAAATTGGTGATAATCGCTGCCCTTAGACATGTGCCAACTTTCTTTCAATCACTGGTACGTGCTCTGCAAATGACCAAAATTCCCACCATTGCTGCTTTAGTTGACAGGTTCTTATTACTCGCTTTAGTGCAAGATATTTCAAAGTTTTGTTAACCTTCATTTGCTGCGATTCCCAAAAGCTTTTCTGGGGTAATTAGTCATTGTTGCGGATGAAGAGATGAGCGGAGCATGTTAGAAGTTAAAGACTTTGTGATTGATAGCGCCAGTAAAATAATAAAGGCACAGTGAGCCAATGGTGGAGAGAAGATTAATTAATTACCCATCTTATCATTCAAACAGGCAATCACGTCATGTCAGAACTCATACCAGTTTGAATTTTGTCCTTGAGCAAGTTTTCTAGCTGACAAAGTTTCAATACTCTCAGTTAAAGCGAAGATAAAAAACTGCAGTTGTAGTTGTTATGAAACATTATGACTCCAGTTGGTGAACACTAGAGGTTAAAAGCAAGGACACTGCATCAGTGTCTTGGTGGCTTACCTGGTAGAGCATGTACCACATACCAGAGCAGCCTGGGTTTCATTACTCACCAATTTGCTCCATGTCATTACCACATTTCCTGTCCAAATAAGTCCAAATCGAAAATGCCATGTTGAAATCTGGCATCATGTATTATGTTTTCAGCAGTGTTGTTTAGATGCTTTTGTTGTTGTTGTTGTTGTTGTTGTTAGTCTGTTAGCAAAATAGCAACAAACAACTGAGAAAAACTGCTGTAGTCAGATTTTGATTTTAGGAAAGGTCTGTCATGGGACAAGGAAGAAATTATTGCCAACTCCAAACATAAGTGGTCACTAAAGGAAAAAAGTGCTTTAATGGGTTCTTACCATTGTGAACAGGCTTTGTGACTCATAGGATAGAAGAGATTCTATTCAAGTCCAATTCTAGGCTTTTTAATTTATATCAATTCAGTTTTATTTATATAGCCCATTAGTAAAAAAGCAGTTCCCAAAAAGGCTTTATTCACACAATCAAACAAACACACAATCAAACATAAACAACTAAACAGTCACAGGACATCCCCTATCCTTATATCCTCCTTCTGCGGAAGAAAAAACTCCTAAAAAAAAAAGGATAGAAAAAAGAGGAAACCTCAGGAAGGAGAGAGTCCATTAGCCAGTCCATTACCATTGCAAGAAAAGGCCAATGTCTCGGTGGACATCTGTACTCTCTGTTTTACAGTGTTAAAAAACAAATTATTGAACTATCTAATTAATTAACAAAACTATATATAAAGTAGAACCTCCTTAGGGGTTACTGTACCAAACCGTCCCATACAAACACAACCTGTACTGTACCACTCCAGTGACACACACCTCAGTTTAACTTTACATGCCCAGAGAGGACTGACATAGAAAGGAAATGGTCTGCTGATTCAGGGATGAAACCTATGACCTTTGTTGCAAAGTGGTTAGCACTCTCGCCTCACAGCAGGAAAGTCCCAGGCTTTATTCCTGGGCCTTATGGGGCCTTTCTGGGTGGATTTTGCATGTTCTCATAAGGTTTCCTCTGGGTGCTCCAGTTTCCCCCATCAAACTACAACATGAATAGGTTAATCCTCCAGGTAGGTACTCCTGACAAGGGTCCTGGAGCAAGATCTGGAGGTCCCTGGGAGCTGCAGTGTGGTCGTCCACTGCTCTACACTACAAATTTCCCTAGAGGGACAATAAAGTCTACCTTTTTACTAAACTCTGAAAGAGCTATGTTTTGAAAAATTTCCATCCCAGGCCTCAACAAATGCACAAACCCCAAAGAATGTGATTACAGCTTGTTTTTTGGTTGTTGTCTTTTTTTTTTTTTTTTTTCGGAAAGAAACTCAATTTTTTTGTTGTCTATTTAAACACGGCATAGTTTGTTTTCAGTAATTGATGCTCACAGGAAACATCTGTCAAGGTCTGCTTTTTAGGATCCACTTTCATTTTTATCGCATCTACTTATTCATGCATCACATCATCGCCCAAGTTAAAAAACAATCAGCGGGCCTTATAGCAACGCCGGGCTGAGAGATGTGGAGAAGTCAGAAAGTCTTTCATAATTCCCTGGTAAATGTAGTGAATCCAAGGTCCTGGCGTAGACCCGCTAATGAGGTGCCGAGGATTTTGCAAAAGATAAAAAAAAGCCCTGGGAAAGCTCAGCGAGTAGCATAACAAACAAGGAAGCCACAGCAGGAGGTAGACCAAATAGTAATATGTAGGAATACCAAAGAGATGAGAGCGCACTTCTAACGTAACACATATCCTAAGAATTCTGTTTCAATTTAGATTAGAAAGGTCATTGGCCGGGATCAAACGCACCATTACAGCCCACACTATTAATAATCTATACATATGAACTGTGGTGAATACAAAATGAATGTCTTTAATGGGGATCTCAGTCTGGAGTTATTTTTACAGTGTGATTGGGTGCTCCCTGGTGAGTTAGTATGATACTGTCGAATCCCCTGGCCCACAGTGGAGGGGGCGCTCCAATTATCAGGACTTGACATGACATGTAGGTCACCGCACTCAGCTCAAAGCAGGGCCCTGTTAGTGCCACTGGAGGAAGGGACGTGAGTTCTTAGCTCTTTCATTATAGACAACTGCATAAAAATTTGGCTTAATGCATAAGAGTTAATATTATAATTTAATTCTATTATTCAGATAGTACATATCTATACCACATAATGTGAGTTTTTCATAGCATTAATAGAAGATTATAAACATGGGAGCCTTTCAGATGATTCTTTAAAAGTCCCCTGTTATGCTAAATTTATGACTAGTTATGACTTTTTTGTGCTTTTAACCATATTATGTTTAGACCTCAAAAACATACCTGTATTTTGTTTCATTCGTGCTTGTTTGCGTAATCCTTTTTGCTGAGCCTGTCCTCTTCTAAAGATCTGAAAATGCTCGGTCTCACCGCTCTAGACAGACACATAAAACCAGGAAGTGCTAATAAATGCTAGGAGTGCTGATACTTTCAACACTTAAATTGACATTACTACAAAGAGGTCAGCTCATTTATCTATCTGTTAGCCTCATGTTACTAATAGGCATGCTAAATAACCATTTTTGCCAGCAGGGGGCAACAGACACCTAAAACAAGCTAACTACCAACTACCAACTCCCCAAAAGTAGACATTATCACACATACCCATTAATTGAAGTTATAAAACATGAAATACTAATGCAAAGGTGTCCAAAATTATTTCAAAAAGCCTAAAAAAGGCAAATTTAGGACCTTTCAACTTAGTATTGCCCAGGCCTACTTTATATATTTTAAATAAGCAAATTTCAGCCTGACCAAAGCAGTCATCTTGATTTACTGGATGTATTTTGTGTGTGTTGACTGTAACCACCTGGATGAATGATAACCTTAACAGACTATAATTTGGTCATATTTATGTATTTGAGTTTGGCTTTGCCTTTGAAAATCTTCTCATCAGTACTTTCTTTCACCAGGTGCATGTTGTTCTTTTAAAGGCCATAAGTCTTAGCCCACTCCCAGGATCAGCTCTCTCTTCATCAGATTTTCCAGCTTTTGTCCTTGCACCATGCTGAGGGTGTCTTTAGTCCTGTTAAAGCAATCATTGATGATTCCTCTGGCAAAAAGATCCCTAATGGCACACATTTTGAAAGAGTCAGTGCACACTTCTTCCTACTTTGGTAGCATTACATCATTCTCTAATATAACAGTGTGGAAGCTTCAAAGGTTCAAAGGACAGAACACACAGTAACACGGGGAGGACAAGCAAATATTGTACCGTTTTAATTTTCAATTTAATCGGTAAGCATTAAAAGTGTGTACATTTCAAAAGGCAATTTCTATTTGCATGGCATCAACTTAACAAAGTGCACTGTTTTTGTGCTTGGGAAAAAACAGCAGTCTTTACTCAGGGTTAATCAGATACCAGAACTTCTAAACAATTGCACACATGCGTCTGTCTGAGAGGTTGTTGTGCACAAAGCCAGTTCAGATGAATCATCATTAAACAGATAATATTACAGTTAGTGTGAGTCACATCCTATTAGAAGGCGTTAACATCCTCCCACCTTCAGCGCCTAACAACACTCTTTCTTCTTTACAACACATTGTTACAACAGCGGAAAAAAAAAAAAAAAAGTCCTGCTAAAAATCATGTGATTGTGAAATAGGCAGGACATATGACAAATGCATGGTACACGTGAACAAAGGTAATTAATTTCCACCCATGCTGACTTGCACTGGCTGTTTTCAAAGTGTCTAAAAATGCTAAAAATGGGGCTAATTAGCCAAAGTGCAGATTGTGTGTGGTCTCTTTGCGCAGCAGTGAGGTGACATCCAGGCCTAATTAATTATCAGCTTATTGGAACGTGAACTCCACTGTCGCCTTCCCAGACACCACTAGCCCTTATCACTTCTAACTCGGTGCTAATTATGCAAAGCTTTGTGCAGGCACCTTATTTTGCTAAATTGCTTATATGGCTATATTTCAAGTATGTTACAGTATCAGCATTGATTCTGTGAATGGAAGTGTTAAGTAGAAAGTCGGACAGAGACTGGAATATATTATGCAAAATTGACTTTTCTGAGCTTTCTACCATGGTATAATGTCCCCTCATCAAAAAAATACCTAGAGCTGTGTTTTGCTTCATTCGTGCGTGTTTTAGTTATCCTCTATTCTCTGGCACGGCCTTTCTGAGTTGGTTGCACAAATGTCCGTCTTTCCCATGAATCCCTGCCCACTCCAGGAAGCACTGACCAATCAACAAGCCCTCTACATCCAGTCTGCTCTCATTTATTTATCCAAAAAACATTGTACAGCTCTGTTTCCACTGATTGCTCACAGGTATTTTTCATTTTTTTAAAGCCATCATACAAAAAGTTTAGGGAAGTGATGTTCCATTTATTTAAATTATGTTCAAAGACCACAAAACTCTGCACTCTCTTGCACTCTGGTGCCTTCTGTTGGTCTCTTCACCTGTTTCTTTATGGCTAAAAATCTTTTAGTCAGATAAAGTTTTTAAAGGTTGTAAAACATGCAACGCTGTTCTAGCAGTGAACAAAAAGCATACTATATCTCTTTTAAGTAGAAATGCCCAGACTTCACTCACCCCAGACACATCCTCCAGCTCTACCAAAGGCATTCCCAGGGCAGCTGAAAGACTTAGTCCCTCCAGCTTGTTCTAGGTCTCCTCCAGGAAAGGAACATTCCTAAAACACCTCCCCGAGAAGGAAACTAGGAGGCCTGATCTGATAGAGATGCCTGAGCCACCTCAACTCAACTCTCACATATCATTTTGTATTATGCTGGCACTCTGCTGTGAAGTGTGACGCTTCCACTTGGTTCTGCACCACTTGCAATAAAAAACTCTATTTCGATGCATTCATATGACTACTCACTAGGTCAAGCTCGCAAATGTGGTGAAAACTCAAAAACTCAAGGCAACAGCATCCCTCATAATTTTTGAGGTTTAAACAATGAATTTTTTTGTTCACCTAATTTGATGTTTATGTCTAAAAACTTTAAATTTTAAGTTTTACACTCTAAAGGTATTGCTATTGATGATAATAAAAACTAAATATTCTACATTTGACTAAAGAATAATACATTTCTGAACAATGGGTAGTAAGTGAGTAAAAAAAAAAAAACTTAAAACTGAAAATTTCACTTCAAATTAAGTGAAAAAAAATAGTTGTTGAAAATTTGAGATTTTTGAGTTTTTGCAAAACTCAAAAATCTTGAGGGATCTTATTGCTCGAGTTTTTTGCAGCATTTTTTTTTTTTTTTTTTTTTTACAATGTGGTCAAACCGTTCTGTGACTCTCAGTGCATATTTTGTATAATTGTATAATGTATTTACATTAATAGCAAGATTTTCAAATTATTTTGCGTCCTTTATTATGTTTTTGCCAAATTTGGTTTAGCATACAGCCAAAAAAGTAACAAGTGGAATTTTTATTTTTTACCACTGCAAGATAGAAATAGCCAAGTTGTCATAAATATACACACTCCAGCTGACCAAATACTAACTGCGTTTTGGTTGGGACCATTGTCAGATAGGTTGTTGTGATTCAATGGAAAGGAAAGGATTTACCCCTGAACTAGAAATAAGCACTACTTTGATCTTACTTAACTTACTACATCAGTTACATATTACATACATATTACATACATATTACATACTTATTACATATCTTACTACATTCATGGTAATTTTGAGAGTTCAGTTGTGTGTAGTGTGGTTCATTGCGTACTATTTCCATGTTTTGTTAGACTGATGTAAGGAGCAGAGGTAGGCACAAAGGTAAAGTAGGCTACTGTTACTTTTAGTCTTTTCTCTCCAGTGACTCGCTCGGTGATAAAAGGCTTTATGAAAATGGTTCACCTGCATTTTCAAGACAGATAATGAACCAACAGGCAGCATGAGTCCCAACATGTATTAGTACACTGGCCTTCATACATAAAACAACCAAAGAACGCCAGGGATGCATCTTCTTCGGCTGTATCGACCCTCTGAACTGATGGGAACTGTGTTGGCTTGGCTTGGCTCAGGCGATTCTTAGTGTCTCTTCATTTATCTGTTCTTGCATTGGTTCCCGCCTTCTGTACACCATTCTGGCCAGTTTTGCCATGGATTCCTCCTTGCCTGTGTCCCGCTATGGCCGGCCCTCGCCACAGATTATTCAGATGGACAGATTGTTCCTTGCTTCCAGGCAGTTTTCAGTGCATGTCCTGTTACCGCTCAGGCCGCAGCAACATGTTCGGTCTGTCACCTCTGTTGCGGACCCCCGGAGGTAAGAAGGCCAGGGTCTTTGCGCTGATTCCCAAGTCAGACCTCCGCTGCTGCTGCTATGACGCTCTCTGACACTGCGGCACACCTAAGGCTCACCTGGCTTGCATCACAGCTTCCCTGCCTTCCACAGTTGTACGTTTTCACGTTCCTTTTCATGTCTTGGTTGTTTGGACTTCTGCACTGTAATTACTGATTTTGCACTGTATTGTTGCACTGTGTTGTTACACTTCGCTGTAATGTGTAATTCTGTGTGTTCTGGAGGTATTCGGGGAGGGGAGTCTCTAGCGGTCTCTAGAGGAGCAAAGGTGTTGTTCATTTTCTTTTACTTGTTTGTTGGAGCTTAAATAAAGCTGTGACACGAAGCTCTCCTCTCCTCGTCACGTTTATGCATCTCCAAAACACAATGTAACTGTAAATTTTGACTAACATATTATTTTGGGTGACAGATGATCTTGGTTCAAGTCATGTATAATGTTATTGCACACCACAAATCTACAATATTAATAGTGCAGTCTTGTTAGAAGCTTACTATTGACTTATAAATCAACAACTGCTTCTCACTTGTCTAATTCTTCACGAGAGCTGTTCTTTGCGCCCCTTAACACACTGTGCTTTTATATTTAGCCTAGATAAACTCAATGCTCTCACCATTAGGATTTACTAACAAAAATACATGCGAATTGAATCTAACTCCTTCCAAGTGGCTGGAGACTGAGGCTGCGAGCGATAATTAGATGGGGGCTATAAGCCTCTTGTGGTGGGCATATACTTTGGAAGCATAATTAATATTCATGTAGTTAGCTTACAAGCTACAAATCCCCGCAGAGTAAAAGCAGCGTTCCTGTCACAGTCTGCTGTTTGTGTGGGAAATAAGTAAGAAAAGAGCCTTGGTCAGCATTTAGCCTTACATCAGTTAATCCAAACCTTAGACATGTGTACTGTAAGGATGGTACAGGATAAAAGAGATGTCAAACTAGTTAAAGCACCTCAATCTGATTTTATTTTTTTCTCTCTGACCTCTTATTTTCATTGTTGCGGACTCCAATCCCCCATTGTTACAAAGGGAACAGAGACAAACCACACATGCAGTGCACTCTGATTAAATTAGGGGCTACTTTTAAAGCCTTGTTTTTTTACCCCTTCAAAGGTTTAACTCTTCAAAGGTTATGCTTTTGTTAGTTTGTTTGGTGGTTCTTTAATAAGCTAAAATGGACCTAAATCAGGACTAACCCAGTACTAAACCAAGGGATAAAAGAGGGATTACCAATGAAAAAGGGATTACTAAACAAGGACAGCACTGGGACAAAATCAGGTCCAACATGGGATTAAACTAGGACCAAACCACCTGCAGTAAACCAGGGCTAACACAGGATTAAACATAGACTAAACCAGAACTAAATCACAGCTAAACCAGAACAAAACCACGTCTAATGTAGAACTAAGGACTTTAGGGTCGACAATTCAAATCTCAACTAAAACAGAAACAAAATGGCTCTAAAAATGGCCTGCGTACCACCAGTGGTCATAGTTTGAGAACCACTGGGATAGAGCATTTACCCCTGAACTATATTATCTCAGTGTGAGTCCAGGTCTGGGCACTATACGTTACCATTGCAAGATAGGGTCAATGCCTCTGAGTACTTTTGGTTCACATATAATTCCATATTACAACCTGCTATATGTGATTTAATAGTTCTCAATGAAATCCAAGAAAAATACATGCTTTTAATTTTGGTTTTAAACAGTTAAATTCTGAATGCTTGAATAGGAATTGACATCGATGAGTAGATTTTTGCAGGGCTTTGTATGAGTATGTATTTTTACTGCTGCTTAGCTAACATCTACAACAAGGACCATTTGTGTAATGCATTTTTCAGAAGATTTTAAAGCATATCCTTGCGCACAACTCCAGAATCTCAAAGACTAGACACTTTGCCTTGTCTTTATAACAGGACCTGTCCAGTTTGAATGAACCATCCCAGGGTCAGACCTCTGCTCTCAAGGGTCAGCGAGCCACTAGGACAAGGTAACAGCACATGGCCCTGTCACCTCATATTGATTTGGCTGTGTTGACAGAATGGAGCGATATTGCAGAAGACAGACTTCCCTTAGACACTATCTGATAAAAGAAAGGCCAACTAAAATTGACAGTTAATCACAAGGCTGACACTTGGTGACGTGCACCAGCAGACTCAAGCAATTTTAAACCAGAGACCAATCGGAGAATGCATTATAGTGTGTCTAATTTGGGATGATTACTGAGGATTGGTCAGGTCAGTTAGTCAGTGGCTTTCAAAGTACCTTTAATAAGATAAAATAAAATCTGGCTTACCCACAACTAAAACAAAGGATAAAATAGGAATTACCACAGAAAAAGGCATTGCTAAATAAGGACAAAACCGGGACTAAACAAATTCAGAATTTAACCAGGACTAACATGGGACTAAATTAGTACTAAACATAGACTAAACTAGGACTAAATCACAGCTAAACCAGAACAAAATCAGGGCTAATTTAGGACTATATGAGGTCTAAAGACCAAAACCAAGTCTGAACGGTTGTCCACAGTTCAAATCTCAACTAAAGGCTAAGCTTAATTTTTTTGTGAATGGGAGGGGTTCCAGACCCTCTTAACGAAGAAAACAAACGGGTTTGGTCAGCAGGCTACCACCATTATGCATCTTATATAGATTTAAGGTACAAAAAAACAAACAAAACAAAACAAAAAATACACAGGAAACCAACACACACGGATCAATATCTTTTATGACTTCAGAACAGCCCACAAGACACACACTTTCAGTGGTAAGAACTCTCTTTGACAGGACAAACAGACAAGCAAGACAAACGAGAGGAAGAAAGACACATCACAAAAGCATTAAAACCTCACGTAAGTACCCCAATGGGCAATAAACAAAGGAAAACAACAAGTGAATGAAAAACAAAACAAAGAGAAACAAACAATAACAAAAAAGGACAATAAAGAACATCCAGTAATGGTCACACTCCCATACATCTGTGGCATAACAGAAAAAAATACAAAGAACCATGAAAAATCACAACATTAGCACACCAGTAAACCCATACTGCAAACTCAGACAAATACACCCTAAGGACAAAATAGACTCAATCAAAAATGTAAAGTGTAATTCACAAAATACCATGCTTATCATTCAATAAAACGTACACTGGAGAAACAGGGAGGACATTCAACATACATAAAAAACAAAACAAAACAGAATGGGAAAAAGAAACAGCAGGGACAAGAACACATGCAGAAAACAGCAAAACAAGAAAATCTAAAATCCATAATCTCAGACCATTACAAAAAGGAAAGGCACATCATGGACTGGGATAATGCAAAATTAACTGGGATGGAGGATAATAAACATTGACGTTGGATTAAGGAGGCAATTGAGATCTGGAAACGTGCCCACAGAACAATAAAACGAGATGAGGGGGCCTACCTGTGTCTATGGGAACACAGAACTTTTCTCAGTGACCTCATTTCTGGCACACAGTAACAGCCAAAACGCCAAATGTGAGTGGATTTCAGCTTTGGTCAGTTTGATAATAACTGAGTGCACTACAGGTAAATGCAGGGTTTCTGCCGAGGCCAGTCCGCCCCGCGCACATCCAGCGGACTGCTTAACTCCTTTTCAACCACTTCATGAAATTTAAACAGACTTTTTGAGGCACTGTTCATTGTACCTTTGATCATTCTTACTGCTGACTGACGCACTCACGAACACACTCAGAGGAGACAGAAACAGCATTGGGGAGACAGATCCGCGCGGGGATCAGGTGTTAGTTTGTAAATGAATAATAATAAATAATGCATTAGTCTTCTATAGTAATAATAATAAATAATAATAATAATAATAATATGGTGCATGCATTAATCTTAAATGCTTATGTGATTTTCTAGACACTCAAAGTTGCTTTACAATTTGGTGCATTATTCATTCCGACCACCACTAAACACAGTCACACTGACGCAATCATACGTAGGCAAGTTGGGTTAAGTGTCTTGCCCAAGGAAACAACGACAGTATGCATTGCCGTCAGCAGGTAGCGGCGCTTTTCTAGACACTCAAAGTCGCTTTACAAAATGTTAAAATATGCCAGAACATACAAATAAGCTCATATTTTTTTCTCACATATAAATATTGCTAATTGATAAAAATATGATTAATCCTGATTAGTTGGTAACAAAGCCTATAATTAATTCAATATTTTTTAATCACCTTCTACTATTAATAAAAATACACTTGAGTTTTAAATAATGAAAATTTGATTTATAAAAGAAAAGCTGATACATTTCACTGTTTTCATTACACATTTTGGAGTAAATTTATGTCAAGGCTTCTCACCAGTTTTTTAGGTTCGTTAATGGATATGCCCAAGGTATCATAATTACAGTTATGATGAATAATTGCATTCATAATTTACTGCTGAGTGTTTAATTGCTTTACTGAGTCTACTGCCAAAAATAATGACTTTTCCAAATTGCACCCTCACTAAAATTGTATTTGTTAATGAAACAGCATTCAGATAAATGAGCTACACTGTCGCAAAAACAGGAATTATGTTTTTAAAAAATGATTGTAAAATTGTGCCACTGTGTGAAAGATTGTTCTCTTCAAATATTCAGCGCGCTTGGCTCTTTTTACATCGAGCGGCACAGGGTCAGTCTCTATTCACGTACTGCTGAGTGCCTTCCGGACCTCGAACGTCAGGCTTTGTGTTTCTCTGCGTGTCGACACAATACAAAGTACATTTAAAACCAATGGGCTTTGAAACTTAGCCAGAGTTGTACTTTCTGGGGCCAGTGGTGCCTTTACATAATATCTTTGAGGTCTGCCGAACATAATGGATTGACCTGACAGACATATCTAACAAATGCATGCTTCAGCTATAAGGTACAGTACTGCAGTACATTTGCCTGACTATAAGGCCATAAAGGGTTTAGTATATGAATCATATTTTTACATTTTACTGGAGATAGATGTTTAGGTTTCTGAACAGAAATCCTTCCTTCTCAAGGGATTTAAACAGACTGGGCTGGGCAGTACTGGACGTTTTGGACATGTTTTAGGTTTAATGATGAATAAATTCTGTATTTTTTTTTTTCTTTCTTTCTTTCTTTTTTGCATCTGAATTTTGACAATTATTATTAAGTTATTCACATTTTTGTAACTTAATGTTACAGACTATAGAATAGAATAGAATAGAATAGAATAACTTTATTGTTATTGTACATAATACAACAAAATTGAGTGTAATCCTCCTCCAGTGCAAGTGCAAATAAATAAATAAATAAATGAATAAAAAAAAACTGTATTCCTATAATTATTTTTCTTTTTTCTTTGTATATTTATTTATTTATTTATTTTTAGTTGCTTCTCAGTTTTCTCAGGTCCCATATTATGCTTTTGTCAGTCTTTTTGAAATAAACCTAAACACCTTTGTACACATATTTCATGTTTTATAACTTAAAATAATGTATATGTATACATTCTGTTGGGGAACTGTTACTTTGACTTTTTAGAGAATGTTTAGATTAGGTGTCAGTTTATTGTCAATTTACCAATGCTGGCTGTTTAAAGCCTTGTTGTTGTTGTTGAGCTATTGAAGCGATTTAATGTTCTCCAGCTTTAGTCTCAAAAGACATTGGATCATCCGCATCTCAGCACTACAGAAAAGCATGAGATTTAGATTTAATGCCATTTTGCGTGCCATCTCAATGCACTTTTTCACTTTTTGCATGTCTTTTGAATCACTTTCTGATCTGCGTTAAATAGTATTCTCACATCAGCAATAGAAATATATGGAGACAGTGGCTTGTCAGAGACAGAGATCACGTTGTACTATGGTCATACTATGGTAAAAAAAAATCCAAAAACTAGCCCACATGAAAGGATACTGTGTGAATAGTGTGCAAGTTGCTATAGCAATAGCATGTCCCGTCGAAGAGTAGACAGGACAGTAGTCAGTGGAGCAGCACACGCCCCTCACCTGTCTGCAGCTGTGACACAGGGAGCACTGTCCTTAAGAACGGTGAGCGCCAGGGCACACATCAGATTTAATTTTGAAGATGACTTCTCTTACGCGCAGCCTTTGCTGATGCAGAGGTAACACTGGCACACTGTGCAGAGGGATCTGTGGGCTGTGGCGCACCGCGCGCAACAACAGAGTATCTACTACTTGCTCATAAGAACAAGTCCAAAACTAGCCCATGTAATAGGTTTGAGTGCAAAGTGCAAAGTGTGCAACTGGCTAAATGCTGCCTAGTCTAAAAGGCAGACAGGACAGTAGTGAGTGAAGCAGATCGCTGAGGCACACGCCCTGGCCCTCACCTGTCTGCAGCTCTGACAGGAGCCCCGGCCCCTCACCTGTCTGCAGCTCTGACAGGAGCCCCGGCCCCTCACCTGTCTGCAGCTGTGACAGGAGCACACCGGCCGAGCACTGCCCTGAAACAGCTGCGCACAAAGCTATGCTGCCTGGGCACTGACAGTCCAGGTCAGTGTTTTCCCAAAGCACACTTTAAGGGAAAAAAAGAATCGGAAAAAAAGAAAAATGCAGCACTTGGGTTTTTCATTTTTTGTTTTTTGAGTATTGATGTATAGTAGCCTAATATAAAATAGTAATTGGATAAGGGCTTGTTTAGTTTTTTTGTTTTCTTATTGGGAAACAGAATTTATTATTATTATTATTATTATTATTATTATTATTATTATTATTATTTTCATTATTATTATTATCATCACTTTATGTTCTCTCAGGTCCTGGCAGAGACATTCTGAACACAGGTGCAAAAAGCTGTGCCAACATCACCTCCACCTTTGCGCCAAGGGAAGATCAGGCCCCGAAAATGTCTTTTGTTAAAAAAAAACTTCCTGCATTTCTTTTGTAAATAGTACACATTGTGGTGTTAATACATCTTTTATTTATCAGTAAAATAATCTAAAAATGCTGTGAAAGGTTAATAAATTTAACGAAAAATTGTAAACCCCCCCACCACCAGGTGTCGCATGCAGCCCAGCACGGCAGCACCCCCATGTGAAATTGATTTCCTGCATCCATGACTCAACCATGTGAATAAAACTATTGATGTATGTTTTTGACGTGGACACACCTTCCACCTCAAAAACATACCTCAAGTAGTATTTTGTTTGATTGAAAAAGTAAATTCAGATTAATAAGGAATTTTAGAGTTGAGTTTAAAACTCAAATATTGTACAAAGACAGTTGCATGATATACCAATGGCCAGATTTTACTTGCAGCACACTGTTGCCAAGAAAACCATGTAAAAAAAAATTGGATACGTGCTTTCAGTTATATTTTATCACTGCCATTTCTTCTGCTCCTAACTGCACCATGTAGTGTACCAAACAGAAAATCATAAATCACCCAGTATGCTGCTCCAGACACATCAAGAGTTCAGACACTTCTTCCTTTAGTTGCTATGCTGGCCACATGTCGGCCCTGATCCCTCGTGGCTATTATTGTTGTCTTCCCCCCTCCTTTCTCACTAAGCCCGTGGCGTTTCAACACGCTCCCTTAAAAAGTCTGGGTGTTGTAAATATAATATAACATCAGTACAACCTGATTCAACGCCTGAGTCTCTGTGACCTGCAGCCAAATGTGCACCACGGGCTGAGCATTTTAAAAGCTAAAGGGAGCTAGAACTATAGTCTCACTTCTCGCATGATGCTAGAGGTGCCACAAAAGCCATTAGACACCGCTGGGACTTTGAATGGGCAGAACAATAGTGGGTACCTTTGGAGTTTTCTTGGCCGTGTGTTTCCGGGCAGGATGGAGGGGAGCTAACGCAGCTGCCAAATGACCACTAGCCTCCTGTAGTCTTCTATCAGTGGCCATAGATTTGGATTGATGTGTATGGTTTCTGTCATGGCCGCGGGGGGGCCATATATTCAAGCCAACAATAAACTGTATTTTGGCTGTTAATATGCTGTGTAGGTCAGTGGTTCTCAACTGGTGGTTTCAGACCCAAAAGTTGCAGAACTGTTCTCAGTGGGGCGCAGGCCTTTGCCAGGGCTAAAAAATAAAGTTTAATTTTTAAAAACTAGATGCACAATGAGAGCACAGACTTCCGCCAAGCCATAGGTCACTGACCTGAGAAAAACCCCTAAAGGCCCAGATCTAGCTATATTTAAGATCAAATCTCACCTTTCATTTGGTGTTATTTGCAAGTGTGTAGCTACATTTGTTGCTGTGCAATAGGCACTTTCATATGTACCCCCTATATTTAGAACCTTCTGGATCACCAGAACCAGAATATCAACATGATCTGGGTCAAACTATGTCAGATTATAACATCTACCATGATGTCATCTTGTAATTATTTGCCAATGATTCTGGGCATTATTTGTTGAGTTAGTAGCTCTAATGGCAAAATTAGCCCCATCTCCCAATAGTAAAGAATTATTTTAAAAATTCCTGGATACAGATGGTGATCGGGATCACCCCAAAATGTAATTGTTTGTTTCTTATTACATTTCTGGTATGTCCTGAAAATTTCATTCAAATCTGTTCATAAGTTTTTAAGTTATGTTGCTAACAGAAAAATGAACACCACTGAAAACATAACCTCCACCTTGGCTGAGGTAATAAATCATCAATTTACACTCCTTAACAGTAGGTGGCAGTGTGGGACTTATAGAATCAAATTACATAAACGGAACTCAATCAGAGCAAAAACTCCAGTTATGTAATGTTACTGTTATACCTAAGATTGATGTGAGTACTGCCTAATTTTCTCAATAATCTTTTAATTTTCCTAAAATATCTATTAACTTTCCTCAATATATTTAGATTTTCCTGAAATATCTCTTAATTTTCCTCAATATATTATAATTTTCCTGAAATATATTTTAATTTATACATATTTATACAATTTTGCATAATATAGCCCCTTTAACTTGTGTAAATGTGGGCTTTACCTGGAATCAGCCCAGGCAGAAGTGACTTGCTCTATTAAGCTTTATAAATGATCCCACATTTAGTAAAAACTACTGCATTAACTGCTGTTAGCATCGCTTAACTCAAGTGAATTTTTAATATTCATAGCTTTCAGTCACGTTACATTTGCATCCAAATGTTTCAATTTCAAATGTGTATGTGCATTTATTAAACTATGATTAATTCCTTCCAATCACATTAATTACATTGTCTGTTTTTAACCAATTAAATAGTTTTTTTGTATCAGTTATGCTGTAATATAGTTTGTAGAAGGCTGTGCACTTAATACTGTAGTGAGCATGCAAATTCAGTTGATATGAGTAAATGTTTAACCCTGCGCTTTTATTACAGCACACATAAAAGAAATCTAAACATCTCAATACATTTAACTTTTTCTATGAACTGTTAAATAATTAACTGACGTGTGGCTTATTAGATAGCTACAGCTTTAACATACAGAGATAATTACCCACAACAGTATGTCTCTATAATGCCACTATGAATAATATATTTGTTTCTAAAATAGGAATGGAAAATAGTGGAGGAATAGTAGTTGGTGCAGTTAACAAACCAGCACATATAAATATTGAATAGTACTGCAAATTGTTATGGGAGTCTTGTTGTTTCTTAACCAGTCAAGTCTATTTTTCTTTAACTGTATCAAGCAAGTCATGATTCCTTACTGCTGTTTTTAGCCGAGTGGATTTTTCATTTCCAGCTGCATGGAGGCATCAGAAGACGGCAAATCAGAGGCGACAAAGACACATGCAAAGGTCTTTAATATATCAAAATCAAACATGTCCCGGGCTCCTTTCAGACGTGCTGTCAGACGCCCAAATGGGAAACACACAGGTCTTGAATACCAAATCATTATCAGACATTTCCGAAATGGCCTTGGAAGTTTCGAGGACATATTTGACAATCTCAGATAACGATTTTTTTTTCTTTTTCTTACTACATCCGCTGCTGACAAATAATGACACATGCAATTATAGGAATTCACTTCACGGTGTTATTACCTGGCAGCTGCTTTGTAAATGGGCAGAGATAAAAAGGTGCACAGAGATTGTCTTGGGATAAAAAAAAATTTGTTGATTTTTCATATTCAATATATCACTCTTTGTAACCAAATATAGACTGAGATTTACATATTTATTCAGGACGTCAGCGATTGAAGTATACCATATGTTCTGTTTTGATTTTGTTGTTCTGAGGGGTTTGACAAAATATGCCTTATTAGTTTTGTTTTTTGTTTTTTTTAAGAACTAATTGCATGTTTTGTGAAAGAAGTTCACAATAATGTAAGGTATTTCAAAACTTGCAATACCATTAATACTAGAGATAACAGCCTTGAAAGAAAATATGTTTATCTTGGGCATCATAGGCATGAAATGTAGTGCTATATAACTGACCTTGCAACAGAATAAACCTGCAAAAGTCCCATTATTTTTCTAAACAGAAATCTGCTGTATCTAGTTTTACCTATAGAGTAGGAAAAAAGTTCACTATTAAAGCAGAACTCAGTAACTTTGTTGTTTCTTCATTGTTTTTGCCTTATTTTCCTGGAGCTCCCCCTTTATTTTGGAGTAAAGCAATATTGTCGTAATATGAATCCTATATGATCCCTTGCTATAGGCTTTACTCTAGTTGTCTCCTTTGCATTTCTGTACAAATGTTGTTGTTGTTTTTTTTTTTTTATGTTTTTGGGCCACTCTGCCATAACAAAAAATTGAGAAATAAAGCCATTGCTTGCTTGTTGTTTTGCTGGAATCTGCCACTTTCTTACGAGTCTTCCATGACATCGGGTTAGTGGCGCTCATACTTGCAAGTGTCGTTGGCCCAGAGACAGCAGGGGAGATCCCCAAATGCTACTTTCACCACACAACAATTGATTTAACCATCAAACAGACTCCAAAACAGTTTAAGCTGAACCGGTTACACAAGCAGAAAGGTTTACTGAAGGTTGTTAGACATGACCTTAGCAATATTAGACTTTTTTTTTTTTTCACGACCACGATTCTTTTAAGCAGCTCTTTAAAACGAACGATGGGAGCCAAATCTCACAGATGTGAACCATTCTTTTATTATTATTTTTTTGTATATTATTTTATATTATTATTTTTATTATTTGGCACATGGGCTGAGTGCACGAGCAGTGGCTTTTTGCTATGAGAATATTGCATTCATAAAGAATATTTTTTCTGTATTAAAGTGCTTCATTTGTCATTATACATACAAGATGTACAACAAAATTACATAGATCAGATGGAGGGTCCTGAGCCTTTGTGACTGTGCCACTCTGGGCCAACCTGACCCACACAATTCTGGTGGTAGGGGAACCCGGTACACCCAAAGGAAACCAACACAGACACAGGGAGAACGTGCAAACTCCACACAGAAAGGCCCTGTCCAGTCCAGGAATTGAACCCAGGATCTTCTTTATGTGAGGCAAGAGTGCTAACTACTGTGCCATGTGCTGCTTTTTTGTTTATTTTATGCATTATTGTTTTTAATGTAGTTGTGTCACTTGTTTGTTTTTTTACACTAAAACCTATATTTTGCATGTAAGTTAAGTGTTGCATGAATAACATATAAGTATCCAGTTCCTAAAGTAAATAAAAAGGCGCCAGTCTTTTGAACATCTCTTTAAAAGGAACAGATCCTCAAGATTCAACTCCAAGAAGAGCCATAAATCCCATCTCTGTCATGCATGTCTTTAGGTGTTTGTCCTTTGACTACATATTCATAGTCCATGGGGTCCTCACTTC
The DNA here is from genome assembly GCA_020698575.1 of Bostrychus sinensis. NCBI lineage: Eukaryota > Metazoa > Chordata > Actinopteri > Gobiiformes > Eleotridae > Bostrychus > Bostrychus sinensis. Next base: position 22,433,586 of record CM036259.1, on the reverse strand, counting down.
AAAAGCACCCTAGATAATGAATGAATAAATAAATAAATGGAAGAATTATGCAGTAGGTATCACATTTCTCACGCAGAAATTCCTCGTCTGGAGTACAAAGACAGGACAAACCTTTGCTTCCTCTGCTCATGCAGTCTTCCAAAGGTCACAGTGGATGGCTTAATCCTCTTTTGAACTTTCTATTTAGCATGATAAAAATACAAGTAAGATGTTCATTATTAGATCTCTCACTGTGGTGATGTCCCTGTGTTTTGAATCATACTGAGTCCCTTATGCTACGCTGTGGAACTTGGCAGCAGTGAGAAGTAAAGGCCAAGGCGTAGGAAAGAGCGCTAGCACAGCACGCCAACAGATTAGCTGTCATGTACTCGTGTTAATTAATTATCCAAAGGGCACGCAGAACATGGCGCTGTGCTGTGTCTGTCTCAATTCCACAATGGTCTCGGACGTGCGGTGGTCAGGAGTGCCCCCCACAAGTCACCGGTGAAAAGGTCGGCATGCGTCTGCTTCTGTGAGAGCTGGCAGCCATGGCATTGAAATGGAAATGTTCCCAGTGCGATGTGACAATTAACCGCAGTTAACAAGGTAAGACGCTGGACATGTGTTGAGGGCTTGCATTTTCTCTGCAGTACTTTTTAGCTTGTAACTCATAAAACTTTTTAAAGTCTATAAATCGCCAATAGCTGTGAAGACTCTCAGTCATCTGAGCTGTCACAGTCAAAACAAGGAAGGTTAAAAGGAAGTCATCTGGATATGGTTTATAGACTTTAAAGGGGAACTCAGTAATTTTGCTCTTTTCTTCCCTGTTTTTGTCTCCTTTTCCTCTGTGAATACTTTCAAGTCCAGTTGACTAATATATGATCCCTTGCTCGGCTTTACTTTCATTTACCCCTCATTTACCCCTCTGCTATCCGTACACTGAGTACTGTAAGTCTTTTTCTGCCATTTGGCCGCTCTGCCATGACCAAAATGGAGAAATAAAGTCATCACTATCTTTTGCTAGCTTTCTGTTCCATTTTCACACAAGACTTGAGACTTTTGTGACACCAGGTTGACAACACTCATACTTGCACGTGTCGTTTTTGGCCCACAGACAGCAGGGGCAGATACTGGACACTTTATTCACACCAACAATCAATTTAACCATCAAAAAGTCTCCAAAACTGTTACTGAGGAAAAAAGTTACTGAGTTCTACTTTAAGACATCTCGTCTTTCATCCAAGAGACTTTTATGTACAATAGCATAAGCTCAATGAAACGGGTGGAACTACCCATTGGTTTACAGGTACCATACAACAGTGTAGTATAGTAGTACTATTTTGTTTCATTGACTGCAATTTGAGTCTTCTCTCCCGAAATACACTATATTTCCAAACATATTTGCTCACCTGCCTTTACATGCATATGAACTTGAGTTACATCCCATTCTTAATCCATTGGGTTTAATATGACGTGGGCCCACCTTTTGCATCTATCTATGTTAGACATCTATGTGTCTGACGTTCTCATCCAACGTCTGACACTGATGTTGGATGAGAGTTCCTGGCTCCCAGTCTTTGCTCTAATTCATCCCAAAGGTGTTCAATCAGGTTGCGGTCAGGACTCTGTGCAGGTCAGTCAAGTTCTTCTACACCAAACTTACTCATCCATGTCTTTATGGTGCACAGTCATGTTGGAACAGGAAGTGGCCATCCCCCATCTGTTCCTACAAAGTTGTCCAAAATCTCTTGGTGCTGAAGCATTCAGAGTTCCTTACACTTAAACTAAGAGGCCAAGCCCAGCTCTTTTGTAAATATAGAGTAGCTGCTGAAAAGCCAGCAAAAAAAAAAAAAAAAAAAAAAAAATTGGATTTATATCGCGCCTTATCTGGGCACTCACATTTTGTTATTCATTCACTCCTCAGTCACACTCAGTGGTTGTGAGTTACTTCTGAAGCCACAGCGGCCCTGGGGCAGACTGACAGAGACGTGGCTGCCATTGCACCTACTGCCTCTCTGACCTGCACCAATCACACTAACACATTCAAAAATGGGCAAGGTAAGTGAAATGTCTTACCCAAGGACACACTACAGTATAAACTGGGGAGAGCAGTATTCAAACTGCCAACCTCAAGGTAAATATGCCAGAACTTTGTGGTACCATCTACATAATATTAATAGAAGCATCAGCTGCAACTTTGTGGCTCCTGCCTACAAAATGACCTTACTTCTCAGACCCTGCCACATATTATGCTGCAACCTTGCTCAAACCACCCCACAATCTCTCCACCACAGAAGAGGCTTTTGTCTGCCTGGAGTAGTAAAACAAATGGTCATAAATATATTGAATTAATTATTATTGTAATAGTGAAAAAGTATGCCTCTTTTGTTTAGGCACACTTAATCAGTGTTTTACAGTTGCCCCAAAGTTGTTGCCTATTGTGGGCAGGCACCACCTCCAACAGACAATTTTTATGTTATTTATTTATTTACTTATTTATTAGCACACCTATTTAAAGTAAAATATATATTTTTTCATTGGGGCACAGCTGACCTAACCTTAATATTTTTATGTCTGGGAAAAATGTGACAGATTTAACAGTGCACGTGTCCAGAGCTTGCTCTGTTAAAATTGAGCTATGACTTGTTCATGACCCTTTTCAAAGCCAATTATTTTGTTCATCAGAATGTAACAACGTGAGCTATTTTTGTCTACTCCTTCTCGTTAACTAGGCAGAAATAATTGAACCACTTTTTTTCATAATGCTTTCTTTAAACATAATTGGAAAAATGTTTTGTAAGACAACGCCACATCACACTGTCAGCAAATGTACGACCCCAGTTCAGCGTGCACGTCTCACTTGACGCACTGTGGTCTGCACCTTTGACCTGTCAATTCATTTTCCTGTTTACCGCTCTTGACAACGCATCACAATGAGGATTACTCAGATGTGGAAGGAAAACCAGCAGAGTGAATACAGAAAGTCTTGTAATTGGGTCTTATTTCACAGCCAGACAACTCGGAGAGGAGCGGCTGGGTTTGCATAAGAATTACATTTGTTGACTGTTATTTTTGATGAGAACGACTTTGACTGTTCAACTGCAGTGTAGAGTAAGCAAACAAACTCACAGCTCGTAAGGACATTACAACTAATGCAGGAGATTGGAAGGATTTCTGCATTATACTCTCAGACACACTAATTGCTCAACTCTTTCTTTGAGAGACTCTACTTGACGTTTCTCTCTAGGTGAAAAACAAAAACATTGAGATTCACAGTAGACACTCATACCATGCTCTGGTGTATTCAGTGATCTGCTCTGTATAACACGGAAAAATCTGTCATAAAATGTGCCAAAACTATGTGCTTCCTACCTCAAATATGCCATACCTGCCACACACACTATGCCACAAAACTTTCTCCAACTTTGTCAGCTGGTAAAACATCTGCCAACAAGTCCCAAGCTTTGTGGCAGATAGTGGACAATGTAATGCTAATTTGTACCTTTTGCCACAACTTTGTCTTGCCTGCCACATAGTATGCCAAAACATTCCAATACCTGCAGCACCTGCCCTAGGATATGCCATAATTTTTTAAACATATTTTCAGGCACCTGCCGCATTCCACAAGATACACCATAAATTTGTTGACTCGGTGGTGAATCTGTCTTTGTGAAACCAATCAAACAACGGGCAACAACAAATGATGCTGAAGTTCTACCTTATCACCGGTCTGCTATAGTCAGTCCAATCATGTCTCTACCTGCCGGGGTCTAAAATTTAAAGTTTATCTTTTCAATAAATTGTCCAATAAGAAAGACTGGGACTAATTTGAGTTTATTGACATTGACTATTTCATCTTTTCTTTACTTTGGCCTAACCCTATTGTTAACCACAACCTTAACCCAAACTAAACCTTATCTAATCCCTAAAACCTGTTTATGGTTCAATATTGAATGATTTATACATTTTTATAATTAAATATGATTACATACATTTTTGTATAATTACACTATTTTATATTTTAAGACTCAGTGTTCTCTACAAAGGACATTTGATAAAAAAATAAATAAACATGTTTGAAAAAAAAAGTTGCAGTACCATGTTTCTTGCAACCCTTAAACTTAAATTATAGAAATCAAAATATTAAAACTTTTTTCCCCCCTTCTGGGTCCCAGAAAGCACCTATGGACCTGAGGCGGGACACCATGAACAATGGGTCGTGAGTAAAAATGGATTGAACCTGCATTCCCTTTGAATCTTATCAGTTAGTTCTTAACTACAACATACAGTCTTTAGCTTATTGTAAAAATAAAAATACTCTGTTAAATTGTTTAGATGATAAAGACTGAGGAGTCGTGGGAAGCTGGAGTCTATCCCAGCAAATATGGACCTTAGGTGGGCACAAATGGACACTCTGGACAAATGACCAGTTACTATTCACTCTCACATTCATTCACTATGATCAAATAGAGTCACCAATTCATCTCACACATCTGTGTCTTTTGAAGAAATTTAATGGTCCCAGGAATCTAAAATGTCCATAGAATTTTAATTTTGCCTTAGAAACTTGGATCCTCTGTGTATGAAAGACTGAAGAGAAATGGCATTCACACATTTGATTTGGAAGTCTGCTTTGAATAGTCATACTTTTAAGTATAGTGTATGAATAGGACCTAGCCGTTCTCCACCTGTAGAGACTCCTAATTAGAACTAAGGCATTTTTCCCCCTTCATTGAATTCCTTTGAATAAACCTTCCTTTCATGCACAAAAACCTTAACGTGATGGTGGTTAGTATACACAGCCCATTGAGGTCCTTTTTATCGGGATGAAATATGAGAGTGGCATTATTCTTGATGGGGCAGCATGTTCCACTATCTCTGTACTTGTGTCTAACCTTCAGCAGTGGCGTAATTGTCTCATGATAAAAGCATCTCATTATAACAAGTGGGTGCCATTGTAACTATATCTGCGCATACTTCCCTCATTGCAACCCACTGTATGACTTTATCTCCTCCTAAATAAAAACTTTGAAAGAGTAAGTGTCAAAGCGGCTCTTTACTTTTTTTTGAAGAAGCCATCAAAGGTGCGAGCTCGGGTGGATATACTTTCTGACAAGCTCTTTCCCACAAAGCTTTATCCACAGCAGCCTCCCCATATACAGTATATCACCTATAGATGCTCAGAGGATTCTCACTAACATACACTTCTCACGCTTCTTAACTCTCAGAAGAAGGGGAGTATGTCTGTTTGACCACACATACAGGATATTTTGAAGATATTTAGCACAAGTCCAGTGTCATACATAATTTGTGGTAGAGTAACTTGTTAGCACTTGCTGTTCACAGGGAGAAGGCTCTGGAAAATGTCTTCTATGCAGAGGTGGGAAAAGGCTAGATATGTTTAGTAATTTAGCTGAGTAACAATATGAGTGCATGTTCTAAGACGATGGTTCTGGTGGGACGGAACCTACAAGATATCATTGGGTGCCTAGCAGGGCTTGACGTTAGGCTAAATGATGCTAGATTTCCATTTTGTACTTTTAGCCTCACTAGCCACTTTGGTCAGTTAGATTTTATGCATGTATTTTAACTTGTTTGAGTGACCACCTAATTTAGTATACAGTTATAGTAAGAGTAATTCATCACAATCTGAGAAAAAACACCAACAAAACATGTATTAAGATAGACCACATGCAAAAAGTTAAACTTTTTTCTGCCTAGGTAAACCTGTTTTCCACATATTTGATACATCCTTGTCTACACATAAAACCAAGCTCTATATTTAATTCAGCTTTCATCAAGCTCTTCTTCTGCTTATCTGAGTCCGGGTCGCGGGTGCAACAGTCTAAGCATTGATGCCCAGACTTCCCTCTCCACAGACACTTCCTCCAGCTCACCTGGAGGAATCCCAAGGCGTTCCCAGGCCAGCCGAGAATCATAGTCTCTCCAGTGTGTCCGAGCTCTTCCCCGGGCATTCCTCCCGGTGGGACATGCCCAGAACATCTCCCCTATGAGACGTCCAGGAGGCATCCAGAGCAGATGCCCAAGCCACCTCAACTGGCTTCTCTCAATGCAGAGGAGCAGCGGTTCTACTCCGAGCTCCTACCAGGTGACCGAGCTCTTCACGCTATCTCTAAGTGAGCACGCAGCCACCCTGCGGAGGAAACTCATTTTGACCGCTTGTATCTGGGATCTTGTCGTTTTAGTCATGACCCAGAGCTCCTGACCATAGGTGAGAGTAGGATAAAATATGATAAATTAATAAAATTAGCATTTGAACAAATTTAATTCTGGCTAGTAAAAACCGTGATTGGCTAGTAACTTTTGAAAATGACTTGCCACAGTGACCAGTGAGCAAAAAAGTTAATATCACGCCCTGGTGCCTAGTAATCTATCTGTTACTAATTTGGACTTTTCCTGAGCTTGAAACCATGTTATAATATTGTTTCCACTTCAAAAACATACCTGGAGTAGTATTTTGTTTCATTCATGCTTGTTTGAGTAATCCTGTATACTGAGGCACTGCCCTTCTCAAGAGCTGAAAACACTCAGCTCATGGCTCTGTGTTGACACATGAAACCATGCCTTCTCTCTTTCTAAAGCTGGCCTCTTAAGCTATTCCTGAATAAGAAAATGGCAGAAAAGTTTTATTTCAGTAGTTCAATTAGGGATGTGCGTTTCTATAAATACTGGGGCAGTATCATGATATCGATACTACAGCTTTCATGTATGTTACTAGAAGTGTGTTATCATATTTCATCTTTCAACCACTAAATCATTTTGTTACTGTTGCTTTCCACTGATAAGTGCATGGTAAAACCCAGATCTGATTTTAGGCAAAGTTTGGTAAATAAATGATGCTAGTATCGATCTGATATCAATACTAACAATGGTATTGATGTTATTGAGTTTGTTGTGCCTCCTTATAGCTCAGTTGGTAGAGCTGCAGCGCATATATAGGGCAACAACAGACTGCCTTGGTGTCGTGGGTTAAACTGGATTCCAAAAAGTTTGTCGAATGTCTCACTCTCTCACGGACTTCCTACTATACCCTTTTTCATCAATAAAAGCCTAAAAATGGCCAAAAAATATCATAAAATAGTATGTTAATGTAGTTTGAAGTGAAATACATGTATTTATAGTATTTATTTTTATTGTGATGATTATGATAATAATATTATATATATATGATATATAAAATTTTGTTTTTAGTTTTTTATTATCTGTAAACCCTAATTATTGCAGTTAAAATAAATAAATGCTTAACAGTAATTTGTGTGTACTGAATCTATATATGCATTTCACTTTGAACTGAATTAAATGTATATTTGTTTGTATATCTATATCTATGTATATATTTGATGTTCAATCCTCTAGCAAGACCTGCACATTTTTTTGGACAATTCTCTTATTCCTTCCAAAACCTTAAAGTTCTATGTATATTTAGAAAAGATTTTGTCAAATTTCATGAAATGTGAAAGAAATTAAGATGAGTGTTATGTTGTGTTGCATGTTGTGGATCATATATTTTGAAAGGGCCACAAATAACTTAAAGTCAAGGAAATTAGTATACATTTCATGGCATTTGTACACAAAATTAATCTAGGTCAAATACAATAACTGTTGTGCTAAAAGACAACATTTCTTTACTGTTTACAAGGCACTGCTTCAGATTTGTTTACCTGCATTTTGAATTCAATGTAACATATATTTTTCATTTCTGTCTTCCAAGTTCACTTCCAAAAAACATCCAAGTTTTATTCAATGCCATAAATCCAATCATTTTTCTTCTCAGTTTTATTGTGAAGTTGCCTTTTAGTCTTTTGACAGATGCATAAATCAAGCCTGGCTCAGTTTTTCCAATGTGTTCTGTAGTATTTGAAAGCCTGTTTAAAAACCTGCTGCAACTAATAGCTTCCCAAAAACAGGGAAAAAACTTGCTCTTGCCTTTGTCCTACCTATGTAAAGAGTCTTTATGCAGAAGTGCTAGTTCTGTCTTACATGTGGATTAGCAGTAATCTCAGGGATATCTTTTAAATTTAGGATCTGTGTAATACACTGAATGACCAATCTAATTACACTGCATTATCTCCAAATGATAATCCTGACATTCACAAGGTCAGCCCCGTTCACTTTTCTGCATATTTTAATGTATCCACTGGATCTAATTGAGTTTTCTCAAAGCACATTGCTGTCTTCTTGGACATTTTCTCATTTTATCATTGCTTGAAATCAATTGACTAATGCTGGAGTATGACTGATCTGATCCAGTTGTGATCCTCATGAGACCCCGGAAAAGCCCATTGGTGTTTGCCTGAGGTTTTCCTATGTTAAAACAATAAAGGTACATTTTTTAAGGTTGCCCAAAGCCAGATTTAAAATGATTAAAGACAGTAGATCAAGTGAAGGGAATGACATGGAGCCTCAGTTAATAATCAAACCCAGGTCGCTCCAATATGTGGTATGCACACTACCAGATGAGCCACCAAGTGTTAGCAGTATGACATCATATGTTAAAGCAGAACTCAGTAACTTTTTTACCTTAAATAAACTGTCTTGGAGTCCGTGTGATGGTTAAATGAGTTGTTGTGGAGTGAATAAAGCAGCCTGCATCTCCCGCAGCTGTCTCTGGTACGAAAACAACACTTGCAAGTATGAGCTTTGGCGACCCAGTGTCACAAAGAAGCTTCAAGTCTCCCAAGAAAGCAGCACATTGCAGTTAGCCAAACAACAAGCTAGAGATGGCTTGAATTTCTTGATTTTTATCATGGCAGAGCGGCCAAATGACAGAAAACTTTGTACAGTTACGCAGAGGGGAAAATGAAAGTAAAGCCAACTGAGGGATCTTATAGGAGTCAACTGGACTAGTGAGTATGTATGATAGTGCTTTACTCTGAACTGTAGAAGATGGTCCAGAGAGGAAAAAGACGCAAGAACAACAAAGAAACGAGAAAAGTTACTGAGTTCCACTTTAATTATGTATAAATTTGACCTCTGGGGTAGATTATGAGCTTTGAACTAAATTTTACCAGAGGAAAGAGATCAGACATTAAAGCTTCATCCACCAGAAAACACACAAATGAGAGAATCAGACTTAATGGGCATTAGAGGACTGCATAAAAGTTAAAATGGTTCTGGATGGAAATCCACACCATAATTACCAACAGTAGTACAGAATCTGTAATCTTTCCTGGCCTTATCTTGAAATAGTAAAGAATCCTTGCATCCAGATCCACACCAAAAATATCATATAATAATAGTATAGAATTATTGGCAAAGGCATTAAAGGAACACTATAACATGCCAAGAACTGCACATCGGTCTAAACCAGCCACAGTTTGGTGGAAATCACACTCTGAGTGAGATGAATATCTGAGCACAAACTCTCACAGAAATTCAGCTGCACAAGGTAACCACAAGCTATGAAAAAATGCATCCATAGAGCCTAAGTATTGAGACATGATATGACTCTTCATGAGCCATATCCAGTCAAAGATCTTAAAACACACTGCAATTTTGTTCTCTTTCTCAATATGCGAATAATCAAGAGCTTTCAATCTTTCAGAAGATGACTAAAGATATAAGGTCTGACTTCCAAACATAACTTTTACTGAACACTTCTTCCTCGACATTAATCTGTCTGCTACAGTCTGTTTACTATGGTGAAGGTATGCACATAAACCAACATCTGTCTTTAATTACTCTTCAAACCTTTATTTATTTTCTTTTAGGCCTCGTACTGGGAGGCAATAGTTATTAAATCAATCATGCAAAATGTTGAAGTTCCATGTCCTGGCAGGCCTGTAGCTATCAGTATTTTTAACAGCTACAGAGGCAGGAATAAAAGTGAAGCTAAACAAACATATTGGCTTTAGTGTACAACCCAAAATGCACATCAGCATACTGACTGACCCAGCCCACACAGCTCTATCCTCAACAATATGCAAAATCCAAAGTTGCACTATAGCAAAACAAACCAAAACCAATATATTTCGAGTACATTAAGAACCCAATATAATCCCTGTTCCTCCAGCTCCAGACTTATGAATGTAACCTCTTTAGTGTGATGAGCAATAAATCCTCTCACACTTAAACATGCACACTCCATTTGATTCCAATATTCTCCAGACTTCTTCCCAAAATGCAAATTAATAAATACAAATCCTCTTTTTGCTTCAATAAAGACATTCAATTGAGAGAATGGTGTTTGCATCACACAGGGGAATGGCTGTATACACACAGCACTGGTCTGTTTTATGGAAGTATTAGCATGCTTAAAAAAAAAAAAAAAAAAAAAAAAAAAAAAAATTGAATCATTCTTTTGCTCCATAAGGTTTCAAGGGAAAAATGTAAAATCAATTAGGGTGCCTTTTTAAAAAAAAAAAATATGGTGAATAATTTCACCATATTTCACCATGAATAATTTCCTGTTACAGTTGCCTTACCAATATGAACAAAAAGTGAAGATTCTTGAAGCAAACATCAGAAACCTTTGCATCTTTCCCACTAAATCGGTACAGGCTGGATCTGTATGGCTAAGTTTTTCTTCCCAAAATAGTGACCCTGGTTCCAAGAGTGCCATTTGCTTTTGAAAAGGGGGAGCTTACAATAAATTCAATTTGGACCATGGACATAATTTCTGTTCAAGGTGGTTGGTTCTGGTTTATCAGTGCTAGGGCTGTTTGAAAAAGCTATAGCCTCCATGCAATTTCTCATAGCTAATCTTATCAGGAAGATCTCACTTCAGCAGTTTTGGTGAGGAAACACAGGTCTTTAAATAATCAGGGTATAGTGGTTCCTTGGCTTTTTGAACAATGTCCTCATATAACAAAGGCATTCAGTGGTATGTAGCTTAGAAAACTGGTTTAGATAAAAAAAGTACACACTTAGAGATTCTCCTCTCATGTCCAAAATCAAATTCTTCTAACTTTAGTCATGTGAATTCAAAGGAGGTGATCACGCAAAAGCATAAGCAGTAGTGTCTATAGAGTGCTGCTTTAATCAGAGCAAGGCCTCAGCCCTGCAGTACTACAGTGCAGTACCCCTGTTATAAACTGTGGCACTAGCAAAGGGCTTGGAGCTCACAGACAGGCACCAACAGACACCAAATCCAAGCGTTTTCTGCAAAGTGAAAGTAACACCTCCCCAAAAGAAGACAATTTTAAGTTATAAAACATAAAATACTGATGCAAAAGGTGCCCAGATTAATTTCAAAAAGCTTGCAAAAAGCTTAACATGTCCCCCTTAAGGAAGCTACCACATAAAGTCACAAGATGGATGATGGCCAAGATCTCAGCAGTTTCTTCTATGGCAACATTCACACTTTTAGCTTTTGCTGAATCAAACATGACTAGTGTGAACACAACCATGCTGCCACAGATAATGTGTGCTACATATTCAGAGAGTGACAGCTTTTGAAATGACGTAAAACAGAAATGTGTAAAAGACACTGTTTATCTAAAGTGCTTTCAGTGCTATGTTTTCAATAGTTCAACAATACTAAAAATGACTACTGACATAAACTGTTCTCTATGGTCAGCTGCAAAGACAATAGGAGGCTGGCACCATATGTTGGGGGTACAAGCCAATATTTTGCAGTTGATGAATAATTTCTGTTTTGGACACAGCCTATTGCTGATCGCTTTAGCATCACAACAGATCTATAAAATAGAGCAAGACTTGGATTTATGTTTCTTTCTGTTTGCTACCTGCTCCATGCTCACCTCATAAATAATGCACTTGTAAATATTGATTAATGCAGCTCATGAGGAAACGCTGGGGAGGCGGAGAGGGCCCCAAAAGCCCACATGTTTTGAGCTCTGCCTCTGATTGGCTCTTTATGGCCAAAGGCAAAGAACGGTCCAGGAGCGGCACCGCACTAATGGGACTCTCACACCGCCCAATGAATCATGATTTTATTTCATGTTGGAAATACTGTTGGTGGAGCCATAAGACAGCGGTGTGTTTTTGGTTCCGGATCACACCTGGATGTAGGCCACGTCAGGAAGTTGAAATGATTGATATTTTCCATTTCAGATATTCATAAAGGCTGTTCTTTAACCTTGGCCTGGTGCGGCTGATAAACAGCACACACAGACTCACTCTGAAGGAGTAAACCGTAAACATGGCAGTATTTCTTGTGTTTATGAATAGAACTCCAGCTATAGCTAATTGAAATATACCCATCTAACAGTTACATTACATGGATGTGAGTAAGATGGAAATATTTTATGGATAAAAAAATGTTTATTTCGGAATTGTATGTAAGTTGTGGAGAGGGAGATGGTTCTGCTGCTGAGGAGGTGGCTTGAATCTGAAACAACAGATGATTGATAAGAGAACCTTTAAATTTTGACAGCTGAGCAATGATTGTTTATGCTTCAGCTTTATTTTTAAAAAATAACTTATATTTTTCCCTTCTCTTATCAGCTTGCTAGAGGTTTTATGAGGTCACAAAAACAAAGTTACTATGGTCCAGATATGAGCCAAGAAAAAAAAATAGAATAGAATAGAATAGAATAGAATAGGCCTTTATTGTCATTGTAACATGCCACATGTGCAACGAAATTTAAAAAAAAGTGTCGATCAGTTTAGGGTGCACAATCAAACATTTCCAATGATAAAAACAATGCTAAATATCACTAATCCGCTTTTTGGTTCATGACTTTAAATTTAAACATCATCTTTAAAAAGTGCTATGGTAGGCCTACATCATTAATTAAATGCAGGCATTGAACAACTGCTGTAACCCTGTTGTTTTGTTTGAGTCGATCTGTTTAGTAGAGTATTCCTGCTCTAAAATGATCACGCAGATGAGTTTGTTCTTTCCAAGTTTAACCCATAGCAGTCCATCATCACTCTTGTGTGATAGCATGACATCACCCCAAACACACTGCACACACAGACACATGTCTAATTAGCGCTTTATTGTGGAAAGTCCCTGAGTCATTTCAGATCGTGTCCCTGATGTTTTACTCCAAAAAAGGGTTAGAAAAGAGATTTTTCCTGGCCAGAACTTGATGAGGAAGGAGAGAAGCTGTTGCAGGGACATGCGATGTTGCAGGGAACAGAGAGAGAGAGAGAGAGTGAGAGAGAGAGAGAGAGAGAGAGAGAGAGAGAGAGAGAGAGAGAGAGACGCCGCTTGGGGAGACCAGTGGCTCACAGACACAGGAGAACTTCAGAGGGATGAGACTTTTAGTCAAATAGATAAATAGTAAAAGGAATAGGCCTAATATTAGTACTACAACATGAAATAAACAGGTCTCCCAAATACAATTATTCAGATATGATTAGAATTACCTTGAAGTCTGAGTATGTGACAAAGTCCAGTAGAGCACAGTGTGTTGATACAGTGAGTATACATGTACTGGGACATGCTCCGGGTCTGTACCTTTAACACCTGTGGCTTCTAAAGGCATTTGGCTTTATTGTAAATCATTTAATCTAATATAAAAAACATGTTTTCACCCTCTTGACTTGCCAGATTTGTCTATAATGGATTTTAATACAAAATAGTATGATTCTTGAACAAATTTAATATGTTCTATTAGCAGTAATTAAAAATTGCAAGTGTTGAAATGACTGATTGTTCCTTAGACAGCGATGAGATCTGAAATTTGTACCTTTGGATAAAAAGTTTGAGAAGATGCTGAAGAGCAGGTGCACTATAGTTCTTGTGCATGTAGTCCTTTGTTTTGCCCCTCACTAACAAAGTGTAAAACTGTAAGCAAGTGACTACATAAAAAGAAAGCGAAAGTGTCATGTCTCATGTCTTTGTCTTGTTTTCTGTGTTTGTTTCCCTTGTGTTTTATTTAGTTTTCCCCGGTTAGTTCCCATGTCTTTCTGGTTTACTTCCTGCCTCTTGTGTTTCCCGCGTGTGTGATTGCCTGCCCCGCCTTAATGTGTTTCACCTGTGCCTCATTCCTTTGTGTATTTATGTCCTGTGTCCTCCCCTGGTGTTTGTCGGTTCATTGAGTTCATTGTGTTTGTTAGTATGTTGAGTTTTGTCTTGTCTGGTCGTGGTTTTCGTCTTCCTCGTGAGTATATTAAAGCCTATTTTTGTCCGCATTTTTGGGTCCGTCTCCCTCTTGTGTTCCCCGACTTGACAGAAAGTTAACCCTTTCAGGCTCAAATTAAGTTTTAGCAACAGGAAAAATCTGATATTTGGGGGACATTATCATATGGGGTAGTAATAAACAATTCTGACTTTTTTTTTTTTTTTGTAATTAGGTAATGAGCATTTAGCTGTTGCAAATCTGCAACGCCTGCCTGGAGAGAGTTAAACACTACTTTTTTCTGTTTACAGCCATATCCAGCTTATAAAGCCATCTTTCAAGTTGGATTTTCTAAATATTGAATGTTGAATAACAAACTGTCTAGACATACTAACAACTAGAGTGTCCTTTATTCAAATGAGAGTGGCTTGTTTTTCCATGCAAGCATATAAATGGTCAAACCTCATTAAAGTTTTTTTCTAAATAAAAATGTTCAGCATTGCAATAAAACAAATCCTAAACATACTGCATTTTTAAAGCTAGTCTTTTTTAAGTTATAAAATCTTCAAACCTGGAAAAAAAAAAAAAAAAGTGTACCAAAAAACATTCTTTTATTGCTGGGTATGTTTAAATTAAGCAGAAAATGTTCACATTACTACTATTTTAAAATAGAAATCCAAGATGGTTTGGTGCAACTTTCACATGAGGTGGTAGGTGATAAATTGGTTTGATCTTTGAGGTCACCAATAACAGTCTCATGCATTAGTTAGAGTGTGCTATTGGATTACAGGGAATTACACTGGTTTAATTGCTTCATTGTCTGTCACCCGTCGCACATTCGGCCGTCTGACTCATCACCATCAAGGTCTGGAGTCTGCACTGGGATCCGCTGACAGTCACTTCGGTCATGCCCAGCCCGAGGATCCGATAATTACACTCTGACATGTCCCGCACGCCAACATGATAATCGTCAAGGTTTATACACGGACATGTTGTGACACTGTTGACATATCATCGCAAATAGAGGAGCGTGGTACAGCTTGTTGTCAAAGGAGTCCTTTTCATTCAGTGATTCTTTCATTCAGCCAGCTGTTTCAATGAGCAATCGAACAAAATGTCAGAAGTCAGGAGTAAAGACAAACTATCTTAAAGTGGAACATTTTTCTCTTTGGAGTGCCCCCTACATTTAGGAGTAAGGCACTATCGTAAATGTTCAGTCCAGTTGGTTTTCCCCTTCTTGTATCTGTACACATTTTTTTTCTGCCATTTGGCCGCTCTGCCACGACAATAATTGAGAAATAAAGCCATTGTTAGCTTGTTGTTTTCTAACAATTATGTGCTGCTTTTTCATGAGACCCAAAACTTCCATGACATCGGACATCAGACTTGCAAGGGTCACTTTCGGCCCAGAGACAGCAGCGGTAAATGCAGGACGTTTCACAACTCATTTAACCATCACATGAGTCCGAAAATATTTATTTTCAGGTAAAAGAGTTACTGATTTCTGCTTTAAATTAAATGGGTGCGTGCTATCACTAACCGTACATCGCTAATGTGGTTGTAGCCAGATTGATATGTATAGCATCAAGTGCTAATGTGGATTGCCGTCATTGAAAATGTTTGTAAAGGGGA
Organism: Bostrychus sinensis; assembly: GCA_020698575.1. NCBI lineage: Eukaryota > Metazoa > Chordata > Actinopteri > Gobiiformes > Eleotridae > Bostrychus > Bostrychus sinensis. The sequence continues at coordinate 22,417,981 of CM036259.1, read as the reverse complement.
GGAACTTTTAGTACATTTGGAGGTGATTGGTTGAAACAGAAGCTAGTGATCATCACCATGATTTGTTTGAGCTAATCATAGCAACACCTTATGTGGCACAGATACACATCAATAGCAATGCATAGCAATAGATAGCAATATAATGCATTAAAAATGTTGTTGGAGGATTTTGGAGGTTTTTGTAAACCTAAATCCCGCCCACTCGCCACACCATTGGCCTGAACCACCAGTGATGCAGATCCAAACGAATCAGCTTGACAAGATGGACTTTTTGAGGAATAGGCAGGAATGTTGCATTACCAAAGGACCAAAAATGGGGCTTATGTCTCTTTACTGTTAACCAAAAAAGGCTTGGCCAATGATCTCAGAAAATAGAGGAAAGTACTACTCTGTGCTGCAAGCAAAGTTTGATCACAGTTCCTGAACGCCCAGTGGCTCCTTCCTGTGCTGTTCCTCTGAAGGCTGGATGTGATCTGAACAGTAGATTAAATTAGACAGTGCTTAAGGTGGAAACGGTGCACAAGCAGCTCCTGATAAATGAATGGTGACAGTTGTCTCCAGTGCTGCGTGTTCTATGAACTTGAACTGAATTTTGTCTGACAACTGCAGTCAGATGCTAATGCATCAATAACACATTATTACATCGCTGTCTGCCACAATCAGCAATAACCTACATTTCTCAGGTGTATTTATTTGGCTTTGGAAATGAACCCAGAAGGCAGTTAAACTCATTACATGGAGGGAAGTGGAGTTTTAAGTGAATGTTTGAAAAACAGGAACAGCTGTATCACTATGGACCCTTTTATAAACAATATGGCTGCATTCACAAGAATGGTGCCTTAAGCAGACCACCTTACATTTTCTATGAACAAATTAGCATCGGTCCCTAAATATTGTAAACTATCAGTTAAGATGGTTCTGGCAGCTGCCCACCATTCAACTAAATGTGTCTAATGTCAGGCCCCTGTGAGAAAACCTGCAGGTTTACAAGTTTACATTTGGCTCTTATTTAATGAAGCAGTTAGCATATATTCCATATAATTAGCATAAAAAACTAAAGGCTGCTCACACTTATTTAATGTTTTTAGTTTTCTCCCTCTTAAAAAAAATATAAGGGGGAAAAGTGCTTTTTGTGACCAATCAGAAAAATGGGACAACACAAGAACTCTATGATCAGAAGTCATGCTAGGTTTGATATTAGGTTGATCAGCTATTCAAAACTTTATATATTTTATACTTGCAATTGGGCCATGTTTATCTCAGTTTAATTTCAGAGGGAAAAGCTAATGGCTGATCAGGCTAGAGGGAGATAGAGTACTGTAAAGTTCTGGTCACATGGTAACAATTCTCTTGGATAACCTCAGATAACTGTTATTTTTTTCTGTTTATATATGCACAAGATCTGCAGAGTTGACCCCTGAAAACAAAACAAAACAAACAAAAACTTTAGTCTGTATTCAGACATTCAGTTTTAAGATGTCTCATCCTGATATCTGAGACTGGCAATCAAGATTTTAGCTTAAAATACAACCACAAGACTGAAACCTGTAGGGAAAGTGCTCTTCAGAAACATAAGTCAAATAACAAATCTAACATTCATTCACATGTTTAGTTCTGTTGCAGAAAATGCTGTGTTTCAGTTTTTCATGTGCACTTAGACGACATTTGGTCGGTGTATAGGCTGAGGCTTCTAAAATACTAACCTCCAACCATCCAGAACACAGATGCCACGCCACTGCATGCAGTTTATTCCAGCTTGTAGTAAGATGCTTTTGTGTTGGTATACTAGTGGTTAAAATAAGCATACTTTTCCTAAAATAGCTACCTTAAAAATACTTCAAATGAAGGCACTGGTATCTAGGAAAGGTCATATTCACCGAAGCCAAAGACACTACGAAGGATCAGCTTTAATCAGTATCAATTTATGCTTAAAAGAAAAGGTTTGGAATTTAAATTAGTTGCGCTGCACTCCAAATTAAACATGAGCAGGTAATGAGATGACTAAAATGTCACTAAAATATCATTTGAAGTATATGTATGTAGCCACCACATCGTTTTCACAGCAGAGATTGTGACTTGTGCAGAAAACACATGGGTGTAATAGGTGTAATTAATAATGGCTGCTTCTATTTTTAACTGTATGATTTGAGTCTTTGAGAGTGGTGCAGGCCGGGGCGGCTGGAATGGCCTCCTGGGGCAATTAACCGGAACAGAGCCACACTTAATGTTATCACTACCCTGGGCTTTGGCTTATTTTAGAAACAACACTGTCGACAGGACCTATCAAACTACCAAGATTTCACCAAACTACCTGAGAAACACTTTCTGAGAAATTGTGCTCATTGTAAACCATTAGTTACTCTGAGATGTAATGCTATTTAATTGTACCCTTTTATTTACAGGTGGCAGAGTATAAATGGGTGAGTGTTTAATTATTCAAGCTATGAAGAGTTTAATGCTGCATTATCTGACCATTATCTACCGCGAGCAGATAATGGGCTTAACAATGTAATTGCATAGACCAGTTGCATAAGATCATGTGACAGGCAGCTCGCAGCAAAGCATACTGCTTCTATAAATGTTGGGTTAATCTTCCTTTTTCATGTCATAACCATCACAATGACTATGTTTTGTCTGTATTTTATTAAGTGCTGCAAAAGAACACTTGTGCTCAGATGCAGTTATCAGTTTTTTTGGATGGAGCCCTTGTCCGATTCTTCCAGAATGGTCTTACTGGTTTGCAAAAAGTTCTTTAAACTACATATATGTTTCCTAGAGTGGTGAAAGAGGTGGCTGTTCATGCAACCAAGCATTTTGAGGGCTCAGAAAGGCTGTGCCAGAGAATAGAGGATTTCTTAAACATGCGTGAATGAGGCAAAACACAACTCCAGGTCTGTTTTTGGTGAAGGAACAACATTATATCATGGAAGAAAGTGCAGTTTTACATAATAGCCCCTGTAAGCTTTGTTATTATTTTCTAAACCTAGGGAGTGTGATGAAGCCATTTTCTGACTCCATTGCTGATCATTACTTATGCTGTGTCTAAATGTCAGGTGAGAAGTGTAATATTCAGCAGACGCAAACTCTGCCACAATGACCTTTCATTGGTCTGTGTGAAACATTTAGAAGACCCTCGATATTAATGACCCTGGAGGCCACTGAGTGAACTGCAGCTGATTTTGTGTTCCACTCCAGCCTTTTGAATAAAACATTTGTGTGTGCGAGGTCACTAACTTGGATGAGCACTACACTACTGTGGCCAGACGTTCCCAGAAGTCCACTGAAATGAATGTTAAGTGTTGTTCCCATTCTTCGACGTCCTTCAATTGGAATTATTCTAGATCAGACATGTCCAAAGTGTGCCCGGGGGCCATTTGTGGCATAGTTCAAGATTTCATATGGCCCTCGGCTTCTATGACAAAATGTATTACTTATGGCCCACCATCATTTTCATTTTCATAGTGCTTTCGTAGTTTTGTCTGTACATTTGTGCATCTCATCGAAAACTGCTGTGTGTTTTCAAATTTAACTGCAGTTGCAGTTTTTATGTTCATAGTGTTGCGTGTAGGGGAGAACAGGAGGGACGGACCCAAAATGCAGACTCAAAGAAAGTTTTAATGACAACTCACAAATAAGAGGTACAGCCACGGGTACACGAAAGACAAGACCAAACCAAACGACACACAACAAACTCAATGAACCGACAAAAACCAGGGGAGGACACAGGACATAAATACACAGGAAAATGAGACACAGGTGAAAAACATCAGGGCGGGGCAGGTAATCAAACAAGCGGGAAACACAAGAGGCAGGAAGGAAACTGGGAATCCAAAATAAAACAAAGGAAACAAACACAGAACACGAGACAAAGACATGAGACATGACACATAGATGTTATTTTGTTAGGATTTAGTTGATTTCATAGTTAAGAAAATAATGATTTTGCTTTTGAAAACAAAATAATAAAAACTGCATTAAATTTATACTGTATGTGCGAAAACATCAGGATTGTCGGCCCTTGAACATTTGTGCAGCTTCAAATCTGGTCCACTTTGGAAATAGTTTGGACACCTGTTCTAGATAATAGTCTATATGCAGAATAAATAAGCTGAACAAGACAATTAAAACAAATTATGTCTGGCTCCACTGAGTTCTACAAACAAAAGAACAACCAGAAACTTTTGTTTCCACTTTACTGCAGCAGAATAAAGCTGTACCTCCAGCATCTCGCATCACTACACAAGGATTTATTTGCGCTTTTAATTTAGTTAATGGCCTCCTTGAAAAAGTTTGTTTCAAAGTTGCTTTATAACTTATTTAGAATATAGGTATACCTGAGGGGCTGCAAATCGTGCAAATTAGGCTGTTCCAAAACCAAAGGTCCTGTACCAAACTATAACACACCATGGAGTATTAAACAGTATTATCAAAGATCTTTGACAGCAGTTCACGCCTGTTTGGTTTGCACTTTACATTCTGAAATGTCAGTAACAGGAAAAATTCCATTGCAAAACTGTTGATAAAAAATGATTCATTCATCATATAGTGACCCTGGATTAATGTTCCTGTTAAAATGTTGTACTGTTCAGTGATCTGTGGTTAGTGACTGTTTTGGGGATGCATTGTATTTGTATGGGGTTATGACAGGCATGTGATTGGACAAGAAAGACATGCGGGAACCTGTGTTGATGTGTTTGAAATTGAGAGAGCGAGAGAACACAGCCTAAGTAACAGCTATTCACTGAGACTTTTTCTGTGAGCTATAACTTGTGTTGGTGTGGTTGCAGCCAACAGTGACCACTTGAAGTTCTGTATGCAGGACGTTACAGTATTTAATTAAGAAGTCTCCTTACTAATACTACTATGAAGGCCACATACTTGTACCTGTGCACATAAACCTGGGCCCACTTTCCAGACCGCTGCTAAAGGCATGCTGTGTATGTTTGGGAGCATTCACAATGTGAAACTTGTTTTGCTTTAAGCTGTGCCAGGCACAAACAGCTGGCATGAAGGCAGCCTTGTTTGTGTGGAGAGGAAATAACAGGGTTTCTGCTGGGTGGGTCTTAAAATGTCTAAAAATCTTAATTTAAGGCCTTAAAAAGTCTTAAATTGGGTGAAATGCAGAGTATTAAGTCTTAAATACATTTTAACAGGTCTTAAACATGTCATGTACATTTGACTACCTGCATTTACTAGCTTATCCTAAAATGTCCACTTAAAGGCTTTAAGGTGTATTACTGTCGGCAAAACGAGAGCGCAGATCTTTTCTTACCAAGACCAACATGTTTTGCAGCACTCACTGTTGCAAGTGTTCGCACTTAATTGGCACAGCCATGCTTACAACTCAGGTCTTTTCCTTAACAATGGTCTTATAAGGTCTAAAAAAAGTCTTAAATTCAACTTGTTGAATCCCATAGAAACCATGAAAAAAGGTAAAGTGATAGCTTTGTGATAGCATGTCCTGTCATCCATTAACTTTTTACATGTTGAGAAACAAAATGACAAATGACTTTGAGGCTAGAAATTGTTAAAAATTAATCATTTTAGGGCTATGAGCTTTTGGCTTACACGTTACTTAATGTTGTAACTTGAAATAAAAGCAAGACTAAGTAAAATAAATTATATATTATTACTTATCTTTTAGTGTGTTGTATATGTTTTTTGAAAACTAAAAATCTCTATTTAGGACCATGAACCACTGTTAATCTACCTCTACCATTCGTGTCTCCTCTCAGCACCATGGACAGCTCTCCACACTTCTCCCCGGTCTCTTCTTATTGTGCTGTTATGTCTCAGTGTGTTGTTTATGTCTTTTGGAAACCCTTAAAATCTCACTTTAGGACCGTGAACCACTGCTTAGCCACCTCTACCATCCCTGTCCCCTCTCAGCACCACGGACAGCTCCCCACGCTGCTCTCCCCGGTCTCTTCTTCGTGTGCCTAATGTTGTCTGTAACACGTGTGTCTCGACCAATCGTGTTGCCAAAGCTCCCAACGCCGCCTGCCCCTCCACATTCCTGCCGCTTATAAACCATCCTTCCTCCTCCTCTTCCCGTCCACGCCGTGAAAGAAGCACGCTGCGTGGATTCCCGGAGCAGCACGGAGCGATCCAACCTGGGCTTCCATTGCCACTGACTGACACTTCCTCCCTTTACGAGCTCTGCATTTTTTTTCTTCTTTTTTTTTACCCCTTTTCTTACGCAAAGGACAAAAAAAAAGAGAGAAAACATTCAGTCATAATAAGAGTGGGACGGTACGGACAGGCTGCGTGCACTTTTTTTTTTTTTTTTTTTTTTTTTTTTTTTTGCAAGCAGGGAGGCTGTCCTAGCTGTTTGGTGTAGCGCGGAGCCGGAGAGAGGATCAGCTGTTTTCCACGCTCGCTCGCTCTCGTCGTCGCCGGAGAGAGTGCGGGGCTGAGCGAGTCACGTGACACACCACTGGGAAAGGCTTGGAGAGAAAAAAGAGAGAGAGAGAGAGAGAGAGAGAGAGAAAGCCACAGCATTTCGGCATTGCACCCCTACGCTACGCTACGCTACCTACCGCCATACTGTATTTTGAGCCATTTCACATTTTTATCGCAACCTTTTACTCCCGCTCGGTGAGTAGCCCACTTCCTCTTCCACTGGCTATCATTTTTTTCGTAAGCGTTTTTTTTTTCCTCCTCCCCCCCTCTCCAGTCTTTTTAATTCCCCCCTCTGTTTTTATTTTTTTCTTCCCCCCTTTGGCTGGTGTTTGAGAATTTGAGAGCGTTGAGAGAACGTTGGGTGGTTTTTGCACATCCAGGTATTTCCAAGTTTTGAGCATGCGGTTGGTTTTGTCTTGATCTTTGAGTCTTGAGAGCCGCTGACTTGTTTGCAGACATCTCTCTCTCTCTGCTGCTGGTTTTCAACCCCCGTTTTTATTATTACTCTTTCTCCATTTTTTTTGTTTTTTGTTTTTTCGTTTCTGTCGACTTTTGCTGTTGCCATAATGCTGTTTGGTTTTGCAGTGTTGTTGTTTGGAGTTTTGTGATTTTAACGCACACCGGTGTTGCATTTTATACTTTGTTGCCTCCTCCTCTTTTCTTTCTGAACGGGAGTCCCCCCTTTTTGCGATACTTTTCTTGCAGTATTTAGCCCTCCTCGGCAGGTTGGTTTGTTTTTGTGTTCCCTTCCTCTCTTTTTCCATTATACTTTTGCTGATTTTGCTTGGTGGACGAGGGGGAGTTTTGATTCTTGCGTTTTTGTGTTTTCCCACGAGGATGAACAGACATTTTCACTCCGCAGGTATAATAACAATGATAATATAATAATGCCAACCATACTGAGTGCTTTAAGTCTGTGTGTATGTCACAATAAAGCATGGGGTTGCACCTGTGGCTTGCCGTGTTCTTTGTCAGGCTGGTCAGTATAGGCTACACAGCGTTATATAGCACCAATGTGACGCGAAGGTTGCGATGATTAAGAAAATCATCTCCAGAACAAGTCCGTGAGGGAATGACACTGTTCTCCCCGACGCGCAGCACGAGGAGACGATGTAAGTAACAAAAAAAGCTCCAGGACGCACGGTTACGGGGTTACGTCTCTCCTCTAAAATCTATCCAAACTCACGACTGGGACTGACAGCGATCCGTAGCACCGCAGCCTGCAGCAGTGTGTAGGCTACCAGGTCAGGAGGTGTGCTGCATAGAGCTAAGAAGAAGTGCCATTATAGACTATTGGTCAGCAACGTACGTGTATTCTTTACCAAACCTGACTGTCAAGCTTCTGGACATGGCATATGCTGTTTTAAAGCTATTTGTTTTTACCAAGGTATGCGTATTAAGTTCGCAATTAGGCAATAGCTGTCCATTTTGATCCAAAAGCATGCCCAAGCCAGTTTGTGTGCTTCACTTCAGCCATTCACAGTATGCACCTCAATATAACAAAAACAAAATGTAACAAAACAAAAACATAGATTTAAATGAGCCATTACTTTAGATTATTTTTAATCTGGATTCAAAAGAGATGTGAGGCGCAAAATATATATATATATAAAGAAATGTCACTTTAAACACTTACAAGGCAACAGGTGTAAAGGCAGTTAACAGTGTGTTAGCCCAGACATCTCCATACAGTTCCATACCTGTTTATTTTTTTAATGTCTCCAATTTAAAAGTATGCAGTAGTTATATTAACTACTATAATAACTGTATTACGTCTGCTGTTCTGGGAAAAGTTGTGGAATTTAACAAAGTAAAAGTATTTAGTTACATACAAATCTGATGTATTTGTATTTTGTGTGAACTAGGTTTGATATGCAGTACTTTTAATAAGAATATTAAAAACTTTATTAGTCCCTCAGTGGGGAAAATGCATTGTTGCAACAGCAGAAGCACAGTTAGAGCGGTATTAGCATTAAACAGCAAACAGGTGGTATCAAACAAGAGCACAGAAGAGTATCAGAGACCAGTGTGGCCCAAAGAGAATTAAATAAAAAAACTACAACAAAATAGGCTCAATAAACTAAAACAGACTATGCACAAACTAAATACACTATAAATATGTACAGTATATGGATATTTGTAAATAACAAGAGAGAAAAGTGCATATTCTAAATAAAGCACAGTATAAAAGCTGTTATTTGACTTTAACTTCATAACATTTTAAAGGAAGTATTTGTACGTTTTACATTTATGAATTGGTCTGAAGTACTTTGAAGTATTTTGAGTTTTGTTTAAGTTAAGAAAACCTTTACTAGTCCAAAAACATTGAATCTGTGCAAAATATGTTTTTACTTTTTTTACTTATAAGTACAAAAACTGCTTTAATACTTTCTCTTAAGAAAAGAAATTGAGTACATCCTCACCTACTGTCTGGAAATACTGCTATATCAGATTTACAATGGACAAGTGATATTGTTTGATGTTATACAAAGCCATACTGGAGTTTGTAATTAAAACAAAACAGAACAGAATGCCTCTTATAAAACTAGCAGTAGTCACACAATTTTATTTAACTGACATTCTCAATCATTCACAAGGCAACAGGTGCATGAAGAAAGTTTTATTACAAATTATTCTTGTGTTTCCACAGACCACATGCACTTACAGTGTGTAAAAATGAGTATTAAACACATCACCCGTCTTCTTAAATACATTACTGACATGGGTGGTTTATGGTGGAATAATGCTCTTTTTTCACTTCTGAAGATGTCAAGTCTCTATGCATGTTTAAGGGTTGTCATTACTTCAGTCACTTTTTCATAACACTGGTGTACCAATGAAACATTTTACTGTCTACCAACTGTTGCCTCTAACATGCCATTGGTGCAAAATCATACAGACAACCAAAACTTTTTGTGGATTTCTAAAGGTTATACTGTAGTTGTAGACCTGTAACAAAATGCAATCTTTTGTCCTTTACATTTGAAATACAACCTACAGACACCAGTAATCTGCATGCTACTGCATATTCTAATGACAGTTGTTGTACTGGCTGGTGTCATGCTGGAGTGAAAGCAGAGAGGGCCATTTTGAGTAAAATGAGCCTGTGGAATTTAAAACTAAGAGACACAAATTCTGAAGTAAAAAAAACTGCCTTTTTCTACCATATTCAAATGTACTGTACATTCTGATACAGAGCCACAAGAAAGTTTTATTTCACCGCACATTGACTCATTACAGTATCCAATCAGGTAATTACAGCAGGCCCTTCATCATAAACACAGTTGTAATGAATAGAGTGTATAAAAGGCCTTGTATTTTATTGCAAAACTGCTCAAAATGTGTGTATTTGATGAGTACTTTTTCAAATCTGATATTTTTCCAAGCTGCAGGCAGAACTAAACAGGACTTATGCACTATTAATCCTTGAAAACACATTTACAAATGTTCAAAGAGGAACTATGGACTGTTACACCATGTTGCACTGAATGCCCCCAAAAGAGATAATAGCACCAGGATGCTGTGTATCCAAACGTATGACCTGTCCTGCCTGCATCATAAGCCTCTTTTTAGTCCTAAAAGCCCCTATAACCCAGCAGTTTCAACAGGGTGCTGTACTGTTTTGTAGTCAGAAGTGATTTTTTTTCTCTTTTTTTTTTTTTTTTTTTTTTTTTTTTTTTTTTTTTGAGCAACTTAGCACAAGCCATCAGGTCTGTAGGCTTTTGTAATATATGTAAGTGCCCCTCCTTAAAGTTTTTTCAGAATAGGAATAAAAAGCAAATGTATATTGTTTTTATTAGAGGGTTTTCAACAGTGCTGACCGAAATAAATATACTTATATGCTAAATCTTATATCCCAATTCATATGAGCTTTACTCTGAGGTGAGAACACACGAATACCTTCTCGAGCGTGGCAACTTGCATAATAAGTTTGAGTATGTCCAACGTAGCATGGAATCAATTAAGTCTTCGCTGAACCAAAAGTGAGAGAAAACACTTCTGATTTGTGCTGCTGTCATTGCCTTAAACTAGAAACACTTGGAAAGCGCAGACCTTGCAATGGTGAAGTGCCCAGATGAACCGGGCATCTTTTAGTCCAGGGTTAAATGCTCTGCCTATTGAGCCTCCTTACAATTCTTATAATAACCCCAGCTAATCATTTGCTCCTTTACTGGACCCTTGTGGCTAGTATAGTGAGCGGTAGTTAGCTAGTATCCTCCTAGGCTCACAATGTTACAGAATTCTTACAAAAAAATCCTGTATACAGACATTGGTACAGATTCATACCAAAAAGTTGCCATTTGCTATTTGACTTGTCCTTAAAGGAGTTTTTTGAGCGTTTAAACATGTTATAATGTTGTTTACGCTTAAAAAACATACCTGGAGCAGTGTTTTGTTCATGCAGGTTTGAGTAATCCTGTTTGCTGAGCCCGTCCATTTCTCAAGACTGAAAACACCACGAAGTACTCCTGCACCATTCTAAAGCCTATACACCATCAGTGCTTAAATTGCCTTTACCATGAAGCAGCCAGCTTATTTATCTATCCGTTAGTATTATAGTGCAAACAGCCATGCTAAATAGCTATTTTATGCTCTGTTTAGTTCTCACTGTTTTAAGCGTTCTCTGCAAAGTCAAAGTCACAGCCCCCTGACCATTACTTTTGGACTTATTTTGTAAACAAACCAACACTATCAAAAACATACCCTCTTTGGGAGAGTTAGAAAGCTGCACTAACCAAAGCTGATACTGTATTAGTGTTTTGTTTTTTTGGGACAAGTCAGATTCCTCATTATTGCAATCCCAAACTTCCTAAATCCCGTCCCGAAGGAGCTCATTTTAAAAGCACTCTTAAGTATTCCGACCCACCGCTGACCGACTTCTCATCCGTTTTTCATTGTTACAAATGAGTCCCACTTGGGCAATAACTGTCAGGGCCCTAGATGTTTCCATCCGCGTGCATTGGATTTAATAGGACACAGTGTATTATTGTATCGGCCTATAAAATACACCATTAGGTCTAGACCGTTAAGTGTCGGTGTCATTAAACAAGCTGCCACAGTGGATCTGAATGACTGCTGTGTATTGTGTCCAAATGGAATATTGACAAGTGCTTAAATAAATCCTAAAAGGCAACTTTGTATTGATTACTATGCAGTATCTCATATTAAATGCAATGTTAAGTTTTTAGTTTGGGATATGGGTGCACTAGGATGATGTGTTGCACTGTCTGCTCCCTTAGTAACAGAGGTGCCGTTAAAAAGCCAGAAAATAGCCTTGAGTTTCCCTCTGTGTCTGGCATATTGTAGTCGGGCGTCTATCATTTATTTAGATTACTGCAAAGGTTACAGTTGTCAACACGGCTCAGTCTATACGCCGCAAAAATATAAACAGCACTTTAGTTTTAGCTCCAGACAACCATAGATTATTTCTTAGGCAAAATTGATTCTCACTTTTTAAAAGCCGCATGCATTTTATAGTAAATTTCTGAGATTTTTACAGTGTACAACGCAGTGTTTTTTGTAGTAGATTGCTAAGGATGCACATTCTGAGCTTGAGAACTTGATATATTTGAAGTAGCTGTGCTCAACTGTATAGGAGTAGTCTATAGTGTCAGGAAAAATTGTATATTCAAGAAACAAACAAACCCACATATTGTATATGGATTTTTCTGTACATTTTTACACTTCATTCTAACATGATTTTGGGTAGTATTATTATTTTCGGTGGGAATATTATGCCCAACAGCCCCACTTGGAACTCACTATGTTGAGTTGAAAATAAAAAAAATAATAGAATGTACTTCTAAATACTATGAATTGTTCAGAAAATGCATTTAAAGAGCTCTCATATACAGGGCTCTCACTCTGATTCTTTGAGCTAGGTGTTTGCAGTCTAAAGCTCATCTTAAGGCTCTTATATAACATTTTAAAATGATCCACCTGTTAGATGGATTATTTTAGCAAAAGCCCACTAGTACTTCATAAACATTACAAAAAATACACAATCTGTTGCGTTGCTGGAGTGTCCACAATGAAAAGAATGGCAAACTGCACACTGCTATATATGTATACCTACTATTTACATTCAGGATTTTGTCAGATTGAAAATATTTTGTATATTAAAGTTCTTCTTCTTCTTCTTCTTTCCATTATGCTTTTTCCTTTTGGGGTCACCAATAGCAAATTATCTATCTCCTAGCCTGCTGTAATGCCTTTTCTGACACAACCCAATTTATCTGGGTTTGGGAGTAGCACAAACATACACTTGCTCGTCACCCTTTCTGGTTAGTTTAGTATAATACAGCATTGCATTGCGTAGGAGAGCCAAGTATAGTATGCTAGTATTTACATTATATTAGCTCACCTGTCTTTACACACACTTGAACTTTATTCAGAATCCATAGGGTTTAATATGATGTTGGCCCATCCTTTGCATCTGTAACAGTTTCAACTCTTTTGGGAGGCTTTCCACAAGGTTTAGGAGTGTTTATGGGAATTTTTGACCATACTTCCAGAAGCACATTTGTGAGGTCAGACACTGATGTTGGATGAGAAGGCAGTCCACACTCTAATTCATCCCAAAGGTGTTCTGTTCTCTGTGCAGCCCAGTCAAGTTCTTTCACACCAAACTCACTCCTCTGTGTCTTTAAGGGCCTTGCTTTGTGCACTGGTGCAGTCATGTTGGAACAGGAAGTGGCCATCCCCAAACTTTTCCACAGTTTTTCAAAGTTTTTCACAAAGCTGCAGCCGAGCTGCTTGATTTTATCCACCTGTATCCATGGAAGTGATTGGAACACCTGAATTCAGTTATTTGGGTGGGTGAGCGAATACTTTTAAGGAACATATTTATAAAGTGGCATAATGACAAAAGTTCCTAGGTATACGTGTAATAAAAATTACTTGTTACACTACTCTACTAAAGTGCATATTACCATCAAGTAAAGTTGTCATTGTACTGTTGCTTCAGAAGCAAAAGTCACTTTGGTAGAGTAGTGTAACAAATACTGTTTATAACATTTGGGCTGTAGATACACTGTATCAAGTGTAGTGTAAAATTTAGAGTGTCCCCAGAGAGTATTCTAAATATAATGCATTGTACACATACTAGTCACTGTAGCTAGGTAGCTTAAAGGTACTGTAAGTAGCATGCGCTCGTACTGGTTTAAAAACAGTAGTGCAGTACTTTACCGTAGTAAATCATAACAATGGTCTGTGGGTTGCCAGTAAGCATGTGCTCTTTTGGCAACTGGTTTTGTAGCTCTGCTGTTAGCTTTGTCCACAACTGCTGCATGTACAGTGGGCCTATGTGACAACCAGATCATGGAGCAGTTTCTGCTTTTCTGATTGGACAATCGTCAATGCAAGGGTTTTAGAACCAAAACAAACAAGTAAACATAAAAAACTTGGACATTATGCAAAGTTTTTTTTTTAATTGTGAATAAATCAGCTGTACCAGTGTTATCAGTAAAACTAATATTTCATTTAAACATGTTTACATCATATCTGGGGACACATGTAGGTAATTTTTATGAAGTATTAAAAATATATACTGCTCATAGTACCTTTAATGTGGTGGTCATTTTAAGTAGTATCATTAAATGCCAAATAAATCTAGCAACAGGTGCCACAAGCCAGTTTACTCTTTCTGCTGTTCCCAAGCCTAACCAAATGAAGCGAGATGCATCAGGAAGGGCATTTGGCGTAAAACCTATGCAAATCCCTGCACGCTAAGATGCAGACGATTTGCTGAGGCAACTCCAAGAATACTTTACACTCACACACTAATTCTCTAATAGAGGTTTGCCATTTAAAACACTTTAAGACCAGAAGTGTGGTAGTATTGACAGGTCACACGTGTGCCACAATGTTGAGCCAACTCTCTCATCCACACAGTCTGGTTCGTCCACACGTGTCCCGCTATGCGTACTGATGGCTTCTATTACCTCCTCCAGTGTACTACCAGGCCCCGAGCAGGTTCTCTCTTATCTGTCCTGAGCCAGAGCTGCTGCTGCTGCTGCTGCACCAGGAGCTGCACACAAACAGGAGACGTGACCATACCTGCGCTGTAGCATGAATTAAACATCACACACCATACGCTCACCATGTACGCAGCGATTGATTGTACTGTGTCTTTACATGCACATGTGTTAGACAGGCCCACTGCGGGAGTCACTGGAAAATGTGTTTACGACAACAGCGCAGGTTCTCTTCAGTATTCATTATGTGTCCTGTACTTTGAGTCACAATGCGCCTTAACCATTGTGAAACGCATATAACCTAAGTCTAGATTAGTTTTACATTTGGAACAGTATGGCTTTATACTGACTTCAGTAGTACTTAATTACTTCTACCACTGTCAATGTTTTAGTGGGAATCTCTCTGCTCTACGACAGTTTGGGGGTGTTTCCATTTCCCAAAGTGGCCTGAAGCAGCCCCAGAGAGAGTACCAAATCCTTTGGCACACCTCAGCAAGAGGGTGCAGCTCTGGGATTTCTTTGGACCACTTTGGAAAAGGTGGCGTTATGCTGCAAATTGATTGGGCAAGAGAGAATCCACACTTGGGCAAAAACAACAATCCAACGAATAATGGAAAATGTTATTATTAATCAAATGTGTGCTGGTCCTTGTGATAAACAGTGATATTGCAACAGAGGACAAGCTAATATTACTTTTACTACTGGTTTAATGAAGTGTGGCTCCCGCTTGATTAATTAAAACATTTGATTTAAAGTTTAGATCACATTCAGTTTTATATGAAAGGGGTGGCAGTAACTCAGTTGTTAGAGACGCTTGCCCACAAATCTGAAGGTTGGCAGTTCAAGCCCCACAACCAGCAATGCATACTGTCGTTGTGTCCTTGGGCAGGACACTGTGTCAGTGCAGCTGTGGCCACAGAAGTAGCTCACCACCACCAGCATATAACTGAGGAGTGAATGAACAGTACACCGAATTGTAAAGTAACTTTGAGTGCCTAGAAAAGCACTATATGAGAGTAAAGCATTATTATTATTAAACACCAGTTGCACTAGTGCTGTACCATCCAGAGGGAATGTGCCATATGTCAGTGATTCTCAAATGATGGGCCAGGACCCAAAAATCAGTCAAGGGGAGGTTAAATATACAGTAGGTTCAATGTTCAGCTCATTTAACGTTAAAATATAGTTCCTTTACTGTGCTCTTGTAGATAGAGTTAGTAACTTTTGCCCTATGTCACAATGGTACAAAATTATTAAATAAATGCTTCTGATTGTTACATCGTGTTTTCCATATTGGGTAGATAATGTCTGATAAAGTAGCTTCTGGGTTAGCCTTGTCTCAGCAGCACAACACTCTCCTTGTCCTTCCAATCAATCAAATCAATATTTGTGGTATAAAAGCCTCCTCTATTTCTCATAAGAGGTTATCTAGGCCTTTTTACCATAATAATGTCTACTGTCCATGTAAACACTAAAGGATGTTAGCTGCCTGTGTTAGCAATAGCTTACAACAGCAGAACACCAGTCTTGTTGTTTTCCCAGTCTCAGCTATTTCGAAAAGCATTCTAAAGGATTATACTGTCTGTAAGCAGTCCAAGACGTTAGCATCTGGATTAGCAATGTTATGGTACGTTCGCACTGGACGCGAATCTGGCGTCAAATTCGCGTTTAGTTGGATGCGTAACCATGTTGAATTCATTCGCACCGCAGGACGCTTGTTCGCGGCTTTCCATAGACTTCACATGATAATAATTCACGCCTGACGCCTGATTCGCGTCCGGTGTGATTGTACCATTACTGTTGGAGAGGTCTGGTGTTCCATCATGACTACTGTCCACAGCAAAAGAAGTAAACAATCTAAAATCTACTACTGACTTTGGTTTGACCATCAGCAACAAAACACTATTTGATAAGCTGATTGTCTGACCTACTGTTGGGGTTACAAGTGGTTCTCAAACTGTGGTATGGGTGCCGCTAGTGGTACGTGGACTTCCTCTGGTGGTAGGAGTCTTTTGCAGTGTGGTGTGTGATTTAGATTAATTTAGAGATCGTTTTATATCTGGTTTAGTGGTCGTTTAGATCTGATTTTGTCCTGGCTTAGACCTGATTTTGACATGGTTTAGTCCTGGTTTAGATCTGTTTTATTTCTTGTTTAGATCTGGTTTAGTCTTGATTTAGTCTTGGTTCAGACCTGATTTTGACCTGGTTAAGTTCTGGTTTAGACCTCTTTAATTTCTGATTTACATTTGGTTTAGTCCTGATTTAGTCTTGGTTCAGACCTGATTATTTCATGGTTTACTCCTGGTTTACACTTGCTTTTGACATGGTGCAGTTCTGGTTTAGACCTGTTTTATTTCTGGTTTAGCTACATCTGGTTTAATCCTGATTTAGTCTTGATTCAGACCTGATTTTGACATGGTTTAGCCCTGGTTTAGTCCTGGTTAAGTCCCAGTTTAGACCTGATTTTGGTGCAGCCTTAGTTTAAACCTGGATTATTTCTGGTTTACATCTAGTTTAGTCCTGATTTAGTCTTGGTTTAAACCTGCATTTTGACGTGGTTCAGTCCTAGTTTAGTTCTTTCTTGTTTAGTAATGAATTTTTCTGTGTTAGTTTTGTTTTTTTAAGATCCAATATTTTCTGAGGTGGTACTTTGTGCAAAACATTTGAGAATCACTGGGTTACCACATATTTATTGCGAAAAGCAGACAATTAAGAGTGCACAATTAAAATGAGTCATATAGTACTATAACACCTAGGAGCTGAACCTTTATGAGTACACTGATTACAACTTTCTATCCATTTAAATGAGTAAGCACCAGTATTATCGACATATTCAGTGACACTCTCAATGAGGCATCCTGCACACTCATACAAACAGCTTACCTTTGGCACGGCTCATCCCTCTGAACTGACTGCTAACTACTGTACTGTCCTTTTCACAGCTGTTAATTTGATAAGTGAAGGGATCTTGCTCTTCATATTCTGGACTATTAAACCCGTATCTGGAGAATAGGGTCAGGCTCAATGACTTACCACTCTTTTTTTTTTTTTTTTTTTTTTTTTTTTAGGAGGCATTTGAGTTATAGTGCTCCACTTAAATAAATGCCTTCACAATGACACTTGGTAGTCATTTTTTAGAAACTGCCTTTTATGGAAATGTTGATGGCTTTATTACGATTAGTGCTAAAATGCTAACAGGAGTAATACAGATGTGACATTTACCTTTTGTAAACAGTATAGCATGGTAACATTTAAAATTCCCTTGTATTTGTTTTTTTAAATAAACAGTGGGGAATGTACTGTAGGCAAAAATCCAAGACGTGATATCTGAATTGAAATAATGAGATTGCATTATGTGCATTACTCGCATGTGGAGAAATGTACCTTTTATTGGCTATGGAACTGAAAGTACAGACTGAGAGAAGCACAAACCATTAGCATGTAATTTTCACATCATTCCAAGTAAGCACAGAAAATGCTTGTCAGTGGTAGTCAGCAGAGGTCAGTGAGTTTAATGAAAAGATCTTGGTATACAAAAGTGGCAAAATCAAAATTTAGATTAAAGTAAGTGTGTTTGAGGAAATGGAATCATCTGTGAGAAAGAAAAGTAGAGCTTAAGACTCATCATAGGCTTTAGTGTTGGTTCGCACTAGGTGTCAAATATTTTTATTCTGTATTATGAAGTTTAGTAAGGCTACCACACTGATTGACAGCGGCTCCCGACCAGTTCAGGAGGAGTGACCACCGATCATATCCCGACCTCTGCGTTCACACATCAGGATGAAGTCGGTAGGATATCGGTAGGAGCATGTCCGAATGCCACGGTGGGGTAAGCGGAATGGGGTATTATGCTTAATTAATGTGGATGTTAGCAACAGCCATGGCAGGGGTGTCCAAGCTGTGGCCTTGGTGCCAAATGCGGCCCACAGACAATTTCTTTCATTCTCAACTTGTTCTTAGCTCAAAAGCAAAGGAAAAAAGCGTCATATTTGTGTCATCTGGCATTAAGAGAGAAAAAAGTCAGCCATAATGTATGCTGGCCCCAAGCCCGGATAAATGTTGGGTTAATAAATGTGGGGCTGATAAATATGGTTAGACCCGTGGCCCTAAAAGAGTAGTCAAATAGGACTTTTGTTGATAGGGCGGCAAAATATGTCACCTCTAGTGAGTGGCCCTCCTCAGTATATACTTTTCAGTATGTGGCCCTTAATGAAAAATGTTTGGTCACCCCTGCACTATATGGCATTGGCTCTGTTTCACAATGTTAAAGATACAGCTTACAAAAATCTTTCAGTTCAGGGGTAAATGCTCTGTTTATTGACTCACAAATTGTTGTGTTTAAACAACCAGGCGCTTCTTAAAGTTTCTGGAGAGTGACTGTCAATGTCTGTAAAGGGCTATATTGATTTTGTTACACTATATCACAAAGTTGGAAAGTTGGGCAAGACATTTTAAAGCTAAACTACCCAATGGATTTAAGAAATAGTGTTTAATCAACATTTCAAAATGGGAAAGATCAATGACAACCGCTGAGATAAGCACAAACCATTAGCACTAATAGGCTTTAATATTATTATTGATTTTTATCTTCTGGCACACCCCAATAATAATCCTGTTGATAGAAAAAGTGAAAGTATGAGAAAGTGTGTGTTTTAGCACAGACGACACAAAAATAAAATCATGAAAACAAAACAGGAAGAAAAGTGAAACGTGGATTAAACATTGCCAGCCCAAAATGTGACGGTTATATTCATTTCTGGCTTGCTTCTGTCTTAAACTGAACTCAGGAAGAAAGGGTTGCTATGGTGTTTGTTTTAACTTACTTTTCTAACTTAGTCATTCATATGCAGTACTCAACTTGAAAATCTTCTGAGAATAACATACCAATTATGCTACTGGTATATTCTAAGATAGTCCTACTTCGTGATGTAATTAGACTATAGATTTGTTGCTGTTTGTTTGGAGACAACTGGACAGAGGAGCAGAGGAGAATCTTTCTACATCAGTTTAAGTTGCACATATTGATCCAATCAGCTTCCTGGTGCATTTGTTTCCATTCAACATATTCACTACTGTTTTAGATCACTCTTCAGTCAGAATTAGGCCTGTTGCATCTATCTGTGTCAGTTATCAACAAATGACATTATTTAGCCTGGTTCTCAGTGAAGTGGTGTGTTCTTTGTATTCCCGGGACACATCCACATTGTCATTCTACAGCGGTCTCTCCTCTGTTATTAAATTGTAATTTCTGAAAATGGCCAGCTCGCAGTCTTCTTTTCATCGCAGTTAACTTTGTGGTGACTAATATGTGTTAGCGCATCCGTCTGCTCAGGCTCACCATTAAGGTTTAACCCTGAGGTGGGACAATGGCTAGAATAGAGATGACTGTAGGTCTGCATGCTGTCTTTCTTTTTGCTTTGTAATACATTCAGAATATTACAGAAAAACACTGTCATGGCTGAATGTTCTTGGTAAATGTAAAACAACTCTGCAAGTTTTGTGCAGAGGATAATCTAGCTAAAAAAACATTAGGTGTCAAGTTGGACCGTCGGTAGTCAGAGATAAAAATATATTCTATTTGCTAAATATATGCTGAAAAATCTACCAAATAGTGCAGTCAGAACTTTTTAACCACAGAATACCTGCACCAAGCACACATTACCCAGTTATGAATAAAATCTATAGTTTTTATAAATAAGGTCAGTCATAATCAAAATGGTTTGCACAGGTTATTATTTAACTGCATATCCCTTTCAGGCTACCGTAGGTAATCACTTGGACTAAACTAAGGACTATGAGGTTTATTATTTTTGATAAACTCTTGGTGCATGCATACTAATCATTTTAAATGCCTGTTTATATGTGTTATTATATTGTTATATTGTTTATATTTATAATTGCATAAACAAGCAATAAAGTTCAACTTTATAGACCATAATATCCACTTATTACCATTTACAGCATGAATTTAGAATGAGTTTGTGCAATCATAGCATTATAATGAGCATCAGGACTGCACCACTGTGTGAAGTGAGATATTCTGATGCTGTAACAGTGAATGCAATCATCGTCTACATCTGCAATCAGTCATTTGAAATCAAACTCAGGTAGTATCTTAAAATGCAATCATGTGTACGGTATTCTTAAGATAATGTAAGTATTGACTGTATCCAAAATAAGGGTAGCATTAGAGTGCAGGTGCCAAACTAATTCTATGGCAAATTTCCCCAGCATGTGCTAAATGAGAATCAATCATGAATTTAGGACCTATACTGGAATATCTGCTTTCACTTAGGAATTGAATTGGCACCAGATCCGGAACAGTAACCAAGTACCATCAAACTGATTAAACGCACAGTTAAATGTTAAAGTCAGTGCTAAAAATGCTATCTGCACAAGAGATAAAACGCAAAATAAAGCAAAGCAGCCCTTGGAGTCCAGTTAAATGTTAATTGCACTCAGAAAATAAAACCACCGCTTAGACTAAGTTAAAAACAGGCTTTAGAGATGACCCAGATATGAGAGCAGGGACATTCGGCACACAAAACATCTAATTAGAAGCATCATTTTGTTTACTACCAAATACAGGGTTGAGCTTTCCTCCTGGCCATTTTGGGAAAGAGCTCCCAAGTGTAAATAAAGTGAATTTAAAGGCAAGGACACAGTCGCTTCCAAGTTCTGTGCAGAAAATGAGATGCCTTCACTGGCCACTTTATTAGGTACACCTTGCTAGTATCACTTTGGGCCCCCCTTTTGCCTTTCAGCACCACTTTAATTCTGTGTGGCATAGATTCATCAAAGAACTGGTAACATTTTTGGACTATACTGACAGTTGTTGCAGATATGCTGGCTGTACTTACATAGCTCCCATTTCACCACATCCCAGAGGTGCACTATTGGATTGAGATGTGGAGACTGTAGAGGCCATTGAAAGAGATGGTTGGGACAGCTCCACTGACTCCAATGTGCCAGTTTTTTATTGCAAATATTTCCTGGAATTTAGCCGCAAAGACAATCACTTTTAGGAAGTAAGATTTTTAAAGAATTGAAGTGTATATTATGTAGGGTTTAAATCAAATTTACATACACAACAATGCATGTTAGTGGCTACATGCAACTCTTTCAACTGCTCTGATGGAAGACATTGCTGGACACTAAACCCGTTTCAAATAGTTTAGGATCATTATAGCTCTGTGACATGGGACCTTTTCCTGCAGGAAGGAGGAAGGAGTGGACATGGTCAGCAACAAGTAGGCCGTAGCTTTTAAACTACGCCCAACGTACCCAAAACATGTGCTTAAAAAATATCAACCACACATTTACACCACCAACCTGAGCCCTTGTTGATAGTTGTCTTAGCTGACAGTTCAAGAGAGAGAGAGGAGTGAGGAAACAGTGGCTCTGGAGGGTAGGGCAGGTTGTCCATTAACTATAAGGTTGATGGTTCGTTCCCCACTATCAGCATTCCATATTGCCACTGTGTCCTAGTGCAAGCCTTACATTATCTTCAATAATGGACTGAGTAGTAATGCGCTTTGGTTTCCCTTTTTAAAGCACTATATAAATTCTAATCCATTAATATTATTAGAGAGTCAGGGGTCTGGACAGTAAAAAAAAAAAAAATGTATTAGCACATTGGCACAAGTAGTAGAAGTAGTAGTACATATTAAAGTGGCCATTGAGAGTATGGAGTATAGTAAAACATGTTAAGTGGCGATTTAGCAGCAGCTGTACTGTGTGTCTAAATGACTATCTAGTAAACAAACAGGCTTTGAAAGGCATATGAGTGGTGTGAGTCCTTCCTGAGCAGGTGGCAAGGCCCGTCCAGATGCTGCGCAGAGGCAGCCGAGCATACTGTCCCGTGTAGATTACCTCTGGGACGTCCATTACAGTAAAGCATCCTCATGTGGGTCAGCCCGGCGCCCGTTCTGCAGGGATCAGCTGTTCTGAGTCCTGCTGGCCTCAGCTGTCTCTCACCTGCGCCGGACCGCTGCCAGAGAAACCGATTGACACAGTCCGGGCCAAACACAGTGTCGAGCGATAGTAACCCTGTTTGCAAATGTGTCACAGGGCGATCTGGATATTACAACTGTGTGAGGGTGGCTGGAGGAGAATTTTTAACAGGTTTAGACACAAAATAGTCTGTTTCTGTTTTTAAGGGGTTATATTACCTTTCTTTGTATCTTTTAAAACTAATTTGGTCGCCTCTAGAACAGCATTGCATTGCCTGACTAAAAGAAAACATTTTGGATACTTTGCTGGTGCTGTACAGCCACCGGTGAAAAGACAACCAGAGGGCAGCAGAGTGCCGTTCTTCAAGAGAAAAAAAAGCTTTTTACTTCCTTAAACTTTTACTATGATGCAATTTTCAATACAAAATGAAAAAGAAGACTACTGAAGTAGTCAGGGTATTACGTCTCTTGTGATGATTATGTGCCTCAGCATACAGGATTACTTAAATATATGAATGAAACAAAATACTCCAGGTATGTTTTTGAGGTCCAAACAAAATTATAACATGGTAAAAAGCTCAGAAAAGTTGATTTTGCATAATACAGGACTTTTAATATGATCCTGAAGGATTACGAAGCAAAGACCAAAAATGAGATAGTTACATGTATGAAATAAGGTTTGAGGTCATAGGTCAATTTTAATCATCGTTACATAGCTTTTTACTTCAAAATTTGAAGTACCTTGACATGAAGTGTGTACAACAGCTCTTCACAGACTGGCTGGGCAGGACACTAAAAGGCTACTTTTATAATGACAACCTCCACTCACTTTTTTCCTTATTTTGACCCCACAATATTGGAAAACCTATGCACTCTCCAGTATGACAAGTTTTGCAAACAGCAGATAACATTATTTTACCATCAACAAAATGTATTGTACTGTGGCAGATGAAATGCTCTGTGTCTTCTCTTTGCTGACATGAGAAACAGTGTAATGCAGCTTGAAGATGAGCCTCAACTTAAAAAAAAAATAAGTATTGTGTGATTTTTATAACTGAAATATTGGACACTTACTATATGGCACTGTATTTACATGTGCAGATAACAATCAGTAACCACATTTGAGTGCATACATTTACCCTTTGTATGTGTTAGTCTGTTTCCGCTAACACACACACACACAAACACGTTTGAGTGAAGTTATTCCAGTGTCATACATATACAGTATGACTAAAAAGCATATCCACTAAAATGGTAGGAGATATTAGAGAACGTGACGGAGTGAAGCAGCCCACAGTGAAAGAGGACTCCGCATTAGCATGGGCAGTGGATCACTTATATTGAGTTTGCCGGATGAGATAAAGTTTATCCATGTCCAATTACCTGAATAGATATTTCAGGGAGATATACCTTGAAACAGAGAAAGAGAGAGATATTTCACCACACAGCTGTCTTGACTCATGTCCTCACGAGGAGCACGACCTCAATTTTCAGTGCCACTAGAAAGGCTCAGGTGCACTCAAGGAGAGACAGCTAGCTAGCTAGCTGGCTATTGAGTTTGTGTACCCCCGAGGGCAAAAACATGTCCACCGAGCAAACCTTTTATGTTTCTCTCAACAAGCGGTTCACTCAGGGGTAGCCGGGGACTGTCAGTGATGGCAAAAATGTATTCCGCTCCACATTCAAACTTTGATTGGCTCTGACAGAGAATCCTTAAATGACTACAGCATATGGGCAGACTTGGGGCTTTTTATTTGGGGAGATTCAATATTCAGTTCAATTTTGTTCACTTTGTAGAGTTAAGTAGAACTTTTACAAGAGTATAACAGTTCACATTTAGTTCTTTAAACAGTACTGTTTAACTTAAAATATCTTGAAAAGAAAACGTTTGGTTCTCTGCCTGATGCCATCATTACCATTAAAATGCAACATATTGCAGTGTATGTCAGCCAAAGTGACATGGTGAAATTGTAACAAGGAAATAGTGAATATAGTGGGTCCTTTGGCAAGCTACCTGAAGGCTGATAGTGTGTTTGTTGGCTGCTAGTTTATCACGGTCTTGTATTACGAAAACAGTTGAACCTTTCCCACATCTCTCTTCTACCTAGTCAGAGAACACAGCAGTTGCACTGTGGATAAATTGGTTTAGCTACTTGTTCAGTTGACCTTGGGCTTCTCTGTGGAGCTTTGAGCACATTCATGTGAAACAGGCCAAGGTGACACAAAACAACCAATCAGATTAGTTCAGAAATGCTGTATCTTTATAACATGAACACAGTGCAGTGCAGTTTCCATGATGATCTGTCCTAAATAGAAACTTAACCAGCAACATGGTGCATGTAAAAAATCGGTCAGTTGGTTACGTCAGAAACTGCCTTGTTTTATTCTTTTGTGTGCATTTCATTCCACTCTACATGCAGCGTTTTTCACTTTTTTTTTTTTTTTCCCACCACACTGGCTTGATTCTTGCTGCCGACTGTAGAGCTCTGCCTGAATAAAACCACCTTAATGGTACCAAAAAAGGGTTACTTTGCTAATTTTCAGGTTGGTAAGGTAAGGTATATTTTATATTCGTCATAGGGAAACTTTGCAGGCAACCAGTCAGGAGCAGTGGGCAACCACAGTGCAGTGCCTACTGCAGATCTTGAGCCAGGATCCTGGTCAGGAGTACCTATAGCTGGAGGGTTAGCTTATTGTGCATGTTTTAGGTTGATGGGGGAAACTGGAGCACTAGGAAGAACGGTACAGGACATGTCAGAACGGGATGCCTTAGAACGGCTCACCCCAAAACCTGCTTGTGTTTCCATTACTCTGGGTCCAGGAGATGCACGCCTGTTATGTAAACACTGTTGTCACACAAGCACAACAAAAGCTGTGTTAATGAATGAGATAAAAATGTGTTTGAAACTCACTTTTAAAACATAATGGCACTGGCTCATATACCTATAAAACATCTGTGTAGAATAGAACATCTGTTTTAGAACAAAAACATTTTATATTTGCTGTCAATAGAAATGTTCCTGCATTTTTTTCCTTTTAAACCTAAATGCAAAGTGAAAAAAAATCTGCCTTTAAAATAAAAACTTTATATAATGTGAACTTCTTTTCCATTTGCACTTGCTTATTTACTACATATTTTATGTTCACAATTTAAAAAAAAATTAAAATCATTTAAAGTTACACTGTGTAAGATTCCCGGTCTTGCGCCTCTAGAGGCCACAGGTCCCACTGCACCATCGCAAAACGTAAACACTAGAACCCCTCCTCCTTCTGAAACTGTGCGAGCGTGCGTCTATTTCCATCATTGTTTCAACTTTAGTTGATCTGCTGCTACCTTTGGAAGTTTGGACTGGATCTTCTATAGAGTTAGCGCTAGCGTTAGCTTATCAACAAATATCGCACAATGGTCGCAGTAAAAACAACTAATAACTGTATGAAAAAGCACGTTCGAAAGAAAAAATAAAGAGGCTAATTTACCTGCCCAACAATAAAGATGCAAAAACATGATCCGATTTGCAGCCTTCTCTGTCTCTCATCTGATGCCAGCGAGCAAAAGTCTGTCCGATGTTGACTCTTGTCTGCGATCTGCGGTCCCTTTCACATTTTCTTTTTCTTGCCTCGTCCGACATTGTCTTCATCTTCTTGTGTCCTTCGGCCCTGACGAACTGTCGAAAATAACAACGCTAAAAGTAGCTTCCTGGTTATACCTGCGCCTCAAGTTGTTCCCTGTCACGTGACTCTTCCTCAACAGTGGAGCGCTCCCGGCCAAGTTGCGAGGGCGGTTTCTCAGTACGGAAGCCCCTCTCAGAGCAAGAGATTGCGCTTCAGGCCTTATAATCGCTCAAAAAATCACAAAAACAAGTCAGTATGCCCCACATATTTAGGAGAAAAGTTACATAGTGTAACTTTAAATAACAAGTGCCCTAAACCTAAGAATTATGCAAAAAAAAAGTAATCGGTTTCACATTTTTATCAGTTAATAAGGTAAATGATTCCATATGAAGATTGCAAATATTTTCTCATCATCTTGGAAATAAATGATGATTCCAAGTACCACCTGCAAAGTGCTCACATACCCCTAGGGGTCCCAGTACCCCTGGCTGGAAACCACTGGTCCAACTTGTTCCTATATGTTATAATCTAATGTATATGTGTCTATGTATGCAGCTACCAGCATCAAAGCATGTACTCCAGACTCAGATTAAGAATGGCCAGTGTCTGTCTGTGATTACAGTGAAGCTAGAGGCCCACTAAGCTAAATCTGGCTTTGTGGAAAAAAAAAAAAAAAAAGACAAAAACATCTGTCTGGCTAAAACACAGCCTTATTCCACCAGTGTGTAGTAAAAATAGAACTTCCATCATTTAATTCCCCACTTAGCCTCAGTAAAAGCAATCTTCTCTTGAAACATTAATAGCTTGTTGACATGGCGCGGCGAGCCACAGTCTATCAGGTGGCGTGTGTAAATAAGGCTTCATTCCTCATATCGATTTCCTCTCTGGGTTTTGACATCAAGGAAATCAAGGAGCTCATTGCCGTGTTTTCTCTTGCCGTTACCGCGGGCTATTGCGGCTTTTACTTTGAATTTACTAAGTCTTGTATGAGCAGCATTATGAGCTTACAATTCCACAGCAAAAAAATAAAAATAAAAACAGCAAAAGCACCCAACCTCGCGCCATTGCCCTGCAGCTTCTTTTAGAACAGTATTGATTTTCTTAATGTCCCAAGTCCCCTGCCAATATGTAGTGAGGAAATGTCTTGTATTTACCATGTAGAGTGCACATTAACTACCAAAGATGACATAAATCAACATGTGTTTGCAGAAATGTGTTTAAAGCATGAAGTCAGTATGGTGCATGGACTTTTAGCAAACAAAAAAACAAAAAAGATAAACAAGATAAACACCTTCCTTTAGGAGTTAAAGAGTAAAGTTCCTCCAATCATTCTTTTCTAACACTTATTTCCAATAGAGGACACAAAGAGCTGAAGCTGTCCCGGTTACTTGTGGCCTGAGGTGGGGTACATCCTGGGCAATGGCCCATGACACTGACACACACCGAGGACAACCACTCACCCTCTATTCATTAGGGGTGATTTAGATTCACCACTAAGCCCTACACATGTTTTTGGAGGATGGGAGGATGTTTATGTACCTGGAGAGAACCCACTGTGAAGTCCAAACCTACAGTCTCCTTACTTTGAAGCAATAACTGTGAATGAATTTATATTTTACAGTAAAGTTAAAAGAATTTACTTTTCTGTCACTATACTCTGGTTATCCACCATCTATTTAAAAATAAAGTAAAATTGACTTTTCTAAGCTTTCTGCCATGTTATAATGTTATTCTTTATTCTCTGGCATGGCCATTCTGAGACCTCAAAAGACTTGGTTCTACTAATCTCCACCTCTCCCACGAACCCCCGCCCACTCCAGGAAGCACTGACTAATTAACAAGCCTTCTCCATATAGTCTACTCTCATTTTTCCAAAAAAAAAAAAAAAAAACAGTGTACAGCTCTGTTTCCTCTGATTCCCCACAACTATTTTTCATTTTGTGAAATGGCATCATAGAAAAAGTGCTCTTTTTCTTTGATAATGTTCAAAAGACAGCACACTAATCTTACCATCTGCTGGTCTCTTTACCTGTTTCTTTATAGTAAGTAAAGTACTAAATACTAAAACTACTATTAAAAATCTTCTCCTTTAGTCAGATATTTTTAAAGGTTGTAAAACATGCAGTGCTTTTCTAGAGGTGACCAAGATTGGTTTTAAAATATAAATATAGCCCCTTAAAGGTGCACATCAGTGAGTGACAGCATTTTCTGCCAGTGGTGAATGCCGCTATGAAAGTAGTGAGGGGGGAACCCAGTGAGTCCACACAGATGTAGGTAGGAATGGCTGCAGTCTATGGCAGACTCTAACACCATATAAGTATAACTAAATTACTGACAATGATCAGCTTCTAATGGCTTACGTTACTTTATCTCAGGCAATAATTGTACATAACAGCCAACATTTGCTGGTGTCTCTCCACATCTTCGAACCTATGATATATCAAAAGATAAGGGATGAGGAGGGATGAAGATAATTGAAATACTTTTGAAGAAAGGCTCAAAATGATTAGATTTTTGGAGCTCATCTCTCAGAGCTGTGGGACCTAAGTGCCAGGTAAAATCCATTTCTGTCGACTTGTGACAAGTGAGTGTCTGACAGTCACTACATTTGTGAGAGCTGGTGCAGAGCTGCAGAATGAAGCTGCACATCTGCCTGCTCTTCCTCACCATTCTCCATTCACAAGACACCTGTCAGTGACATCATTCGGGAATACCAACGTAATTAAGTAATCAAGCTCACACATTACATATGTAAATGGAATTAATCGCAGACACAGGTTTAAAATATTCATTCAAATGGGTCTCGTCGTTTAGGCAGGATCTCATCCCAGCGAGTAATCACTGAGCTAATTAGGTCAGTCAATGCAAGTTGAAACAATCTGAAAAGCAATTTCACTTTCCAATTAATTATCCACTAAGAGCGTGATAGTACTATAGTATACCACTGTGTGAAGCATTGGGAAGCACCTTCTTAAAGTAAACAAAAAACACATAATTTGACACTTTATTATTTCAACACTTGAAATTCTATAGTAAAATTGTACTACTTGTAATCTTTTTTTTTTTTTTTTGAAAAACTGTTTAATCAGCTAATAGTATATTGTAGTAAAAATAAAAGTAAAAAGTAAAAATAGTAAGAAGTACACCTTAGTAATTGGCTTTATTATCAAGGTCCAATTGGTTGAGCTACACCACTTATCAACATTGAATTTTTGACTGACGATATAACAGAAGTGTCTGTTCCTGTGGTTGTTTTATGTACTCAAAGATTTGTGATCTCAGGTCAAATACTAAAGTTTAAGGTCATTTAAATGTTTAGGTTTTTGGTAATGTTTTGAGGTCAGGCCTATGTTCCCACTGCCCAAAGTTCCAGTATTTCAAATTTTGCGCCATTGTTCCCACAGTCCTAGGTTCCCACATTTCTAGAATTGATATTAGGGTAGTGTTAGGGGTTAAGTTTAAACATGCACCATTTACCAAAAAATAATCTTGGGGACACTGACATGCTCTCAGTGTTTTGGTATGGGGTAAATTAGTTCAGTCCTTTTAAATAAAAGGAATGGTAGCTGTGCTGTGGCGTGGCGCTGGCACCAGGACAGATAAAAACATTTTAGGGTGTGTACCTTCAAGGTTAAGTCCATTTTATGGCATCGAACTTGAACTCGCACTGTTATTAGTTTTAGAAACAGGACGTGTGTTTGCCCAGACTGACGCCTGTGTGGATTTGAGAGCGTCTCCGGAGCACTGCTGCTGTTGTGGTCTGAACAGTGTCTGATAAAAGCCAAATAGTCTTTCACCTTTCTGATACAAAACAAAGCACTTAGCCGAGTTCATAAACAGCTGGAGAGAGCAGAGCCCCCTCACACTCAGAGCAAATAGACCTGTACTCTCGACTAACACACAGCTCTCAGACCGGGGCAAGCTCATATGAGGAGATATGACATTTGGAGCAGCATCTGTGGCAAGACAAAAAACTGCTAAATTGTCTTCTAAATGTTTCTAATCTTAGAACGTTCATGGATTCGGTGGATGCATATTTTTATTTTGAGCTGTTTCAACAAAGTGTCAACAAATTCTGAAGAGAACATTCAGCAGGGAAAATAAAAAGGGTGGATATAAATGAGTAGGTCTTACAATACTATGTTGCGGCTCTAACTTTACACAGCAAAAACATGTGCTTACTTTTCTAAATATGTCAAATAAGTCTATCTCTAAAGTTAGTCATATATAAGTAATCTATAAGTACAGGCTGTAAAAAGATAAAAGAAATACTGTAATGTAAACAAATGGAGCTGTTTAAAAGATAGAGAGGAAGGCTGCTTTAAAGTGGGTTGTGAGTTTTCCTAAAATGTGCATTGCAATTCCACAATAAGATCAGCATGCTATGCCCTAAGCAGTTATGCAAGATAGGATTTTCAGAAAGTAACGCGAATGCGCTATTACTCCAACTTTGCTTATTTTGTCCACCCTGAGCACTTGTAGGAACAGGAAGCAATAGAACGTCCACTGGGCTCCATGCATCATCTATTTTCCAAGATGTAGACAAAACTACATGTTTTACAAGCTCATGGGTGAAAATTATGTACTATCAAAAAAACTGGCTTTGTTTGTTTTGTTTTATTTATGTATTTGTTTGTTTCTTTTTTGTGAAATGTCCTTTCATGCGCAACTTTGTTTTTATTACTGGGCATAAAAATCTGTTTCTTTTAGTCTAACTACTAAACTGTGTGAAATGTACAAAATCAAACCCAGTGCACAGTAAAATAAGATGATGGAGTTTATGCTAAAATGTTTTGAATTTGAATCTTGCTTTTTATAGATGAATGAAAAAGACTGCTACTTGTATCGCCAAAATGTG
Source organism: Bostrychus sinensis (assembly GCA_020698575.1). Taxonomy (NCBI): domain Eukaryota; kingdom Metazoa; phylum Chordata; class Actinopteri; order Gobiiformes; family Eleotridae; genus Bostrychus; species Bostrychus sinensis. The sequence goes on along the minus strand of CM036259.1, from coordinate 22,387,181 downwards.
CATGCACATAGGAGCAACATTATGCAAAAGTTACTTTTATTTTTAGCTTTCTACCATGTTATAATGTTGTTCCCTGATCAAAAACGTACCTGGAGTTGTGTTTTGCTTCATTCACGCATATTTAACTAATCCTGTAGTCTCTGGAGCTGTGTTTTTGAGCTCTCAAAACACTCACCTCTTGCACAAACCCCTGCCCACTCCAGGAAGCACTGACCAATCAACAAGCCCTTTACATCCAGTCTGCTCTCATTCCTTTATCCAAAAAAACAGTGTACAGCTCTGTTACCACTGATTCCTCACAGCTATGTTTAATTTTGTAGTAAAATGGCATCATACAAAAAGTTTAAGGAAGTGATGTGCTCTTTTTCTTTTTTTATGTTCAAAAGACTATAACAGTTCTGCACTCTGCTGCCATCTGGTGGTCTCTTCACCTGTTTCTTTATGACAGTAGTTAAGTAATTGTTGGATTTGTTCTTCTAGTCACATAAGGTTTTAAAAAGTTGTAAAATGTGCAATGCTGTTCTAGAGGTGACCGAGATTGGTTAAAAACATAAATAAAAGCATTATATAGCTCCTTTAAAGATCTTTTGCAATTAAGAGCCATGACTAACTACATTGCTAGCTAATATACCTTGCACATACCTTATCATTTTTTGGCTTTGAATTCATAAGCTGAATAGTTTGCCCATATCTTTGCTTTTGGTTAGCCTTAGAGTATATGGTATATAGACAAGCACAAAATATAGCCTCCTCAGTGCTATCAGCCTGTATGTTCTGCTCCAGATTGCCTTCATTCAGTGTCCATCCTCCTCCTTGAATGAACCACTCACCATTCTTCCAGTCCAGGGAGACAGATGCTTTGTCCATTCATTCAATAATTACATTCCACTGGCAGCTCTGGGCCTCGCTGATTATTTAGCTGTCTGTCTCTGTATCTTCTGGCCATCCACTCCTCTGTGTTTGCTGTGATTTCGCCACCAGTCCCCCCCCTTTCCCCAAAGATAAGACCCATCCAGTAACATCCTCCTGTCTGCCTCTACAATGGGAAAAGTCAGAGTGATTGACCTGCCACATGTTGTTGGCTTGTTTTTAGATTCTATTCATGGACATGTGCAGCTGAGAAATAAACAATAGTGGAGTGAATACAAGAAGCCAAAGTGTCTAAGAGGAGAAGCAGGTGAAGGGGGGTGTAAAAAATGTTGTAAAAATAATAGAGGGATTAAAATGGATAGTCAGAACAAGAAGGTTTTGGTACAGAATGTATTTCAGGGAAGTTATAACCCAATTTATTCCCTATCTTGACAAATACAAAATTATAATATCACTTGACTATTCACACTAGGCCCAAATGATATGAATTTTATTGCATTTAATTGTCCATTCTAACACAAAACAACCATAGCAAAAATAATTTTTATATTTGAATGGTGAAAATAAACTACTTTTAAGTAAAACTATACGTCATGTTCATAACAAACACTGATTCATCCTTAAATTGGTTCTTGGAATGTTAAAAGAAGTTTCCTATTAACCTGTAGAATGTGACAACATAATGCAACAAACGTGAAAGAACAGTAGGTTATTACACATTAAACAATGTTAGCTGCATGTGCATTTATCCAATCAAAGTTAAGAAAACTGCGGTACATTTTCAATGGATAAATGGTATAAGGCAATCACAAAAAAAACAAAAAAAGGAAAAACAAAACAGAAAATGGCAACCGACTGAGACGTGTGTATGCTGTCAATGAATGGGTAGGGAACATTAGCAATGGGACTATATTTAGCTGCTCTATAAACAATTTAAGCATCAACAGTTTAAGGCTGGCTTGGACTATGTTACGAGGGTCTTATACAGAATGTCTCGTAACATCAAACACAAAAGCCTGGATTAAGGACCTGTGTGTCCTCATCGAAGGCTCTGCTCTTGACCTTTCACGCAAGGCCTAAATTATATGGATTTTCATATTATTATTATTATTACTATTATTAATTCAAATGCAAAACTACCATAGCAAAAATAATTTTAAAGAGTTTCCTTCTCAAACTCCATAGATTGGTAGTTTTATTAGCTTGCTGGCTTAAAATACCCCAAAACCCTTGTTATAGCAAAGCGCATGGCTAATTTGCGTTCATAAACAATGGCACACTGCATCACACAGATGCTACGCTAACTTGCTTTGGGCCAGTTTTCTTGCTGCTTTGCAAAACCAAAGTTTTACAGGGGTCTCAAAGCTGAATGGAAACTGTTTCCATTAAATATGGTTTGAAAATATGGCTATTTTTGGCATAGTTCACACTACACAACTGTAAAAGTCAGGGGATCATACAGTACACAAGCTTTTACCCCGACTGGTCCACTGGGTCTCCAAAAAAACATAAGACATGCAAGAAGTAAGTCAGAAATGCTTCCCCTGTGAGTGATGTTTCAATGAGACCTTCAGCAAAAACAAAAAACTGCAATTTGTACTCTTATTGTGAAATTGCAAAAAAAAAAAAAAAAGAAAAGAAAAACAGCATTTGTGGGTGCTTAGTGAAGTGCAAAAGGGTACAAAAGTTGAAGCTATTTCTTCAAATAGATTTTTACTTATCAAAATGCTATAATGAGCATGTTCCCATGTCCAAAACTAGGTGTAAAAACATCCAGTGACCCAAGCTCCAAGTTCAAACCATCACACTATTATTTCTTGTTACTTACTGCTGTGGTTGAAATGAGGGCTCAATGGCAAAGAGATGAAACCTCCCCTCACACACGTGTTTGCTTTTCTCCCTTCTCCTCTGCTGCTACCGGTGCTAGTGAGATGTAGGCTTTGGCTCCAGTGTGCCCAAGTGCGCGAGTGGGAGAGAGTGGAGAAGGTCACCTTAGCAGTATTTGCACTGACCATAGCTTTTCAGTGCTGCAAACCCAACAACGGGCTCGGCTGTTTTAATCAATTTCAATGCTGCGCTTTCTCAACCTGGCAGCTGATGGAAGGCCATTTGTTTTCTCTTTGAGCAGAATATAGGAGTGTAAAGAATGCTGTGCACCAAGCCACTGAAGCAAAAATGTACCAACAACAAAACAGGCTCTGGTATTTTCTCCGACCCTTTTTGATGTGAAATGTGAGATGAAGATACCGAAAGGGCACTGTGTGATCCGAATACTGAATCAAAAGGTATGTAGCAGTAAATAAGTAGATACCTGATTCTGCTTGTGTTTGGTGAATACCACTGCTCTCTGTATTCTTTAGGTAACACTGATAGATAGACTGATAGTTCTCAGAATGTAAAAATAAGTTTTCCTTTTAATCATTAGGCTGTGGCAACATACATACACAGTTACCTAAGGAAGATAAATGTGAAAGAATAATAGGCCATTAAACAATGTTAGCTGCATGTGCATTTAGCCAATGAAAGTTGCAATACATTTTCAATGAATAAATGGTATAAGGCAGCAAAAACTAGATGTGTGCTGTTCATGAATGGGTAGGGAACATTAGCAGTGTCTCTATGTTTAGCTGGTCCATATACACAATTTAAGCATCATCAGTTGAAGGCTGGATGCTTAGGATTATGTTCCGCTGGTCAGGTACAGAATGTCTAGTAACATCACATGCTGAACTACGGACCTGTGCTTTCTCATCAAAGGCTGTAAAATGAAGACATGCCTCAGCAAATACATTGCAGCAAAGTCGATGCCAACATTATAAACATAAATTGTCAGTGGAAAATTAACTGGTTCAGCCTCAACTGATGGCCTATACAAAGATGTCTCACTACTAAGGTGTCACAAAAGAAACACTTAATAATGGGTTAAAGCAAAAAAACTCTCTCAAGACCTTTGCAACCCTTTTGTTGCAAATCTACTTGCGGAGAGCTTCAGAAAGACCTGGAATTAGCAAGTACAATTGTTTAAAAGAAAACTATAAGTAAAGTACTCAACTGCCATGGCATGTATACACACTCACCATGCAAGACTCCAAGAAAAAGCATGTTCAAGCTTGTTTGAAGTTAAGTGCACAACATTTAGACAAGCCTGTGAAGTGCTTTTTCTTCATCAGTGAAGCCTTGCATAGTGAGCGTGCATACAGACCATTATGGTTGAGCGCATTACTTATTGTTCTCTTTGAAATAATTGTGCTTGCTAATTCCAGGTTTCTCTAAAGGTCTCCACAAGTGGTCTTTGACTCTTGGACAACTCTTCTGATAATTCTTTTACGCTTAGAAAAGCACCTGGTCTTGGCTGGTGTTGGGTAAAATCATGTCTTTTCCACTTCAAGATTATGGCACCAACAGTGCTTACTGGAGCACTTAAAAGTTAAGAAATCCTTCTGTAACATGAAAAAGAATGTTGTTCAGTACTTATTTTACTCGCACTGTATACCTTAAATAGATAAGCTCTTTCCTTGGGTTTTCTATATGCTACCCAATGTGTTACGCTACAACAACCTGTTCAGCGCAGGGGAATAGAATATTTTACTTGAAGTTATATGATATGAAATATGATCATAGTTTAACTTTGCTTTATTTTCTAATCAGTCAATGTTCAGCCAACAATATCACATATTGGTGCTGTACAAAATAATTGGTCCTAGAATGCACTGTTGTTGTTTTTTTTTATGCAAAACATCATCATTTTCACCATACCTTCAGGGCTATACTTCCCAAAATTAGACTTTTGGGAATTTTGAACACAATTTAGTAAAAATGGTCTCTTTAACCATGTTTTAGTACAAAAAGCCCATCTGCAACTTTGCTATTAGTGCCATTTACGCCTTGTGTCCCTGTGCTGTTAGCCAGTGCATTAGAAGTGCAACACTTAGCTAGTCCCACACATTTTTTTTTTTTAAACCATAGAAGCCAGTCCTTTCAGTTTAATGGCATAAAACAGCTAGTGCTTGGCATTAGAGTCAGCGTGCTGCATAAGTGTGCATATTAATCAGCGTAAACTGTAGTACTGAGTGTGCCATTGCCTCTTTTATAAAGCCTACTTGAAGTGTGCTCTTTCATTTATTTTTTACAGCATGCATCTAATTATTTAGCAAACTGACCCTGGATGAGAAGAAAGATATGTGGCATGTGTGCTAAATTAAAAAGGCTAATTCTATAGACATTATATATTGGAAGCTACTGCTACGCCTCTGACAGAGTATCTTTGGGAATTTCATCCTATATATCTTGGTCTTTTATATGTAAATCCTAGTATGTGACTCGAGCTTCACTTTAGTATAAACAGCTACTTACTATTGCATATTTTATAGTGCTGATCAAAGATGGCTATTTTTTTCACCCTACCCTTTATGACTACTCATTTCTCCAACAAACTGTACAGAAGTGAGGGAGATAGAGAGATTTCTGGGCAGCGCTGAATCATCCCGTGTCACAAGGGACGCATTACAAGAAACTGAAAAATACAACATAAACTTCCGAGATGTTTTTGGAGTTGTTAGGCTTTCATGTCTGCTACATTCAGTTCTCAGAGGAGTTAGACACATTCAGACTTGTCACTAAAATACAGACAGAGGGATTTGTTTTTATTTGGCCAGCCTTAGCATGCAATGTGATTGAGCTAAATGGTTGCATAGACGTACCACGAACCAAAGTGTCCTGGGTTTGACTCCCGCGCTTGGGCCAGCTTGGCCACTAATTTATTGTGGTTTTTATATCCAAAAAAACAAAGCAAAAAGAAAAATATCTCCAGCCTTATTCATTAGGAGCAGATTAATTGGACAGTGAAGACATAACATAAATGAGATCACTGAAGCATTTTACACCACAGAGTTATCAGAGAGAAAACATTAGAGAAAAGTATTACAAACATTTTAGTCACTTCAGCAAGCTTTTATTTCAATAGTGTAGTAGAAGTGGATTTTCTGTAACTCCCTAGATTGTCTATCAGGAGCATTGTGCCACAACGGGATGCTTCAGGGGTGCGTCTTAAAGTCCCGGGTATACCATTTTCTGACTGACTGAATAAAATAGAAAAGAGTTTATGCGTGGTTACCATGGCATAGATGTGATGCAGGCAAGTCCCTGTGAAAATTTGGGGTAAGAATGTAGTTAACATGATCCCTCAGTGGCTCACCTGGTAGAGCAAATGCCATGTACTGGAGTGGCCCACATTCCACAAGGCAGCCCTGTTGTGTCAGACCAAAAACCTGCCATAAAAACCTAGATAAGGGCTTTAGCTGGGTCCGAAGCAGCCTTAAAGTGGGTTAGCCAAAGATTTGCTAATTGAAGGCTCCTTTGAGTTTCAGTTTGAATCATTTAATCAGTACATTCATTATATGCTTTTTAAAGTGTTTCTAGGGTCATCGTTTTGTAATAGTATGAAATTAATTTGTTATAATACAGCATCTGGTTTTGGGTCGTTTACTTCAACTTACATTGCACAAAATCCAACCTGAAACAGCAGTAACTCTGAGAAGTTGGCTTTTGTTTTTTTTTTGTACAACAAACCACCCAAATGTATGTGAGGTGATTTATTTTAAAGGGTATATATTATGCAAAATCAGCTTTTTTGAACTTTCTACCATGTTATAATGTTCCCTCATCAAAAACATACCTGGAGTTGCGTTTGTTTGGAGTTGTGTCCTACTTGCCTTTCGCAAGCAGGACAGTCTGGTTCCCCTGTCGGAGCGAAACGTTTCTCCGGTTAAATTTGGAACTGGCCTATCACAGTTGTTTATCTGCAGCGTGTCTTATGAAAGCGGAAAAGCTAACCAATGTAGCACTAGCTACAGAGCTAATTTAATAACTTCTCTGACCTCATTAATGATGTTTAGTGCTTTTCTTCGTCACCTGTTGGTTCTGCTGAAGTCCTTGTTGTCCAGTCCTCTGTGTATTTTTTTTCTTCGTCTTGTTGCCATTTTAACAACAGTTAAGTCCAGTTGACATGTGATGTAATGAACACATAAAAAAAAAAAAGACTTTTTCCACAGGTCTTTGTATAACTGGCTTCTGCTGCTATCCCCGTTCAGACATAAGTACACAGCTGCTTGTAATATGCCATATTCTGGTGTTTTATGAAAAAAAAAACCACCAAGAATCCCTGTTTGTTTGGGTCAGCGGTGTGCTGCTTATGTCCCGCCCTTTGTTTCTCTGATTGGTTACTCCACTTGTCATTGTTCTGCCACAGAAACAAAACTTTAGCGAAGAGGTACCAGACTAACTTCTTTGTATAGAATAGGAAAGAGGAAGGAGTTTGTCTGGCAGGCCAGGCTAGTGTTTTGCTTCATTCATGCCTGTTTGAGTAATCCTATATGCTCTGGCACAGCCTTTCTGAGGCTTCAAAATGCTCAGTTCCACAAACCTCCACCTCTCCCACAAATCCCCACCCACTACACACTGACCAATCAGCAAGTCTTCTTCGTCCTGTCGGCTCTCCTATAATCAAATAACAGTGTACAGTTTTGTTTCCACTGATTCCTCAGCTATTTTTTATTTTGTTGTAAAATGCCATCATACAAAAAGTTTAAGGAAGTGAAGTACTTTTTTATCTTTTATTATATACTCTGCTCCCCTCTGCTGGTCTCTTCACCTGTTTCTTTATGGCACCAGCAGAGTACTTATTAAAACGTTTTCTTTTAGTCACGTTTTTAAAGGTTGTAAAACATATGTGTGTGTTCTAGAGGTGACCAAGATTGGTTTAAAAATATGAATGAATGCATAATATATCCTCTTTTACTTAAGAGAAACTGCCAGAAAATCACAGTTTTAGCCAGCGAGAAGCCAGTGTTGTTTTGCTTATGTGGGAAAGTGAGAAGTGGAGTGGAAGCATGTAATTATCAGGTGTGAATAGATGGCTCACAACCTCGCCACATATTCAGATAAATGAAAAGTCAACCTGAAATGTAAGGTCTGAACGTGCAACAGTAATGTTTCAGGTCACATGCACCCAACACTTTACAGAGAGGCATGTTCTTTGCTGGTCTGGAGCGCTGCAAAAAAACAAAAAAAAACAACAACGCACAAACACCATCCAAGTTATTTTTAGACAGGAACAGCCCTGATTGTATTTTAAGTGATTCTGTAAGTGTCGAGAAGCGTCAAGAAACTTTGTCGGTGTTTGAGACATCAGCCATGAAAGGTCAGTAGAAATTAGTGGAGTAGGAGGGGAACTTAACCTTTCCTTGGGTTGACTGACAGAGACAGAAGTGGCTTGATTGCAGCCATTGTGTACTCTTGTGTTTGATGATAATTGCACATCCTGTTGTTTGTCATGCCCCATAAATATTTCATGAGCTTCTATCGTGGATTTAGGGGCTACTAGAGGCTTTTTACTATCCTGTAGCACATTTTTGCCATAATATATATGCCAGGGAGTGCTGCTTTGCCTGTTAAACAGCACTAATGACTTACTCGGGTGTCGACATTTGCAGCTCCTTTCTTTGACTTGACTCATTATGATGACCTCTGGAGCTGTACTGGCATGCTTGCTTTTGACATAAACTTGAAAAATGAACTTGTGCTAAGTAAAAGCTAATTGGTTGTACCTTAGAATAAGATGTTGTTGAACACTATAACAAAATGCATGGCTGTGTAAATAAAATGTTTACATTGCTCTTTAATATTAACTTTAAATGCATTAATAATAATAATAATAATAATAATAATAATAATAAGAAGAAGAAGAAGAAGAAGAAGATTAAGTAATAATAAGTACACGTACTTAACATTTCTTTATGTATTTATTGTAGTTTTAAAGTACAACAGGCTTAAGAAATTTTTAGTGCTGTTGAGAATAATTCACATCATACAAAAAATATATTCAAGAGCTGATATGATATCCAGAGCTGTTCAGCTGGTGGATGCGTAAAAAAAAAAAAAAAGCAATGAACAAAGTAAAAACATTTTTCTAGCATCAGTATTTGGGATGCTGAAATTTATACACAAATTTGCTTTATTAACTATTATTGCAAACAAGAGGGATGTGATTCTTAAAGACAGACTGCTGTCTTGAGTCCAGCATGGGAAAAAGCCTTGTAAAAATATTAAGTAGCCACTGGATGTAACTACAGTTCTATGAGTTATGCATGTTCATATAAAGTAGAATGTACAAAATACCTGCTGTCAATGTGCCCTTAAGAGTGGGAATGTAGAAATATCCAAATCTCACAATATTATCACAGTATTAATCTCACAGTACAATACTTTTTGTGATATTCTGGGGTGGCTCATGGTATTGTAGAAATGCTCATGATAACAAAACTTATTGTCTAAAAATGCCCTGACGAACCTTAAGTGCATTAATTATTATCATTTTTCAAAAGATTAAGGCTAAATAAGTCTTCACTAACAACCATCCATCCATCTTCCTCCGCTTTATCCGGGACCGGGTCGCGGGGGCAGCAGTCTAAGTAAAGATGCCCAGACTTCCCTCTCCACAGACACCTCCTCCAGCTCTACCAGGGGGACCCCAAGGCGTTCCCAGGCCAGCCGTGAGACATAGTCCCTCCAGCATGTCCTAGGTCTTCCCTGGGGCCTCCGCCTGGTGGGACATGCCCGGAACACCTCCCTAGGGAGGCGACCAGGAGGCATCCAGAACAGATGCCCGAGCCACCTCAACTGACTCCTCTCGATGTGGAGGAGCAGCGGCTCTACTCCAAGCTCCTCCCGGGTGACAGAGCTCCTCACCCTATCTCTAAGGGAGCGCCCAGCCACCCTGCGGAGGAAACTCATTTCGGCCGCTTGTATCCGGGATCTTGTCCTTTCGGTCATGACCCAAAGCTCATGACCATAGGTGAGAGTAGGAACGTAGATCGACCGGTAAATAGAGAGCTTCGCCTTTCGGCTCAGCTCCTTCTTTACCTTAACAGACCAATACAACAACCGCATTACTGCAGACGCTGCACTGATCCGCCTGTCAATCTCACGCTCCATCCTTCCCTCACTCGTGAACATGACCCCAAGATACTTAAACTCCTCCACTTGAGGCAGGAACTCCCCTCCAACCTGGAGAGGGCAAACCACCTTTTTCCGGTCGAGAACCATGGCCTCGGACTTGGAGGTGCTGATTCTCATCCCAGCCACTTCACACTCGGCTGCAAACCGCCCCAGTACACACTGAAGGTCCTGGCTTGAGGAAGCCAACAGGACAACATCATCCGCAAAAACCAGAGATGAAATCCTGTGGTCCCCAAACCAGACTCCCTCCGGCCACTGGCTGCGCCTAGAAATTCTGTCCATAAAAATTATGAACAGAACCAATGACAAAGGGCAGCCCTGCCAGAGTCCAACATGCACTGGGAACAGGTCTGACTTACAACCGGCAATGCGGACCAAACTCCTGCTCCAGTTGTACAGGGACCGGACACCCCTTAGCAAAGGGCCCCAGACCCCATACTCCCAGAGCACCCCCACAGGAAACTACGAGGAAGACGGTCGAATGCCTTCTCCAAATCCACAAAACACATGTGGACTGGATGGGCGAACTCCCATGAACCCTCGAGCACCCGATAGAGGTCCACTGTTCCACGGCCAGGACGAAAACTGCATTGACTGAGGCTGAGGAGTGTGATCTCCCTATAGTTGGAACACACCCTCCAGTCCCCCTTCTTAAAAAGAGGGACCACCACCCCGGTCTGCCAGTCCAGAGACACTGTCCCCGACCGTCACGCGATGTTGCAGAGACGTGTCAGCCACGACAGCCCCACAACATCCAGGGACTTGAGGTACTCAGGATGGATTTCATCCACCCCCGGTGCCTTGCCACTGAGGAGCTTTCCAACCACCTGAGTGATTTCAGCTTGGGTGATGGATGAGTCCACATCTGAGTCCCCAGCCTCTTCTTCCTCAACGGAAGGCGTGTCGGTGGGATTGAGGAGATCCTCAAAGTATTCCTTCCACCGCCCGACAACATCCCCAGTTGAGGTCAACAGCTCCCCACCTCCACTGTAAAGAGTGTTGGTGAAGCACTGCTTCCCCCTCCTGAGGCGGCGGACGGTTTGCCAGAATTTCTTTGAGGCCAACCAATAGTCCTCCTCCATGGCCTCCCCGATCTCTTCCCAGACCAGAGTTTTTGCCTCCACAACCGCCCGGGCTGCAGCACGCTTGGCCTGCTGGTACCCATCAGCTGCCTCAGGAGTCCCATGAGCTAACCAGGCTCGATAGGATTCATTCTTCAGCCTAACGGCATCCCTTACTTCCGGTGTCCAGCACCGGGTTCGGGGGTTGCCGCCACAACAAGCACCAGAGGCCTTACGGCCACAGCTCCCAATGGCTGCATCGACAATAGAGGTGGAGAACATGGTCCACTCGGACTCCATGTCTCCAGCCTCCCTCAGGATCTGCTCAAAGTTCTCCCGGAGGTGGGAGTTGAAGACCCCTCTGACAGGAGGTTCAGCCAGACGTTTCCATAAGACCCTCACAATACGTTTAGACCTGCCGAGTCTGTCCGGCCTCCTTCCCCGCCAGCGGATCCAACTCACCACCAGGTGGTGATTGGTTGACAGCTCAGCCCCTCTCTTCACCCGAGTGTCCAAGACACACGGCCGAAGGTCAGATGAGACAACTACAAAGTCGATCATCGACCTCCGGCCTAGGGTGTCCTGGTGCCACGTGCACTTATGGACATCCCTGTGCTCGAACATGGTGTTTGTTATGGATAAACTGTGACTAGCACAGAAGTCAGAATAAGAAGACACCACTCGGGTTGAGATCGGGGATGCCGTTCTTCCCAATCACACCCCTCCAGGTGTCACTGTCGCTGCCCACGTGGGCATTGAAGTCCCCCAGCAAAACAATAGAGTCCCCAGTTGGTGCACCTTTCAGTACCCCTCCCAGGGACTCCAAGAAGGCCGGGTACTCTGTACTGCTATTCGGCCCGTAGGCACAAACAACAGCAAGAGACCTGTCCCCAACCTGAAGGCACAGGGACGCGACCCTCTCGTTTACTGGGGTAAACTCCAACGCATGACAGCTGAGCTGGGGGGCTATGAGCAAGCCCACACCAGCCCGCCGCCTCTCACCGCAGGCAACGCCAGAGTGGTGGAGAGTCCAACCTCTCTCGAGGAGCTGGGTTCCAGAGCCCAAGCTGTGCGTGGAGGTCGGGCCCACGTCGCTCCTTCGGGTTTTACCTGGCCAGGCCCCATGGGCAAAGGCCCGGGCCACCAGGCGCTTGCATTCGAGCCCCAACCCCAGGCCTGGCTCCAGGGTGGGGCCCCGGCTGCGCCATACCGGGCGACGTCACGGTCCTCGATATCATACTATTCATAAGGGTTTTATGAACTGCTCTTGGTCTGGCCCATCACCTAGGACCTGTTTGCCATGGGAGACCCTACCAGGGGCATAATGCCCCAGGCAACATAGCTCCTAGGATCATTTGGGCACGCAAACTCCCCCACCATGATAAGGTGGCAGTTCAAGTTCACTAACAACTATTTTGGCATTTTGGCTGCACTGAAATCGAGCAAAGAATCATGGTCTGTGTAGTTCCTTCTGCTTTTTTATCATTTCACTCCAGCAAAATAATGCATAGCTCCGGGACCTTACCATTCAATAGTGTAAATCCATGACGATATTGTGAGACTTTTGATATTGCGATATCATGATATTACCAATACTGTTTCACCCCTACTATTTTGTTGTTATTACTGGATGTTCATCGGTGTGTATGTCTGCATTTCCTTGATCAAAAATGGCTTAATTGATTATAGAGATTTAAATGGTGTTTTAGTATTACAAATTAGCATAGTAGCAAGGTAGATATATATTGTAATTTAATATTGCAAGTAATAAGACTGTTAAATATAAAGCTAGAAGCACTCTCAGCATGCACCTCTGCATCAGTGTTCTGTCTTGTATCCAGACAGTGATCCAGAGCCACACCAAAAATGAATTGTGCAGGGGCATAACATCAGGTAGTGTCCAGTGGGGGCCCAGGACATAAGGGGGGTCCACCAAGAGTCCTTAACTATTGTTAATATTAGTGGGCTATGGTCAGTCTGGGCTATAAATTACACAGTAGGCATGATTTCATTTAGGAACAAGCATTTTCTTAAGATTAAAAAGATTTTAAAAAATGAATGATATACATAATTCCTTCACAGTATTTCCTGATCAGATGTTTTTGATTGCATATTTCAGCTTTCATGGGAAAAAAGTTACCATTGAGGTTAAATCAAAAGCTTGTTTAACATTTGCAGTGAGGCTTTATTCCCAACAAGCCCACGTTTTAACAGCATTAATTCTACACCCTGTCTTCCAAACCACATACTGTGAACAGTATGTGTGCTCCTGTATAAATATTAGCTCGACTTCTCATAACTTTACAGCGCCGACGCAGCACCGTGGCACTTATCAAACCAGTGAACTGCAAAGTACCAGCCGCTTCAGTTTACGCCAGCTATGTGTTGTTCAAAGAGAATTCTGTATGCCAGCAACTAGAGATTTGTGTCTACTCCATACGCTGCATAGTAAACATGACCCAGCGGCGCAAATGAGCAAACTTCACGACTTGTATTGATTACAGGCAGCGGGATAAAGAATAGAGCATCTGGAGACACAGTTGGGTTTTGATGAACATACCCCCTTCGGACCCGAGCTGCGAAATTGAAGTCAACATTAAGATTCTCCTCTTTTGTGGTACATATTGCAGCACAAATTATACATACTTTCTTCTTTCCTGCCATGCTGAAATGAAATTTAATCAAGTACATTGAAATATGAATTAATATTTGTTTTATTCGCTGTGATGCATTCAGTACTTTTTACACTGAAGCAAAGACATTTGAACAGTTCTCTTAGTCCAATTACAAGTGGCATTTTAAGTGTTATGAAATTAAATAGCAATTTAAATTCTTCTAAACTGGAGTAACACACCAGAATAACAAGGTTTACTGACAGACTATTTTGGCATTTATAGTTATTAAGCTTTTATCTATTTTACAACCTTTAAAATTAGTATCTGACTAAAACAGAATGTTTTTAATAAGTACTCTACTGGTGCCTTAAAGAAACAGGTAAAGGGACCTGCAGAGTGCAGCTCTGTTGCAGTCTTTTGAACATAATCAATCAAAAAGAGTAAAGAGGTAAATGAATAAGAGCAGACTGGATGTAGAGGGCTTGTTGAGTGCTTTCTGGAGTGGGCGGGTATTTGTGGTAGAGGCGGGGGTTTGTGGAACCAAGCATTCTGAAACCTCAGACACCAGCACCAGAGACTACAGTATTACTCGATTAGGCGTGAGTAAAACAAAACACAACTCCAGATATGTTTTTAATGAGAGAACAATACACATGAAAGCGAGTCATATGTAGCTTTTGTAAATTTCATTGTTTAATCCACAATTAGCATTATCATTATTAGCATTAACATTACAAAACAGGTTTAAGGTTTTGTTTGTTGTTGTTGTTTTTTTTTTTACAAATGTTGAATACTGTTACCACACAAATGTATCACATAGTCCAAATAGGTTGTCCTTGTAAACAAACCAACTGTAATGAAATATGTTGTAATCTGATAGCAGTGAAAAGAAAGCGTACAGTTTTATATTCTTAAAGAGCAAAAGCTTAAAACTATTTGGTGTTGCTGTATGTTTTGTGCTTTTTTTCTTTTTAATTACAAATGAAATCAAGACTGAATCATAGGTAAAAACCACCAGAGAGAAAAGTTGTACCCTAAAGACTCCACTGCATTCACTGTACTTGTAAAAAAAAAAAAAAAAAAAAATGTGAAAAGTAGATGTTCTGAGTCAACACAGTCATGTACTCTTTATCCAGCTGCGAGCACAATAGGTGCTCGAAGTTTGTTTGCTTCTTATATTTCTGTTGAAACTCCAACCACTGCCACAAAATCAATACTCTGGCATTTTTCCAACTAGCCTCTGCTTAGTCGATAAAACCAAGAGCTGACCTGGAAGCATTACATCATGCAGTAGACAGGTAGGTTGGGTGGGTAGTCATCATCAGTAAATGAAAGTCAAAGCATATTCTCGTTTTGGGCGTTGAATTGCATGTGTATTGATAAGGTAGTATTTTATTAAGCACTTTGAAATATTGTTGAACCATACAGGAAAGTGATAGCTTAGTCATTTCCAGTGTGGTTGTACAGCAGTTTCTCACATAGATGACAGTTGCTGCTATTACAGTTTGCAGAAGAAACACTGGAGTAAAATTTAGAGCTGTTTCTCCAACCCTGGCTTCTAAAACAACAATACCTGAAAGAACATAATTTTCAAGGCATTTACTAGTAAGTGCTGCATTTTTTTAAATTCTCAACTCAAATCTACAAAAGTGCTACTATAAGTGCATTGCATTATGTAGAACCTTTTCATTGTGTTTGGTGTACTCATGCAAACAGCATTTTAATGGAAAATGCATTTTTTTTAGAAGTCAGTCCAAAATTTTCACATCAATGAACTCGTTCTGATCATTTCAGCTCTTAAACCACTGTCACTAAGAGGCAGTCAGCTCATTTAACTGTTATCTGTTAGCTTCATGTAGCTAATAGCCATGCTAATTGGCCATTTTATCATGCTCGGTCTATCCCTCACCATTCAGTATAAGCACTCTGAGATTCTCTTCTCATGTCAGAATTCAACTTTATCCATGTGTGAATTAAAAACAAAACTGAACAAGTAGTGGAAGTCCTCAGCCCTGTTTCCCTTCACCGCTGACTGCTGTAAAAAAAAAAAAAAAAAAGTGGGCTGGGGCCAACAGGGCCTTAAAGCAACAGGCATTTAGTCCAAGCAATTTTTGCCAAAGTGAAAGTAACTCTTTGTAAGTCAAGTGTTGAGTACCTCCAGCTTTTGTGCTTGAGGTCAGGGAAATCAGACTCAGGATTTTATTCTCCAATGTTGAGCCCAAAACTTGTGTCAGCCCCAAATCCAGAAAAATCCTTTTCAGCCGATCTCTTTTGAAAAGGGCTTTTGGTTTAGTTTTTGGTTAAAATGTTACATGGTGTTCCTATGGACGTATTGGACGTTGACCAGACACAGACAGACCCATTTCATGTAGAAAAGTCAATTTGTCTGACTGGCCAGGCTATGTATACCCTTCATTTGTCCAAAAAACAAACACACACACACAAAAAATAAAAAAATTTCCATCTTGTAAAAACTGTAATATGCTTTGCTTAGGTATACTCATAGCTCAACTCTCTGAACCCAAATGGCCAAACTAAACCACACAATTGAAAAGCACTGGATTTAGAAAATTTACTCACGTCATTCTTGTAAAATTCAATTTCATAGTATTTTTCTTCATATTCTTTTTCATCTGCAGTCTATTAGAGCCAAACCTTTGATCAATACGCTCCCAGGTGAGTCATTAGCAGGAGAATGTCATTATGTGTCTTCTGCATACTGAATAATAGAGCTTCTGCTGCTGGTCGTCTTTTTCATCAAAATGTTCAGAGCCAAGACGCAGCTTTACAGAGTGAATACACTTATTACACTTCACTAACATTTGAGTTTCATAACAACAACAAAAACAATGTTTCGTAACCAAAACATGCACTGCTGGTTAGATGAATTTAATGCCACTGTTGGAAATTTCTGCTTTTTTTTTTTTTTTTTTTAAAATCCCTTTGTATTTTTTATTGAGGTAGTTCAAGGATACAGAGTACTCATGCAAAGTCAAAAGACACAAAGTACCCATTATCTCTTCATTATCCACGGTAAGCCTGCAGAAGAATTGTAGGTCACCATTGACAAAGTCTGATACGTACCATCTGTCCACACGTCACGTCAGATTTGACAAAGAGCGGCTCCGTTGTTTGTGGCGTTCATTAGAAAGCATTATATTTGTGACATACGGCGAGACAAAAATCTGTCAGACTCACTCTGAATTCTCTGTCACTATCTTTTGAAATAACCACGCTGCTGACAAGAGTGATAGAATGAGAAATGTGTGTCACAGAGCCAAGGACTTGTGATGACTAAGTGAAGAGACAAGACAAGCAGCTAAGCCATAAGTGAGTTGAAAAATGACATTTTAAAAAGTGCTACAATAAAAAAAGAAGAGTTTGAAAGTTTAACAAAAAAGGCCTTGGTAGCTTGATCTTTCACTCAATGATAGTCAGCGTGCAACAATACCATGCAAAAAACAAAGCTAAAAAATCTGCAAGAATAAAATAAAACATTATACATAGGCTTCATATACTGAGTAACCTATAGTGTAAGATTTCTTTAAATAACCAACTTTTAGAAAAAAAAAGTTCAGTTCAAAGAAAGAAAAAAGTTATTCTTTATTGTTAGCTTGCTAAAGGTTAGCTTTGCGCTCTCTCCTTTTATTACGGTAGAGTCCTGTATGTTGTCACTTCTAATTTTTGTTTTTCCAGACAAAAAATATTCTATTCAGTTCCATAAATAACCTAAATATTGTGATTTTATTTAAACAAAGTAGTCTTGAAAGGCATTAGGTGTTAGTTTACCTGCTATAAAACCCCTAGCATATCCCGCTGGTAGCAATGAACTTAAAAGTCTCCTATTCTGCTAAATCAACTACTTTATGTTTTTAACCATGTTGAAATGTTGTTTTCTCCTCAAAAATATACCTGGACTTGTATTTTGTTACATTGGCGTTTGTTTGAGTAATCCCTACTGTGCCGCTACACTCTCAAGAGCTGGAAACGCTCATCCTCACTGCTCTATGTGGATACATGAAACCAGGAAGTGCTCCTACATGTTTCTAAAGCTCATACATTGTCCCCGGACTCATCGTGGCATTTTGTTTTTCAGCCTGAGAAATGCAAGATGTGGTGTTTGAGTGTGTGCAAGTGAAAGAGATGAAATGTGTGTTTCACGGCGAATGTGTAAGACACAGCACAACAGTTACTACAAATTAATTGTGTTGCAAAAAGTTTTTACAGTATGTGAGAATGTGGGCCTGGATGCTTGTACAAACTTATTTTACAGCAGGTGATAAGAAGAAATTAATTATTTTATGTCTGACAAATTACATTTTCAACCACATGGTACAGCTTTGGTTGACCATGTATTTACCTTCACTTTTAATTAAGAACAAAACAAACAGTGGTAGACACAGAGTTTCTGCAGGATCTAAAAAAGTTTTAAATGAAACTTACTGAAGCCTGCAGAGACCCTGTAGACAAAATTTAAGTCTCTTGTGTTTAAACTAGTATTCTTCATAATCCAATGGATAAAAGTAAGTGTTTATATTAAGCTTTTAGGAACCTTACCACAATGTTAAGGGCTTATCAAAGAGTTATTTTACGGTACCCTTCTTTAGGAGTCTTCATCTCCCCTTTGACAATGAAAACAATCTTTAAAATCATCCTATACCGTCTTACCCAACACATAACTTGCAATTTTAACAAATGCATGACTTCAGTTTCCGGTAGTAACTGTACATTTGTGGACCTCCGAGTTAGTGTTTAGGATGTGCTATTGATTATATTTTATAGAACTGCTGCAGTACAGTTGGCTGAGGCCGGAGCGGGGCTGCACTGCAGTAGGTATTGGTGGTGATTTAGCATGAGAAGGAGCAGAGGTGATGGAGAGGAAAGAAAATATCCGGCCTGTCTACGCTGTACTTGGGAGCTCCTCAGAGAGATGTGAGGCGGTAAGCACTAAGCTGCCCGCAGCCCTGTCATACATATTATTATTGGGTTAGCTATGAAGGGAACCTAGGCTTAATCCTCTCAACTCTGCTCGGCAAAGCACCCAGCGATAATCACACCAGACTGTTTATAGTTTTTTAAGCAAATCAGAGATTTTTCAAGCAGGCAAGTAACAGCATGTGATAAGTGAGAATTAGATTGTAAGGTAATTCGTGGTTGTGATTGTACAAGTACGAAACCGCACGGGATGCTTATTATTTTACATTACCACTTATTACTCCGCGACCATGACAAATAAATAGGATTCAGTCTTGCTTGAAAAAGCTGTTTATCTGCGCATTTTTTAAAAGTAGCAGGTCGGCGTGGCAAGGCGACCCCCCCGCGCACCCCTTCCTTTGTCATCACGTAATTCTTTGATCATTTTTTTGACCTCTTGTTTGTTTGTGCCGCGGAGATTTATTCACGCGACGATTCATCCCAGGCGCTCCATCAACATTAATAATGCAATCTGACAGATATTGTACAAGTACAGCGCGTCACTCTGAACCACAAACAACTGAGGAAACGGATGATACGATAAGGCATGAGTGAGGGAGACGGAGTGAGCTGGATCAAAGGTTTTAGCAGTTCACTTCACCTCAAGTTATTTTTATATTTGACAGATATAGTTCTACTAATCCGGCTGGGTAAGATTTCACTGTCACCATGCATAACCGAGCTGTGTGTTTTGCTTTTACTATTATTTGCAGATATTTTTAGGAGGAGGCATTTCAAGTAATCTTTGCAGAATGTGGGCCACAGAAATAGATTGCAGTTCTGCGGTGAGGAATAGTTGTCACACCAACAACACACACATGGCAGTTGTCTTACAGCTGCCAATAGTGTTTCCATTTAAAGGTGACATGGCGCCGCACCTCAAAGCTACGTTCGCTTCTCAGAACACGTGCCATTTGAGCGTTGGAGTAGTGTACTGCTTGTAGTTGGGCGTGGGTGTTCATTGAGCTCTACTTTTAATATCAAGCCTAGTTTTTCCTTCTGTATTTCTACCTCAAACATCTTATAGATTCTGTTTTAGCCGTTATTTATTATATATCAAATGTTACACAACCAGTGTTTCACCAAGCATTGTACTCTAATGTAACAGTGACTACAGCTTATGAATAATGAAAATTATTTCACGCTGAAGAGTTTTTAATAGGTTGAATGTGGTTGAGTGATTTGCACACTTCAAGGAGATTGTGGGTTTGATTCCTGCGTCTCGAGTCCCTGTTACCTATGTTCCCCAGTACCTATGTTTCCCAGTTTCTACTGACCAGGGAACATAGGTCCTGGGTTAGATAGGTACCTCAGACATATGAAAGTACCTATGTTCCCCAGTATCTATGGTTAGGGGAAGATAAGTAAATTAGATTTGGGAATTACAGTATCTAAGTTCCCCAGTACCTATTTTTCCTAGTTTCTATGGACCGGAGGAACATAGATTTGTGAAAGTACCTATGTTCCTGAGTATGTATATATCCTAGTTTCTACAGATTGAGGAACATTGGTCCAGGGGATGATAGGTAACTCAGATTTGTTAAAGTACCTATGTTTCTCAGTACCTGTTTTCCCCAGTTTCAGTGGACCAGGGAACATAGGTCCTGGGGAAGATAGGTACCTCAGATTTGGGAAAATACCTATGTTTTCCAGTACCTATGTTGTCTAGTCTTTAGAAACCAGGCAGGATAACATAGGTACTTGCACATTCTGATTAATACTGATGTTCCCTAAACCCTAACTTTATTGTTGTTTGGGGATCACAGGTACTAGGGAACATAGGTACTGGGACACATAGGCCTGACACTCCAGGGATGGACCACACAAGATCTCTTTGGGTGGAGTCTGCATGTCCTCCCCATTTTAGCGTGGCTTCTCTCTGAATTGTCCAGGTTCTTCCCATACAAAAACATGTGTAGGTGAATGGGATAATTTAAAATGCCGCTAGTGAATGAATATGAGAGTGAATGGTTGTCATTGTATGTCTCTGTGTCAGCCCTGTGTCTAACTGGCTTTTGTCCAGGGTTTATCAAGGTTCTATCCCACCTAAGGCCCAAAGTTGCTTGGACAGGCTGAAGCAAATAAGAGAAAAGAGATAAATGAATAAAAAGGACAGACTGTAGCAAGATTTCTATCATACTGAAATATGTATTATATATTTGATCTTCTCACATAGCTATAATTTTTCCTATAAACACTCAGATATATTTAAAGCTCTTTGTGACAGCTGCCTTTTCTGATGATTGATGACTTATTCTGAGCGGAACCCGTCAAATTCCTTAAGATAACGTCGTTCTCATAACCCGACTCCACTGTTCCCTTTTTCAGTCTATTTTTACACTGAACTTATTTATATTCCCATGAATTGTCATTCCTTATGAATAATGCCATATGGTGCACATACTCTATTAGTCTAAATGTCACAATGTGTTGAGGGCAACGGTTAAAATACCTCTTCTTTTGCTCTGGTTCATCAAAACTTTCAAATTCAAACACCGTTCTAGGCTTTCAATGCTTTTAGTGTGCTATATTTCTGCACCAATATATATGACTCCACTATCCAATTTGATGTGTCTACTTATGACTGTGCCCAAATTTGGCTAAGCATGCATGCACCCTCTCTGATCCATTTAACTCAATTCTGCTGCTCTTACTAGACCTGATAAATGGAATATGCCAGCCAAGGGAAGTTAAAAAAAAAAAAAAATCCTACACTTCATGAAGCATGGAGACGGCTTTATTGCCCGCGGAGGCCCTTGAGGATTCCCATGGGCTCCTGCAAGCAAGTACTTTAAATGTCTGCACCTTGCAATTACTAGTTCATTGTTTGACTAGTTAAGAATAGGTAGAATTAACCACAATTACTGGCTACTGCTTTTATGTGCATCCCTTGTCAAACAGTAAAAGGATTTTGTGAACATATGGCTAAGTTGTCTTAATCATTTAGCCGTCTAGCAAATGTTGAGATGCTACAAAGCTATATTGTTACTAAGACTGTGCAATTAAAAAGAAATGAAGAGTGTGGGCGTGATGAAAAGTCTATTTACAGAAGTCAGTTCCGATAGAGACATTATATGCAGCCAGCCAATTAAATAATGCCGCCGAACGTTCTGGTTCTAAAACGTATCACTTGTGCTTCTGGCTTTTATGGCCATTGCTACCCTGTCAGTATGTTTTCATGCAGAACTTGGAGTCAGACTATACTGATAGCTTAATTAGATCTTTTCAGCTTGATTTCTTACTTTTCTCCGTTTGAACAGGAAAATGGGACCACTGACTCCCCAGCACTGCCCCTGCTCAGGCTATGCCATGTGGTATTTACATCTAATTTACACTGAATGCGTTGCATGTGCAGTACCTCTCCGACACAGTATTTTTGTGGCATGTGTCTGACCAGAGCCAGCGGAGTTCACAGGAGCATTAACGGTGGAAGTCGGGAGTTCACGCGATAACAATCATGTATGCGGAGAGCTAAATGTAAACAAAAGCCATGTTTGCCAGTCCGACCACAATCTCCTGTTCATTTGGATATTATTTCCATGATTTTTGTGCTTCTGTCCTTGGTAAGCATGCTACATATGTAAATACTTTGTTTTTACTTGTGTGTAATGGTATCCAATCTCATTTCTGACCCAGTGTCCCCAGTTAAGACGTAATGTTTACATAAGTGTGTGTTTGAGAGTTTGCACATGCATTTTTAATTTTAAATACTGGCCCAGTGTCTGACTTCCTGCCTGGCTTGATCAGGTCAGTCAAACTTCATGCAAGGGAGCTTGCGGCATCCGTCAAAAAAAGACTCCTTGCATATTTCTGCTGGGGAGCAGATGCATTGAATTGAAAGGCATCTGTTTGTTTCAGAGGTTGTACATTTTGCACATGCAAGGTGTTCAGTGTAAATGGGGAGTTATTTAGCCTTTGTTAAAAAACAATCCTTAAACATTAAATGTGGCTAGTTTGTAGCACTAAATTCTAATAAATATTATTGATTGTTAATTTTTTGGTGTAAGCATCAAAGAGGATGATGATTCAGAAGTATAATCAAGTCAGAAGGTTTATTTTAGTATCACACAGGTAAGGTAACAACAGCTGTGCCCCGCTGAAAGGGATAGGGAGAGCAAGCCATTCAAAAAGGAGAGGTCACAGTTTTTATATTATGTATGACAATGTATGACGATTTCTGCATATCATTATATTGTTTTCTTCAAGAAACTCCCGTGCCTCCAGCAGGCCACACTCATTTCTGCAGTGCTTAATCTTTGTTATCTTCAGGAGCGTCCCATGCAACGGCAGGGCCGTGGGAGCCCCCACCTGTAACCTTGAGTTTCCTAACTTTGTAACCAGCTCATTATTGTGCACTTTTGCAAATGCACAATGTACCTAATCGCAGAGTGACCTTTAGAGTGAAAGGAGAAAAACATACTTTAGAATCAAAATATTCTTACTAATATTGAAGCGTTTATTAACCTTAGCAGTAGTACATCAAAATATAAGTTTAGTGGTAATACGCAAAGCTATATGTAGAAATATTCAACATAAACATAGCAATTAAGAATATCAATGAAGTACTCACATTATGACACAAGAGACCAAAACAGCAAGTTAGTCACCATCAAAAACATCTTTTGCATTAATGCTTCACAGTCTAATGAGTCTTTATGTTTTCACTTTTGGTGTGTCAGTTGGGATGTTTGTTTGTTAGAAAAATAAATAAATACAAGTTGGAGTTCAGTATTTAGGAAGAAATTAACTTTTTTATTATTAAACAGTAGACAATATGAAATACGTAAAAAAAAAGATAAATACTAAAAACAAAGAGGTAAGGGTCAAAACCATTACTGAGAAGAGTAGAACAATAAAAATAAAAGTGCTCAAGCATTAAATGGATTTTACTGCTACAAAACGTAGGAGTACAAGAGAATAAGAGAAGCACAGTGGATAAAAACAATAAAAACAAATGGACTTATTGGACTTAATAAATAAATGAATAAATAGGGCTCCATAAATGTGCAAATGTTACAGCAGGAACAAAGCTTTTTTTTTAAACAGTTTGTTTTACAGCTTGAAACAAAAAATTTGAGTCCAGAGGGCAGCAGCTGAAATACAAAGTGCAAAGGTGTGTCTTTTAAAATACTCAGGGGAGTCTATGTTTTGAGGGCTGGGACAATTGTTTCGAACACTGCCTCAATCCATGATATTTCCTAAGGATTCTTTGTGAGTTAGGACCATTTTACTCGGTTCACAACATAACTTGAAATGGTATACCATAGTCACCAGTATAAAATATTGCAAAGAAATATTTGCAAATAAATTTCACCTGTGTGTAATTTAGCTCCACGCAATTTAGATACACACATTAATTTTCTTCTTTTATTCCCGTTATGGGTAGTTTTCCAGCAACTATGGGCCTGAGGTAGCGCGCACGGGAGACAATGGCTATGTTAGTCACAGGGTCAATATCAAACTAGTGTTATTTATATTGGTGAGTTACACAGACTATGCAATTAAAAAGATATGAGCACTGGGAAGTCTATTTACAAGCAGCGAGGGCAGAAGTAATTTCCAACAGAGACAGTACATGAGGCCAGCCTATTAAATAAAGCTGCTGAACAACCCTGACTCTAAAACATGTCACTTCTATCCTCTATGCCCAGTGCTTTTCTAATACAGCGTTCCAGATTTACTTACACTGTTGAGGATATGAGACATGTCACAGTCAGTATAGCAACATTGACGCGGCTCTGCAGAGGCTTGTGTTGGCTTATTAAGATTCAAAAAGCTTCAATGTGCAGCTTGCTAAGTCTCCTTTGATTTTGGGAACCGTGCCCTTCACTACAAGAGGCCCTCCACGGCAAGAGGCTTCTTTGATATGCACATTTTAAATTGATACAAATCAATTGGATCCAACAGCTAGGTTTGCTTTTGTCGTTCTCTACCTTTGCAGTAAATAGTTGACTTACACTTGAAAATGTCGTGTACATGCTTTATGAGCTTAGCAATGCATACCAATGTATTTCTCAATGTGGGCTTTTCTCAGTTTAACAAATGCAATGCTGTGTTTCATTGGAAGCACTCAGTTCTTAAGTGTATATTGCTCTGATGGAGTTTCCAAGGGTCAGTACTTGAAGTCTGTGTTCTTTGTTGCCACTTGAATCTTTAGTAAGTATAACTTGTTAGTTGCCAACATGTAAAGATTCCATACTGAGATTGTAGTTGAAGTGGTCTGCAGTTCAACATCATCATAGACCACTCAGATTTAACACTTTGTCACAGCTCTAAAGACGGCAAAGCTGCAGCTAGCTAGCCTGGCCTTCCAAAGCTGTTCATATCAGAAATTGAAATGGGTCAGTATAACTTCCTTTAACTAATTGTAATTCTGTATGTAAAAGATTTATGAGAACTGGTTACAACTGGTTGCAATCCCCAATTTTCACTGCATACAACTCCAGATCCGCTGCACTGCAACACGCACTCCGCAGCCAATACGCATCTGTTGTAGTGAATAAGAGCGTTTACACAGCCTCTGCAGCTCTGCGGTGCCGGGCCGGCTGTACTCTGCCCTGCACCAAAGATACACAGCCAGTCTATTTCAATGGTGGACTCAGTTTACATCAAACTCAGAAGTTCAGATTGCACCAAACAGGAAACTGTTGTGTACAACATCCGGATTTTCAAAGTAATATCAGTTCATACAAACGTTTTTGATTAGAATATTTATATTCAATCATTCTTTCTCTCATTATCTTTTTGATATTTATACTTAGTAGCCTATCAACTTTAACTTTAGGTTACAAAAACAATGACAGACATGATTAAACATTTAT
Organism: Bostrychus sinensis; assembly: GCA_020698575.1. Taxonomy (NCBI): domain Eukaryota; kingdom Metazoa; phylum Chordata; class Actinopteri; order Gobiiformes; family Eleotridae; genus Bostrychus; species Bostrychus sinensis. The sequence continues at coordinate 22,361,825 of CM036259.1, read as the reverse complement.
TGCACCCGTATAGTTATTTTGTGGCCAACTACTTCCACGTTGGAGAGAAAAAACCCATGAAGTGAAATTGAAGTGAACTCCAAAGCTATCTTATATTAAACTGTTTTTTGTTCTGCTGCTTCTGAATAAATAGATGTTTTGGTCTTTATTAATGGCTTTTATCACATGAACTTGTACTTATCGTGCATGCTCTTCCTGAGCTGCTCAGGGCCCTGCAGCCCGCCGTGCTCTACGTATGCCAATTGGTTGTATGACACTTGCATTCTGACGTAGTTTACTATGCAGCTGAGTACTACAGACTTCAAGCTAAGTCTTTATTTATTAGGATAATTAGGAAAAATTGGGATGACCAGGCTAGTAGATAATGATTTGCATTTTCTCAGTCTTTAAACAATAGTTACTGCAATAGATATCTGTCCATCTGGAAATGTAGCTGTAAGCAAATCCTCAATTCACTAGCTAGGACCACATCACAACAGAGAGTTGATTTTGAAATATTCTTTGATGATGAGGGATGCAGGATACAGGATGCTGAATGGTGAAAGCTGAAAGCAGGATGCTAAATGTGAAATGAAAGCTGCAGGGAGAGGGATGAGAAGGAGATAGTCTGCAGCAGATCATGGCTGGGTGAGTTGGGCTCAGTGTGGGGGATTTGTCTCGTTGGGATGTTGTTGATTTGTGGCCCTGCTCCCGAACTTCAGTTAACATGTCAACTCCATAAATATCCAAATAGATGGGTTAAAAACACCTTTTCAAAGTAAAGGATTGGGAATAAAACATTTTTATTAAGTAGCATTTTAATTTATCTGCCCAAAATTTTAATTACTGCATATAATCTTTCTGAGACAGCACTTAGCCCTTTAGTTGTATCTTGTGGCTGCAGATTGCAAGTTCCAATTCCACACTTGACTTCCTTCATTTCTACAACCTTTGAAAACAATATTTGTGCACAACAAAGTGTATGAAGTACTTTTATGGACACAGATAAGATACAATTTTGAAACAACTACTTTATATATGTTTTTAGCCTTCAAGTATTTGCTGTATGCATTGTATGATTTGTATGCATTATTTGTCATCTGTGGACAGTTGTATGAACAAGAACAGAAGTATTGAAACTTGGATTGGGTTTACAGGGCTGTAAAATATGCAGATGCAGTGTGCTATTTTGGGACAGCTACACAACTAAATTATATTTTTGACTGAGCTATAACATTTGGCTCAGCTGTTTTACTATGTTTTCTCGATGCACCTGCAATTTCTGCAATCTCAGGTTTACTGGGCCTTTTGTCTTCTGAAGTTATAGAAACACTGTCATTGTAACTGTACTTTGATGCTTTTTTTTCACAATATACTCAATACAATACAATATACTCAGTTATGATTGTTTACTTAAGGAATTATTTTAATCCCTACTCTACAAACTGCCAAAAAAAAAAAACTCTCTGTGGGATTCATGACATGTTCTTAGACAGCCAAGTTCTTTCTTAAATCCAGTGATTGCATTATTCTGTTATAAATACTATTGTTTTTAAAAGGTGATGTTCTTAGGATTTGTTCTTCCAGAAGAACTTTTCTCAGTTAAGAAACTATTGGTGATGCCAAAAACCTTGGGGCTTGAGTACAAATCTTTGTGTAAGAAGAATTCATGAATGAGGGTCAATGCAGCCCTATCCATTAAGCCAGTGATTTCCAACTTGGGGGTCGGGACCCACACTATGGGCCACCAAAGCTTCACAGTGTGACATGAGGTCCTCTTAAAAAAGAGGTCAAAATTTTTATGAAAATGTGTTTATGTATTAATGTTTTTGTGTGCTTAACACCAAAGTTGTAAAAGTGTATTTAATTATTGCACATTTGAGAACAATACAAATGAAGGAAGACCACTGCTGGCCCACTGTTTAGGTTAAATGGATATTAATAATTGTAAAGTGATGTTGTAAAACATTAAAATTTATTTTAATGTATGGTTTTAGTTTAGTTTCTCTGGGAGTAGAAGGGTGGGGGTCATCAGCAGATCCACTTGAAAACAGGTTGGGAACCACTGCATTAAGCCACAAAGCACTTATATTTCACAAAAGATAATCCAGATGTAAATAATCCAGTTAAAGGAATTTGCTCCTTTACTGACTTCTTGTATACTATACTATACATGTAATGTATACTCCTTGTGGAGTATACATTACATATATATATATAATTTTTTCTATTTTGCTTGCAAACACAATGAGTTAATCAAAATAGATCAATCAAACCTTTTGAAGTATTTTCTAATCAAAAACATTACATTTTTTAGAATTCATTCATGCTCATTATAACTTTGACATAGTTGGGGACAGACACCATGAACCAGTAAGTCTCCAATTTAGCCTAATGCCTGGCTTCAGTGCGTAATGGCGTATTCATGTGACTGATTGCCCGGGTGGCAGTTGTAATTACCAAGTGTCTCCAGCCAGGGGCTTTGTATTTCACACAGTGATGGACAGACTTTGTCTCAATTAGCTCTGGGTGTTATCTCGTCTGCCTTTCTCTATGCCTCACACCTCAGTGCGGCTGCTGACAAGGATGTTTGTACCTGCCTTACACGCTTGCACTATCAGTTCAATCCATGGCACGACTTTGAAGATTAGTCACCCGAGCATGAAGAAGCTTTTGAAGAGTTGGGTACACTTTGAAGTTTGCAATACAAGATTTTTTTTCTCTACTTGCCAATGTGTTACGCAAAGTTTCCACTGGGCAGATATAAGCTTTGAACATTTAGCCTGGCAATGAGACACAGAGAGGCCACGAGTAGCACACATAACACAGAAAGTTGTATCATCAAAGTCCATCTCTGTCGTGGCCCTTGGATGTGTCTCCAACAGTCCCTACAAATGAAGCTGTGCAGTTTGTCGCTGATTAGTTTCTCTTTCTTTTGAAGTACCAGTTAGAAAGTGGGCAAGGCATTACTAATTCCCTTAGTAAATTTTACCTGTATGTGCCACAATATTAGATGATTGATACAAGACAAAATCCGATTAATACACAATGGGATTTTGACTATGACACTGGAACATGTAGATTTAGTTAGGTTTAGACACAATAAAATGAATCAAGGTGCAGTTTTGGTGACATCTGGAGATGACATTGTTTATCATTGTCTGCAGCCTTTAATAATAATAATAATAATAATAATAATAATAATAATAATAATAATGCATACGTCCTATATAAAGCTTTTCTACACACTCAAAGTCACTTTTTATAATTTGGTGCATTATTCGTTCACACCTTAGTCACACTCGGTGACGGAAGTGTGGCTACCATTGTGTGCCTAAAGCCCTTCCATTCAAAACACACTATCACACAGGCAAGGTGGGTGAAGTGTCTTTCCCAGGGACACGACAGAATGTAATGCTAGCAGCGGAGATCGAACCACCAACCTTGAGGTTAGCGAGTGAACGTCTCTATCGACTGAGCTACTGCAGCCCTTTAAGCACCCATATGAACCAAACAAGGACATCATTTTTCTTCCAAAGTAGTGCTCATTTTGTCCTCTGCAGTTGTTGGAGTAGTAAGTAAGAAAGGCCTTCCCCCTGAGTCCATGGTGCTCTAAATGTAGATAACAAATGCAAACAGTGTGCTTTCAACACATAACTTAAAATATTTCTGATGTGATCTGACCGTGTATTGCTAATATTGACTGAAAAGAATTGTGTCCAGAACTGTTGCTCCTCTATATAGTCGACTATTTACTGATTGTGATTGAGAGGTTATGTACTAGCGGGTGGTTTCTGGGCACAGCCATAGTGCAAGATGCTGCAACTGTGGCTTCAGCTCTCTGTAATAAATAAATATCCATGTATCTTTTCTGCTGAGGTTGTCTCTGAATAGAAATAGTTAAGTCATTTGAGGAGCGGTGAATGACCAGAATAAACTTCTTATCCATTTTGCACTTGGCAGGCAACAGAATTATGAATGAAAATGAAATTGACGTTGGAATCAGCAAAGCAGGAAAGCCGGCCCATTGAAGCCTGATGGCCACATAAATAAGAGCCACAGCCAGATTTTCTTGGCCCGCACTGTGCGTCCACTGAGCTTGGCCGGCTGCTTCCACCCATACGAATTAATGAAATTCCGGTGATGTGATTGATTGCGTTTCTCGCGGAGTTAACGTATGGTCGGAGCAGATGCACCGCACAGTAGAGGGGAAAGCCGGAGTCCTGCTACAAAACCAGCAGAAATATGTCCACTAGCTCCCACTCACATTGAGCGTCTTCACATGAAACGCTTCCTGAGCCAGGCGCTGCTCTAGGCAAGGGCAGCTGCCTCTGAGAGGGGCCTGCGCTGACACCAGGGTCGTGGCGTGGCTACAGATGGCCACCCAACCCTTCTGTGCCACGCCACCGGAGGTTGAGCGCTGCCAAATGTATCCTCCCTACAACCCTGCAAATGTGTGCACTCAAATCCTCGCCTGTGGAAACGGCAAAGTGCACTGAATTTGTGACATTAGCATATTTTGATTTCATTATACAGATATTATTCTTGCCTTTCCGGATCCTAATTCCACAAATGAAACCTGCAAATTTTAGGGTCATTTAAATTCTACTGAGCACTTGCCAAGCCTTTGAAGCCAAAAAATTGCCTGTCATCCTCTTACAATACAGGCTATTGAGCGCAGCGAGGCTCACTGGGGTGCCCATAAATAAGAAATATCCTTTTGCAAACTGCTAATTGTGAGGAACGGAGAACAAGATGAAATGAAATGTCCCCTACCCGACTAACATATTGCTGTTTGGCTTAGTGGCTGCTTTATACACTTGGTGTTTTCATTACAGTCACACACTTTTTAAGAGCAGATTAATGCTGCTAATTAAGAGTTGGGACTTTGTTTTACTGCTCCTGCAGAGAAGATGTTAACAAATGCTAATTTGCCCCCATTAAGAGTTTGTCCCAGCTGCAGCTGCATCTTACAGCCCTAATGATGACATATCTTTATTTAATGAGCAAAGCCAGCGGTCAGGGCATTCACTTTAACATTACACTTTAATACTGAGCATCCTGCATTTGTTTATACGCAATGGATTTTTAGTTGTTCCATATGGGTGTAAGTGATGACTTATGTCGGTATAATGCATAAATTCTCCAAGCAGCTAATTGGGCAGATCATAAAAATTATATGGGGCACAGTGGCAGAGTGGTTATTGTCCTGCCTCCCAGCAAGGAGGTCAAGACACGATGTCTTTGGGTGGAGTCTGCATGTCCTCCCTAAGGTGTGTTCTCTCCTGGTACACTGGCTTTCTCCCACCATCCAAAGACATGTGTGAGGTGAATTGGTGATGAATGAATGTGAGTGAATGAATGTGAGAGTGAATGGTTGTCTGTCAATGTGCGTCTCTAAGTGTCAGCTGGCTATTGTCCAGGGTGTGCCCCACCTAAGGCTCATAGTTATAGGCTCCAGTACCCGTGACCCCTAAAGGGAATAAGCGCAAGAAGATAAATGAATTAATAAATAAATGAGAAAATATAATCCAAGGCACAGTTGTTCACAAGCCAGTGTACTTTATTGTGGGTCCCAAGGCCAGAAAAATCAACAGGGTATCCAGCATAAAACCTATGCTAATGACAGTGTATGTTTTGGTATCATGTGAATATAAAAATACATATATAGCATGTATTTTTTTTAAATCCACATACATGCATATATAGTGTAGCTGTGTAGTGTGGCTTATTGGTTGTCAAGAATTTATTTTCTGCATAAATTAAATTTTTCTCAATCAGTCCCACAATCCTCTGTCGGTTTTATCAGGCTTTTATTGAGAGCCTCTTGTGTTTTTCTTTTATTTGCCTCACACTCAAAGACAGGAACAGTCTTAATCGTATTATTAAAATCTGTTCTAAAATCACAGGAGTGCAGCAAAGGGACTTGGCTTCTTTCTGCAACCTGCAGATCATACAGAAAGCCAGTACAGTTCTTGCTTCATCAGGGCAAGTTCTGAAATGTGAATTTTGTTTGTTGCCTTCAGGTCGTTGCTATGTTTTACCTTACAGTAAAACAAACTCTAATATACTCTAAATCTTTGTAATCTCCTAATGTTTTTATTTCTATTCACTTGATTATTTTAGGGCTTATATTTAGTATTTATGAATTGAGCTCCACTGTATTTGTTGTGTGTTTAGTGGTTGTTTTTGTTTGTCTGTTTGTCTTATCTTGCTGCTCAAATGGTTTGCCCCTGGTGGGATAAATAAAGTCACCTGAATCTGAATGAGTCACAAGCCTTAATTTTGTTCTTGAGGTGGATAATTGCAGGGAGATAGAGACCAGCGCAACTGGGCTTGCTTGAAAAAATATATATACAGATATAAATTAGGTGCTAAGATGGGGATACTTTATTGTTTGTTTTTTTTTTGTTTTTTTTAACCATAAGTACTATTATTTGGAGAGCATCAAGTGGCAAAAATGAATACTGTAATCCCACACTTCCCACCTCTGCTATCTACTTTCCAAACAGCTACAGCAGCACTATGGGGACTAGCAATTCAAATATGAAAAAAAAAAATGTAGTGAAATGGTGTGCTTAAAAACAGAATATGCTTCTTCCAAAACAGTGTTCAGTTTGTCAGCACGTGCACCGTCACCTGGACCCTCTCCTAAAATCTTGACTGTTTGTTTGAAAGCATGTTTTGTTTTTTGTTTATTTGTTTGTTTTATCCATTGCATTGATACATTACATCCAAAGAAAAAACTCCCACCTTGCATTTTCCTCATAGCCGCCTTTGCACGTAACCCTGCTTGCATCATAAACGCACAGTTTATCCAGAGCAATATGAGCCAAGTCTACCACTATCAATCTCTATATAGCTTTCCTTTGGGAGCACATAAGCCCAGTCATTTCATTACAATATTGAAAATCCCAGATTCCCCATTTAAGAAGATCTATACCTTCATACACACATCTCTCTCAACTTAATCTTCACACTCACCCATACTGTACACACAGAAGTGCCATTTGCTCTAATGGATCCTGGCTCAGCTGGCCATCACCGCCTACACTGGCTGCCGCTGTGCCTCTGTGGACAACACAATTCATGGAGGTATTAACATTAAAAGTCTGACTATAGCCCTTATACTGTATATGTGCCGTATGTAGCTTTGGTAACGCTCATTATTACTGAGGTCAGGTCAGCGAGTCAGAGGTGGTTGCACTAAGGAGGATAGGAGGCTGTTTATTTGACAGACTGATGTTAATTATCAGCGTAAGGGCATGGCTTACATCTGTTCATTAAATTCAACCATAGACTGTACTGTATATGCGGGTGTAATAGAAAGTTGGTGTGATTGTAAACTCCTGCTCTCCGTGGGTTAAGACTACACATCCAGGTTTATTTTTTTTATAGAGTTGGTTGTTCATCTGTGGCAAGATAATTGAAAAAAAAATAAAGTAATGGCTGGATTTGATGAAATTTGCAGGAAAGGTCACTAATGGGCCAAGGAAGAAATTAGAAACGGTTTTTGTGCAACTGCAAGACAGCACCAAAGAGACTATATCTAGCCACAAGGAGTCAGTTTCAGTATATTTGTTATCACTGTGAGAAAAAAAGAAGAGCATTTACCCCTTGACCAGAAGATTCATGGTTCTCGTCTGGGTACTATATCTTTACCATTGCAAGATTGGGCTAATGAGGGGAAAAAAGCTGGTTTGAATGTACGGTAACAGTTAGTATTAATTAAAGGTCCTATATTGTGCTTTTTTCAGGCTTTCTGAAATAGTTTTCAGACAGTTTTGCATTAGCATTTTGTGTTTTATAACTTAGAATAATGTATATGTATGCAAAACGTCTGGAAAGCTGTTTCTTTGGCTATGCAGTATATGCTTGGATTAGGTGTCTGTTGCCCCCTACTGGAAACAGTGGGGGTTTGGACCAAGCATGAAATGGCTACTTAGCATGGCTACTAGCAAACAGCTATATAAATGAGCTGACTGCTTCGTAGTGACGGTACTTTAAGCTCTGAAATTATCAGTGTGAAACCGGTGACAGTGTATGGGTTTTAGAAACACACAGGAGCACTTCATGGTTTCACGTGTCTACGTAGTGCTGTTTCAACTCTCGGGGGCTCATACAGACTCAGCAAATTATTCAAAGATGCATGAATGAAACAAAATACTTCTTCAGACAGGTATGTTTTTGAGGTGTAAACATTATAACATCTAAAAGCTCAAAAAAGTTGATTTAGCATAATAGGAGACCTTTAAGTTTTTGTTAAACCAATGAACTGATGATTTACTTCAAACATTTAAAAACAGCAGAGTTATAAATATTGTTATTAATGTTTAATCCTTTGGTAATACGTGCAGTTAAATCAGTACAAAGATATAAACACCAGTAGTAATTAGGATCTATAGATGTGTTTATTGAATTCAGTTTTATTTATATAGCCCAATATGACAACAGCAGTCGCCTCAAAGGTCTTTACAGGAATAGGTACACACAAACAGTCACACATCAAACATAAACACACAATACACTCCTCTGTAAGGAAAAAGTCCTTAAAACCCTGCTGTTATTTATGAAATAATTATTGGCTGTTGCACTAGTCATCTATGTTACCTGACGACGTCACTGTCAACATCATTACAGTCATCACTGCATCGAAGTAAGCTCCTGTTGACATGACCACTATCAGAAGGTACCAGTGAGGTAGCAGATTTTACCTGTGTGCATTACTCACTTTAGATCTAAAACCTTTTAAATGTGGTTTGAGATGTGACTAAACTGAGTCTACTGAGTCATAACTTCACTTCCTCAGACAGGTTGCACCTCCTTTTACAAGACTGTGTGAATGCTATGAGCAGCAAAAGAGGATTTGTTCAGTTCTAGAGTATACTTACACTTGTAGTGCATATATCTCATAATACTCTCCTGATGGCTGCTATAGAAACCACGTAAGCACCGCCCAACCTTGGTTAGTTTTCTGCTGTTTTTTATTTTTTTTTATTTTGCCTTTTACCATTTTAGCTAAGAGTCTAAATAGTGTTTGAATCCTGCAAAAGGCTGCAGTGACTGATGAGCTGATTAACACCCCAACTGTACGCAACTCCGAAACAGATGGTATTTGTCAAGCAGCCCGCTTTAAGGAAATATCCCATTTCGCTGGCGAGGCAACATCCCATTGAGTTATGTTCCATAGCGGGGAGGAAGCTATCAAAACAATCATGCAGAGTGCTTTTTATATCATATAACACCCGGGCGCTATCCTTACCAATCAAACCGGATTAAGAGCAGACAGAGATGGATCTACTGTGTGCAATGTGTTTCAGCGGATTAGTCTCAACACCTGTACTGTAGCAAGAAATCAAATCTCCTCATTGGGTTTGAAGTACTCCCTTGTCCGTCACAGAAGCCAGACAGACCAATATCCGGACAATAACAAACTCCACTTGAGTGTATCCTCAATGCTAGGGTTATTTATAATTTTCATACAAAGCACCACTCAGCAGGACACGGATACCAACAAGGCCCTATCTCTCAATGGTAATATACAGCGACCATGTCAATACTCATATGGTTCTGGGGTAAATACTCTATCCATTGAGTCACAAAGCCCTTATATTTCAGAGGTAAATTCACTGATCATGCACTTTTTGCTGGAATTAATATCTTGGGTCCTATCTTACAATGTTATAGAAGTTTGGAAATTTTCATAAACCATACCAAAAATCTGAAAATGTCATCATAATTTGTCAGTGAGTGCGTTTACATGCACTTGAGTATCCCGGTCATGACAGCATTCGGGATATGACTTTTACATGCACTCAGAGAAATCACTGACAATTTATAGTATCCTGGATTTGTGGAGGAGTGGTAAGTGCTGTGGAGAAATTGTTAACAGACATGGTTTATTTAACACATTTTTAGCAACAGAGGGACAAGCCAAAGAAAAAGCCAAATAAATGCGTTCTATCTTTGCTGCAGTGCATGACGAGTAGTAAAGAGTGAAGAAAAAAACAGCAAAAGTCCCAAAGCGGCTGCTGGCAGTATCCGAGAGCAGTGGAGACACAGCCACTGTAACCAGCTCTGAGCATAAATGTGGCTATAGTGATGAATACACTGTGCCTCTTTGTTTGATATTACTAGACTAGTTTTGAAAGTTACAGCCACACTTAGCACCACACTTGTTTTGATGTGTCTCTTCAGTTTGCACAAGTGCAGTTCCCTATTGGAGTTTTACAGGTAGACTGGAACGCTGGCTTATCCAGGATAATGAAATCAAGACACGGTTTAAATGCACAAAGACAAAATGAGGATATTTAGGAAAAAAAAAAAGATCATATCGGGATACTCAAGTCCATGTAAATGCTCTCAATGACATTTCTGTTATATTATTAACTAACAAACAAACCGAATACAAGTGAAAGCATCACCTGAATATTATATAATGAAGAATATTATGAAAAAAATGTTACGTGATTAATTCTGGAATAAATTTGTTAATTTGTGCTTTCATCAGGTGCCTGTATTACTTGATAAAAAACCTGCCTTTTGAAATCACATTTGGAGAACCTTCATACACCAAACTGAATATGGCAATACAATAAATATAGTGTTTTATTAGTATTATAAATAGTTGTACACCTATTTTATCAATCAATCAATCAACTTTACAACAAGCACAGTTAGCCAAAGTGCTTTACAAAGGTAAAATGCTAAATAATCCATTAATACAATTCAATAGCAGTCAATAAGACATGATAAATATAGAAAGTGTCTCAAAACTATGTGTCAAAGGCCAGTCTGTATAAGTTTGGTCTTGAACAGGGGTAGGTCTGCAGGATCACGTAAGTCACAAAGGCATTATGTCTCACAAAGCTGAAAATCCTACTTATTTAGTCTTTCATTGCACTCTTGTGGCTGGATTTAGTGTCTTTGGCCCTATCTCATAATGGCATGGAATCCTTTTAAAAAGGATCTAGATGGTATTCTGGATAGACACTGAAAACTAATCATCTGTTCTTTGACCAATTACTGACCATTCCTGAAAATGTCATCCACATACAACCATCACTTTTTGAATTATGTTTAACAGAAAAACAAACCAATACCAGCAAAAATGAAACATCCCTAGCAGAGGTATTCATGTTCATAATTAGATAGAGTTTGTACCACTAGTCATACCCATACCACACAGATTGAGAACATTCATTGCTCTGTGCTTACCAGTCATAGAGAATTCTTCGCCCTCATGTCACCCATTTCCTCTCCGCAGGTGAATAGAGGTTACAGAGAAATAGCTTCATTTGCATCTTAGCTAATTGTGTTATGGCTTCAGGCTTTCTAATAGTCGATGAATTTTTCGGGGGAACAGAGTCGGCCAGGAATAAAAGATGAGGAAGCTGCAAAACATAGTGGCTATTTGTTCTAAAATGAGGTTTGCTGCAGGAAATGAGCCCAGGTTCTGCTGAGGAAGGTCTCTGTATTTATATATGGAAGATATATGAGGTTCTATATATGGTATAGCTTTCACTGTAAGACTCTAAATACTAAAGGAGCAAAGTACAATAATCACTGTGTTGTATGTGCATAATTATTCCCACATAAGGGGGGCCTTACTGCTGGTGAGTGAGCTTACACAAAGAAACACTTACCATTTTTAAACTTGGTAAAAGGACAATGCTTATGCTCATGGGCTCTAACTCATTAGTATGTTATTTGTTATTTTACTGAGCCCTTGGACTGGAGCTGCAGATGCTCTACCGACTGATAGCTTACAAACTATGTTGGTGTAACATTTAGTTTTCTGTTCCTAATGGACAAAACTGGCCCCGTCTTGCAACAGAGCCAGGTCATAGTAAAACATGGGGCATGGGATAAATACTTGACACAGGTTATAGTCTATCACAGCCATTTCCAAAGTGAAGTATCATGGCCCCCTTAAAAATAAGATAATTGCATGCGGAGCCCCAGCAATAAACTTTACTCTGTTTAAAAGACAATGTCATGGTTTTCCTCGTAGGTTTCTATGAAAAAAAACACAGACTGAAAAAATGAAAGTATTTTTTTAAAAGTACTGTACTACACTTAAAATTTGGTGCACTTCATTTCAAACTTAATTTCTTATGTACTTAATGTAGACATCATCTAAAGCACATTTAACACATGTACTACCAACAAAAGTCACAAATTAAAATTTATACTGAGTGCAATTTTATTATATTTTATCATAATAAGTATTATTTCATGGGCTTAAACAAAACAGTCCTAGAGAAAGCTGTAAAAACAGTGTCAGTAGAAAGACAACCCTTTCAACTTTTTTCCAAGATAGGCCAATTTCCTAGTGTTTTGTGCATTGTTGATTTATTCAATTTTATTCAACTACAGTGTTTTACACAGTGCCCTTTTTCATCTCTAGCACCACTGCCTCAACCACTATGCAACAACATGAATATTTAGCATTACATATAAAAAATGCATTCAAACAGATTGTCAATTACAGCACAGTATTGTGGAGCAGAGGGCATTAGCTGGTACCAGAATGTCATTTTACTGTCGGAAAGAAGTGAAATTCAAATAAGCCTGGAACACGACTGCTGTTTGCTTTTGTGTGGATATTTTGGGCTTCACCGTAACACCGTCTCATAAAAAAAGCCGAGCACCGACGTATGTGGCCTTACAAAGACACGCTCGGTAGCTTGAAAATACAAACAGAGGCATTGATTTACAAATGGGGATGGGGGTGGGGGGGGGGGGGGCTTTTGCACGGCTGTTTCCATTGCATTTGCCGGGCATAGAGAGAAAGAGAAAGAGAGAGCCACACTTCAGGACAAGATATAAATGGAAGAAATCCATGAAGCAATTATTCCACCTCTGCAGAACATGGCAGCAACAGCAATGGGGCGAAAGGTGTACGAGGCTATACCTCTCAGTCTTTGTGAGCAGCTTCTCTATCTCTCGCGTTCTCTCTCTTTCCAGCCTCTCGCATAAGGCACGTCAAGCTGCCCCGGCAACAATCAGAGCGGAGTGGCTGAGGCATGGCAGAGAGGAATGTACAGTGTTGGGGAATTACAAAAGGGAATCAATTCAATGAGTTCCCTCCCCATATGAGGACTGTCTATAAATCAGGAGACTGGCCAGGTTCGAACAACAGCCCTGTAAAAAGCCTGTCTATAGCTCACAGTGCATTAGGAGCCAGGCAGTGCTCAGTATTATGGCCGCTCCGCCAGCAAAAACACACAGGGTTTTTCTCTCCATGTAGCCACAGTGCCTAACCTTCATGGTCTGTCTGCTGACCTTGCTCTTAATTGTTCAGATGTGGAGTTCTGAAAGCTCTACTCAAGTAAAAGTACAAGTAAAAAAAAAAAAAAAAACTTAAATAGAAGTAAAAAAAAAGCAACAAATTTTACTAAACTATACCACATGTAAATTTGTATGTTTGAAAGTTTGTAATTGTACGCCAAAATCTGCTCCTACCACCACTACTACTCCAATTTTACTACTACAACCACTACTTTTCTTAATGAGACCTAGTACTACCACTATTTCTGTCACTACAGCTATGCTACAATTATCACTACTACCCAGTACTACAAGCACAACTACTGCTTATACTACCACTACTACAACTACGATTACCACTACAGCTACTATTACCCTTTACTAGGGTTACTAGTACTTCTACTCCAATTCTACTACTATTTTTTAGCCTTAATGCTAGCACTACGACTATTACTATCACTACAGCTATGGCTACTACTACTTCTTCCTCTACTGCTGCTTTTAATACTTCAACTGCCAATACTTCAACTATGAATACAACTACTGCTACTACTATCACTACCAGCATTACCAGTATGACAACTGCTACTTACCACTACTACCACCACTGCTACTATATTACTCCTTCAAGTTCTAGTACCTCTACTCCAATTCTACCAGTACTACCACTTGTATATTTAATTAGACCTAATGCTAGAACTATTATTAAAAGTACTCCAACTACCACTACTACCCAGTACTCCAGCCACCACTACTACTACTGCTGCTACTATTACGACTACCACTAAAACTATCACTACAGCTACCAATATATTCCAACTACTAAAAAAAAAACTACTACTAAAAACAACTACTTCAACTATCACTACCAGTATTACCAGTACTGCTACTAATATTCTTTACTGCTACACACCTACCTTATCCCTATTACTACTACACCTACTACTTCTAGCACAATGACTACTTCTGCTACTACTATTACCACTACTACTACTGTTACTATTACAACTACCACTAAAACCATTACTACGTCTTCCAGTTCTTTAAATATGAATACAAATACTTCTACAATACTATCACAAACCATTATTATCAGTACTACAGCAGCTACTACTTTTACCATTGCTGCCACAACTACAATCACTATTACTACTGCAACTACTACTGCTAACACAATGACTACTACTACTATTACCACTACTAACACTATCATAACTGCTACTACTTCTAATGCTTCTATTACTACCATTACCTAATTTACAGACTTAGAAAGTTTTGTGTTCTCATAAAAATCTACTTGTGTATCTTTAGTTCCTTTCCATTTGTGCAATTCTTAGACATAGAAAAAGAATGGGGTTGCTTTTTTATGTAGAATTACAGTCAATTACTTTTTTTTCCGCAGTCAAGTGTTTCATTTCCCAGACATGACGTGCACCTTTGGAAAAACGTGGCACCTGCTCTGACATGACCGCGCTGTATGAAAAGAGAAGACGAAGACTTATCTGTCGTCACGTCCTCACTGACAATGTCACCTGTGTCGAAGCTGTAATCATTTCTGAACATCGGGTCTTCATTTTCCCGCTTTGGAAGCTCCTTTGCAGATTGCTTGTACCTTTTGCTTGCACCAGCCTCTCATTTCCAAGTTTGAATCCTGGTACATGACATCCAGTGGTGACGCTAAAAAGAAACACCTTCATGTTCTGCAAAGCTTGGGGCAGGATTAAAGCAATGTTGACGATACACTGCGTGGTCGGAAAGGTGTTCTTTTATGACAAGAAAACCAATCAAGCAGTAGATTGTAGACACATAACCTATTAATCGTTACTGCTTTATCAGAAATCACAATATCCAAATTCCAAAAAAAACAGCTTGACAATAATAAGAGTCCATGCTTTAAATTAAAGGTGCTATATTATGGTTTTATTCTTCTTTTTAAAGCTGGTCACATCTAGAACAGCAATGCACATTTTACTAGTGTCAATCAAAGAAATCTTGAGACCAAGGCAAACTGAGACCAGGTCAAGGACAAATCCAGTGAACTTACACTAAATTAAAGGGGAATGTAAAAAAAAAAAAAAAAGTTGTTATTTCAATGATATAATGGAACAGACTCCACAAACAAACAGGGACAGATTATTTTCCTGGTTCGTCTGATGTGGAAAAATAATTACTCCAAAATTATGAAGAATAGCATTTTCCAATAATGTTTGATAAATAAAATGAGACCACCACATCCAAGACTGAGACAAGTCCAAGTAAAATTGTATTCAAGACCAAGACACAGTATATCTGTAGCCAAGACTGAGATGAGACCAGGACCATAAAAAAATTATCTTGAGGCAAAGACTGGTCCTGGGCGCTACGACACTACATTTTACAAACTTTAAAAACTTGTATCTTTATCTGACTAAAGGAAAACATTTCCAATCATTACTTTACTACCACCATAAAGAAACAAGTGAAGATGTCAGCAGAGTGCAGCTGTGTTGTGCTCTTTTGAACAGAATCAGAGTAAAAAAAAAAGCTTTTTACTTCCTTAAACTTTTTGTATGATGCCATTTTACTACAAAATGAAAAACAGCTGTGAGGAATCAGTGATCAGTTTTTTTTACCCATGTAGAATCACTGGCCTATGCAGTAACATAGCTTTTGTTGCACTTCTCTAACATGACATGTTTTCATAGCAGACACCACTCTCCTGCACACAGAATAGTCTAAACCTGGGCCTCTTCAGTGGTTACTGTCCCAAATCATCCCATTTTGACACAACTCATACTGGACCATTACGGTGAGGCCTGTGGCAAACCTAGTGCATCAGCATAAAACCTCAAAGCGTACTACCAGCAGTGTAGAGTGAGCTGTCCCACTGACCAAATAGTAGTATAATAGATTGGTTGTTACATGCTGCTTCTTCTAACAAGGCTCATACTCCTTGACCAATTATTTTGCCAGTTTCACATGAAGAACCCATCACTTCCTGCGCCGCTTTCCCCACGTTCCTCCTCATGACGCTATCTCCACACAGGATGACAGGGCAGCATAATGGAAGCTGTAAATAAACTACACCGCAAGGTCAGCAGGAAAGCCGCTGATGGAATAAATTAGCGCTTTAAAGAAAACACAAACATGAAATATAATGGTAAGGGGGAGCTGTTACTGGCTCCCATGACCGCTGCCCACGGGTGATTTATCTGACGAGCGGGGCAATCTAATACCTCTGCGCTGATTTGTCATGTCCCCTGTGCACTGTCCGCAGCCATCAATAAGACCCGAATGGCAGTTTGTGGGTTTAAACCACCGTTAGTTGCTCATTGTGGAGCTCATTGGAGTTAGCGCATGGATGTGTAGGTCTGTGGTTATGTGTGGGTGTGTACGAGGGGGCCCACATTAATTTTCAGTGTCTGTCGCAGATAAATGTCAAGGCCACTTGAGAGATGGCGAGCAGCAGTCCATTCCCATACTCACCTGCACACTGGTAAACATGACTGTAAACAGAAAGTCACCTGTAGGCTTGATATAAATCTTTTAGGTCTTAATTAACGTTAGTAGGCGACAGTGGGTCAGGTGGTAGAGTGGTTGACCTATACCCAGAAGGTTGGTGGTTCAAATCCCACTCTCCCCAGTTAATGCTGTTGTTGTGTCCTTGGGCAAGACACCTCACCCACCTTATCTATATGGATGTGATTGTGGGCGCATTAGTAATAATAATAATGATAATTTGCATTTTCTAGACACTGAAAGTCACTTTACAATTTGGTGCATTATTGAGTCACTCCTCAGTCACAGTCATAGGTGGTGAGATACTTCAGACTGACGGAAGGCTGCCAATCTGCGCCTACCACCAGACAGACAATCACACTAACACATTCATACAGACAAGGTGGGTGAAGTGTCTGGCCCAAGGACACAACGGCAGCATGCACTGCCGGCAGCAGGGATCGAACTGCTTTGGGTTAGTGGGCCAACAAAGTAGTAATAGAGGTATTAACTGGCCAGATTGTACCCCTCCTCAAGCCCAAAGTAACTAGGATAGACGCTATCCCCCTCAACAGGAATAAGTATTTGTAAACTAAATGTATTATTATTATTATTATTATTATTATTATTATTATTATTTGTAGTTGTTGTAGTAATAGCAGTATGAAGTAGCCATTATCCAGGATGTACCCTGCCTCCACTCGCTGAGTAGTAGCTGGGATAGGATACAGCCTCCTTGTGACCCCTAACTGCATTTTGTGGTAATAAATGAATTTGTTTTTATTATTATCATTATTATTATTATTATTATTATTATTATTATTATTAGTAGTAGTAGTAGTAGTAGTAGTAGTAACTGGTCATTGTACAATATGTACTCCACCTCAAGCCCAACATAGCTTGGCAAAGGCTCCATCCCTGCAACCCCACACAGGAAAAAAAAAACAGTAGTAAATTAATTGTTATTTAGTTAGCTGTTAGTAGTCATAGTAGTTGTAGTAGAAATTATATCATGATTACTGTTACTGTTCTAGATTAAAAAATCCCTCCGGCTCTAGTGGCTAGTGTGAGAGAACATGTTACTTGCCAAAGCTGACATCATCCACATTTGTCAAGTTTTAACATCAAGTCCTGGTCACAAATAGTTGACAGTGAAAAGACTATATTGTACAATGCCGAAAAAAGCATGGACTGTTGGTGGTAATAGTATGTTTTTTTCCCCTTAAGTGAGCAGCTGAATGTGTGGCAGGATCTCCGTCTAAAGTGTAATGGATTCCCTCTTCAGTAAATCACAAGCCTCACAGGGGACGAAAGGAAGGAAAAAAGATCCAGATATCAAGGCTGCAATTTAAATGGAGCAGTCAGCATGCTATTGTGTGACCACCAGACATACGGTTCTGTTTAATCATGTTGTATGGTGACTGTGAGCTACAATTAGCAGTTATGGATGTTTTTTTACTACATATATGTTGATTTTAAAAAGTCAAACTCACAAAGCCTTATACTTACAGATTTATTTTGGGCCAGATTTTGCTTTTAGTAGACAGAAAGAAAGACAAGCAACTTGAGTTATGGACTAGAATAAATGGACCAAACCCAGTGTATGCTACATGCTCTACTGAACCAATAAGGCCACTCACATTGGATTACTGTGATCCCTAAATTGCCTTGCTGGTTTTCCAGACTGTCCGTGTGCTACAGAATGACATAATGGAGTAACACAAATGAGCTTATGCCATATGTAACCAATAAATAAGAAAAATGAGGAAGACCTTGGAATGAAATGTCAAGGTAGATTTTGCCATTAATTTTCATTTTCATTTAGATTGCTGGCTGTGGATGTCCATGTTATATTGCGTCTGACTGCTCTACAAAGCATACTGATTTAAAGCCAATACTGGAACCAATAGAAATCCAGGTTAAACAATGCAGTAGACCTCTGCAAAGGAGGTTTTAAAGTAGAAAACAAGCATGTACAGTTTATGTCTCTTTTAAAGCCTCCATTGGGTTCTGTCTTCAACCTGCTTCTGAAGCCCTTGTCACATCGTACAATTTTTGCAAATGGTTAAATCGATGTTCACCTTAATTGGTGGTTGTACATTGCACAGACAGGATAAAGGTGACACTGGCTCAGGGGGTAGGGCAGGTCGTCCAATTAACAGAGGGTTGGCAGTTCAAATCCTGCTGTCCCAAATGTATACTGTCATTGTGTCCTTGGGCAAGATATGTCACTCACCTGTATGAATAAGTTAGTGTGGTTATGTGTGGTGGTGGTCAGAGAAGCCGTATAGGTGCAGAATGGCAGCCACATCTCTGTCTGTTTGCCCCAGGGCTGCAGTGACTACCAAGGTAGCTTACCATTACTGAGTTTGACTGAGGAGCGAATGAATAATGCAATGTAAAGCAACAAAGAATGTCTAGAAAAGCACTATATAAACTGATGCATTATTATAAAATTTGACACATTTGACATGATTTGGCCATCACTGACTGTGATAATCATCTGTGAAAACAGGACAAATCTAAAGAATCCTGCTCTGACCTACAGTAAATACATAATATTCTCCCTTCAGACATTAGCTTGATGGCTATGTAAACAAACTTACAGTCACAGGCCACTTAGTTCAGTATTCAGTTTAACCACAGCAAATTATACTCTTCAAATCCACTACTTTGCATAGCAGCTGGATTTCTTACTTCACATTTTCACTTTTTCCATCTTGACCTGCTCAGGCCAGTTAGTTTGCATCTGACCCACAGTGGCTCAGACCAATGTTGTGGTAGTACTGGCAGTTAATGGAATATTCTAGCTTTGATGATGAAGCAATTGTTTTACCACTACTAATGTAAACAACATGGCTTTGGTGTGGATCTAAAACCTCATCAGGATACTTACTTTTTAAAGGATTCTGTACCATTGCAAGATAGAGCCAAATATACTAACTCCAGCCACAAGCGGTCAGAAATGGGAACATTAGGCTCGTTTTATAGCCATTTATCTACCATTATGAGATGTACAGTGAAGCCTTTGTGGCTCAACACAGCATTTAGCCATCATTTTAACTAGAATCCAAGTCTGCTACTGTATATCTACACCATTGTGAGATAGGGCAAATGCTTCCACAAATCCAGTGGTAAAGTTCTGCTAAAGTTTAAAATCACTTCTTGGGTATAGTGACTGTGCCTGATCAAAGAAAAACTTAAAAAGTAGGCACAAAGTGGATTTCCTAGAGGAATACGTTTTATACAAGCATTTACCAAGCCAAGTGTATCATTATCTCCACATAAAAATGTCTCAAATGTCTGTAATATTTTCTTACTTGCAGCACTCTATACTTTTGATTATCTCCATGTAGCTCCACAGCAGGTGACCCTATGACCAGAACCATAACAATGTGCTCTAGTACATCCTGCTTCTATAGGCCTAATTCATGCTGTAATTGTCTAAGCCACAAAAAACAAAACAAAAAATCACATAATGGAACTGCCTTTAACAAAACAAGTAGCTGATGCAATAGTGGCAGAGTCTTTGGCCTTAGCTCTGCAGCTCTAACCTCTTGAGAAGGAAAATGGAGTTGGATAAAAAAAAATTGTGTGTGTGCTTGCGTGTATATGCATGTATATTTGTTACCTTGGTTACTAATCCTATTTACTGAGGACTGAATCGACTATTGAGGTTCCGCGTCTCAAAGCAGAGTAGTTGTTATCGCCATGTGTCAGGGACGGAGCCACAAAGGAGACAAATATTGAATATAAAGTGTTTTCATCACAATATTAGACAGTATACAATGCACTAAATGTAATTCATGTTTATAATGTAAACTGTTTTTAAAGAAATCTTACAGTAATTGGCAGTAATAGGATTAAGGCACGAAAAACAAATAGCGGAACAATACTGAAGTTAATGATTTCAATTGAATCATTTAATTACATTTAGCTACATTAAGAAAGCAGGTCAGCCCTATATAAAGCGTGATGCATTCGTTCAGAAGTATCTGAAGTCTACAGAGATTATAGAGTTGTAGCTTGAGTATTATAACCTGGGTAGTAGAAGAAAACTGCACTACAAAGGCAGAATGAAATAGACAAGAATTAAAGTTGTACCTTAGAGAACAATATGGTAGCATATTCATAGTAATATTTGTACATAGATGAAAACCATCGCCCTCGGGGTATGCTCAAATTGTATTTATTAAGGAATACCACAGTCACAAAGCAAATTACTGTGGTTCAGTTGTGCCCAAGTGTAGAAGAAAACCCTTGCACTTTGCTTATCAGTGTGAAGTTTTAATTCCTGCAAATGTAACACTTAAAAAGGGGCATCATTTATTTTAAAATATCAACCCTGTTTCCAGTCTTGACTTGATTTTGATAAAATATGCAACATTAGCCTGAAACATAAGAAAACTCAATAAATAACACTTTGAAAACCTGGACTTGGATCTGACTACCAACTTGTTTCTTGTAAAAGTATGGCAGGTGTAAAAATAACTGCTACTGTACTGTAAATCAGGTCTGTGATGGTACGCAACTCAATAGGTAAAGTGTTCCAGAGTTTAGGACCTGCCACTGCAAAAGAGCGATCACCCCACTGTTTACACCTGGAGCGTGGGACTACAAGCAGATGTTGTCCAGCAGAACGCAGGGCCCTGCTGGGCTGACAAAAGCTTAAAATCTCACATAAATACACAGGTGCATAGCCATTAATTGCATTCCATAGTATCCTACAGGGTCATAGTGATATTAACAATAATGGATTGGATTTATATTGTGCCTTACAAGCTTCTCAAGCTTCTCAAAGCACTTTACATGAGTTTACCATTATTCCTTCTCTCCTCAGTTACACTCGGTGGTGGTGAGCTACTTCTGTAGCCACAGGGCCCTGGGGCAGACCAATGGAAGGGTGGCTGCCAGTGTGCGCCTAAGGCCCCTCCAACCACCACCAAACACAGTCACACTGACACATTCATACAGGCAAGGTGGGTGAAGTGTCTTGCCCAAGGCCACAATGACAGTATGCAATGCCGACAACAGGCCTCAAACCGCCAACCTTTGGGTTGGTAGGCGATCGACCCCAGCTCAGAAACAGGATAGCTCTGATGTTAAAAATGAAACTAAATTCAGTTCAGAAATATTTGATGCGATAGAACTTCTGTGTTGTATGTGAAGTTTCAAACATTTATTTTCCAATATTGTCAAAATGGAAAGTCTTATTTTGATGTGATTATACACCAGTTGAAAGCCAAGTCATTTCTGATGTGTTCCATTTTGTTGAGCTACATACATTTACACAATGCGCATTTAATTGCTATGCTACGTAAATGCTAGCGGTTAAAAATAGCAGCTAATGTTCAGGTTATATAAGGGTCACTTAGAAATAATTGTAGTGAAGTCCTAGTTAAGATGGGGCTAAAGCACATCTGATAACAGCACAAAGACGCACTGAATAAAAGTATAACATGATTTCCAGCCTACGTCTTACATGATCAGTCAAATGGCACAAAAAGAAACGGTAACAGTGCAACAATGTGGTTATTTAGATAGCAAAGCATTCCCTCTGACAGCTGCAGTATTTGGTTTTCACAAAAGAAACTGCTGCCTCACTGTGTCAAGTCTTCAGCTCTCACTCAGCTTTCAGCGGATCACTCCAGTTGTGCAAACTGTAGCTTAGGTTAACAGATGACTGAACAGACACCAAGAAGAGAGGCTGAAATTTGACTGTTTTAGGATCCTTAGAGGTGCATAAATATATCTTAATCATATACTGTAACAGTCAAGGAATGCACAGTGGCAGAGTGGTTAGTGCCTCTGTCTCTTCTGCATGCATGTCTCCAACCTGTTGCAATGGGTTCTTTCCACATACTCTGACTTCCTCCTAGCGTCCAAGGACATGCATGTGTGACTCTGAATTACCCCTACTGAATAAATATAAGCGTGAGTGGTTGCTTGTAAGTGTATGCCTCCGTGCCAGCCCTGCAACTTAACTGGCCATTGTCAGGGGATTACCCCACCTAAACTTCATAGTTGCTGGGATAGGCTCCAATTACCTGCAAACCTTAACGTGGATAAGGGAATGGATAACAGTATTGTTGCACAAGAAGAGAGACGACTGTATTTCTCTTGTCAGTCACACTTATTTCAGAATAAAAAAATAGATTTGAAGCAAACAGGTTAAAATGTTACAGAGGAAAACATATGCAAATTCCAATTGACTAACTAATGAGAAGCTAAACAATGTCAGAGATTGAATATTTTGAAATGATTTTAAACTGTTATGGAAAAAGAACTAATAGCTTTTTGGAAATTTTGTATGGGTCACTTATATAATAGTTACTCTGTCTTTGGGCTGTTTCTCTGGGTTTATGAAACATTCAGCAAAGGTCACATCACAGCATGCAAAAAGAGTTAGGAGTTACTTTTAGGGTTTTTATGCAGTTTGCTGTTCCCATACATATCATTATATTGCATGAAAAAGCAAGTATTTTATGCAGTATAATATATCAATTTATGGAAATACAACTAATGCTTTTTAGAAGGATGTTTCTTCTCTTCAAAGCCCAGGCAGCTAAAGTGGGGGTCGTGACCTTCCTGGGGGTCGCGAGACACTGAGGTTGGGGTCATAAGATGATTTTCAGAAATCATTAAAAAAAAAATTAATTATATTTCATAGAAAATAGCATACAAATAGCATAATGAGGTTATTAAAAGCATCAATCACATTTTATAGCCGGGGGTCGCGGGTTGTTCAGACAGTGGGTTATTTTGTGGGTTACAGTCTGAAAGGTTTGGAAACCAGTGGTGATTGTTCATTGACAACAAAGGAAGCTGAGCTTTCCCTAAAATTTCATAAAATCAATGGTCCAATATGCACTGCTGAATTTCATAAAATTAGATATTAAGTTAAATTAAAAGTGCAACAGTTTAATATTGTGAGTATGTCATTCATTAATCAGCTTTTGGTCTGGTTCTCTGACGCAATCGTCCTCTCACTACAGGGCAGCTCAGATGATGTATAAATCCCTATTTGATGCTGAGCGTTAATGGATTTCCATGGGAGGGAAACATAGCAAAAATGCAAGATGCTGATTGGATATATGAGCCAAAATCGTCCTGCCCCTGGACACTCGGCATCTCTGGGCCATGACACTGACTGATCAATGATGATTGGAGGAACTGGCGGAAAATTTTGACTGACAGCAGTCAGTGAGCGCCAATAGCAGCGTACAGTTCAACAGCTTTACAGCATGAATTGGAGCAACAGAGGAGACAGTCGAGTGCTGAGTTTAAAGTGAAGTGATTTACATCATTTTCACCGTCTGTACATACTACACACTAAATAAACAACAGTTATAGTGCTGCTGAGTTTGCATCTTGTTTTAGTTTTGTTCATTCATTCAATATCAACGTAGGGAGTCTAGCTGCTTTTTAGTCCAGGATTAAATGTTTTGAGCTTCCACTGTATTAAAGACCAGCAGCCACCACTGTTGGAAACCCTTTATGATCGAATTTAATAGATTTAGTCAAATCAAGCCCAGTACCCTATTACACAATTGAAAGAACAGTGAAATGTTTGGCTTCACAGATGTATTGCAACTTCTCAGGTTACAGTTTATCTTGCCACTATTGTAAATGTATAGAACATGGTCTATATAATAATCCTCTACACCAGCTGTGCTTTGATTTGCAAATGCTTTGTGGGAGCTATTTGCATAAGTGCCTTAATCTTACAAAATGTGCATAACTTTGGCCCAGTTACAAAAAAGTAGTGTTCAGATCTTTCTCTTCTGTTCACTAATTGCCATGTTGCTATAATGTAGTTAAGAAATACTCCTGGTTCTAAAGTAGATCCAAAGTAAGTTGACATAAAGAAACCAGCACAAAAGTTGAGTTGGAAAGTTAGTGAGGTACGTATTTCTGTCAGTTTAGACAAAATTCTGTCAAAATGCAACCGCACACGGTCAAAAGCCAGTGTACTCCTTTTGCCGATCATGAAGTCCGGATAAATGCAGAGGGTTGTAAGGAAGGGCATCGGGCGTAAAACATAGGAACATAGAAAATACAAAGAAATCTAGCATGAAGTTAGAAGACGATGCATAGGTCTTTGGGTTAAATGGAGGCACATGAATCCCTGTGGCAACACCTGAAAGAGAACAGTCAAAAGTAAAAGCATATATGCAAAAATGTGTTAAAACGTCCATATTTCTTGGGATGAATAACAAGCTACTAATTTCCTTACTTCAAAACAACAACTGCCTAAAACACAGTAGGAGGTCGGAAATGTCAACACAGCTTATGTCAGACCAATTTCTAGAACTAACCTTGTGTTTTCTCTAGGAGCTGAAATAGCTGGCGTGCACTTCTAAAAGCCCTGTCCTCCTCCTCCCCCTCTGTCTGTGTCCCAGGAGGGCCACCCGAGGAGAATGACTGGTAAAACCCAAACCAGCAACGTGACCAACAAGAATGACCCGCGCTCGCTGAACTCCAGAGTCTTCATCGGAAACCTCAACACAGCCATCGTCAAGAAGAGCGACATAGAGGTCATCTTCGCCAAGTACGGCAAGATCGTGGGCTGCTCGGTGCACAAGGGCTACGCCTTTGTCCAGTACTTGAACGAGAGGAACGCCAGGGCGGCCGTGGCAGGGGAGAACGCTCGGATCATCGCCGGACAGCCTCTTGGTGAGTGAGACTTGACCAAATTGTTTTATTTATTGATGGTATTTACATGGCCTTTGGGAAATCTTATTATAGCCCTTGTACAAGTTTAAATCTTTAGGAATTTGGTTTTATACAGACAATCCAGGTCACTACCTCAGCCAAGTAAGTTTTCGCAGTTGTTGGTTTGTTAGCCTGTTAGTCAAAATGTAATGGTTTATTTTAGGCAATTTTTAGCATATTCCAGCAATGATTCATTTTTGGTGTTGATCTGGATCATGAATCTAGGTGATATTTTACTAATGTGAGATATGGGAGATTTGTGGCTGAATGGGTAGAGCCTTTACCCTTGTACCAGAAGATCTCCAGTTCCATGCAAACAGGACTTGACATTTACTTTTTTTTCTCACTGGCAACCATGGCTAGTATTTCTCAAAGGTTTCTAGCCAGTTGGTATCTGTAATAGCCAACTGAATTAGTTATCCACATTTAGTTTCCAAAGACTTGGAATGTGATGGTAAAAAAGAAACCATGATCCTTTGCGCCGTTTCAGTGCAGTCAACATGATCAGTTATTGTTACTAAACACTTTTTCAGTCCTAACCTTTTGAATTATCACAATAATAAATGCATTAAAGGCTTGACAGGGCCTTTTTAGAGAATATGTTTTGTCATCATGAGCTTTTCTACAAAACTGGGAGCATCCCCACAATATAAAAAAATATATATATTGTAGCGTGAGATTTGGATATTGTTTCACCTCTACTAAATGGAGTACACTCAAGCAGAGCAACATAAATTCAAGCTTAACCTTTAAAGTTAAGATATACACTACATAAAATTCAACTGGGCAAAGTGCCTAGTGGGAGTATTTGTGTTACTAGCCAAAGTAAAAATTTGCCTGCATTTGGCTGGTTGGCTACAGTCACTGTCAAGCCCTGCTGGCAAAAACCATAATGATATGTTTGGCACTGGATTGCCTCCCTTTGCAAATGTTTTCAGTTGAATGTTTGGAGGTGATTGGAAGAAGTGCCATCTTTTTACATTTTGCCAATCATAGCAATGGCTTATATGACGCAGCTCAAGTACAAACTGCTATGATAGTAGAACAATATAATATAATGTTGTAAAAATTATTTAATTGTATTCTAAATGTAGCTCATATGTTTTGTTTTTTGGCACTGCCATGTTCTTGTATCGCTAAGAGGCTTGGGTCTGTTAGCAAACCTAAAACTCACCCACACATGACCATACTCCCATTCGTCTGAAATTGTCCCAACAGTCCAGCTTACTGCGCAGGCTGAGAACTTTAATACCATTTGTAGATGTTTGGTGCTCTCCATGTGCTTTTAGTTTTAACTTGCTCTGGTAGCTCATTGTCCTTGCTTGTCCAATCCAAGCTCCCAATTAGCTTTATTTCTTCACAATACACAGATGGAACTAAGTTTGTTGTTCACTCTTAAGATTTTTTTTCCCTTTCAAAATTTCCCCTGACACTGTCATATTTGTTTTGCTAATGAGTCATATATCAACTAGTATAAAGCACATTCTCCTCTAAGCAACAACAAGATATTCCAGTTTCCGAAAGCTAAATATAGTATCATTAAACAGGCCAAAAAACAAAACCTGGATGATAAAAAATATCCAAAACTTGAATACTGAAGTTCATACTGCTATATCTGCGGCCACTGAGTCCAGTTATAAGTTCAGCACAGTATACTACTTAAAGCACACTTCATAAAACTTTATTCTTGCGATGCAGGCTTACTTAACAGCTCTGTCACTGTGTGGAATAGTTGGCCTCTCCTGGGAACACAAAACGCCCGAAGCCTCTCTCTCTGTGTGTCTCTCTCACACACTTTTAGTTTCAGATCGTCCCTTGGCTCCTAAACGCTTAAGTGTCTGTGTTTGTTGTCACGCTCTTTCAGAGAGAGGCCCTTTCTGGAAAAACTAAGGAACCCACTGGTGGATGGAAGTGTAGTTTGATTTTTACTCGCACCAGAGAAGAACTTGCAGAAGTATTTCAGAAGTTGTACTCGGAGAAGTTAAATGGTGCTGGATGTAGCTACATTGTGCTGTGTTAGCATTGATTGCTGCAATGTGTGGGCGCGTTGTCTTAAAAAAAAAAATGGATGTATGATATTTTAGCATTTATATTTGTTTTGCTTACTGCTGCGAGGCAAATGTTGGGGAGCTTGGAAGATGGTGATTGAAAAGCCACTGTTAGCAAGTGTGTTTTTGTGATGCATTGTAATAAAAATGGTGTGTAGGCTTTTGTTGCCCACACAAAAAGGGCCACAACAAAGCCGTGGCTGAGTGTTCAAGATCAACAACAATGGACTGTGTGCACTTTAGCTTTGTATGTTTATATCAAAGGTCAATTTCTTTTCTTTTTGTTTAGTGAACATTTGGAAAGCCAGCGGGATAAGTACCAGTAGCTGTTTTATGTTTTTCTATTTTAGAACCGGAAGTTAAAGTTGCTGTCTTTAACAGTGCCTGTTTTGTGGAAAATAATTCAACACCTTACACCTTCTACAACCATCTATGGAAGCCCTACAGGGACATGCTATCGTCTTTGAACAAACTTAGTGCTTAAATTTAAGCTTTAGGTTTAAGAACTAAAAAATAACTCTATGTTTTTGGAGATATAAGATGTTTTTTTTTTTTTATACTAATAAGTATGCCAATCTAAAGTTGTCTTACACACAAAGCACAAACAAAACTAGTGTTTATTAGCAAAGGCCATTTCTGATTTTGTGGCAGAGGTTACTGCGCTTGCCTCACAGCAAGGAGGTTGTGGGTTTGATCCTTAGGGCCAGCTGACTCAAACTCTCTGGGTGCACACTGCATGTCCACCCTCTGTTGGGTTCTCTCCGGGTACTCCGGCTTCCTCCCACCGTCCAAAGACAAGCATGTGTTAGCTGAATTGGTGTAAAAATCAGCTCTAATGTGAGAGTGAATGGTTGTCTGTGTGTGTGTGTGTCTCTGTCAGCTCTGTGATTAATTGGTCACTGTCCAGGGTGTACCACACCTAAGGCCCAAAGTAACTGGCATAGGCTTGTGATATTGCATATTTACTGTGTAAAACAGCTCTGGCTATATGGATTTATTGTTTAAACCCAAGCTGAATGTGACAAACAAGTGAGTTGTTAAAATGCAATAACTGTTTATTGAACCAGACCGTCCTGTAGCACTGCAGAGGAAACATTCTGTTTATCAATTGGCAAGATTTTGTTTGTGAAAAATGGTCCCATGATTGACAATATTATGTGTCAAATAGGTTTACAGACAACACACTATAGCAGTGATTCTCATCTGGTGGGTTGGGACCCAAAGGTGGGTTGCAAAACCATTTTCAGTGGGTCGCGGGCCTTTGCCAAAAAAAAAAAAAAAAAGATGAAGTGAATAAAAGTTGTCACTGTTACACTGTTACTATCACAGGTTGAAGTGAGCGCTGCTTAATTCTCATCAAAGCACAAAGTCTTAAAGTGTTTACCTCTGAAAAGGTCATCAGTAGAAAAGTAAATTTTGTTTACTTGAATCCTTTTGAATATTTCATGCATTTTGGTTTTAAATTAAACTGAATCTAATAGAATGTAGAAGGTAATAGTTTCCTCTCTAGCATCATGATATTCTGATATTATTCTGTCTCAGGTGCAATACATTTGATCAGTTGAAATATTTGGTTTGTGGCTTGTCATTTTAGGGTGATGTTGGGTCCCCATGCTAGAACAGTTGAGAACCACAGCACTATAGGACTGAATTTTGATGCACAGTTTATGGCAGAGACCGCGGTGTTGTAAACTGTGCTTTGTTTGAAAAGCTCAGGAGATTGAAGGCTTTGCATAGAATTATAATAATTTGGTCTTTAATTGATGTAAGTGGAGGTGTCTTTGAGGCAGTAGTTGTTGGTTCAGCTGTGGTCCGGATCTGCTTCCAGCATTTCCTCAGGGATTTCAGCAGGAAACTTGTTTGTCAACCTGCCACTGGCTTATAGTGGGGATGGGGCTAACTGTCCCCTCATTATTTGCTCAGACTGGTGTGAAGAATGTGAAGGGTGTTTCCATAAATATTGTATACAAAAAACTAAACGTTTTCCATCACCGAAACTGGATGAACTTTGTGTGATGCAAAAGACTGACTGTTACAGTTGGCAAGGAAATCTAAATATTGTTTTTAGTTTGAGGAAAATGACATAGCTCCATGCTACCAGCTGTTGTTTAAGTCAGCTGTGTGTTAATCAGCGCCATCTGTTGGTGACATAGAGCTGTGGAAAGCTGTGTCTGCTCAAACTGGCATGAACGTGGGCGTTTGGGATTTGGGATTGTTGCCATAAAGAAATATGTGAACAGACCAGCAGAGGGGAGCAGAGTGCAGCTCTGTTACAGCCTTTGGAACATCAACTTTGAGCTTTGTACTTCTTATACTTTACTAATACTTTTTGTATTTTGGATGCCATTTAAACAAAACACAACTCCAATATGTTTTATGTTTTTGATGAGGGAACAACATAACATGGCAGAAAGCTCAGAAAAATAGATTTTTTATCTTTATGAGATATTTAGCTATGGTCCGTTATTAGTTTTTGGTATGGATCCTGAACACCTATCCCAGCTTGCACAAAGATACCAGCCACTAAATTCAACAAAAGAACAAATGATTACTTGTTGGTGGATCCAGATTACTGTTTGCATCCACATATTTTGGAGTTAATTTGGAAAGACTCTAATGTCTGTGTACACTGGTGTATGAATGTGAAAGTGCTTGTCTATATGGATGGGTGGACAGAGGCCTATTTTGCCAGTTTCCAGTGTGCACCCATCACACACTGCATATAATATATCTGCCAACTATTTTCCACTCTAATTCCATTTTAAAAAGTGCCATCAAAGAAAACGCATTATGAGTTCTGTTTCCCTGACAAATGGCTGTCTTTGCTCTTGAACTTTTTTTTTTTTTTGTCAGTGTGATATTTGTTGTTATAAACGTTGCAATCAGCGAAAAGACCAGAAAACACATCCGTTATTAAAAGCCATCCAACTCCAGTCAAAGCCCGAGCCATCACTGTGCACTCTAGCATACCCATAATAATAGTATCTGTGATTTATCTGTGACTTCCCCACCAATCATTTTGAATCTTCGCGTGTGATTGCTTGTTTTTGGTTGAGGAGGCAAACATAATGGAAAGTATCTCCATTACTTGAGTTAATTTTCAGCCCAACCTTTTGAGCGAGGCTGGCCTGCCCTCATAGTTATCACTCAATCTGCGAGATATGTGTCGGCGGTATGGCTCCAAGACACTGCCTTAATTGACAATTAAGGACACCCTTGGTCTCATCCGCCCGAGCTGATGATTTCTATATTAACATGGCAAAGAAATGAATCATCCATGTAATGATTGGGAGTTGAGCAATGACCTCCAGCGAGTATCTGTCTTAGGCTTCGAAAATGTTTCATTAAGCTCTTATTACCTGCCAGCTGATTGCACCTCAATTTCATCAACGGCAAAGTGAATATTGCTTCATTACTGGAAGATTATATGGGACATCTTTTGAATTGCTATATATATAAAAATATATATAATTTATTAATGTCTATTAATGTTTTCCAATTTGCATGTTATAATTAAAATGTAATATTGTAAATTATATTTATGTGTCAAATTGTGAATTACAGTTACTATCCACTATCCATCCTATATCAAACTATAATAATAATTGTGACATACAGTAATAAGTCAAGAAATAATGCATTGTGCCAGACAGGCAGTAAATATCCATTTTTGCAAATCTTGCATTTTTTATTTTATTTTTATTTTATTTTTTTTATTTTTTGTATTACCTCTGTCAAGGGGGTTACGTTTTTGTTAGCATCGGTTTGGTTACTTGTCAGTCTTTTAATAAGACAAGACAAAAACATTTAGGAAAGGTCAGTATTGGGATAAATAATTTTATTTTTATTTTTTTAATGTGTGGATCCAGAACGAGTCTAAATCCAATTAATAAATCCCATTTTTTGTGCTGTCCATATTCTTCAACCAGATATATTTTTCTTCTTCAAAGTCTTTACCAGCTGAGTTCACATTTTGAGTTAAGAGCTGTGGTGCAATCTGTAGTCTCGGCTGGCTGTGTTTGCTGCGGACCACCCACATGAAGGAGCCGGAGCGTGCCACTGTGGAGGCTGGAGTACACTGTGTGTGAACAACACACTGGCCACTGAAAGGAGGTCAGCGGAATAATCACATCACAGCACGGATTGCACATAGGCCACTGGGAGTGCCCGCACAAGGGTGACAAGATCACAAGTGACCAAATGTGGGACAAAGGCTGTGTCCAAAACCACTCCCTAATCGCTATATAGTGCACTGTATAGTGGTTACGCCATTCTGGAATAGTGTCCGGATGCGTAGGGACTAAAAAGTTTGCTGAAAGATTCCAACAATGAATCCTGAAAAATAGTGGACAGCAATGGTCACTAGACCGTCAGGGTCCAATCATTTTATTTTGAATATGACTCTGTTTCATTAGGGTCCAGGTCTAGGCACTAAATTTTTACCATTTCAGATATGGCCAATGCCTAGGCCCAGCTCTCTGTGTGCTTCTAGTTCCAGTGTTTAAATTATCTATGGCTTATGACAAAGAAGAGATTGCAATAATTCAGTAAATTTATTTTTTCAATGTGATAAGGTCTGTCAAATTTACATGAGACATTTTTTGAGTAAAATTATAAAATGTCAGCCCTATGACAAGCTAGCTACATTTATTTGGTTTTTTTTTTTTTTTGGTTTTTTTTTGGTTGTTTTTTTTTGGTACAGGCTTTGAGTACTTCTTTTACCCCTGCATCTGATCTCCCTAGCTCACATCCACCACTCAAGGCAAGCAATCTCTGCATTTCCAGATTTGGAAAAGTCAAAGGTCAACATGTGCCTCATCCACCAGCAAAAAGATGAATCTGTCAGTGTGCGTTTGTGTTCCCAGTAACGAACAGCTGCATACAGAGGGCTTGTAATGACACAGCTGCCGGCACCTTTTCTCCCTTGCTTCAATAGATAATGTTACTGAGTTCATTTGAGCACCGCAATCATTACTAAAGACCTCCTCAGAGCGGCGGAAGTGCAGTTCAAAAGTTACAAGCGTGATACAAAAAAAAAAAAAAAAATGTGCGTAAAAGCAGAGTAAAAAGACCACAGATGTTGACGCTTTTCACAACTCCAGTCAAGAATACAAATCAGCAGGCTTAAATTTGAAAGTATGAATAGTGAAGATAGCTGTGCAAAAATGAAGTGGCATGTCAAATAGTGGCACAAAGAATCTGTTCTGTGCAGTTTTGGCACATTTCACCATGCTCATGAGCAAGACGATTTGAGAGTATTTAGTTCACATTGGGTATTTTGTTTATTTAGATTTCATAAGCTCCTGCTGTCACAGATAAAAGTCTTCCAGGGGTCCACATTGTGAGGTGGAAGGAGTACTTGGGTCAGCCATCACTCCCCACGCTACTGCTGCTGGGTCACCACTGTTCCTTCCTTAGACAATTTTTGGTA
This sequence comes from Bostrychus sinensis, assembly GCA_020698575.1. Lineage (NCBI taxonomy): Eukaryota > Metazoa > Chordata > Actinopteri > Gobiiformes > Eleotridae > Bostrychus > Bostrychus sinensis. The sequence goes on along the minus strand of CM036259.1, from coordinate 22,328,903 downwards.
AATACTGGTCAGTGCAGAAGGGAACACACCACAAAAGCTGCAGTTTTGGATGATGACCCAATTGTCTAGCCATTACAATTTGGCCTTGTCCATTTTTTCTGCTTCCAACTTATCATACACATGCATTCACATTCAACAGTGTTGAACTGGCGACAGCTGATGCACATGGGGAGCAAGTAGGACTGTTCATGGTTAATCAATTCATCTGCATAATGGCCATAATCTGCTGAAAGAAATTCAACAATTAATAGTTATTGCTTACGAATAAGTAGGTAGTAAGTAACTACTTATGGTATAGTACTACTGGTGAGTTAGGGCATATTAAACATGAAATTAAGCAACTGTTTCCTAAATATAAAAGCCTATAACTTGTCTTTAGTTTAAAAAAAAGCCACTTTTTTATTATGATTCATGGCTTTCAATTTAATAAAGAGCTGTTTTGGTGGTTAATGGTTAATCGATTATTGTTTATTAAGACTACCATTTAATTGATTAAAGAAAATTAACAAGCAACAGATGAGCTACTGTAGCTCAACTTGCTAAAGAAGGTAATGCTTTTTCTAATAGAAATACATTAGAATACACAGTGCCCATACACTGTGCAGTTTGTTGTGTATGTGACAGTATATCAGATAAGTGGTCATTATGTTATGCTTGATCAGTAGTTTTTAGCATTAGTATTTTTGTCACTGCAGAGCAAAATGTACTACTACTGTGCTACATATATTATTACAACTTCTACTACTACTGCAACTTCTAGAGTACTACTACTTTTATTGCTATGCTGCTCACACCTGCCATCTAGCCCAGAATGTTCTGGTTGTGAGGGAAGCATACTACCCACTTTGCCAGTGAGGTCAAAATTCTCTTATTTACGTTTTATTTATATTTTATTAAAATGTGCATACTTGAGTAGAAGTATCTAGTTTCTTTTCACCTCTGTCAAATCTAAAACACATACATAACAAACAAGTTAGTGCAGCAGCATCATCATTAGTGCAGCAGACAGTAAACAAACAATTACATTCTTACAAACTATGACGAGTTCTATCACTTCTCACAATGCAAGGAATAAAAGTCATGAATCAGAATATAACTTTTCTGCTGCTGAAGTGGTGGAGTTGAGATGAAGTTGTATACTAATTAGCTCTGCAATTATTTTGGGTAATGTAATTCATATTAATTAGTTTCTCATTTCTGTAGAAAGATCCATTTGGAATGAAGAATAAAGAGATTCTTAATTTCCATTCATTGCTGGTAGTTGAAAAATGGCATTTTTTTATATTTACTGTGTATTGTGTATTACTATGTCTAGACTGAATATAGCAGCTCTGGTTTCGGGCTTGGCTTAGTCTTTGGTGTGCATGTCATCTCATTCTCTCCTATTTCTTGTCTGTGTATTGTCTTCTTTAATAAAAAGAACAGTATCTTTTATTAATTTTGGTCAATAGTTTTTAAAATTGTTAGCATTGTTGTAGTTGAGTTGCCATTTCTCCAGTCCTCAGCGTTCGAGTCCAAGTCCAAGTTCACATTGCTTTGGACTAGGCCAAAATCAAATCAAATCGAGTTGAGTCATTATTTCTAACAGTACATTATGCATATATGTGATGGTCCACTCTACGTGTAATTGCGACTTGAAGTGGCATCTGTGATCAAGTCCAAAATCCAGGGTGAGTCCAAGTACAAGCTAAATAATTCCTAATTACTTTTCAGATTTTTTAAATACATGGTGCTATACCTTCAGACTTTCACATTACAAGAGTTCCCATAGCAGACTCACCTAATTTGCATTTCCTCTTACTTTTCTGTGACATTTGAAAAGTTCATTTCCACTCTCATTCATACTATATGGAAATAGAACTATTGATGCTAGAGGTTCATTAAAATCTATTGGACTGAGGTGCATGACATTTCCACACAGTTACGCTAACCCTTGACACTGAAAAGCACCAGCAAGGGCATAGTAGCAACTCATCGCTGCACATATTCTCTATCAGATATCTTTAACTGTGGTCTGTTTTGCTGCATGTTCCACCGCAACGTAACAAGTAGAGATCTGAGGTCAGTAGAGCGCTACGGTTTTGGAGCAAACATCTCCGTGTCTCGTTCATGCTGTTCCACTCCCTCCGGCTAAAAGCTGACTGGAGGAATTCCCGCTGACACTGACATGACGATTGGTGGCATCCATGAAGCTCGGAAGCATCCAGGCGCTCTACCTCCTCGCCTACTGAGATCTATGTGCAGTGCAGTCTTTGCTGGACTCACAGGCGTGCCATGGAGTCAAAGAGGAACAGATGTCTGGCCCTTAGCGTTTGTAGCTCCTACAGAGCTTCATGAATCTTAAATACTAGAGTGTACAACCATAACTAGAGAATGGTGGTACTAAATGTCCAGTTACTTTTTTTGTTCCACCTAAAATTGTTGTGTAGTCCTTGTGGATTTTAGTTGAATTTTCAAAGGCAGAAACCAAAAGTATTAAGTATTACAGAATCATAAAACTATGCAATCCAAGATATGAAGCATCACATAAAGCCCCATAACATCTTAGATAAACAGATACGATTGGTCAGACAGGATTTGACAAAGGCATGGGTAAGCTGGCCAGGCTTGTAAAAGGAAACCCTTTTTGGTTGCTGACCTTTTTGGGGCCTTTTTGGCTCAGTTTTTTTCAGCCCTCTCCATTTATCCAGGCTTGGGCCCAGCATAAATTGAGTTTTCTTCACATTATGGAATCCAATCTCACACGAAAAGCGCAGACCACTACTAACTAGTGCCAATTGGTACAGAACAAGTCAACATGTCAGCAAAAATTCTTAAAATTCTTACAACCATTTTAGAGCAGTTGTAAATATGACTCAAGATAAATATTAAGTTTTTTTTTAATCTAAGTTATATTCTAGCATGAATTGTAATACCAAGTTCTAAAAAATGCTGGGTTTCTCAATGTGAGGCAGGACTCATTCACACATCCATAGTGATACAGATACGTTCAGATACATGTGACCAAAGCCATCTCTGAATGCATCTGCAGATTTCCCTAGATGCATTCAGGGAACCCATTTTACACCTTGCATTAGGATTGGCCACATTTCTATCCAATCACGCTGTCCACATTTTAGTACCAGGTTTGAAGAGGGCCATAGTCTGACTCTTCTGAGTCTTCTGAAGTCTTCTGATTGCACAAATCATGCATTGATACCAGTTGGGTTTGATGCATGTCACGTTTCTCCTTTATGTTTGAAAGATGAACGTTTTGTTTTCTCATTTTCCAAGAAGAGGTTGGCTCAAATGTGTCCTGACATGACACTGATAGCTTTCGTGCCTCGGGGCAGCACATGTGTGATTGGCAGGCGGTGATTGAAGTCCGGATAGAAAAAAAAAAAAAAGAAAGAAAGAAGACGATGAACAAAGCAGCCACTTCTGAATGTTTAAAAAAGGCTACGTATAAAAGTACAAGCTGCTACATAACACAAGAGTGAAAAGAGGTTAAAAGTGGACGCAGGCCGAGCTAACAGCTTCTCACAGGAGTTAGCAAAAACACCTGGCAATCTCCATTCTGTTTAGAGCAGCCATCCTCTCATTAGTGAGACAATTGTGGCACAAGGGAGCTTGGTGCTGGAAGTACATTTCTCATTCATTTTTCTTATAGACTTTTTGAAAAGTGCATATATTACGAGTTTAAAAGCTTGATGGAGGCTAATCAGCTATGTGATAACTCATGTCAATAACATGACTAATTTCCATCAAAAATATGTGTGTATAGCCAAATTATTTGTTTTATGGTCATGAATTACTACATAGCTGACTAGTCTTCCTCAAGTTGTTGAACTTTTAATACAAATTTTTCAAAATGTCAATGGTGAAAATGAATGGGAATTTTACTTCCAGAAGCATTGGCGGGCAGGCACTGTTGAGCTCCATTTGTGGCAATTCTTGATGTGCAGATTAGAAAATTATTACATTAAATATAATTCAGAGATTTTTAGCTTTGCCAAGGAGATTATACTTTTATTGGGTTGGTTTTGTTTGTTCATTGTACTTTTATTTTATTTTATGTATACATTTATTTGTTTATTTATATATTATTTAAGGTTTGTTGGTTGGTCTATTCAAATGTATTAATTATAGTAATGGTGGAATTGTGATCAAATTTGCAGAAAAACTGAGTAATGGGCCAGTGAAGAAATTATTTGTTTTGGTACAGAACACTGTCAGCACTGTTGCATGATACAGGATTAGTAAAGGAACAAATCATTGTGAGACGTAATGGGCTTCATGCGTCAGTGGATCAAGCATTTACCCCTGAACTAACCAGTCTCCAATGGAAGTCCAGGTCTGGCTACTATGTTTACCACAAATAGATAGCACACAAAATGTTTTGATGCGTATCCTCTCATTTGGTGTGCAAAAATAAAAGTTTCTTTTTCTAATTTTTCAGAAGCGTGTAGTTCAAGTGTGTCCTGACATGACACTGATCGCTTTCGTTGCTCAGGGCAGCACATGTGTGATTGGAAGGAGGTGACTGAAGCCCTGATGGAAAAAAAGACAATGAAAACAACACATTCCTTAGCTTTAAAAGAGGCATCTACGAAAGTACGAGCAGCAACATAACACAAGGGCAGAGAATGTCAGAGAGGTTAATAGTGGAGCCAGGTCAAGCTAACAACACCTCACGAGGGTTAGCAAAAACACCTGATAACCTAACTCCAACCTACGAATTAACCAAGGAGGTAATGTTTTCACTGTTGGTTGGTTTACTTGTTGGTTGGTTTGATAACCTTTAAATGTAATGGGCAGATATTAGTAGTCAGTAGTCAGTTAACTATTGCAAGATACAGCTGAAAATACTAACTCTGGCCACAAGGGGTCAGTGAGAAAACAAATTATTAGTTTTAGTTGATTGTGAGATTTTATAGCCTGGCGAGCCAGACTCTCCTACTTGCTTTTCACAAACACGAGAGTTTGGTTCCCCTCTTGGAGCGATGTGTTTCTCCGGTTTGATTTGTAACTGGCCTATCAGCTCTTTCTGCAGCGCATCTTACAAAAGCGGAAGAGCTAACCAAGGTAGGGCTAGCTAACAAGCTAATTTATTAACTTCTCTGACCTCATTAACGTCATTTAGTGCTTGTTTTCATCACCTGTTGGTTCTACTGAAGTCCGCCTTATTGTCCAGTTCTCTGTGTAATTTTTTTCTTCGTCTTGTTGCCCTTTGAAGAACAGTTAAGTCCCGTTGACATCTGATGTAATGAATGCATTAAAAAAAAATTTTTTTTTTCCATAAGTCTTTGTACGACTGGCTTCTGCTACTGTCCTCATTCAGAAATAAGTACAGCGCTGGATATTATACGATGTTTTATGAAAAAAAACATCAAGAATCCATGTTTGTTTGGGTCAGCGGTGTCTTGCTTATGTCCCGCCCTTTGTTTCTCTAATTGGTTATTCCGCCTGTCATTGTTCCACCATAGAAACAAAATGTTACCAAAGGGAAACCAGACTAACTTCTTTGTATAGAAAAGGAAAAGAGTTTGTCTGGCAGGCCAGGCTAGAAATTTTAACGTTTGTGCCTCAATGGATAGAGCTTTTACCCTTGTACAAAAAAAAATCCCGGTTCAAGTCCAGGTCTGGGCACTGTATATTTACCATTGCTTGATGGAGCACCCAGTGTTTTGATGGCGGTTTGTGCGTTCTTACATGAAACTGATAGCTTTTGTAGTTCAGGGCAGTGTGATTGGCAGCTGGTGATTGAAGTGCAGACAGAAAAAAGACAATGAAAGAAACTCATCTTTAGGAGAGGCTATGTATAAAAGTAGTCTTACATAACACAAGGGCAGAAAAAGGTTAATAGTGGAGCCAGGCAAAGCTAACAACATCTCACGAGAGTTAGCAAGAACCACTGATAATCTCCATTCCATTCGGAGCAGCCAACCCTCTTCCCCCAAAGAGACCAACTCCAGCATCCACCTGAAAGTCCATCCTATTACAATATTAATGACCACACTGAAGGATAATGTGTGATGGATCACCAATCATACTGCCTCCAAATGGCACGGGTGAGAGTTGGCCACATAAATAATAAAGTGATTTAGATGCAAAATCCATCGTAAGCGGATTACGAAGGCACTGGCACTGCAATCAATCGTCATTTTGGGCCAAACATGAGGCATAGCAAGCAGCATGGGAAGTGAACTATACCAGGAAGAGAGGAGACATGGTCGGACGGGAAGTGTACCAAATGTTGTGAGAGCAAGACAGATTGTATCCTTAAGTACTGGGGCAAATTAATGATGAGAATTAATAGCCAGGTCTTATAAATATTTGATATATTGATATATGCAGGAACTACATAGCAAATCATATTTTATTTGGGTAAAACAATAATATTGTGATCCTCTACGCTAAATTTTTCAATGAGTCAATTTAACAAGAGTTAAGAAAGTATGAAGATTTGTATTTGAGTACTGTATTCAGGCTGCTTTGACGTCCAGCAAGGAGGTTATGTTTTTGAAAATGTTGGTTTGGTTGTTTTTGTTTGTTTGTTTGTTTGTTTGTTTTTGTCTGTTAACAAGATAAAACAAAATGGTCAGATTTTAAATGGTCAGTTTGTTGATCTGGAACACATACTGGATCGAGGGCTTTTTAAAGGGTTCTGTATCATTGTGAGATAGGGCCAATTTTGTCTGCTGACAACTCAACATAACATCAATATTTAGTAACCATTATAGCTCAAACAGGAGAGAACTTCTAAGATATTAACTCCAGTCACAAGGGGGTCAGTAAAGGAAGCAAATGATTGCTTACTAATTAATTTGTTATGATGCCTTGGTGGAGATCTGTGCTCATTGAGTAGTTTATGGCTTCTAGTTTATCTTGATTAAGACTCAAAATTCTCAGTGGTTCAAGACTCACCTCAACGGCATCATGAAGCAGCCAATGTTCAATAGTGGTTCTTGCTCTGGTGTGTGTCCTTGTTACTGCATGCGCCTTTCATTGATTTTTGGTTTTCACAAGAAATAGGCCTTAGTTGCTCCATTAGGCTCTTGTAGACTACTTTTGATGGTCCACTTATGATTGTGAGCTCTTCCGATTACTAACACTTGTAGTGTAAACATAAACTATGAAAACAACAATTAAATATTAATCAAAGTACCAATCAAATCTGTATAACAACTGAAAAGTGACCAGATTTACAAGGTCCATGAGTGATGAAGTGGTTAGCACTCTTCAAAACACGAGTTCTTTGTATTGAATCTGACCAGTCACAGCTCTTCTGCGTAGTTCTCACTTTCAAAAAGAAAGTTGGAGAGGCTGGGTGTCCAGTCAGGTTCCTCAGCCACAGAGAGTCGTTTCCAATCAATCGATTAAGACCGGGCCTATCATAGTTATTTATTTGCTTTGCTTGATTAACTTTATTGGTGGAAAAAAGTGGAAGAAAAGTAACCAAGCTGGCACCAGCAGGGGGTGGTGCCAGGTTTTCTAGACCCCCTGAAAAGCTATAACACCGGGCTCTATTACTGCAAACTAAGCTAACCTTATATTATTATAATAAGATTTTCCTGGGCCCCTGTCAATCATGGGCCCCTGAAATCATCCTAAACTACCCCCCTTATGGCGACACTGGGCACCGTTTTTTACAGAGCAAATTTAATAACTTCTCTGATCTGATTAACGGTGTTTAGTGCTTTTCTTCGTTATTGATTGTTGTTGATTCTGCTGAAGTCCGTGTTGTTGTCCAGTCCTCTGTGGGACTTTTTTCTTCCTCTTATTGCCATTTTAACAACAGTAAAGTCCCATTGAGGTCCGACATAATGATCACAATCAAACAAACTGACCTTTTCCATGAGTCTTTGTACAACTGTTTTCTGCTGCTGTCCTTGTTCAGAAACACTTGGCGCACATCTTATGTCCTGCCGTTCAATTCTCTGATTGGTTACGTTACCTGTGATTGTGCCGCCCATGAATCTTGAGCAAAAGGATACCAGACTAACTTGTACAGAATAGGAAAAGAGTTAGTCTGGCTGGACTAACTCCAGCTTTGGAACAGTTTGCCTCCACCATGTAAAAGCATGCATTATGAAATTGGTGAATAGGTGACATTGGGAAAATTAGCAAATTTTATTTGTATGTTTAATAGGCACTTCAGAAATGTCAACAAACAAAAGTTTTAAATTGCATGTACTCAGATGCATGAAAGTTGGGGAGTCAGAAAGAACTTTGTTTTTATTTACAAAATAATTGAATTATTACAGTCACCATAAAGTTGTATATGGTTTAATAATCAGTAAAATGTCAAACTGCTGTAGTTAGGTTTAAAAAGGATAAGTGGTGAAAAAAGAAATATAAAATGACTATTTGATATTCAGTGCCTTGAAGCTGGTTTGAGGCAAAAGCTCTAACACTTTTAGCAATTACATGGTCAAAAGGTTATAATAATCTTTTGTTCATATGTTCTAAAAATGAGCACGAAAACAGAACAAGCACAAAGTGAAATGAAAGAAAACCGCAAAGAAAATTTCCATCAAGAAAACTTCTTCTGAAATACATGCAGCTACTTAACTGCTCTGAATATTACAGGCTTAACATTAGAAGTGAACATCCAAGTGAGGATTTTCCCTTTAATGTCTGTCCAAGCCAATCCTCATGCATCTTCTCCTCCTGCCCGCTGTAATTCTTTCCATCATTTACTATTAGTATTCAACGGCTGGCTTCGATGAACAAATTAGCATAGATTATTCCAACTATGTCTACAATAGCCGCACGGCTTGGTAAGTTTATTTTGAGAGCCAGGTTTGGCGTCATGAACAGTCGTGGCCTTTTGGGTATTGCGTTAGGCGATGAGACGGGCCAATTCTTCTTGATCCAGTGGACTGAGCGTTGCCAAAGTGAGCCCCATAAGACCCCCTCTGTGCCTTTCATGTCGGTGTTTGCATGTGTGTGGCGGACGAGCGTATGCAGATTGGAAACTGAGAGCCCAATCTGAAATTAGATGTAGAGGAAAGCAGCGTGAATTGCAGTGTCGTGCTGTTGTCTTTGTTTTGCTGCAGTTCGTCCCGGACATGTGTCTTCTTGTCCTTGTGCGTGATTAGGATGCACCGTGGTTGTCCGTCTTCATGCTCATTAATCACGCTCTGAGAGACTCCAGACTCGGATGGTGAATTCACAGTTGGCCTGACCCAAGACTGCACACAAACAATCCGTAAGATGAGGTGCATATACAGAATATACCAGAATACGCTTAAGATCTTTAATAAACTTTAGTGTGCATGGCCGGATAAAATATATTCATGTATTCATGTATTATTAGGTTATTGTCTTACACAGTAGTTCTGATCATTTTCAAAGATGTAATTTTGATAGAGAGGCATTTAATAAACAGGAATCATAGGTAAAAAGAGAGTGGCAAAGCCCAAGCAGGAAAACTACCTTGGGTCTCTCCAGTTTACGGATTTAATGTTGCCCTGTAGCCTATTTTACTAATACACGGTCAGTCAAAGTCAAAATATAGTATTTGTCAGTAGTGTAATAATAATACTTATATCCTCTTACATTTAAAGGGTCAGGGTTTCATCATTTAATAAATAACCTTTCATTTGTTGATCTAGCTCTATACTGCACTGTCTAAGGATAACCTCAAAACACAGAATTACACAGACATGCCTTAGACAGACCTAAACTTCAACTTTACTGGTTTTGAGGCTTTTCAGTGCTGGTACAGCCAATTCACTTTGAGTTACAAACAACTCACAGACGATTTTATCAATTGGATGTATGAAGTGTGAGGAAGTTAAATGAATGCAGGGGGTAAGTACTGGCAGAAAGAACTGCAATGACGTGTGAGTGCATTACATTTGACTTTCTGTAAACTGTCGAGTAATGGAGATGCCCTCAATTGCCTAACCCTTTTGACATTGTTGATTTGCAACTGAAGCTCCATAGAAACCCTTAGTTCCATGCCTTTTTGTTCTGACAAGTACCTAGAGGGGTGAAATTGAGAGGCATTCATTTTTCCTTTTGACCTTTTTTTAAACTTAATGAACCCAATTGACTTTTTAAAGACCACTTTTCTGACCTGTTTCTTCTTGGTTTTCTAAGAGATATTCACATGTCCCTACAGGGCTACCATATGTGTTTACAGGCTTTAGAAAATACTTTTTTTTTTTCATTTAAGAGGTATTATTCTTTTCCCTTTTAGTGACACAGATAAAGCCCCATTGTTTTTTTGAGGGCCCACATTTTGATGGTATTTTGAGACGCCTGCTCTTTTGTACGAATTCAGATCAGTGGAGTCTGCTTCTTTTGTTGAAACAGTAGAAATGTACCAATTCTTTTGTGCTGTGAATATGCTTTGATAAATCCAGCGAGGAGAGCTCACATTTCCCTGTCTGTCTGCTCTGGTGTCTGCTCCCAGTCGCTCTCTCGTTCATACATGCTGACAAATGCTTGAGCAGGGCCTGAGCCACTGTGTGGACAAAGTGAGATGGATTACAGAGTGGGTTTTGGCAGGAGCCACCACGGCTAATTCTCTGATTAGAAACCTGGGTTCACATGCCACAGAAACACTGAGCCGTGAGTCAGAACAGGGCTCAGAGGGATCCAGCATTGTGTGATGGAAATGAATGGAAGTCAATGTACTGTCAGTCTAGGGCTTTGCATACACTGAGTGATCCACTTGGATGTAATGTATGTTGCTAGCTGTTGAATGGCACTTAGGTATATGCCTATAAGTCTTACAAGTTGGTTGGCAAATTGTACTGTACAAAAGTGTTAGAAAACTCAGAGGGAAGGGTTTTGTCTTTCCTTGATGTCAGTTTGCCTTTGCCTTGGTCTCGGTCTTGACTCGGTCTCAAACCCTCGGTCTTTTCTCACTCTGGTCTGTAAATGTATATTCTATAGGACAGTATTTGTGGTAGTTTTACACTGTATGCTTACATTACTGGATATTTATCAAACTTTTAGCAGCAAGGTGTCTTCTTGGACCATTAGCACCTTTTGTTTGTACATGCGGTGACAGAATATATTGCTGATTTTTTTATTATTTTATTTATTTTTTGCATGGATCATTGATAATCCACATATTCATGTTTAATATTTCTCAAACTGTCAGTGCTCAGGCAGTTGCTTATTTATCTTGTATAAACTGTACCATCATGCACTGAACAGAAGAAAATATATGCACATACATTTTGTAAGTGCTCTCTTCTAGTCTTTTTTTAGCACTACATAGCAACTCTGAAATTAAAGGCTACTTTGATCTTACTGGGATTGTTTAATTTTAGGATGGTAATTACAAACTTTGCTAATATTAATTATGTAAGTGTAGCATAAAAAGAGCAGCAAAACTTAAGTTATCCCACACAGATGAAAGGCTGCTAATGAGAAACACAAAGATAAGTTCTACTGTTTTTAAAAGCACAGTACTTCATATTTCAAAACTAGAGCAGGCTTTTTTCCAGTGAATTCTTCTGGAAAACCCACTAATGTAATGTGTGTGGTGTTGACGTGGATTGAAAGCTACTGTTGTGTGCTGATGTTGGCATGAGTCAGTGAGAAGTGGCTGCATTTATCTTTATTCATGGCCATATATTTTCCAACTGACCACCCAAGATCCTCGGGCGATGGTTCAATTCCCTTTTCAAGCTGACGGATGGAGGCCAAATCGGAGACAAACCGTAGGGACAGCGCGAAACGGGATTAGGCTGAAGCGCTAACAAGCATCTTGGCTAAGACTTGTTCATTAATATTACATTCATCCACAGAGGCATCGCGAGGGAAAGTGGCCAGTGAAGGAGAACAGAGCAGGATAATTGTCTACCATGCATAATCAAAAACGCCTGTTTGCTATGGATACTTATGGAAGTTCATATTTAGGGCATGCTGACACAGACAGAAAGGGGCTGTGCATAATGAACCACTGAAACTTCAGCTGGCTTTGATTGGATGCAAATAATAATGCAGTGTGAACCATTTGTGTGCAATCAGTAGTGACGCAGTCATTTGCAGAGTGCTGTTTTTGCACTCTACACCATGAATCACCAGAATATGGCAAAATGAGTTGCATCATAGGGGTCACTTAAGGCTGAGACACACTGGTCCAATTATCGGCCGTCTGGCACTGTCGGACAGTTTGACGCAATTGGCAATGTGAGTCTGTTTGCATCAGACAGCATCAGACATGGTAGGAGACAGTTGGACCTAGTTCTGGCCGATTAAATATGTCAAATCGGCGTCATGCATCATGCTCAAACGAGGGCTCTGATTGACTGTGTGTCCCATTTACAATTTGTCAAACAGCTCACGTTTAACATTAAAATAAAAGAAACTTTTGTTCTAACAACTATTCATTATTTTCCCCACATCTGTGATGCTAATATGTTACAGTTAGCATACCTTAGCTTGTAGTCTTGTGCAGATAAATAAAGAAACCTCCTCTGAGGCAAACAGCTGCAATAATCCAGTCTGTTTTAGTCATTACTTTATTAAGACGTGTTTAATGTACCTTATTTTCCGCGCTATAGGGCGCACTTAAAAGCCTTCAATCTTCTCAAAAAATGACAGTGCGCCTTATAACCCAGAGCACCTTATATATGAATTTATTCGACGAGATATATCATTTATAATGAGATTATAATGACGAGAGTGATCCGGGCATGCTGGATGCCGTAATCGCCCAACTGTTTAACTTGGACACTGAAGATGAAGAATTTGAGGGATTTGTGGATGAGGAATGAACTGAAAAGTGTGTATTGTGTTGTATTTTGTTATAACGTTAACTGAACAGTTATGAGTTATTGTGAATACGCTATTGTTTGATTTAACGGTCTCAGATTGTGTTTTTTTTTTTTTTTTCACGCGTTACAACTGAACAAGTTTGGGAGTTATGGTGAACGTGTTGAATAAAGTTTGACTGACTTATTTGACTGTATTGTTTCACCTTTTAGTCCGGAGCGCTTTATATGTGAAAAAAGTTAGAAAATAGATCATTCAATGACAGTGCGCCGTATAATCCAGAGTGCCCTATAGCGCGGAAAATACGGTAACACATATAATTATTCACTGATACTTTAGTTAAACATGTGAGTGTTGCAGAGGTTTGTTTCCTGGAGCTCCATATAGCCGTGGAGTTTCTTGACTAGCGCCACCTGCTGTTGTAAATAGTTATTATGTCTTGCACATGCACAGAACTAACACACTCACGGTCGTGGATCTGAATCGCTTCGTTGTGTCTGTAGCTACTTTTAGTGGGGAGACGTGAGGGGACAAAACAGTCGCCCTGCCTCTACTGACAGCAGTCGGATGTTGGGTTGGTTAGAAAGACAAATCTTATCACACATACTGTTTGGGGCAGCAGTAGCTCTGTTGGTAGAGCCTTTCATCTACTAACCAGAAGGTTGGATGTAGGGCTGGCAGCCTGTGGTCGCTTAGTTGATAAATAGGTCAGTTAGGTCTTTGTTGACTAAAGTTTTATTGGTTGATTAGTTGCATGGACTCTTTGCATCAGTAAAGCTGGTCAGTGATTAATCGCTGTACTGAGCTTAACGTCAGTCAGCTAACAATTTCTTTGGTTGACTATGGCCCTATTCAAACCCCACTCCCACCGCTGCATATGCCATTGTGTCCTTGGGCAAGACACTTAACCCTCCTTCCCTTCAAGTGTTTGTGATGAATGTGTCATTGCTTGTGAGTGTGAATGGGTGAATGGTTCTTTGATGTAAAGCCCTTTTGGTGCCCTTAGAAGTAGAAAAGCACTATATAAATGTGACCATTTACCATTTATTAATTTTGATAAATATAGTGTAATCAATGCAAATGACCTTAATGAGGCATCTTGAACATCAATAGTATATCTTGAGGAATGCAAAAATCAGTGACCTTTTTCTTCAGTGCTTACATAGTGATTTGAATTTGCTATTATAAGTGTCAGTTACATAGTACCCAGGTGGAGAAAAAGCACTTAACCCCTAATGCTTACACATATACAGCATTACTGCTCATATTAATCACAGTGTCATGCGATGAGTGTAGATACACTTTTTACATTTTAATGCTGTCAATTTCAAATGTAGAATCAAACACTTGTATTTCAGTGTATGCTGAAAAAACTTTGAGCAAAGACTGTTGCTAATATGAGATGTGTATCTGTGCTCTCGAGGTTGTTAATTTTCCTTGGCCTCTTGTATTGGTTGTACCATCGAACACTATCTTACTGATGAGAGTTGTTTTTGGAGGCAGACTAACAGAGTAACCCAGTGCCTACACAGAAATGCTTTGCTTCCCATGATCTTGTGACACACGGTAGTGTTTTTTTTGTTATTTTCTTTTAATATATTTCTCTATATTTTATATTAAATAAAATACTCATTGGCCTTTTTAGCTATTGGAGTTTGCTTGTTTGGAAGACCCCTGTTAAAATTACACTATATACTGTACATACAGTTGCAATCAGAAATGTTTAACCCCCTCACCTCAAAACACATTATAATGATGTGAATGGAAGATAATGAGAATAAATGACAAAAAGCATATTCAGTGCATATAGTACTTATTTTGACTTTAAACGCATGCCCATGGGCAGTATTATAGACCTTTTAGCTTCAGTATTTTGTGGAGCATCCCTTAACTTTTGTAACTTTTTTATAACTTCTAACAGACCTTTTTGGTAATTGCTAACAAGCTTCTCACACCTCTCGACCTCATGCAAAAGCCTCTATCTCAGTGACCTTTGATGGCCACAGTGCTTCGACTGCCTTCTTTAAACCCCACCAAAGATTTTCAATCATATTTAAATGAGGTGACTTAGAAGGCAAGTCCAGGACGTTCCAGGATCTCTTTGTCTTCTTGAAAAATCTTTAAATGATAAATCCTTAACATTTTTGAGGGAGTTGAAAATTTCTGATTGAAACAATATTTACATATAACTTGTCACTCAATTTGCTGTTGATACTGTATACTGTGTGATAACAGCCACTAACAGATCTTTAAAAGCCTGTTTATACCAGGTATGTCATCTTGTTGTGACACACAGACTCCCACAGTGTGACATTTTCCGTCACTGCCAGTTAAACAGACAGACCTTCACAAAAAACAGAGTTATTTGATTGAGAACCTGCCCTTTAGCGCTCCATAACAATTGATCCAGTGGCTCGTGTCTGTCTCTTAATTTATGCCGTAATCATCAATATTTGTTTGCTTTGGGGCAGGATGTCATGAGAGGAGCTAGGACAATTAAAGGTAAAGGAATGGTGTGTGAATGGTTTGTGACTTTATATTACACTTACTTAAATTGCAGCAATCCCAGTGTCTCTATTTTGTTGTGCATTGCTTAGACAGACTACTTGAGAATTTTCATTGAACATGGGGCAGTATAAATAAAATAACTATAGAAATAGCCTGGAACCTCACCCCAGGCTATGACTTGGTATCTTGTTCCTCACTATATTTCTTTATACACTATGGGTCAGATTTAGCAAAGGTTTGCGCGCACGCTAAATGAATAAGACGAGCTAAAATTGGAGCAAACCCAAACGCAGCTGAGATTTGCGTCTCTCATAGGAGCTAAATGAGCCCGGTGCAGATTTTGCTCCTGCGACTCAATGAATCTGTAAAACAAGGTGTTCAAGGTGCCAGAGCGCACAAAATTCAAGGCACGGAAAAAGCAAATGAAATCACTTTGTGGTCGCTGTTTGATTCATCACAACTATGGGAGGTAAATCTGTTTGTAAATTTAGCATGTAGGAACAGGTACAAAACAGGGTTTATTTACAAAGATACAACAATAATGTGTTGATTTGAAGTCAGAGGAAACAAAGAGACAGACTTTACCCTTGACACTTTTTTCTTGATTCTTGTTCTTATTTCCCTGAACTTCAGTCTTATACAGCTCCTGTCTGTGGATTGAGGCTGCGCTGCTGTTTAATGTTCGAGCAGAGGACATCAAAAATATTTTTAATTTTTATATTTATTTGATCACCATTAGCACAGCATATAGGCTGCTACTTGATACATTTTCTATAATTGTTTGAAGGATTACTGGCTCTGACAGACAGTGACTTGGATTAAATCATGTGACTCTGGTCAGTGCCAGAATCGCATGAGACATTGACTTTTGTGTTGCATTGCTATGGGGAAAGATCCAGACGAGCTGAGAATAGTTGCTCCCTTTATTGGTGCATCTTTTGCTCACAGAAAATTCTCATTTACATATTAGATTTGCAGCAGCAATTATTTGCACAGTTTCCCTTAGTATATCACATGCAACATACCCACAAATAGCAAACGCTTTTTATTAAGCTGCACTCGCAATTTTGCACCCGTCTTAGTAAATATGGCCCCCCTTTTTTTAACCGTGTGATTATGGAAAATATATAATCATATTTCTGAAAACTATGCTAACACAGTTTGACTGCAAGTCAGGCTACTTTGACAGGTAGTGAATATACTTCTGTGGATTCTCCCTGAGTTTAACTGTCCATTAATGAAGTTGGTTCAGGGTTTTTGCAATGTTTCAAGCAAATCAAAATCTAAAGGATTCAAATTCAAATTAAATTCATAATATTCTTGTGTGAGAGGTGTTCTTACACAATGGTAGCATGCCTGGTCTCTTAGATTTAACAGTGTTTTGTGAGTCAGGTGCACATATGACGGTGAAAAGGTGGTAATTCATGGCCTGGAGCAATGCAAATTATAGTGTTGCTTTAAAAATCACAAATGATATGTTTTGCAATTTCTTTGTGATAGTATGTTTTATATCATTGCATTGGAGAAGCCAAAAGTCACTAAAATGGTCAACAAGAATATGTGAAGAGGTACTGAGAGATCAAGATACTGTAGAGATCTGTTTTATTTTTTTTTATTCAAAAAGCAGAAAATGGGTTCACAGTAAGATTTGAAGCTAGACGAAAGGTATCATTAACATAAAGGATTTCAGCTGCATCTTTGGTCTTAATTTGAACACAGTCACACAGCTCTTAAAGCACAGCCCAGCACAGCACTGTTTCCTGGTTTACTTTTACTTAGAAAAATAGACAAAATACAATAACGTTACCTGTACATAAATCTGTAGCTTACCTTAAACTTATAGTGCAAAGAGGTCATTGACAGACCAGTGCAATTTCTATTTTTTTTTTCTTTGTTTACTTTGTACCTGGCACTATCTCTGTATTATTGGCAGAAATTAATCTACTGTTGACAGTATACACAAAGAGCCAATAGCAGTGTCAGTAAATCAAAGCTTCATTACATTCTCTTATATTAAAATCCTTTTTTGTATTTTTAGTGATGATTCCCAGTACAAAATCAGATATAGGGGTTTAAATGGTTTTAGACAAATGTAAAAGGACTGCATATGTTTTAATATATTAAGTAAATATGGACAATAAAAACAAAATAACATTAAGAACAGCCTAGAACCTTCCCCCAAACAGTGTCTCACCCTCTCATGTCTAATTGTATGTTTCCTCTTTTGCCTCTTACTCACTCATTGCCAATTATGAATGAGTCTTGCATGACAGCAGTGATGTGGTGGTTAAATGTGGAATCCTGACTCACAGTTGGAGGACAGGACCCAGCCTTGGGCCCAAACGATGAGTAAAGGTCGAGCAGAGCATGATGACGGTTAACTACCTCAAGTTTATTGCAGTCAACATTTAGCATTTGCCGCAGCTCACAGTAACCTCCCTGACACTGCACAGAAACAGTTTATCGGCGGGCCATAACCGTCTCAAAGCACTCGCGGCGATGTTTAGAGCACTGGTGCATAACAAAACTGGCCACTTGGCCTTCTTACACCTCAAGCTCCTGCTATTTTGGGAAAGCAGAGTAGAGCAGTGGGAAATAGGATTATCCCCTAACAGAGAGGGCACACATTTGTTCTTGACAAAAGGACCATGCACAAAAATGTCTGTAATTGAAACTGTAGTGCTATGAAATAAAGCCTTTCTGGGATGTACATATGAAAAGCTAATTGCAACCACCAAGGAGGTTACATTTTTGCCTGCATTTGTTTGTTGGTTTGTTTGTCTGTAAAAAACAGAACCAAAAAGTTGTTGCTGAATTATGACATTTTCTGAAAAGAAATGTTGGGTTCTTTACAGTTGTGAGATAGGGTTATTAATCTATTTTTTACAAGAAGCTGTTCATGAAACTTTTAGAAAAGTTCTAGAATTGTACAAAGGAGTGAACTATTTTTTGTGGAGTTAAATACCAATCACTGCCTTGATCCAGTGTGGAACTGTAATGCATTGAGTTTCTTAGGTGTTTTTTTTCCCCCCATTACATCCTATCTTCTGTATTGATGCCAGAAGCAGAAGGTTGTAGTGCTGACCACATCATGAAATTTAATGGGCATCGAATCATTTCACTTCAAAGCCCTTTACACTTGCCAAAATAGTGTTGGGTGTTCACGACACTAAATGCAGGAGCTCTTTTTGTACATTTTGTCCATTTCAGATTCTTTGTACCTCCAATATCTAATTGCATCCTCAACCAGCCAGGCTACACGTACATAGATATTTGTTGATGGTTAGTTTATAAAAGCAACCTCAGACATAGTACAAAAGCTAAGTTTACTGTGTGTCGTACTCATGTCCCCATTGGTAGTATCCTCTACATCACATCCACAAGAGACTACACAAGTTGTTTGTCCAGAATAGAGAAAAAGAATTACTGATTGTGAATAACTTGCTTGTATTGTATGATGCCAAATTTGCTAAGTCTTTTGTTGTTGTTGTTTGTCTGGAAGCATTCTGTACAGCCATTGTATCTCAAGGAAAAAACGTACAAAAACAGAGAAGGACTGTAGTGTGAGGAGGACAGGGGAGGACTGTAGTGTGTTACCGTACCTTGACCTTGACTAATCCTCATGGCTTGTTCACATATTTGCCATTAGCCTCTAGCCTTGGTGGGGAAGTTGTAAACAAGTTACTGAACAGAATGTACAAAAAGAACAAGTGGCTCTGAGCACAATGTACAAGAGAGTTATGCACACAAAGCGGCATGGTCTTGGACAGTTGAGATTCTACCAGCATTTGGATTTTACTGTAGAAATGTATACACAAAAAAACATAAATATAATATTCCTGTGCCACTCTAAAAAGTGCAGTCTAGTTTGGTAGGTGGCAACTGGTTTCACACAGCAATTCCAAACCTCACACACATCCTTTCTACAGCCTGTGAGCATCTATGGTTATCTTGCAGGGACATTATTATCTATAATTATTGATTATTTCACAACCATCCTTTTTACAACTTGCACTGATGTGGGCCAGAATTATTATTTTAAAAATAAGTTCAGTTGACCAGTGTCCTAAGCCAGTGGTTCTCAAACTGTGCAAGGGTGCCACTGGTGGGGGCGGACTTCACCTGGTGGTACTCAGAAGTATTTAGTTTAATTTAGAGCCAGTATTATTCCTGTATTCACCCTTCACTAGTGGGGCTTAAATTTGATGTGTCCTGGTTCAGATCTGGTTTAGTCATGCTTTTGTTCTGGTTCAAACCCAATTGTAGTCCTGGTCTAGTCCTGGTAAATCATTATTTTGTTCTGTTGTTATTAGTTTAGACCTGGTTTAGTCAAGATTTAGGCCAATTTTAGTGCCTTAAATGGTACTTGAAAAGCCAAACATTTTCTGTGGTGGTACTTGGTGTGAAAAGTTTGAGAACCACTCTCCTAAGCCTTAACGCCAGTGGCATGCATGCAATTCTTCCTAATCAGTGCTCACTATGTATACTTCAAACATACAAGAAACATTAAGTATTTCAACTAATATAATGACTTAACTATGAAATTTATAAAGCTTCATCCTATCTATAAACCATGTTTTTCTTCGCTATAGTAGCAATGGTACACCAACCTGACGCTGATTTACAACTGGGAAAGTCGTAAACATTTTTGCCTCAGATAGATAAACAAATAAAATACAAATACCTCTATCTAATGATCTATCTCATTCACCTCCTGCAAGTATAATATTCCACAATGACAGAGCCAGCTTTTAACAAACAGCAGACATACTAACTTGGACACATCGGAACACTCTGTTATATCTCTTATCTCTGAATATAGGCCTATACAATTGTATGCATTATCATAAGTCAATATTGTAGCTCACCTTCCAGCTACATAATCTCAGTTACACAGATATGTATAAGGGCTATCAGAAGGGCCATTTAAAATCCGCATTGACTTTTTCATATCACTACATTTTCCAGTAAACCAAGTGAATTTTTAAAAGCACAAGTGTTGCAAGCAGTAGTGGGACTTTTGCATATTTTAAGTTTAGCAAAATGTTCTGAACAGTCCTCTTTAGACCCCACAGGAGTTGAACGTGCCTGATTTGCTGGTGCAGCCGAAGAGTCCTGGGACTCAGAGCACTTTGGTTGTAAAAGTGTGTCACCATACTACCGTAGCCTACCTGTGTGACAGTGTTATTAATGAGCCGTGTCTGTGTTTATGCAGCTCATCTAACAGGAGAAGATGGTCTACAGTCGTTACTTTCAGAAAGGATACAGAGACAAGCATTTCATATCACTGGAGGAGAAATTCAGCAAGTGTTGATATGATTTGAATTGATGGGTCAAAGACAGTGTCATGTACTATAGTCCAAGAAACCTGGCTCATGTGTAGTTCTTTTGTGGTCAGTGAGTGCCACACTGTGGTCAACTAACGCAATTACCACTACAACTGTGGCCAGCTGTAATGTTCTTTGGCAAATATTGACTTGTTTAGGCTTTGTCTTCCAATTGTGCAATTTAACAGATTACTTCTACATTTGGGTTAAATTTATCACAGTTGTTAGTGAGATACTGCTTGTCTCATTTTAAATGTAAGGTATTTGTGTTCTCTTAAAACTGCAGCCAAAGCTAGCTTTAGTGCAATTAATTTTGAATGCAGTAGATCAAAGTGCTGGCACCAAATGGATTTTACATTTTGATCAAAGGGTCGTTTAGTATTCCATTTTCATTAATGTGTTTACACGCTGACAGTAACAGTCTGCCACTAAAACGCTTCATCAAAGTCAAGTGTGTAAACATAAAAGCATAAGTTTGTTTTATGCATTATTTTGTGTATGTCTGCTTTATGCATTATTTAGTAAGATTTATAATCTGTTTAAATAGAGCTACACTGTTGGAGAAAGTCATTGCCATACTGTCTTATCACTGTATTATACTTAGGATGTTTGTGTCCTGTAGTCCTTAACACTTACAGTACCAGTCATTGCTTCTACAGGCAGCTTTGTGACGACAGTAGATATGCAAAATGCATTCTATGGAAGCATCTATGGGCCTGAGGTGGTTTATTATTCTTGACAATGGCCTTTTTGTTCCACATGTCATACACTAACAGACAAACAGGCACTTTTACATTCAGCCATTATAGACAAGCTGGATTCACCAATTCACCTATACATGCTTGTGTTAGGATGGTTCAAGGAAGCCAAGGTACTCTTAGAAGACTACTGTGCAAAATTGCTTTTAAAATGCTGTATACTTGAACCTAACATCAATACATATGGACTTACCACTTTATAAAGTAACAGTGGTGTTGCAACAGGCCCCAAACACAAATGGAGACCCCAAAGACAGGAGATCATGAATGGTTTTATTTTTTCCTCACACATTTTTGCAATTTAAACAATAGACCAATATAGCTTATGTTTTGTGTAAAGAGTGGGCTCCCCAGGTAGCTTGTGCTTAAAGCCTAAATTCTGCAACAACAACAACAACAAAAAGACTTTCAGGGAAGTAAGAATGGCTGGTGTGATGTTTAAATGGCTTTTTGTCCATCACAGCTTACACAGGCATACAGTACATTACATACCTACATTATATCTGATTATATGGTAATTATCCTGCTGCACACAAGACAAGACCCAAGTGAGATTATTATTTTATACAATAGTGACCCCTAAAGGACAGACCTGATCATATCAGCTAATGGTGGATGATGTATTTTTAGCATTTAGTCATGTTTTTGCTTTTTCAATCTGATATATTTGCCTTTAGCCACAGCTTTTGACACAGTCAAATGAATATACATTTTCAATGGCATAATGTTTTGCTTATTTTTATTTGAATACAGTCAGTTATAGATACTATGTATTGTTTGTTTTTATCAGGTTAGTGGGTTTTGAAGTACTATTGACATTAAAATATGTTTTTCTTTGTTTTGAGTCCTGCCACATATGGGACATACATATTTTAGACTACATGTTTTGTTTTTTGCTTGTTTATTTGTTTGTTTTAGGTTGAGGGGGTGCTAACATAGCTGGTAAATGTATTAAAGGCATGGGCATACCTTGAGGGCAAGCAAGGCAAGTAGTGCTTGACCAATTAAATCTAATAAACACACGGATTAAAACTGTGTCACTGTGTCCTTTTCTTCACCCTGCTGGCCACTCCAGGTACTGTCCAGGCAAGCTAGGTAGACTCTCTGTCATTCATTTCTTTCATTTTCACCTCTGTGGAGGCAGAGTCATGGTGTACTGTTTCAGCCTGGGGTTTGTAAAGCAGAGGGCTGAGCAGCTTTTTTAGGAGGGTCACACATGCGTGTTGTGGTCAATCTCAGGCTCAGTGACAGAGATCTCTGGCTGATAGCAATAGAAAATACACACGGTATAAGCAGCACGCTCCACAGCTTAAAGCCCTGTCCATTACAGTGCACATGCGCTGCGTACATTTTCCACAAAGTGTCTAAGAGCATTTCTACAGATAAGTCATAGTTTGCAGCTTAAACCCTGTTCATGTTTCTCATGAGTACTGCTGCTGCATAAAGCAGCTTGTCATATAAATGATAGCCTCATGTACATCGTTAAATGTCAGACATGTTCATAAGAAGTGGAGCTGGGGGAGGGAGAGGAGCCAGTGGCCCGTATGGATGTGAATATTACAGAACTGTGAATGAACTGGGCACTGGTTATTCTGGACAAACTCAGCTGTAGGAAAAATAGGACGTTTCTTCAAAAACGTAACATGGACTGGATTTGCAGCTTGAGTAGAGAGGTGAGTGTCAGTGAAGCGGTGTTGTTAAATGGAGGTGTGTGGTGTGATGAGTAAGGCTTCTTTTTTTTCTTTTTTTTGAGGTTTTATTATAGTGAAGCAGCATTAACAGTGCACTAGTGTCGATCTCAGTGTGAGTCCTGATGAACAGGCCTCCCTCATCTATAAGGCTGTAACCTCACTCATCACTACCCATACTCGTTTTAGTGCTATTGAATTAAAATTAAAACAAAAACTGAGAGCACATTCTTTGATAAAGCAACAGAGAAGGTCAGCTTTGTGGAAAAAAAATGTTGTAATGACATTCTTTTGTATACAAACAGCATTTACAATAGTAAATATATAGGAAGAGTGTGAGATAGTTTGAAACAGCCTACTAAACAAACACTGATGGGATTGCAGTTACCTAAGTGGCTTTTAATTAAATTTTAATCAAATTAAAATGTTGTCATATAAAACTTAATGAAGTCAAGATGTCTGCTTGCCCACTTGAAAAAGTCACTACATGCTACTGATTAAAGGTTAAATAGCCAATGGGGTGTTGGCAGCAAATAATGTCATTGGAGCTTAAAAAGTTTGAGAACACAGAAGTTTGTACTGCTCCCTCTTTTCAGATTTATCTACTGTTACTTCTTTTAAAGAAAAAAAATAATTCCTTAGTGCATTTTTGAAAACATGCATTTACTTTTATTTGTGTTACCTTTAGAGGAAAAATTATACTTTTACACAAGTAATTTTTTAGATTCTCTAAATGAGTAACAGTTGTTTTTGACCAAAGAAATAGCAGTAGGAGTGAGAACAGTATTTGTACTAAATGGTAAGAGTACTAGTTGTAGTGGTAATAATAGTAATAGTTGCTGTATAATTGCAGCAAAATTCTTTCAAAAGTAATTTAGTAAACTTTACACTCCAGTAGGTTTTACTCCAGTAAAAACATTTTGTTAACTACTTTACTTTTACTTAAGTAGTGTTGTTTATCGGGAACAGCACATTACTTTAGTACAGACTTGGAGTACCTCCTCCACCTCTGCTGTCCAATTGCATTTGTTTTGTCCACATGTAAATCCACTGAATCAACAGACTAATTCTTTGTAAAGAATATTAGATAGGATGGTCGATAGAATTAATTATGATACAATACTTTTAACAATTTTGTAATCTGTACGCCATCAGTTATTCCCCTCACAACTTTTCACTTCCTCCTAAATAACCCTGTTCTTGCTCTTCTCAAACTGGTGCTTAGAATAAGAAGTGACTTTAAATCCACTGGCCCTGCTTCCTTCTCTTTAGCTCATTCCCTGACTGTGGCTCTATCGTTTTCCCTTCCATTATATCTGCAGCGGGCCATCACTGTGTGTGTATTGGGTTTGCCTAACCCCGTCAGCCATGCGGTTTGTTTTATCTTTGCGACGAGGTGAACGGCTGTGGCACCGATATTCTCTGAGCCGAATGAGATTTGGCAGCCCTTATTGCCCGTATGAATAGCAATCATGCCCAGTTCAACATTTGAATAGTCGTTAATGTGATTCCTCGCGTTGTGCTGACCCTGACAGGCGGACAAAGAAGGAAAAATAGAGCCACAGCGAAGAAAGAAAAGCAGATTAAGAAGAGTATAAATATAAATGCTTTTATATGAGGATAGTGTATATATATATAAATATATGGTGCATAAGTATATTATTTTAAATAGGATTAAATGGGGATTATAATGGAAAGGTGAAATTGGGTCTAGAAATAGATATCTTTAATTTGTTGCTGAGACTAAATAAAAAGGATTTGTTCAGTGTTTAGAAGAAGGATCAAAGGATTTATTGGTGAAATTAATTTAGGCTGAAATTTCATGTTCTTTTCAGATTAGATTAGATTACATTAGATAGATATTTTATTCAATTCATATATACAGGCAGACTCTAAGCAAACTAAGTCTTGTCATTTTAATTTAATTTATTTCTAAATAGCTTTGTAATTAGGGGAGCTCCTTCTATGGCTTTCAAACATCAAATCCTTGACTCATCATTTGTTTTAGAATAATCAGTTGCTTTACATTGGCATGGCAGGAGTATTTTACACTTTCAAGGTAAGGGCACAACAACAGTATGCAACGGTGGGAGCAGGGTTTGAACCACCAACCAGTTTGTGGACAAATGGCTCTACTGCTGCCCTAGACAGTACATGTGGCTGATGTACGTGTTTGTCTAGAACAGCAGGAATATTTGTATTTTGTGGAAAAAACGCATTAGTTGTTCCATCCCCCCTTTGATTCAATTGGCCAAAATGACCTAAAATGAAATAATGAGCTTGTTTGATGGCTCACATGAAAGCACAAAGGGCTTCAGTCAGTTAGCTCCAATGCTTCCTTTCAGGACTTCCCATGCAATGTATGTATACCAGTTAAAGGCAGCATCAAATTCAAAGTTCACATCAGTATATTATATGCTGCTGATGTCAAAGACACTACTGCTAAGTACAGTTGGATAATGTTCTATGCAGGTGAAAATAAATACTGTTGTTTGTATGAAAGCTCTCAAGTACATAAAATGTCTGCATTTTGTTGCAACATGAATATCCCCAAACATGTACCTGATAAAGCCCTCATAAAGAGTTTCCATCTTAAAATATTTTATCAAAGATTCCAAAAGTAGATAATGCAAGTGATGTTATGCTATTTGATCTCCACTAGAGTGTGCACTTTGTCTTCCAGAATTTAGGCTACAGCCAATGCTACACTAAAGAAACCTCTGTGTACATGTGTTGAAAGAAATCTTGTGTCCATTATCTGCAAAGGAGATACTTACTCTGACTATGTTTTGTTGCTTACTTCTAAAGTGTCCTCAGTCATTCTCAAAGTGTGGTACAGGAACCTACTACGTCGTATGTAGCCTTCTGCTGGTGATACGCAGGAGATTTTTGCAGTTTACATTGTATAAAATTGTATATTTTAGTGTAATTAAGTGCTATGTTTATTCCTGTAGTTCAGCTTTGACTGATAATTTTGAAGCTTGTATCACTGCTTAGACCTGGTTGAGGCACAGTTTAGTCCTTGATTCGTCCTGGTTTTATCCTTGTTTACTCCTGGATTTGATCTTGTTTAGTCCTGGATTTCACCTAGTTTAGCTCTGGTTAAGTCTGGTTTAGACCTAGCTTAGACCTGGATTAGACTTAGTCGGTTTAAGATGGTACTTGTAAAGCCAAATAGGTGATATTGGCATGAAAAGTTTGAGAACCACTGTTATAGAATAAAAAGATTTAGCATGGAAAAAGTTTGGGAGAATTTTGTCTTGAAAATGTGTTCTACCCAGAGGCAGATTGTTTCATCTCTTCAGCACTTTCAGTTCTTCATACACCTTGCACTTCCCACTGGTCTGAACTGGACTGCAGACAGATGAGGCGTTCAGGCTGGGGTGCGGAAAGGGGTGTGGGGTGTGTGTATGTGTGTGTGTGTGTGGGGGGGGGGGGTTGCTGTCACACATTGCTAAACAGAGCAGCGCTTGACACACTAGATATGTTTGCAATTACTCGGCGCCAGGAGCGGTGGCTGTCTAATGAGCTCAGAGAAGCTGTAAGTCAGGGGCCAATGAGATGTGATGGCTACGGCAGATTTATATCCATCATGTAGGAAAAATCCTCCCCCCGGGCATCTACCAACATCCTCCTATCTTGCTCAGACCAGGGCCATTTGTTAACGTTTCTGAAATGGAGGGAGAGTGTGGGAGTATGCACATCACTTGAGTCGAATGTGGCTCATCGATCTTCCAGGTGCATCACAAAAGATAATGGTGTGTTTAAACATCTTCAGTCTTTATGAGCATTTTAAATACATGGTGTGTTCTGCCTCCTTAAAAATCAAAAGCTATGAGGCTAGCACAGGAAAAAAAACACCACCAGCTGCAGTGTATTAAGTTTACCTATCGCAATCTCATACCACTGAATAATGAACAATGTTGAATTTTGTATTTAATTGTGAGTGAAGCATCCCTATAGCATCTTAGGTTTACACTCTAGTGTCTTATAACAGAAAAGGTTGTCAGACATTTAGTTTTCTTTCTTACCGGATAGATGTGATGGCCATATAAGTTGTACTCTGCCTCAAGCCCATAGTTACTACAATAGGCTCCATCCACCTGGGACCCCTATCAGGAGAAGTAGAAGAAAATTCATAAATGAATGAGTGAGATGGGCTAACATCAGTCTTTAAGAGTATGTATAACAGATCAGCTGCAATAGATTTAGATCATGTTTGATTGGGGCATGAAGATTCTCAAATAAAGTGAAGAATTGTATATATTTAAAATAATGAAAAGGTTTGCTGTGAAGTTGATTAAGTCAGCCATTCCCAAAGTCAAGAGTGTCGCAGCCCCTTTAAATTTCCAAAGATCCCTAACAAGTACTGTACCACCTCAGAAAATATTTGGCTTCCCAACTACCATCTTTAATGGAATAAAAAGAGCCTAAATCTTCACAAACCCAGGTCTAAACCAAGGGATATATCAGGAATTGACACAGAAAAATGCATGACTCAATAGGGACAAATCAGGGACTATACCAGGACTAAACCAAGAATTAATAAGCACTAAATTAAAACTAACAGGACTAAACTTGAACTGCAAAAGACTCCTGAGTACCAACTAGAGAAGATTGCGTACCACCAATGATACCCATACCACAGTTTGAGAACCACTGCGTTGTCTATTTTTTGGATGAGTCAAAAAGAACTGGATTATCTGGTGTAATGGGCTAACTAGTTGGAGGTCTTATGGTACGTTCACACCGGACGCAAATCAGGCGTCAAATTCGCATCATTCGTGCCGCGCTATTCGCGTCATTCGCTTGATTCGCGTCGCGCCATTCGCGTCATTCGCGCCGCAGGACGCTTGTTCGCGCCTGAACGCGGCTTTCCATAGACTTAACATGGTAATCACTCGCGCCTGACGCCTGATTCGCATCCGGTGTGAACGTACCATAAAAGGGTTGTTTTTCCACTTCAGGACAGGTTATTGTTTTGACGTTTTGTAATTTTAGTTCCAAATAATTTATTGTTGTATTAGGCATGATTTCTTACACATTCTGACATAATTACAGCGCATAGTAGACTTATTAAATGTACTAGCTACATTTAAAATCCTGCATAAAGAGCATTACAATTTTAGCATTGATTGGCATCTTTTTGTGCATGTAAAAACATATTTGTCAAGAGCACCAGAGCATTTCTTATGTTGTAAATTTGCATTGTCTAAGTTACATCAAATGACTCACATCCTTGCATTAAAAACTATAATAATATTCTGCGATAAAGTTTGTTACCACTTAAACTTTTTGACCCTGAAAAATACAGGTGCGTGAGAAGAGAATGTACATTAGTGTCTATTCAGGACCATTGAATGCAGCTTATCATTGATATGAATTTATTGAATATGAATCGTGTTTTTTATTATTTCTGTTATGAATAGAACACTAATTAGGATTATGAAAGGACTATACTAGTGTTACATAAAAAGAACTAAAAATCCTATTCAAATTTAACATTGTCATTAAAAAGCTTTGGATTATGTGTCAGTTGTTGCTGATGGTGGCCTCGTGTCAAGTACAGCATTACAATGACAAACTTTTAAAACTTAATAAATAGCATCCAAAAGAAGTTTTATTTGATTATAACCTATTCAAGTTGACGGCTTGTGTGTGAAGGCCTTGATATAAAATTAATTTCATAAGTAGCCTATTTTTGCTTTTTGTCTTTAAAAGTTATGTGGGACCCTTTTACCAGTGCTAGCCTTAAATGAGCATCACACGAAAATCATTAAAATTTTAATTAATCCCATCAAAAGAGATTTTTTTTTTTATGATACAGTGAACCAGCTACCTGTTTCTTGAGCAAGCCAGTTGTAATATTGTGAGTTGAACAGCAGATGTCTCTCCAATACTTTGAAACGCACACATTCCTCTGTTAATTGTAAAGGCTTTTAAACTTTTCTTTTACAATACTTTCGATCAAAATAACAGAACAAAGAGCCACTGCAGATCAAACAGATGTGCCCTTAAGCATCAAACAGTATGCATATTGTCCTAATTTCTTTTAGTTGGTCTTTCACCTTTAGGGATTTTATTTATGCAAATGTTCTAAGGCATCAAAAATCCTATTATTCACACTGGCACACACGGGAGCCACAGTAGTTGTAGTAGAATATCTAATAAAAATGTAAATGCAATAAAAAGGTAATGAATTTAACAAAATCAACACCCCGGCCACTTCCTTTCCTTGTCTCCGTAGCAACACAGCCCCCCTTTTTTGCAAGTAAGATGAGATGCTTCTTATTGTAATGTGTGCCCAGGGGTAGTGGAGGTGTGTGATTATTATTTTGGATGCCAGTATCATTGTGGGCTGCTCTGGAGTGGGGTAATAATCAGGCCACACAGTGAGGGGCTTCTCTACCTACAGCCTGCATCTATAACCCTTTTATACCTGGATGGATGTCACCTTGAACAACACGGACAAGGATGTAGTTTAAAACCTGGGGCAGAGAATGGTTCAAATATGACTAGTATAGTAGCCGATAGTAACTGCAGTTAATTAGAGCAAAACATGAGGTAAAAGTTTGAAACCTTGATAAAAAATTAAGGGGATATAAATTATAAAAAAAATTATACGGTTGAAATGAGAAGGGCACCAGCAATACAGTGTTAAATGAAAAACTATTTCTTCTTGACACACTTTTCACATTCAAATCAAACTATATAGGTTCAGGAAGATTGAAAGAAGTGTAGGTGATTTATAATTAAAATCCTTAAACACATTGTATACAATGTGGTGGCTAGAGAGGGGTGACAGTAGCTCAGTCGCTAGAGACGTTCACCCACTAAGCGATCCCCACTGCCAGCATTGCATACTGTCGTTGTGTCCTTGGGCAAGCCACTTCACTCACCTTACCTGTCGGTGAGTGTTTGGTGGTGGCGCAAATTGGCAGCCATGCTTCCATCAGTCTGCCCCAGGGCAGCTGTAGCTACAGAAGTAGCTCACCACCACTGAGTGTGACTGAGGATGGGTATGGTTTGCAAAAACAAAAAATACTAATATTAATAAGCTGTAGTATGAAGACAAACTTTGCAAAATGCAAACAGAGCAGGTCATTCAAGGACCACCATAAATCACCATCAGCAGAACATACAGTAGGCAATACACATTAGATAAAGGCCAAAATGCTAAATCACACATTTGCATGCACTGTACGAGACGACAACCAGTCCATCATAATCATTTAATAGCCAAATTGTTCCACTGATTATATTATAGATCACATTCATCATATTAATATATGCACTGGTAAAGCCATAATACATGCATTATGCAAGCCATAAAGCAAACTCACCAGGGAAAAGCAATTATTTAAGAAAAATTGCATATGATGATGAAGATGAAATGCATAGTTTTGCATATAGCCTTCGGGAGCCCAAATGTCAAAGCTGGGGTAAGGCATTATCCAAAGCCACTGAGTTAAATACAATATTATTATTAGCCTACTTTTCACATTTAAGAAAGAGCAAGAGAGTTGCTCATAACTTGGTCTGCAAAACCATGAGGTTTTTCACAAAAAAATATATATAAAAATAGGTGCATTGTAGGAGATATAAGAGAGACTATTTCATGAGATTTTTGCAGCATAGAAAATCAGCCTTATTTCCCAACCATGTAACAGGTAATATAACAATACTTACTGTGCATTAAAGTAGTATAGTTGTAGTGCCTTTTGTACTGTACTATAATACAAGAGGCCAGTTATCTCCCCCCTCTTCGTCGCTGAGCTTGGTACGATCCTCGCTCCAGAAGTGGCTCCACTCCTCGGCGTAAATCCTCATTTGAGTCCATTCACAAAGTCTCCCGGGCTGCTGCTGCTGCTGCTCAAGTCGTGCCTCTGCGTCTCCTTCTCCACTGCGCGACACAGGACCGGACCAAGTGCAAAGCTGGACCCGTACATAATGACCATGTACAAGGGGAAGCGTCGCAACAATCGCTGTAAGTTGATGCGTCGTTTTGCGCTTCGACCTTTTTTTTTTTTTTTTTTTTTTTTTTTTTGTCTGTGCGCGCCCGCCGCTCGCTGTTTAAGTTAATTTTCTCACCGAGCGGTGGGTTTTTCCCTGTGTCTTAAGCCTTTGAACTTGCTTTTATGTTGCAATGTTGTTGACACAGGTGCAGATAAAAGTCCTGGCGCGCTCTGGCCCAGTTAATTACCTTAGATCGCCCTCTTAATTTGAGTCTAAGTGATTGGTTGCGGTGGCATTATTTGGAAAAAGCCTCGCTGCACCTGCTCTGCTGTTTATAAATGCTTGGCTACTTCTGTAGGAGTAATTTGGGGTTCAGGTCAGGCCATGTCCGTTCGATTGACATTTTTTCTTTATCTGCCATCATTCAAAAGTAAGGAGTGTGTGTGTGTGTGTGTACGTGTGTGTGTGTGTGTGTGTGTGTGTGTGTGTGTGTGTGTGTGTGTGTGTGTGTGTGTGTCAGGAACAAAAGGCTATGTATATAATCTCATCACAGTTAAGCACTGTAACATTATTAGTTAGTCCCAGTAAGGAAACTGAACATTGCTTTGCTGGGAGTAGCTTTGCACAGAAAAATAATATTAATATGGTATATATGTGTACTTTTGTAATGTAATTTTATTGCTGGTACTGCTGTGTAGACCTATCTTATTTATTCAAAGGGCGTGCAAGGAGCAGAAGTCGTTGTTTGTTCTATTTACAGCATCCTTGGCATTTAGAATCTAGTCCGTTAACATGAAACTAGGATACTGACTCACCGCTATTTAGTAAAGGATGCTCTTCAGAGGATACACGGTTGCAGAGTAGTTAGTGCCCCCCGCCTCTCAGCAAGAAGATTGTGCGTTTAGTCTCCAAGTGGAGTCTGCATGTTCTCCATCGGATAAAAACATGCATATGAATATAGATGAATAGCTAAATTGAAGTGAATGATTCTCAGATGTGTATGTCTCTAAGTGTTATTCCTGCCTAGTGTGTATCCCGCCTCTGGCCCCTAGTTGCTGGGTTAGCCTTCATCCAACCACAGCCCAGTAACAGGAACAAGCCAGGAAAAGAGAAATTAATTAATATAGAAATTTTTAGTTCAACATGGCATTCCCAAGTTCCTCCCAAGATCTTGAGCCTATTAGAGTCATTATCTATCTTTTGTTGTGCCATTATTTTATTCTAGAATTGACTTGGAAATTTGAGCATGTACTGAGCTTCTTAATTTTGAGTGTGCAGAAAATGTCGTACACAGGGCTTGGAGAGACCTAGACCCTATGTGCCAATGTGTCAGAGTGATAAATCAGTGGGATAGACGCCTTTCTGGCCAATTCAAAGTGAAGTAGTTTGGAGGATTGGAAGCCAGAGCCGCCAAGGCCATATGTGGGTCCAGATTAGCGAGAGATGGGGAGCTTGTTAAAGAGCGCTGTGAACTTGGGCTGAGAGCAAAAGAAGAAATGTGATTTATCATAACTGAAGTAGAATGAATACTGGCCACTGTGCTTCAGAAAAGAGGTCATTATTGGCTTGAGTTGGTTAAAACTAACTCTATTCTTAATGCTCCCTGTCAGCACCTTGGTCAGTTCCCCTCTGTCTCCCAACACACTGAATCTGGGACACAGTGAGTCATGACATCAGCTCAGCTCCAATGGGCCTGTTTTTAGGTCTATGTATGTCCTCCAAGTAAGTATGGAAGGGTATTAACATGTAAACATAAATCCAACATAATTATTCTTTTCACAATGTTCCATGCATGCTTCATCCAGTGTTTTTTTTGGGGGGAATTTATCTCAATTTGCACATTTAACGGTGCCAGAAAACCTATAACAAAGGGGCATGTGTAGGAGGGAGTTTTTAGCCACAGCTAAACTAGTTTTTAATGAAGACTTAGAGAAGTGTCTTATATCTTTCCCTTTGTTTATTGTGCGTCATAGCTTACAAAGTCTATTTTTATCTGTTCATTAATAAGAGAACAGTAATTTTTGCTGCCAGTGCCTGAAAATATTCTTACTTACTATGTTAGTACTATCTGCTTTTAGTTCAACCCTCAGTTTCTAATTTAGCCTCAGAGGGGCAAAACTCATTAAATGCAATCTTGAGTAATGAAATTGCTTAAATACAATGCAAAGTGTCCAGAAAGTTATATGTTATTTCTATTATATTTGGACAAATTAATCAATGCCATTATCTGGTAATAGGCTGGTAAAAAATCAAAATCAAAATATATAATGATACTAACTCTGCATCAGTGGATTCAAGCTGGATTTCCAGAAGGCAGTAGAAACAGGTGCAGAATAAACTGACTTCAGACTGACTAAGTGGGCTGTGAAGAAAAGGGATTACATACCCATTTGAGAAAGATGTGTAGTAGAGATGTCCAGATAATGACTCGACTGCTTTGTTTAATTTCATGTTTTTCAGGTTTTCCATTTAAAGGTGTGTTCAGGATGTGATGTGTTCAATGCTTAGCTCTTTGGGATTTATTTACATAGTTTGAATGTTAGATCTAGGGAAAGGGACTCCATAAATACTGTAGAAAGATTCAGCTCTCTCAGAAAGCATATTCTTTTCTAGCGCAATAGGATTTGTTTTCAGTGCATGTGTGAAGTTGTTTACACTGTGTGATTGTGAGACATTTATATTGAAATTGAGCAAACAGCACATTTTTTTCCCTGCTTTAAGTGTTTTTTGTTTGTTTGTTTTTTTGTTTTTTTTTTGCAATTTAGCTTGAGATGGAAAGTCTGTGGTGCATGACAAATGAATGTTGTGTGTGCCGCCAATACTATGCACAGAGCATTTGGGAGGGGGCAGACAGCTTGGGCTCATGTCAGATGTCCTCCATGTATCTTAAGCCATGTGTCAAGGGCAATGGTGATTCTGTGAGGGTGCATTACTGTGAGGATGGTCTGTGTCAGAGAGCATTTTTCTGCCTTCCAGCCCACACTTCTTTTCGGCTTAGCCCCACATTTTCACTTTACATGTCCACGGGTTGGAATTCTAATCATGCACAGCACTATCCATGGTGGAGATGTTTCCTGCTTCTCTTGAATAAATCAGAAGCAATTACACAGAATAATCCGTTCCAGATACGTTAGTTTGCACCTGACTTCCTGTTGCTTAAATAGATAACAGTCAGAGGAGAAAGGCTGTGATAACTCTGGGACTGGGGTTGTAGCTGCATTTATTTCAGTCCATATAAGATATTTTATTTACCTATTCTCTAATATATTAGAAGAATGGACAAATTAAGTAAGGTATTATTTAATTGTACTGTTATTACTAATTTATCAAATCACATATAATATGTTCTAGGGGTGTGGGTGATAGAGTTACAGTATCAATGTACAGATTTTATTCCTACGATACAACTATATCAATACACATTACCTTGTATTGAATCGTATCATTTTCTAGGAAGTGTGTATCAATATACATGAAAAAAAATTGATAATATAGGAAATATAGATATTAAAAATGTGCATGTTAAAATATAACCAAATAGGGCTTTTCGGATATATATGGCTCGTGGATCTGAGCCACAAACTAGTCCGACTTCAGTACAGGTGTATTTCCCCTCCTCTCATTGCGGCCGTACACTCTCGTTCACAATCCAGGCGAGGCGCAGTTCATCTGTAACGAGCCTAACGCAACAAGTGAACGAGCTAAAGCAACATGAGTGGCCAAGAAGACACATTGCTAAATGGACAATTCTGCTTCAAATCGTCACCAGACAGCAATATAGACAAAACAAAAGTTATGTGCAGTCTATGCAAGGATGAGTTCAATTATCACTGGAGTAACACAGTTCATAGTATTTACACTGTTGTGAGCCACAACAATTGTTATTAACTGAAGAATTAAACTTATTTTTGTTAAAGTTCTAAAAGAGATTACACATGCTTTTTTAGGTAAGTTTTGTGTATTTGTTGTTTGTACCTTATTTAGGCAAACTTTGTCTGAATTACAGGTCTCAAAGAGACTATTAATTTATTTTCTTTGCAAGTTTTGTTTGCATTGCACAAGTTTACAATAAAGTATGTGAAGGTTAATTCAAAATAAATATTCTAAATTTACAATTTTGTGTTTGTACGTGAATTCATAAAGATTAATAACTGGTAGTTATTAATCGCGATTAATCATGATTAATTTTTTTCAGATTTGCGATTAATTAGTTAATTTTTTTTTATCGAGTCCCGGCCCTAATATTTAACTTTCATACGATGCTACATTTGAGCATAAACTTGTATGATTTTTGTCAAGAAGTTGCTGTATCGATTACTAATTTGAAGATGTTGAATCGTATTGAATCATATCGAATTGTATTGTTCCAAATTAGCCAATATCGTTCTTGAATCTTATTGAAACAATTCTAATTGATACGTATTGTATTGTTGCAAAAACATATCCTTACACCCCTAGTATGTTTTGTTTGACAAAACAAAATGCGAAGATTTGTGGGACACCCACACTTTAATGCTTTTTTCAGTCCTGGTTCAAGTCTGGCTTCTTAATGACCATGGTACAATTGCATTACTCTTTTTCTGTCCATTTTAGTTGATATATTATGCTTTTATCTATCTTTTTAAACCAATCTTGGTTACCTCTAGAACCGAGCGTTCTGAGGCCTCAGAAGAGCCATGCCAGAAAATACACGATTACTTAAACAGGCGTGAATGAAAGAAAATACAACTCTGACTAGGGCTGTCGCGGTGAGAGAATTTCCCCTGCGCTAATTATATGCGACTCAACACTGCGGTGTGCCGTATAAGCGGTATAGCATAAGCTAATAATAACACCTGAAAAAATGACATGTCCAAACAAATTTTGATTATAAAAATAAATTGAAATATAGTAAGAAAAACTCGAGTCAGGCACGAGTGATAATGTCCTTGCAGCGCGTGTAACGTGGTAGCTTTAGAAAAACCCACATGTTCACCTTTTGTGATTTGAGAGATGAGCTAAGGAGGCTAGCAGTGCTCCCCGCAGCACAGACTCTACAGAGCGACTGTGTCACACATGCACCTGTGTCAGGTGAGAGGGCAGAGAAAAACCTCACGTAGTTATTGCGTCACCAGGTGAGTGGATCGTCAGTCGAGTCTACGGCTCCTCCTCTGAGTAACGCGTAAAGGCTGATTTATACTTCCTGCGTCAAATCGATGGCATAGCACTGCAGACCCCTTTGCGTCACCGCGAGCCCTCTCAAAAGCTACGCCGTAACCCTGACGTGCACCTGGCCAAAAATCAATGAAGCAGCGCAGTGTGTGCAGAAGCCTTTTCCTTTCTCACCATTAACCCTCTGTTCTCCACACCTATTGTCTCTGAGTGCATATACGTGCGTAAACAATAAATGCTTCAAATGGTTTACTGTAAAATTAAACTGTGCATCCCATTAGTGCATCATTAAAATGATAAACTGCGGTTACCGCGGTCGCTTGTGCCCCAATGCGGTTGGATTAATAACGGTATGACGTGCGGTGTGACGATAATGCGGTCACCGTGACAGCCCTAACTCCCACCATTACCATTGGCCAGTCAGGTAGAGCTATGTATGTGGTAGTTATGTATGTTCTAACAACAGAGGTTTAAGTCATTCTTAAGGCATTGTTATCATCACGGCATTTATATTTCCATCTGTTTTCTCTGTCAAAGTCTGTTCTATGTTAAATGACCAGTCTGGGGTGATTGTTGACATTCTAAGATTTTACTAAGGCGGAAGAAAAAAAGCTACAATAACAACAAACATGGCGGTGCTGTCCCAAATATACTGCAACCAACTTGCTCTAGTTACACCGTAAGAAGTTCAGCCGTTGCTTCTGCTTTGACTCTTGAGCTCCAACAATCAACGCATGTACTGCTCTGTTCATCCATATCTGCAAGCGGTGGGAAATTGGACCAACGTACAAACAGGATGAACGCAATCGACGGACAGGGCACTCCGCCTGTATCAGAAATTTAATGTAGAGTAAATGAGCCTTTAGTCTCATATATATTTAGCTCTTTTATATTTAAAATGTTACAAAGCTGACTCACCAGTTGTAACAGAACCATATGAGTGGGCCTTCATAGAAAGTGTTTGCAAAGAGCAGGTACTGACAAATACTGTAGGTGACTAGCCTTTTATCCACTCTTAGCAGGACAAGATAGATTTTAGTATATTTCTGAGCTCACAAAGTAAAGTAAAAATTATTCTCAAGTGGAAATTTAGATAGTCCCATTTACATTTTAATCGCAAAATTTAATAAAGCTTGCTCATATCACTTATCTACCTAATATTGTCTTTTTGTTAACTTGGGTGATTTCATTACCATATAAAATGCAGAGCACATTTCAAAGCAAAGTAACAAAGCAATTAATGCAGCCTAAACAGCATATTTGT
Organism: Bostrychus sinensis; assembly: GCA_020698575.1. Classification (NCBI taxonomy): domain Eukaryota; kingdom Metazoa; phylum Chordata; class Actinopteri; order Gobiiformes; family Eleotridae; genus Bostrychus; species Bostrychus sinensis. The sequence goes on along the minus strand of CM036259.1, from coordinate 22,291,528 downwards.
TTAATAAATATGCTACGGTTGTGTTAACAGCATACTGTCACCACTGAAGAGAAAAGCATATATTCATTAAGTTCCCATCTGTTTATGATTAGTCTGTCACTTATAGCACACTGCATTATAACGGATGTCTATTATGGAGACAAGAAAAATGCAGCTTTTTAATACACTAGGGGTGTGTAAAGATACAGTAACTATATCAATGTATAATTTTTTTTTTCAACAATACAAGCTATATCGATACACATTACCTTGTATCGAATCATATCATTTTCTTGGAAGTGTATATCGATTTACTGAAATAAAAAATTGGTAATAATCGAAATATTGATATTAGAAATTTGCATGTTAAAATAAAACTAGAAACATACTTTTAAATGTCTTTTTGTGTTTTTTAGTTAAATAAAATGTTATATTCAATTTTGCTTTGCTCTCTGTCTGCTTGACGTAATCAACCCCGGCTGCGGTGCTACATTTGAGAATAAACTGGCAAAAAGTCAATAACGATTGTATTGATATGAAGGTGTTGAATCGTATCGAATGAATAATGGACTAATATAAACCTCTTTGAGAAACTTGTAAAGCACATTATGAATCCAATCCATTATTATCAGGCTATTTTTTTCTTTTGTTAAAAAGAGAAAATGAGCTATGGTTAAACTCTAAATTCCAACTACTGTACAAATCTGCAATAGGAGAAACCATTGCAAGTGGCTGCAGATGCAGAAGAAAACTACAGAGGAAAAAAGAAATCAGGAGAATAAAGATGACATTTGCAGTAGAAACCAGAAATTTGCCAATTCAAGCTATTAGAAGTAGAACTTGTAGAATTATTTGGATATATTCTGCAACAACAATAACCACAGCCTAGCTACTTGGTAACTGACTTGGCTTCATTTATAAGATATAGAACAAACGTTTTTTTCTCATTTGTTTACATGTATTACTCTGTTCCACTGCATGGCTCTGGAACATACTACTAAGTGCTTTGTCTGACATTAAAGGTACTGTACGCAGCATGCACTCATACTGGTCTGAAAATGGTACTGCAGTCTAAATCAAAACAGTTCTCTGTGGGTTGCCAGTCTTTGCGCTTTTCTGATTGGACGATTGGCAATACAGTTTTAGAACCAAAACAAAAAAATCTAAAGAAAAACAACCTGGGCATTATGTAAAATATATTTTCAATTGTTTATAAATCAACTGTATCATTGTTATCAGTAAAACAAATATTTGGTTTAAACATGTTTACTGCATATTTTGGGACACGTGGGTCACTTTTATGAAATATAAAAATATATACTGCTCATAACACCATCTAAATAAGCTGTGTACTTGAACACTAAACACTAAAATACCATATTATCCAGCTGCATGTTGCTCTGGTTAAGAGAAATTCAGGTTTTCTTCAGTTATAATCTGCAACAACTGAACAAATTTCTCTACCTACATGTAAACATACTGACTGTTTTAGGGCGAAAAGTAGCATCCCTTTGCAGCATGTCCTAAAAATGATTTGTGCGAAAGGAACTAATGAATCTCTCACGCCAATGATGAAATAATGTGACAGGCACTACCACCCCAAAGTTGTCACGTCTTCCTTCCAGAACATCTTCACTGTAACCCACATTTGTACCCGCACAACAAGACAACACCAGTACTTAAATGCAACAGATACTACCATTATTCACCGCATGTGTGTGGCAGGAAGTAGGGGGGTGGCTGTTTTGGCTTCTGTTGGGATGAAGCAGAATATTTAGAGCGGCAGACTTTGGTGAATGGCGTGTATGAATATTGAATGTAATGTGCTCTGTAGACAGTTATGACTGCGGCGTGTGGTGGTGTGAAAATGGAGAAATTAACGTCTGTCAAGTGTCATGGTATTGTTTGGAAATAATTAAAGCACTTGTCGAGTAACTTTGGTTGTCATAAACACCCACGTGAGATTATCACTTTTTTTTTTATTGACATAGTTTTTTAGACACATTATCACTATAGATATGACGGACAAAAATTGTGCCAAAGCATTTTTATCTTTTCTTCATTTGAATGAATTGTGTAGCCAAGCAATTATCTAAAAATGTAAGAAAGCCAGCTTGAGAAGTGATAAATCTTCCTGTCTGCTGTCTAGTTGTGAGTAACACATTATTTTGACAGTCCATCTGTTTGCACTAATTATTTAACTGTAAATATTCAGTAGCAGCGGTTGATATTTACTTAAATGTAATCAGTGTATTGTATTTGGAAAATGAACTGCATTATTCATATACATAGGAATAATGTACATGCATGTTAATTATGAATAGGCTGAGTTTGTTTTATTATTTTATTATTATTATCAGTGTTGTGCAAGTTCACACTTTTCATGAACTAGTTCAAAGTTCAGTTCACACATGTTCAAAGTGAACTGTTCACGTTCATAGTTCACAATTTTAATTTTGAACTAGTTCAAAGTTCAGTTCATGTTATTTTTAGGTGAGATATGTAAATGAAAGGCTGAACTTGTTTTTCAAACTATGACTTCTATCACTATACATCTACCTTCTAGCCTCACTGTAGATCTTAAGGTGTACTCACACCAGGCCAATCGAACCGTGCCCAAGTCCGGAACGCCCCTAAAGCACGGCACGGTTGCCTAAAGTGAGTGCTCCGCAGCGCGCCCAGGCGCGGTATGCTTCAGGACTATCTATGCAACTGTTCTTCTCTCGGTAAAAAGTGAATAAACTCCATTATCAACACTGGTAACAATGCCAGCGACTTGCGCTCACCTTTCTGAAGAAGAGAACAGACAGCAGCAGTAGTTTTGAATCCTCTCTAATCGTCTGCGGTGCCTTCACTGCTCCTCGTATGTGGCTCATTCCAAACCTGTGAGAGAAGACCGCGTCTCACGAACGAGACTCAAAGCAGAATCACAATAGCACAGATACTTCATGCTGCTGGTCTCACGTTTTCCACTACGCTGGTTTTAAAAGTGTTAGCGGCTCGCTCAGCTTGTAAACAAACTGCGCATCACGATGACGTAGCAGCCTGTCGCTCTCAGAGGTGATGATGTAACCGGGCCACGGCACAGATCGTTTGTGCAGGTGAGAGTGCGGGCCGGCGGGGGACTCAGACCCCTCCCCAATCTTACCTGGGCACAGCACGGTTTGAATGGCCCTAGTGTGAGTGCGCCCTTAAATTCTATCACACAAAATGGACGTTTTTGCATATATAAGCTTGCACAGAAAGGTAATTTTTTTCCGTCAGAGTCTTTGCGTGACAATGTGTAAAATGTCTGTAAATGATCATAGTTAGAGGCAGCATCGTCTGTGTTCTCTGTGCCTTCACTTGCACTGCCAAAGATATTAGATTCGACTATCTTTGGCTTCACACAACGTTACCAAAGATGCATTGCGCACACAAGCGCTCTCTGGTGAAGCTGTGCAGTTTTGGAGTGGAGCCCGTGGGCAGTGAGTGACTGCGCTGTTTAAAAAGTGCGATCAGACCTCATCACTCGACTCAGGTGAAAACAAATTCCGACGTTTAATTGATGTGACGTACGTCGTTCATCTCACATAATCTGAACAAATTCACGTTCAAGTTCTTGATTTACAAATGTGTTGCGTTCAGTTCAAAGTTCACATAAAAATGAACGTGTTCAATGAACGCGTTCATTTGAACTCGTTCATGCACAACACTGATTATTATTATTATTATTATTATTATGTATTTTGATTATTATTTCTTTTTATGTTATTTATTTAGTTACAATTTACAATTCTATTCCTTTTTCCCCTCGTATCTCAATTTTTTTTTTTTTTTTTTTTTTTTTTTTTTTTGTCAATTAAAATGAATGCTGCATCCTTGTGTAGTTGTGTCTGGTGCACAGAATATATAGAATATATAGAAGATGAATAATCATGGACAACCAAAATAAAATGCGTCACTGCACAATTTTATAGATCATATAATACAATAAAATATGCCATAATGATTAAATAGCATAAGACTGAATATAATGAAATTTACACATTTATGATTCATAGTGTATTGGGCTAAAGTCTCAATTCCAATATTAACATTTTACAGTTTAAGATGCAGATGCATGTTATAACTTAGTGTTATACCTCCACATTATATTTACAAAATAGTGGCTTACAAATTGGAATGCCAACAGTTTGCAGAAATAGTCTTCAAGTTTATTTTGCTTGTCAATTTTATGTGGTACCCTTTATAATTTTTATTTTTACATTTCTAAGTATTCAGTATGTCAGCAATTATTTTTACAATAAGATGGTCCAAATCATGGAACTTCAAATTCTGTTGTTGCTCCCTCTCTGCCGTGTCAGAAAGGGCTTATTTTTAGAGCTGAAGAAATCGTTAGAAATGGCCTGATTCTCTGCGGCTGTCATGACTGTTTGCATTACGGCTTATCAGCGAACACTTGTCCCAAACATTTAGCGTTCATGTCCCACTGTTTGCATCATTCCAGCTGGGACTCCCTCCTCACGTTGCCTTAGCGTGTCCAGACCTGTCCGTTTTTGGGGGTTGAGTTGTGTGAAACAGCTCGCCGCGTTTGACAGGCCACACCGCGGAGCTGTGATCTCAAGCCAGTGCCAAGCAGTTATCAGTTCACTGGACGCCTGAAGGGTGCACGGATTAGGAGCTGATCCCCTCTGACTTTTTGGACCATGCAGCCTCAGGAAAGCACCAAGGCAGAACAGTCATGCTTGAGTTTTTTCACACAGGATAATAGGTGCGATTGACATATTCACATGCTGGTATAGTTATAAAGGCTAAAATAAACAACTGTATGTTCTAATGCAAGTTGATGTACTTTTGTCGTCATCTTTCTTTTTGGCTCATCATTTGCATTCTAGTGTGCAGTGAGTCACAGATTATTTATTCCTGATGCCCTTCCTAACACCTTTCTTCTTATTCAGGCATGGGACGGGCACAAAAAGTACACTGACCACTTATTGTTGTAGGCTGTTAATGTATTTTGTCATTTAAATAGTGTTGGGACACACAGTATCCCTTATGAATGTTGCACTAGAATAAACCACTGGTTGTATAAGAACTTTGGCTCTGCAGTTATAACTTTTCGTTTAATTGGATTGGAAAAAAATTATAGTGCTATACTTAAACATTTTCACTTGGTTACACCACAGGAGCTGCTTCTTGTTGCTATGTGTCTTGTTTCTGCTACTGTAGTTTAACTTGAAACTGAATTGCAAATGAAACACCTTAAGAAATAATGCGCTTCTTTTAGCGTTTGCTGTTTGTGACAACCAGAATCAAATAATTGCAACTGCTACCATGTATGCACCTGCAGTCATTAATACAACTGTACAACAGTCATGTCCTTTGTGTTCACAGTTAAATAAACTGACAAAACAAGAAAAATAGTAACTTCAGTTTGCTTTCAGTTCTTGTAAGTTCAAACTCTGTAAATGCACTGACCAGTCTCTCTAAAGAAATGGGAGAGTTATGGCCAGACTATACTAATAAAAAATGTATAGAAGTTGTGCTTTTTTGCACTATGGTCAGCTCTTTACACCTAAGTAAAATTTGAATGGTAGAATATGTTTTAATGCCGTACCACTTAAGCACCTGAATATCATGAGCATCCATTAAAATAATAATAGAGATTCTTCAGTTCGAAAATGTTTCTTTTTGCAGTCTTCTAAAATTCTAAAAGTCAGCATCTGAAACAAATGCTCGAGTCACCTCAGCTGGCACCTCTCGATGTGGAGGAGCAGTGGCTCTACTCTGAGCTCCTTCAGACTGATCTGCCTATCAGTCTCACGCTCCATCCAGTTCAGAATCCACATATGATGATGAGTACAACAAGATCCGTTACGTTGCCCAGATTGGCATCACAGGGGCCCCACCCTGTAGCCAGGCCAGGGGTCAGGGCTCACCTTCCTGCAGGCCCACCACCCTCAGAAAGGATCATTATGGGCTGGTGCTGTTTGATCTGGGTGGCAGTCAAAGGCAGGAGGCCCAATCCTTTGCAGAATGTGATATGTGTTTCATGGTTAATTACACAGAGGTATGAGATTTGCAAACCAATGCTCTCAGTGCAGAGTACAAATTTTTTGGAACTGGATTTGTGCAGACAAAAAAGAAATTGTGCCATTTGCGTGTATCCAAGGCCTTAGCTCTCTAAAATCATGTCCAATTGTTAAATTCCATCTTGTTTTTCTTCTTGTCCCTTCTTATAAACTCCACAGAATCCCCACGCTCCTCCTCAGAACTCTGATGATGCAGCAGTAACAAGCTAGAGGCTATGAAATTAGTCCTAAAATGCTAAATAATGCAGACTAACTGGAAGCAGCAGGATATTCAGTGTAAACCCTGATGGTAGAAAAGCAGTACCAACTCACCTTGAACCGTTGCATGGTTTTCTTGAATAGCAGGTGTTTGATGTTTGATCTTCAAAGCTGCTTCGAACGGCACCTTTGATATGCAGATGCCCCCCTGTTTGGTCCCTCAGTCTGCTCAACTCACTATGTTCTTTTTTTTAAAAATGCAATTAGCCACCGTTTTGAGTGCTGTCAGTAAACAACCAATTTTTCCAGCGGCGCTACAATGGCCCTGGTGTTAATAGAGGAAATTTCAGCGTCCCTGGCCTTGATTGAAAGTGCGACAGGTGCAGGAGAGGTAAAAGCTCAGCTAATGTCGGAGAGTGCAGGGAATGAAATGTGAAGGCGGTTCATTACTGAGCACCAGGGCCACTGTGAAAATCAAAACCTGCCAAGGCACAGTGTGCTACCACTGTAAGTTTTTTTTTTTTAAAGCTCTTGGAAATTTGCCAGAAATACGTAAATTGGTTAGCCTGCCTTTAGCAATAGAATGTGATCAGTAGCCTACATTATAATGCTTTTTATTGAAGTAGCTACATGCAAAGATTGACAAGGCTTTTGTATATGTAATAAAATAATTTTATGTAAGAATTGCTACTCTATTTAGTAACAGAAACTGATTTTATGACTTTTTCAAGCAAGAAAAGTTTAAAAAAGAAAGAATTTATAATGCACATAAGAGGACAGACACATTGCATTGGCACATTTATAAAAGTGTAGTTCAAGAATGTCTAAGATGTTTGTTTAATGACTAAAATCAGCCTCTTATGGCAAAACACGTTAGTAAGTGAAAAAGTGCATTGAGAAGTTTTTGATTTTGTCATGGTCATGTCTGTAAAGTCTGTAAGTCATCATTTTATGTTGAAATACAATTTCTGTTAAGCTTTAATATGTTTTACAACAAGTTCATTGATTTAGAAATGCAATTTCAGCTAAAATAAATACTTTAAAGATGATTGTGTCGAAATGTTAGCATTGGTTAGCACCATATGCTAGTGGTACATGCTAGCAGTTTTGAGCATTTTAAGGCTTTGTTGATAGGACAGAGTACAGGAAATCAGAGTGGGACCTTCGGCAAACTGCCGGAGTCTGAACTCGAACCCAAGATGCCGAGGCAGGCTGTAATTGCCCTGCATATGCGCAACAGATCTACCACTGTGTCATACAGTGGCACACATGCTAGTGCTCTTATTTTATGGTAACTAAGCTTATTGAAGAAACATGATTTGCTTAGATTGAATTGGAATAATAATGTCCATTTGGCACATAAACTTTCTGATGTATGCAGTCAATTCGATTGCTCATTTAGGCACCAAAAATCTCTTTTCAGACAAAATGAATCCAATATTACATCTCATGTAATGAGAAACTAATAGCTGTATTTTTTGTGTTTCACAGTTTTACAGAAACAAAAGAAACTAAATTGAGTTACTGAGTTATTACAACTGCTGCTCAAAGAAATAAAGTCAACAAAATCAACTCAACTTGCTTGTTATCTGTCTGTCTAGCAGATAGCCCAGTTACATCTAGTGAGCACAGAACGCTGTGTTATTTCCTGATGTTTTAACACCACAAATCCTACTCAATGTTTTGAACTGTCAGAAATGCATATGTCTCAATAGTGTTTGTATAGACAGACACATTTTTTTTTTAGACACAGTAAAAAACAAAAGATCACTTGAGTGGTGTTGCCCTACCCAGTATGGCAGGTGCAATAACAAGATTTTTGTGTATGTGTGCATGAATCAGAAAGTCACATCTGCTTTGGACAAACTGAACACCTTAAAAGAAGCACATTCAAGTGTCATTTTCAATCTTGCATGATGGGGGAGATTGGGAGTTTTATGAAGTCATTTTGTTAAATCCCACAATGTGCTTGATGTTATGAGCCATCCAACGGCTCTAAATCCTCCATACCTAAAATAAACCTTTAAATCACCAAATCAGACAATCTTACAATATGGCCACCTTCCAGAGGCCTGTCACTCTTTTCTGGCTATGAAAGGGAGTTTTTCCCTTCCCTGTGCTTCTCATTGATTTGTCTGGTCTTATTTTTGAGTGTCTAGAGAAAACTTTTGTTGGCACCATATAGCTAGAGTTGATTTAAAAACAAAACAAGGGATTTCACATATCTTCAAATGTACATATTTTGTTGCCAGAAATGTCATTATTTCCCATACACGGGGGTGTGCATGAACATCAAATGTCAAACACTTTTTTTTTTTTCTCAGACTCGTCTTGTCAGTCCCCGCAAGAAGATTTAAGCCTTGTGTGAGGTTTTAGGGCCTTGTCGTGACATACGGTGCTGGCACTTCATCTCAAACTTGCTGCTTTCTTCAAAAACCTCTCCAGCTTCACAGATCAGTTTAAAGTTGCTGCGGAAACCAACAGCAAACATGCACCAAAGATGAAATTCCCATATGGCTGCCTGTCTCCTGTGAATCCCCTACCTAGCTCAATCCAGCCCACCTTATCTGCTCAAGCTCCCCATTCCGAGGAACAATTTGCATTACTTATTTTTAATTAATTAGGACATCAGGGGAATTGAAAGGGTGGTTTCCTGTTCCGTGAAGAAATGATCAGCAGCTCCCTCCGCATCCTTCTCTTTTTGTCACCCCTTTCTCATTCTCTTTTTTCAGCGGCCATGTTTTCATGTTTATCTCATCGGTTAGAGTTTGGTGAAGTGAGAGGAATGAAGGGAAACGAAGGAGATGACAAATGCTTTGCAGAGCTTTGGGGAATTTTGCAGTGTTTTGTGGCAAAGAAGAGGACACATTTCTTGTTCCTTGAAAGCTCTGGCTGATCTGTCGAAGGAGTTGATTGTTTTGTCACCTGGTTTGTGTTTAGTGTCTGAGATATGACTCATAAGGGAAGGCTTTTAGTGCAGGTGGAAAAGGACCAGATTTGTTCATGGTGATGCCAATGGCTCAACTTAGTAATAATATATAGAATTTCTTTTTATTTTGTCTTTAAGCGTTGTAGTTGTAGCGTTGTGCTTTTTTCAGGCTTAGTTTGAACACCTTTGCAATAGTATTTCATGTTTTATAACTTGTATATAAATATTGTATATGTATTGAAAAAGTCTACTTTTGAGGAGCTGTCTGAAACCCCCTGCTTGCAACAGTGGGGACTGGTAATAAAATTGCTAATTAGCAGGGCTATAAGGAACATAAAGCTAACAGATAGATAAATCAGCTGAACATGTCATAGCGATGACAGTTTAAGCACTGAAACTATCAGGGTGAGTCCGGTGACGATGTATGGGCTTTAAAATGCACAGAAGCACTTTCTGGTTTCACTACATAGAGCTGTGTGATATTTAAGCTCCTAAGGAAAGAGACAGCGGCACACAGGATTAATCAAACACTTGTCAACATACTACGCCAGGAATACTTTTGAGGTGCAAACAACATTATAACAGCCGTATGTGTGTTGCAAGGCATATCTGTCCTTTATCATCAAACCTTGATGCCTCATTATTTTATTTTCTTGTATGGCAACTATCTAACATACAATATGTATAATAGAGTTTTTATATATATATCTTTTTATTTGACATAATTTAATAAGAAAATGGATCTTGATGTAAAATCAAAGACAGTAAATTACAGCGTGTTCTTGTGATTGAGGTTTAAAGTAGATACACACTTGTATATGAATAACCTATCCACTATATTTGAAAACATAGTTATTTGCCTCCTGCACACACAAATGAGAACAGTGAACTTTTCCTAAATGCATGTAGATGTTCATTTTCATTCATGCATGTTCATAATATTTTGCATATGGCTACAATCACATTATCACCTATAGTTGTCATTACATTGCAGCATTGAAAGCAAATAAATCCCATATTCCATTCAATAATTAATACAAATCTTATAGCATTGAAATAAAGATTAGCTAACGCCAGATACATCTGTCTGCTTCTTTTTATTAAGAAAACTAATCTCATTTCCTACTGACTTCAAGCGTAGTGCCTCATGACTCTCCTGTCTTGTGAGTTCACTCATGCAAAAAATATTTTAAAAAATTGGAAGGAAGGATGTAGCAGGATTTGAGTTCAAACATGTCAGCAGATAAGTTGTGAGGACAGGCGGAATGAGTTATCCTGCCACCACGAGCTGTTTTGGGATGCACTGTTGATATTGTTTACAGCCCTCCAGACATTAAACTAGAATCCCCCCACGATCATGCCCAGGTGAGAAAAGTGAATGCGAGAAATTGTGTATATTCTGAAACCTAAGTGTATCGCAATTGAAACTCCTTTTAACTCGTCAAAATAAATGCCAGTTGTTTTAGGTTGTCTTCCTGCACCTCTTCTCAAAAATATAGTCCCATTAGAGAATCCACCTTGTAAAGAATAAACACCCCTACTCCAGCAGCGCTCTGTAAATCTCACTGTTGTTGTTGTTTGCGTCCTGAATCCCAGCTGGCTTGTTCCGCCACTCTGTTCGAGGGCCTGGGCATATTAAACGTGATAACTGACTCACATCAATTGTGCTTGTGTCAATTATGGGCTCTGTGCTGAGGCCCTGCAGGTGTCCCGCAGGTCATCTGAGGCGGCGGGACACGCACAAAAGCAGCTGTGTTGTGCTTGCCAGGACCCTTCATGTTAGAGGAGCTTGATTATAAACTGTTGTGTAATGTGCAGCGTACGAGCCCTGTGCGTCGCAAGTATCCTGGCTCAGAGTCACTTCAGTAATTAGTAATGCAGCCTGTTTCTCATGGACTGTATCATGACAGATGATCAGCAGCTGGTGGCTAGACGCTGTATAGGTCAATCCTTCTCATTTAGAAAGGAGATAAACAAAAAAAAAGTATTCTTTCCAATATAGAAAGTTGCTAATGGCAACATAGGCAGAAAAAAGTTTGGTTTCTGGGTTTAATAGCACACCTCTCATCCACAAGTTCCCACTCTGACAACTGAAGGTTCTACCCTATAATTAAAATAAACAACTAGCATTTTGAAAGTTGTTCTTGCCAGAAGTTTTATAGCCCTTTTAGTCATTTAAGCCATACAGTCTAAACACCTTCAGCCCCCTGGATATTTTGTTTTTCTCACCTCATTCTAAATGGTGCCGCGCTGCCACCATTAGAAATGTGAAATGGTTTCATTTTTATCCCACTGTGGAAAGTGGTAACAAAGGCATCACAGAGATGAGGCTGAACAAGATGTTTTGAGCATAAATGGGACTGCTCAGCATCATGGGACATTCATTATTAGGTGTGTACATTGCATAGTCTAGGCACCAAAACAAGAAGCGTGTACTTTAACTCACACACAACTCGCACTAGAAACACCAAGACACAGCATTTTTGCTTTGTCACTATTAAAGCATAAATGGGATGTAATGTTGCCAATTTCCAAATAGGATTGAGAGAAATTATTACCAGTGTTCCAGAAAGTAGGATAAAAATGTTTATGACTGTGCTGTATTCAGCTTTCCATTGCACTGCACTTTACATTTTTGTAAAAAATCATGTCTTTAAAGCGTAACTCAGTAACTTTGCTCTTTTTTTTTTTGGCTGTTTTTCCCTTATCCTCTATAGAGCTCACCCTACATTTCAGAGCAAAGCACTATTGTTAAGGCTCATAAGTCCGGTTGACTCCTGTATGATCCCTCACTTGGCTTTACTTTCATTTTCCTCTCTGTATAGCCATACAAAGTTTCTTCTGCTATTTGGCCACTCTGCCAAAATCAAGAAATAAAGCTGTCACTTGTTGTTTGGCAATCCGCGATGTGCCGCTTTCTAGTGAGAAACAAGACTTCTGTGACACCGAGTCAGCCACGCCATTATGCTGCGTTCACACCGGACGCGTTTGAGGCATCAAATTCACGTCAAACGCATCTAGTTGGATGCTTGAACATTTTGAAGTCAGATGCTTTATTAGCTTTATTTATTTATTATTCGCTCTGTTCACGCGTCAAAGCAAATGTGTTCAGGCACGAATTTGTCCTCAGGACGCTTGATTCACGCGTCAGATGCATCAACGCTCAATTTGTGCCACGCAATTCGCACGTCACAGCCTGATTCGCCACGCCTGGACGCTTGATTCGCACCGCAGGACGTCCAGACACGCGTTTACATAGACTTAACATGTAAACCAGACGCCTCAAACGCAGCATTAAACCGACTCCGAAACAGTTTTTAAGGTAGAAAAGTTACTGGGTTCGGGTTTAGTGGTATGATCAACAAGAAAAACGTATGCATAATTTCATTCTGTCACAGACATGCTGTATGTGGTTAACCTCAATGTCTGATACAAATGTTTTTTTGTTCTTTGGGGGGGGGTGGGGGGGTTATTTCTTTTTGTTCTGTTACACTTATTAATATAAATAATACACTGGATATATAGCTACTCAAAGCACTTTTTACATTTCATTATTCATTCTGTCCTCAGTCACACTCAGCAGTGGTAAGCTAACTCTGTAGCCACAGCTACCCTGGGGCAGACTGACAGAGACGTGGCTGTTGTTCTGCGCCTAAGGCCTCTCCGACCACCCCCAATCACACAAATACACAAACACATTCATACATAGGCAAGGTGAGTGAAGTGTCTTACCCAAGGATACGACGGCAGTGTGCAACGCCGGTAGCAGGGAACCGAACCGTCAACCTAAGGTTTAGTGGGCGAATGACTGTCTACTGGCTGAGCTACTGCTGCCCCTAAATTTCTCTTTGCACGTAAATGCAAAAGAGCATGGCCGTTCTCATAAACATGGCAACCCATTATCTTCACTGCTGCAGGAGCAATGTCTCTTCATGCACTGTTATATTGAGAGCGTAGTTAATGCTTAATAATGTCAGAGCCTGATCATGAATCAGAGTGACTTTTGACGCTAGATTTAGTGCAAAATGAACTCTTGGATTGGTCATTATTACTGAAGTCATGGCTGAGAATGATGAAGACTGTATTCACAAGAGGCTGGAGATTATTCCCAGCTCGGTCTATACAAAGATGTTCTCCTCCAGCCGACGAGACACCTTCACCACATTTCTTTAGCTGTCTTTCTCTGTGTAACCTTGCAGTGACCCATACTATCCAATCCTCAGGGCTATTAGGCACTTCACTCACGTTCATTTGGGAGCACGAGAGAGAGAGAGAGAGAGAAGCCAGACAGACGTTTTGTGGATGGAAACAGAGGCAGACGGACACAGTTGATAAATGAAAGATTGCACGAGCAGAAGGTTGTGCGGCTGCTTGACTAATTCATCATGTTCCTGGAAGAAGACCCAAGCTGTCTCCTAGCTCCCTCATCTTCTCGGGACACTCATCCTCGCCTTATGTTTTTATGTTTATTTTTTTCTTGGGTTCCTGTTGATTTTCTGCAAAAGTACTTACTCATCCGGGTGATTTTGTTCCAGTGCGTCGCCATATGGCCCCTTGGTTATCCAAAGCCCTCACTTGTAACAGTTGGTTTACATGAAATTTGAATTACTGCCTTAGTCCAAGTTTTCAATTGCATGTAAATGCCTTGCTCCAACTGGTGGACCCAGTACCATTAGTCTGATGACATACTACATGTATTTAGACATTTTTTTACATACTTTTTATGCATTTTAGCCTCTCATCCAATGTATATTATATATTTCAAAGCAAAAAAAAAAAAAAAAGTTGTCCATTGATGTGTATATTGAGCTTGCACATATACAAAACCATGGCAGCTACGTATATGATAATATTAGAACGTATTTATAATGTAATTATAATGTATTGTAAACGTAGCTCCTTACCAGTGGTGTAAATGGATGGTTTTTGCTTTGGGCCCCTTTTTCTTTTCTTTAAAAAAAATTTGTTTTTAATGAATTTATCTTAAAACATTTTGCAGAAAAAATCTAAGAAAATAAAATTGTAACAAAAATGTATTAGCTATTAGGTGTTCTTGTTCATTATGGATATAAAATGACCATAAATGGACAAAGGGCCAAACCATATGTATGAATCTTTCAACACTGCAGCTAACTTAGAGCACGTGTTTATTGTACTTCTTTTGTTTTGCAGAGCATTTTCCATAATCTTGGGCTGAAGAGCTTGGGAAGTGCATGTGTGGGAAGTACAAGTTTGTGCTTTAAAAGCCATAGAAAAAGACCAAAAAATACTCTTAATTCAGAAGCAGGACAACAGTTTAATATGAGATCTCTTTGGAGTTCATGTTCACGCTTTCCTTTGCCATAGTGAAGAAGTTGGGTACAAAAAAGCTATGTTTTGAGTGCAATAAATGTTTGTGTATGTTGTTTTTGTGTCTAAAATCAAAGTAAATGGGCAACTATTTGTACTATTATTACTAAGTATGATTTTTTTTAAATTTAATATGCAAATTATACATATTCTAATGGAAAGTGGCACAGAAGCGGACCAAGTGAAGGCAGTGAAAATTGGGGTTAGACGGGGTGCACACTGGACAGTGGCCATTCAGTCTCCCACAGAAACATACAGACAATCATTCACTCACATGTTCATTCACTCTATTTAGAGACACCAGTTCAGCAACACATGCATGTCTTTGTAGAGCGGGGAATACTAATAATATAGAGACACAACCGCCTAGCTGAGAAGCAGGAGCACTAACCATTCCTTCCCTATTTTTTTTTTTTTTTAACAAAGGCTAAATGCCATTAACCACATAAATAGATCAGTAGCCTGAGCAGAGCACTAGGATACAATTGTTCAATACTCTGCCATTCATGTAAACTTGTACAAAGTTAGAAGCCCAGTTAAAGGGCTGAATCAAGCTATGCGCACAGTCAGACCATCCCTATGATGACAGAACTAAGCTGTAAAATCTTCCCGGGCTGCACAGGTGTGAGGTACAGAGGCCTGGCAGGTGATGCTCGCCACCAAAATGTCTCCTAATGAGCTTCCGAGCGGGAAATAAAGGACGCCGGGGAGAGTGAGTGATGGGACCATAGGGTTAGATATCACAGGACAGAGAAGGATGGAGGGAGAGGAGGCTGGAGTGAGGGGGAGGATGAGGCCCAGGGCGCAACAGGAAACACGAGGCAGAGATGTGAGGCAACAAATGAGCTCAATAAAGAACATGGGCCGCTTCCTTCGGGGAGTCACGGAGCCTTGTTTTCCTGACAGGGGGACGCCGCTCTGTCTGCAGTGATTACTCATGCTCCGTGCCTCTGTCTTTCCACCGCAATTTACTCCCTACAGCCACTAACACCTCAGATACTCGCTTTCCATGGACAGCCACCTTCTGAGCCAATATGTCATGTTTGATATATGGCTGGGAAACCATTAAATAAAAGCAAAATAAATTGTTATGCTGTTATCTGAGCTGCCAGTATCACTCACTCTTCAAAATATTGTGGACAAAAATCTCTCTCCATTATGTTTTCATTCATCTTCCATTTATTTCCGTTAGGGGTAGCGGGTGGCTGGAGCCTGCCCCAGCAACTATGGGCATGAGGTGGGATACTCTCTGGGTAATGGAGGGACTGAGATGTGCAGAGTCAGCCGTTTACTCTCATATCTATTCACTAATGACAATTTAGATTCTCCATTATATCAGTAAATACTATTATTATTATTTTTTTAGAAGTTATAATAATAAAGTGGAGTCTGTGGTGTTTGATGGAATTTTGGTGGTGAAATCCCACATTGCAATTCCACACCTCACGTGCTTTCACTCTTTCTTTCTCCACCTGCGGTTACCCTGCAGGGATCTGCCATTGCCTCTGAACAATCCCAGCTGAAATGGGTCATGGTGAGGAGTATGCTTAAAAATGTTTAGATGGAAAATCAATTTAGGTCATGAATGTTTTAAGACAACCGCCAATGTTTTAGTACAATAAACATAACATCTGCGACTGTCTGCTATGGGTAGGTAAAGGAATAGAACTTATAGTGGATTTAAGGCCTACTTTTCTAACATATCTATTTATGATAACATCATAATTGAAGAAAATACTGATATGTTGTACTAGTATGAAGTAAAAATGCAAATCACTGTAGGAATATTGATTCACGGATATAGCAAACTCAAATTAAGGTTGATCAAAGCGTGTGCTTTTAGACCAGTAATACTGTTTATCAGTCTGCCACTAGCAAACATGTTTGACAGTTGTTTTAGTCTCTAATTTCAGAAGGCTTATTTTGTGTTATGTACTTTTGTAAATTGCTGTTGCAGTATTGAGTATTGTGCTTTTACTATGTCGTAAATTGATATTTAAAGTTATTAGCATTATTAGCATTTGGAGGTGCTAAAAAAGTTGAACAAGAAGTTCATCTGTTTTGTTTTGTTTTTTTAAGATGTTTCACCCTTTATTCCATGGGTTTAGTAATTTCTGGTGAATATTGCTGTGTGAGTACAAGCTTTTATACAGTTAGGGATTCCACGATGTCAAATGTTTGTGTCATGATTATTGCACTATTATATATCATATATTATATTATAAAATATTGCAATTATACGATTACACAATTTTTTATTAAATGCTGCTAAACCTGTCTGATCCATTTGTTAGATATTTTATTTATGTTTAGCTACAGGGAACATATAAACATGTACCAACTGTGGGCCAGTTTGTGGCATGCTTTTATTCGGCCATTACTACAATTAATGCTTAGCAGACTTTTTTCTGGCAGTCAAGAGTACGAGGCAAGAGAGGAAGATGAAAGGAAAGGAGTAGCACTGCGCACAAGCGCAACGTTAAACATGAGTTTGACTCAGGGTGGGATGAAGTGGGGAGAGTGTACAGTACTCTGAGACACAGAGGAGCCACTGTGTTTAGCACCAAAGACAACATACCGGGGGCTCAAGAGGTGATGCACAAGAGCTCCCCATGAGATACTGTTGCTTCAGAAATTCTTACGATTATTCTACTGTTTATAATCGCAAATATTGGTATAGTCGGTTAATCCTGACATCCTTACATATAGCAGTGCTCAAACCTGATGACAGCAGTTAACAGTCAGCAGTTGAATGGCCTGGACTGGGGTCCGAGGCAGCCCACCTGAGCCATTGGCATAAGGTGCCTCTGAGGTTAATGTCCTATTGTTAGAGTGAAGCTGAGAATGTTTTTATTTCAGCACTGAGTTGTAGACTGGAGAAAGATTAAATCTTATCAGTAGTGGGGTAAGCATTCGCCGTCTGTGTTTTGAACCTTGCTTGAAGCGCCTATAGTCCTTGTGTCCCTGGGCAAGACGCTTCACCAACATTGGCTACTCAGGTCACGGTATGTGGCTGGTTGTGACAGGAAGGGCATCTGATGCAGAAAACTGCAAATTGCTGTGTGCCTGGTTTGCTGTGGCGACCCCTAATGAAAAAGGAAGCAAATGAATGATTAACTTTTTTTAAGCTTTAACTTTTAATGGCACAAACAAGTATGATTTACCGCTAGCTTCTTTTCTCTCTTTTGCTGTTAAGGTCTAGTTTTCTAACAAAGGCAAATCTAAGTCTTATTTTAACACTATTATACAGTACTGAAAACATCACATTAACCAATTTCAACTTAATGTTTATAAAATTTCTGTACAAAATGAACTTCCACTTAACACGATTTGCCATTCCTTACAAGCTTTGACTGCCCATGTGGAAAAGCCATGCCAAATACCTATTTTGTTATAGGTATTTGGTTTTAATATATATATTTTCAGCGATGTCCTCTTTGCTTCTTTTCACTTCATGTCATATCTTAGTTATCCCACTGTTTTTAACGGCAGCCACAGGTACATGTCGTACAGATGGCTTGCTGCAGTCATCAGTCAAGATTATCCTAGTTGGAAAAGCAGTTCTACACCATAAACTTCCCAATACCTTTTTTACCTCTATATGCTCAGCAATATAACAGTACTTACAGTACAGTAAAAACTATAATACAACTCTCTATTGTTACTAAGTTGGTGCAATAACAGGCAATATCATTGTTCAGTCCTGTTGGATTTTTGGGATTGAATATTGAGTGAATGAATGATATATGAATAGCCTCTCCGGTGCAGCACAATGCACGCTCAAACACATCTATAAATAATTTGCAGGCCGTACAATTCAAATTTCATTACGCCTATGCTCACACAGCTGCAAGGTCGGGCCCATTTTGTTTGTGTTTGCTGCCCAGTGAGCACAGCCCAGCGATGCACCAGCCCAAGCCTTTTGAAGACCATCTCAACTGAAGCAAGCCTCACACAAAACCATCTCTACAAATATGAGGATAACTGACACTCCCTGAATAAACCACATTTCTCATGCTTGACCCTCTACACCACATTCATATCAGAAACAGTAGAGCTTACTGTGGCACTGTGTAGAGAAATCTGCAGCTGATGTCCCCAGGCGTTTTTCATTAAGCCTCGAAATAAGAGTGGATGTATGGAAATCAGATTTAATGAGAAAATGTCATTTGTTTGTGAGGCCACTTTGTGCAATACTTCCAAATCTACTTTAAAAGTTTCAGATGAATTGTCTTTCTGTAGACTATAATTATCTAAGCATACAGCTGGCTCTTATGGAGCTGTTGTTTTGACATAGAATTAGCATGATTGTCATTCTGTGTGGGACTTACAGAGCTAATTATGCTTCTATACGTGCACAAGGATTCACAAAACCGCTAATTAAAATGCATCAAAAATAACTTCAGTTGAAATGTGAACGTACATGTTGGAGACAATGCTTTTCATCACTGCTTATTTATTACAAAAAGAAAGAAAACGTTTACATATTTGTCGTAGTTGTGGAGGAAATTATCATTAAGATTAATTTAATATATGCAAGCTTTTATTATTCTTGGGAATGAATGACACATATTCCGAGTTGTCTGGTATTTGTTACACTTTAGAGCAACAACAGCAAAACTCACTAGTTTTACTTTTACTAACCTTTACAGAGAAAAAGAGCATGTACAGCATCTGCACACATCTGTCCCATTAGCATTTTCTTATTCAATATGCTCAACAGGTAGTCTTTTAGATATTTATTAATGCCAAGTGTCAAAAATGTGTGGCATATCTTGTGGCAGGTGCTTTAAACGTGCCATATGGCAAACGTGGCTGCTGCCACAAAGTGTGGCAATATCCACAAAGTTGTGGCAGGTTGTGCCAGAGAATGCTACCTGGCATATCTTGTGCCAGATTCAGCAAAGTTTTATGTTGTTTTTGCACAGCTGGTGTAGAAAAAATAATGCGGCATGTTTTATAGCTGGTGGAACAAAGTTGTGGCATTTGGATCAAAAATGTTGCTTTGCTTTTCATAAACATAGTTCCTTCCAGGTGTATCGTAGGAAGAAACCCTGGTCTTTACAGGCATGTAAAAAAATCACATACTTCTTTAAAACACTTGCTGCTCAATCATTACCATAAATCAATGGCTACATAAAATACTAATGATTTTAGAGCTATAAAAGGTTTTTGTCACTGCTGTTTGTGACAGGTTAGTAAAATAGGTTAAAGGCCATATAGAAAAGTACAATTCTATATTATAGTGATCGGGAACATAACATCACACAAGCTACTTTCAACAGTAAAACAATGAGCAGTTTAGGATGTAAATTATCCAAGTTAGCATTCACACAAAAGTATTGTGATGCTTAAGTGTGTGATAAATAGTCACGAAGACTGACAAGCAGTTAAAAGAGTTGTTTCAAGGCTTGTTTGTTTACTTCTTTATTCCACTGTGACTAATTATACTCTGAGACCAACCACTCAAGAGGCAAAGTCATCGCTCAACGATTTCATGACGTAGGTTCCCGATCTCCATAGTTTGCTATGATTGTCCCACATTTCTGAAACTCTGATAACACAACAGTGATATCCCTCGTTTTATCCCGTCACACCATGCCACGTACTATAACGATCAATTTAAAGTGAGGACAATTTGGACACATCTAATTAGCTGCTTGGTGATGGCCAAAACTGCGCAGTGCAATGTTATTTTGAGGTAATACTACACTATTACGGTATCACTGAAAGTGGCAGACCGAGGTGTCAATCACACAAGTCAATCTTTTACGTGGGCTACTGTCACCGATGATTGGCCTGCTACTTATGTCAAAATCTTGTTTCTGTGAGATTTACAGAAGGCCCATGAGAACTCTTCAAAATGACAATGAGAGCAGAATTATAACTGAAAGCCACTGTTTTTTTTTAGGGGGGAGAAACCCTGGTGTGTTTCTTTGCTGTGAAAACCTGCAGGGCATTGTCTGAATAAAATGTACACACAATAGAGTCAAATCCTCTTTGAGCAGGTGGAAAGCCCACTGCAGCATACCATTTTATAAGTATTGTATTGGCGCATTCATTCTGTTGCTGTATGAGCTAACAAACAGCCCTGAATGGCAGATTTGGTGCTATAATACCTCTATTGGTAGTAAAGCTGGCTCTCCTCTAGCACAGCTTTAACCTGAATAACAAATGCAATAGAGAGATCTGTGTGGGTCTAGTATAATAGAATTTAATATGGGCTGTACACTGCATGATTCAGACGTTCTCTTTGTTGGCGGTCCAAAAATAAGACCTGTCTCGGATTTGAAAAATGCTCCAGATTTAAATGCCAATTTATCTAGCTTGATGTTGTGGGCTCATTAAATGCTCGGTCTTCAAAAAAAGCTTCAGGTTAATGAGCAAAATCCTAATTATCTCCAAGTCAGCGGCAAACACGGCATTGAGAGCGCTCTTTGTAGAGTCGTGTTTTAGCTTGTCGAAGTCACTGGTGTACAAACAGAGCAGGGGTTTAATGGGATTTCTCGTGAGAGGCCCGAGTCGTCCAGAGGCTTATTTTCACCCCAGAGTCATTCCAGCACTCGCAGCGACCAGGAGCACTCTGTGAATTGGGAGGGGAGGGCACAGAGGATGGATGAATTATTTAGGCAAATGTGTAGTGCTGCACAAGGGGATGAGGACAGCGAGAACATGGATCCATATGAAAATGGAAAAACAGTTTGGGGGGAATGAGAGTTTTGGTAAGTTATGACACACTTGCACTTACAAGTTTAGTTTTAGAGCAGCCATTATATTAGGAGTTGGAGAGATTATGGAGCTAATCACAATTCACTGAGTTGCAGTTATATTCACTGGATTATTCTTTTACCACAAATGGATTACACTGTCGCAGATTTTTGTTACCAATTTCTTAGTAAAATCAAATACAATTATCTAGATATACTCAAACAATGCTTATTTCAACTAAAATGACAATAATGTTGGCTGCATACAATGGGACTTTTTTAGCTAGTCCAATCCAGTATAAGGACTCCAACTCCAGACCATTATATACAGTGAAAATGCAAAATAAACATGAGCATTTTTTATTTTTATTTTTTTTTAGGGGGGGGGGCACTTCCAAATAAAATGGCTATCAAACACAGATGCAGTGTGATCTATTCATCACCGGTTCCTATGTTCACTTGCTTCCCAGGCAGGTCTCCTCTATTTGGCGAACATGTGGCTAATTCACAGAGAATACATCAGTGGTTCCTTCACTGCCTTGCCCTAGCCAAATTCACCCATAATGCACCACAATATTTTTGAAAAAAAAAAAACGAGGCACGAACATTTATGACTTTTAACTTATTTAGCAAGTTTGGGGTACATAAGTTTGAACATGCAGGTAAAACGGGCCTCTGACAGTTCTAGTCTTGGCTTGGAGAAGTAAGATTTTTTTCTCTAAAGCAGATTTCCTTTTACTTCAGAAGAAAAAGGTTGCAAAAACAAAAGACCTTCCGTTTGTTTTGCTCAGTTATTTATTACTCATATCCAACCAAACTTCTTGGGCTGACAGTGTAATTTCTATTGTGCCATTCTCATGCACGGCAGCCAACTCCGTGCAGCCCAGCCTCATCCTCTTCATCCATAAACTTTATGGACTGTTTTGCTTCTGAGTGCCTCACTTCTGGCCCGCATGCGTGTTTTGACCCCTTGGCTCTAATCCCAGAAGCCACTCAGACTGCGCAAAATACACAAGGACCTTGAGCCACCCTTGGCAACTCGCAGATAGCAATTTCAAAATCCTCGCCGCTGACTGGCTGGCTCAGGCCAACTGTACTCCTGATGGCACCACTTTCTTCCACCAACAATAAAACAGCTGCAATAAATCAAAGCAAAGCAACTCTCTGCTTTTGTTGTGTCTCTTGATATTCATACTGTTTTTATGTTTTTTTGTCCCTGCAACAAGAATTGGATTTTGTAATCTTTTCTTTGGCGAGTGTGCAAGGTCTCTCCTCTTCCCATTCGCTCTCACAATGCACCGCCGCATTAGTAAAAGCATCAATACCACAGCTTTGTGCACTGCTTATTTAAATGTCGCATGAAAAGTTCATAGAAATAGCTTCCGGGAGCTTGAATTGATATTTTGCTGCCTTTATCACAAAGTAAAGCTCTTTGTGCTCCCTTGTTACTCAGGCGTGGCTTTGAGCTACAATATCGAGTTCCATCACTTCATCGTAAGCCGCCGCTCCGCGTGAGAGGGGTTTGAAGGAGGGAAGTTTGTTTTGTAGCATTTTATTCATGCAGCTTTTAAATGAGGTTACACTGCTGAGGAGGGAGTGTGGTTTATGAAGTGAATGCATTGAGGTAATGCTCAAGCTGGAGGCTAATACTCAATAGGACTATTTATTTGGTAACTTTGCATCTAAAACAAACACTATGACATGGTATATTCAACAAAGGTTTACTTAATTTGTCTTGTAAGAATACAGCTTATACAGTTTACTTATTAAGACTGTGTTTTACATGAAAACACCTGCCTCTGAATGGAGTTTTAAAACTTGAACAATACCTTACATTGCCAGTCACCTCTCAGCAAGAAAGTCCCGGGTTTGATTCTCTGACCAGGCAGTGGGGCCTTTCATGTTATCCCAAAAAAACCTTAGGGATACATCCCTGCTCTATGCTTTTCTTTGGCATTTTAACTGTCAGTGTGCTCTCTGTTATATTTAGTCACATGAAAGTGGAGTCCTTGTCCTGACAGGCATATTGCACTTTGCAGTAAATAGAGTTGTGTAGATGCAGTGAATGTAATACGTATTCTTATTCTTTATATAAGTGAGCTGTCCATAGATTTGCATAGCAGTATATTAAAACAGTAGGAGTCCATTTACATCATGCAGTGTTAAATTAGCATTTGCGTGTCAGAGGCTGTTTTAATTTGAAGAAAAAGTGCAAAGTCTGTTCTGTGTGTAGCTGAACTATGGTTGATAAATTTATGTAAATACATTTTTATGGCATTTTAGAAGGGGATGGTATTCGTGTGGTTTAAGTAATTGTCATTTTATCCATGTCTTTCAGTGAATACTATTTTACTACCACTTTATTCTTATGATTATAATGAAAGCCAATGCTGAGGTGTTCTGATGTTGTTCTGAGCCAATATACGACAGAAGCTATGATTTATACATTTTAGCCTTCCTGACCTGACCTGTGGTGCATGTCTTTGTGTTTGCAGACATAAACATGGCGGGTGAGCCGAAGCCGTACAGGCCTAAAGCGGGATCGAAGCGGCCGCTCTCAGCTGTTTACAGGTAACTATAACAAACAAGACATAGCAGCACCTTGCATACAAATTCATCATCTATTACATCCTGCAGCTCTCTCTGATGTAAACACAGACTAATGCTTCAGACCAATGTTATGAGTCTCAAGCTTGAATTTGGCATTTGGATTGCTTTGCCTCAGCCCAGTCTGGACTACAGTCAACTTGGCGCAGCCTTTAATCTTACATTTTTATTATACTGAGACATTTTAATCAAAATTCTAACTTTAGTTTTACTTTTTGTTAGACTTTTTTTTAATCTTAGACTTTCAACATTTTAGCTTTACTCTCAGAATCCATTTTTGCCTGATTCTGAATTGAAATCTCAAAATCTGATATAATTTTTCTCTTACCATAATTCTAACCATTTTCTGAGAAATCTGATTTTGTATTCTAAGATTCTGCTTTTCTTTCCCTGTAAATGTCCCAAATGTCTGATTCTGAATTTTAATCTCAAACTCTGAAATATTTTTTCTCTATCCCTATTTCTAACCATAATCTGAGAAATCTGAATTCTGGTTTCTATCTCTGAAAGCACTGATTTTTTTTTTCTGGTTTTGATTTTAATTTAAATTTTCAAACTAAAATACTGACATAGGTCTCAAATTTCTGATTTTTGCACACCAAACATTGTACCTCCACCTAATCATAATTCTAATCATAATTTGAGAAATCTGACTTCTGATTCTAAAATTCTGGGTTTTTTTTTAATCACTGTAATTACAAACGTTGGGATTCTGATATTAACTTCAACTTTTAAACCTTATTTTTTGAATATTGACTTTTGCACACTAGGCACTGTACCTCTACCTTTCATACAAATTCATCATATTTTATATCCTGCAGCTCTCTCTGATGTAAACACAGACTAATACTTTGATATATAAGATTTTTTTGTGTGTTGCTTCAAGTTTGAACCATGAATTTGTAATTAAGATTGCCTTGCATTTGACTAGACGCAGTTTGGCAGAGTTCTGAAAAGCTCAAAGGAGAGGCTGTTGTGTAAGCTTCATTAGGCATGATCCTTATTTTTTTGGGCCCGTACACATCTCCTGGTCACGAGCAGATCAAAGCGCTTGTTGTTTACCGCCGTCTGATGCGATGGAGAGGCAAGTCTGTCTACCCCTCATGGGACACTACTCTCGTGATACTTGGTCTGTTGGTACTTCTAAATCCCACCATTACAACTGCTTTCTCAGTTGTTCATTTTCTTGCATTACACGTCTTATTTTTACTAATTTATTAGATTGTTCGTTGTCTCATTACCATTTTATAGTAGGGGTGTTGTATTGTAATTACTGGGCACGGGAGAAGTAAAGCCAACACAGCCGTACTCTAAACTGAAATAGTGATACATTAATCCTAATTAGAATTCCACTGAGAATAGCAATTTTCATAGAACTCCTTTCTTCCTCTGAATCCCAAATTAGCCGCCTTCCCGAGCATGTACTTAACATTGATTTTTCTCCTCCTCACCAGCGTTTAGAAAAGATTTTTGTTATTATTCTTTAACCCTGTTTCGACTTTGAAAACTTTTTTTTCTTGTGGATGCATACCAGTGGAGTGCACCGCTCGACCTGCACTGAGCTGGAGGCGTAAACTGAAGCGTGTCAATTCGATCTGCTTATTTTTGACAGATCCAAAATGGCTCCTCGTAATGCATCCTTTTCTCTATCTCTGTCTCCTTATCTCTCTCACAGCGGATATGAGTTCGACTACGAGTACTACAGGGATGACTTCTACAGCAGGTATGGAGCATTTCTAAATGGAATCCATGAACCATTTCCAGCCCAAGGATATGTAAAATATGAATAGTCTATCGCGTCTTTGTGCAACTTTTTCTTTTGTTACAATTCATACTAACATGTTTAAATAGTGATTCATTAACCCATTTAATCCCATTGAAAAAAAATACTAAAAAGGACTGAATGAAATTATTTTTGGTGCACGACCATTTCTAAGGCCTCTATTGTTCAGAGATGTAGTTTGGATATTTAATTTTGCTCCAGTTTGGCCACAGGAGTATTGCAAAAATGACCTGCAACAATAGAAATAATTACTATCACATATATGTACAGGTAGATACAGTACATACTGTGTGTTTGTACATATGTGAATATCTTTACTCTGTGTGGCACAACAGACAAATATGCACAAGTTGCTGAAAAACTCCACTGAGTAGAATATGCTGCACAATAACCTGCGACTTTCCTGTCTCTGCTATAAGATACACATCTTTGCTGTAAGTTTGTTTTTTGGGACACTATCAGCATAAGCTTAATACATATTAATAGCTGTAAAAAAAATCTGATTAAATGCATGTTTTACACTGTTTTTTGTGGCACATATTGCTCTTCTGCACACAGCACAGTGAAAATTGACTTTAAGCTTTATCTCTACTATACCAGGCTATGCCTGACCCATACTACTGTACTTTTCAGTCAAAATCTGTAAGACTGGATTCCCGATGGAATACTGAAAATTATTCTAACACAGTTCTCAAAGGCAATCGCGAGTTTCCCATGTAAAGTGTCCCCTCTTGTCAGAAGCGCTCAGCAGACCAAGCATGAAAAGTTGCTAATGAAAGAAGCCTCACTTGTTTTCTCCCTCCTCCACAGCGATCAGAGCACTTATCCACCAAGACATTTTCTAAATGTCAAACTTTGCTCAAGTGCCATGACAGACGTTCACTGACGCCGGAACAGTCAAACTGACACCTCCAGTTGACATTTAGTGCCCTCTTCTACTGCAGCCTCTTCACTTAAAAATGATACAAGAAGAGATCACACAGATAGATTTGAGCACTTTTGTTTTATGTGTGCAGTTTGAAAATGAGGAAGCCACTGAAATGACATAGCCAGGGCAGATAATTGGCTTTACAATGTGCTGACCTGACAGAAATGCTTTGCATTTAGCATTCTTCACACATGAGCTGCGCTAATAAAAATTACATCAATGGCCATATTTATTGCTAACTATGTTTTATTATCACCAAATTTGCACAGTGACAGAGTGGTTAGCTCTCCAGCCTCTGAGCAGGAGGTTGTTGGTTTCACATGAGGTGAAGGGGTGTCCTAATTGCCAAAGACTTTTGCACACCTGACACTGTACCCCCACCTTTTATACAAATGAATTTTACATGTACCAGTTCTCTACACACCCCTCAAAACAGGGAGTTTCTGGGACCAAACTTTAAACCAAGGGTTGAATAGTTGAGCCCTGTGAGCCCTGCGATTCAGTGTCTGTAATGTTATTACATTACAGACACTGTAACAGAATCTTTAAATACATTGTTTGCATCAATTGGGCGATGGTGGCACAGTGGGTTAAGCATTCGCCCAGCAACCGGAGGGTAGCCGGTTCGAATGCAGATTGGCAGCCACCCAGGGCAGCTGTGGCTACAGAAGTAGCTCACCACCACCGAGTGTGACTGAGGAGTGAATGAATAATAGATCAAAAATTGTAAAGCGCTATATAAAATTGATGTATTATTATTATTATTATTATCAAAGTCACCCTTTGACTTTGGCAGTGCTGGCATACTTTAATGGCTGTGATGTGAGGGTATGATTCCATTTCCAGGCTGTTCGACTACCACGGCAGAGTGGCCCCTCCACCCCGGGCAGTGATCCCCCTGAAGCGCTCCCGGGTGCTGGCGCCATCGTCCCGTCGTGGGAAAACCTCCTTCCCCATCAAGACCTCCTCTTCTTCCTCCTCTTCATCCTCCAGACCTCCCACATCGTCCTCATCTGGCCTGAAACGTATGTACAAAAATCAACTTCTTTTACACTGTTATATACTGTCATTAGACATTTCTTACTTGTCAATCAGTGGTAGTTTTTCACTCATGTGTCACAAATTTTATGTATCATTATTTATGAGTAGCAACTGTCTTTCCAAAAAGAGATCTGTGACATCTGAAGGGAAATTTCATACAAATCTCACATTTCCTTTTTAGGACATGTGAACAGCTATGGGAGCCCTGCCTCTATAGACCCAACACATCTAAAAAGAACTCTACTTTAATGGTTGTTTTGCTAAATCAGTTTAGTTCCTAATTCCTCTTAATATTTTGTGTTAGAACAAAATAACAAGGGTGTACTTCTTCTCCTATCAGTGCTCAGTTTCTTCTGTCCTGGCTGTTGTGTAGTGAAGCCAAAATGGGACTTTCATTTTGTTTTCTAATCTGGGCTTCAATTTTACAAACATTCAACCAATCAGAGAAAACTGATTCCCATTGGTCCATTATGGTAGACTTTATTGTCCCTGTAGGAAAATTCGTTTTCTGCATTTGACGCATCCTTCAGTCAGTGCCACTGGAGCAACCTGTCAGGAGCAGTGGGCAGCCACGATGCAGTGCCCAGGGAACCCTCTCCAGATCGTGAGCCAGGACCCTGGTCAGGAGTACCTAGCTGGAAGATTAGCCTACTGTGCATGTTTTGAGGTTGATGGGGGAAACCGGAGCTTTCAGACATGGGAAGAACATGCAAACTCTACAGAATCAAACCTGGGACCTTCTGGCTGTGAGGCGAAAGTGCTAACTAGTAAGCCACCATGCTTTTCGGCCAAAAATGGGTTTCAAAGGGAGGAGGTCAACATCCACTTCACTCTACGAGAAAGTAAATGGATTTGGGTGGCCATGCTAATCATTGATGGCATATAACTCAGGTATTTGGATGGATGGATGAGGTATTTCAGATTTTGTTTGTGGAACCTTTGTTATCTCCAGTGTTTGTATTCTGATTGGCTTTTAATATAAGTTAGTCAGGTAAGTTAATATTTTTTCTATCTAACTGCAAACTTTAAATCAATCTGATAAAAATAGTGAGGTAAATTGAGGTTGTGCTTTTTTGCAGCAGTCATTTTAGTGAATAATGGAAGAACATCTCCTAATTACACTAATGCCATTTTGTCCTTTTCAAAGCCTTCGTGCAAATCTTGGAGAAAAGAAACTGCGTTCTGATTCAGCCGCCAGTATAAAAAGCCCCCTAATTCACAGCAATATAGAGCATAACACCAAATCTCAGACATAATCCGTTTTTTTTTTTTTTTTTGCCAAGCATTCAACAACTATTCCTGTCACCCCAATCCATCTAAACCTCTCACGATTAAGTAGTAATGCATTAGAAAGGCCTAAATGTAATTAAAGCGAGATTGAGGCCATCTCGGTGGAGCCGCGGTCAGCTGTGTTTTGCTAAATGTTTCGTCTTTGCCCATATCCGGCGTAATTGGCTGTGCTGTTTGTCTCATTGTTGCCTGTCTGGGCCCCGTGTTATCAGCAGCAGCAGCTTGGTGGGGTCTGTCAGTCGAACCAGTCGGTATTATGGTGGATGAAAAAAAATCCACATCTCCTATCCTCTTTTTGGACCAAGTCAATGAATTCTGTGTTCTAAACAGAGCTGCGGCTGTATGTTAGGGAGACTAATTTGGCCCTGCCGGTGCCGTGAAAAATCACTTTTTGTATTGAGTTTGGCCTAGACAGATTGGACGGTGAAATAAGGTTAGCTTGTTCAAACAACACGGTGGGCTGGGGCTGGCTTTCGCCGCCAAATGGGCAAAAGAAGTAATAATTCACAGGAGGAAAATGGGGAAAACAACCATCAGATGCAGCACGAGGATAAGTCACTTAAATCCTGTCTGTCATTTTCTCCGCAATTCTCTGAAACAATGCCCTTACCGTATTTTTCGGTGTTGTCCTTTGTATTTTGTCTGATTATTGTCTTTGTAGATTTTATTAAACACAACAAAAAGGCTTTCATTCACAGTTGTCGCATTTTAACCAGAAGCCCATCTTTATGTGGTGTGTGATTAACTTGAATTGACTTGAACATGGGTTTTCCAGTAGACTCATCTTTCTGTGTGAAGTCTCCTTGTCCCTCTTGTGTTTACCTTCTCTGGCTTCTTCACATCATTCAAAGGCATGCATGCAAGAGTTGGCAATGACAAGATCTGAATTTAAAACCAGAGATGCTCTAGTTCTGGGGCAAATGCGGCTGCTTCCTTATGGGATTACCACAGCAAATGCACATACACTGTTATTTGGCAAGAGTAGGAGTAGGTGAAGTGTCTTGCCACATTGACAGTATGCACTGGGTCAGAGTTGGAATTGAACCGCCAACCCTCCGGTTAGTAGGCAACCCGCTTAACCTCCTGCACCGCTTTCATCCCAATAGACTTCACTAAACCTAAGAATTTCTTTCTCTATTGACTGCTTATGGCAGAAGTTAGTACCTCTGAACCTGAACCCTGATGCAGACAGTCATCCAGATTTCCTCTGTGCAGCTAAGCTAGATACTGTTTGGCTAACTAGACTAATAGAAAACACAGAGATGGCAGTGATCCAGTTGCGAAGCTGCTTGTGTTTATTTGTACAGCTTTGTCCCTGATTGGCTCAGACCTAATCCTAGACTTTGGATAAAATCTGCTGTAGTGTGAATATAAGTTGCAAAAGTTCTTACATCCTTCACTTTGTGTATTGAGTCTTTATTGTATCCAAAAATGGATCCCATGGTTTGTCCTAAAGTTAGATTTAAATCTCCATCTCTGAAGCTCCAACTCTCTTTGTCCAGTTTAATCTTCACAGGCCAGTGATTCAGTAGCTCCTCAGTATCCCCCTAGATACAGTTTCTGCGGTTCATCTCGGGTTTCTAAAATTAACATCATCACTCATTCTCTAAATCGTTTTTAATACTGATTAAAATACAATGGCCGCCTTCTCCCTCTGCCTTCAGTCTGATCGTGAGACGTTGATGGGACGATGCCGGGATTAGGGTGTGTATGTTTTCTCTGTGCTGCTTAGTTTGTGACTGATAACACAAAAGCAGAAAGCCCTGAAGGCAACCGATAAATTAGAAATCGTTCCGCACTTTCTTATCATCAAAAGGACAACTATAGTGAGCTGCCCCGAGCTAGCCCGGATAATACCGCATCCGGAAAAGAGAGTGTTTACGGCAGCATTATGTCCGCCCACATGTGCTACGGATGGATGCCATTTTACACACATGGATTTAGGTGATACTAAGGAGAAGATAGAGACACTTCAATATGTTCCACCATCCAGATATCGTATGGCTGTGGCTTCCTGTTTTTCCTCTTTAGAGAAGGTCAATTTTCCGCCTCAGAGTCGCTGCAGTGTTGATGGCTACTTTTCAAAACATGAGACTGGACTTGTGATTTCCACATAGATATTACCCCCAGACTGTAGTGCCTTGTCTATGGCAATATTCAGTATATCCCGGTTTGTGCTGTATGCTAATGCAATCATGAGGCTACAGGGTTGTGTAAGATATGCATTGACTAAAACACAGGAAAGACAGAACATGTCAGAACAAGTCACAGTTGTTGCTAGATTACATTTAGGAACACTTTATTTAACGCTATACTTGTACAAGTATTATTTATTACATTTGTAAATAAAAACTGGAAATACACAATATGTCAACATAGTTAGATAATATTATAGTTTGTTACAGCATGAGTTACCAAAGCAAAATCCTAGTAATGTGAAGCCTTTTCACTTACAATGGCAATAAACACAATTCTGAGGCTATGTTACATAATAATTACATTGCAGATACACTGCATCAAGTATAGTGTAAAATTGCACTAATTTGACCATTTAGCTGCACAGCACCACCAAGTGTGCAATTTTTTTTATTGAAGATCAACATTAAAATGGTTATTAAAAGTGGCTTAACTTGTAAATGTAAATATTTTGCCCAGTACTTGACCATCAACTTTACAACTTAAATGTACTGAAGATGCTGGGAGGTATTTGTTTTCAAAGATAGATTCTGCTCAACCTGACATCATCAAGAGTGATCGTAACTATGAAACTACTATGAAGTGCTTTTGCTCACTCGGTCTGGGGTCTTTCCTCTCAGGCTTGGAGTGAGCAACATGCCAAAATGTTGCTCATATTGCATCTTGGTGTTGATTAACCTTTTTGTGTTTTGGCTATTTGGTTGTCTGATAGCACTTTTTGTGGAGAGCCTGTTTGTGTTTTTTCATTTGTTATTTAGTGCAGCTGTGAGCTTATAACCTGTTCTTTCTTATGTATTACAGTTTGAGGTTACATTTAAATTCTAGAGAGGTTGCAATTTTTTTTTATTGCGCTGGGCAGATTTTACATTCTGTTTGGGCTGGAAACTGTCAGTCAGATCTGGCAACTCTGTAGCTAATACACGTTTACTGTGTGTAGACGCATTAGACGTTAGCTTGGTTAGCAAAAACATATATGTGTAAAAGACAGGCATGGTTTTTGATTGACAGATTAAGCATTTAGTTTTTCTAGGTTTTGGCGA
Source organism: Bostrychus sinensis (assembly GCA_020698575.1). Classification (NCBI taxonomy): domain Eukaryota; kingdom Metazoa; phylum Chordata; class Actinopteri; order Gobiiformes; family Eleotridae; genus Bostrychus; species Bostrychus sinensis. The sequence continues at coordinate 22,259,407 of CM036259.1, read as the reverse complement.
GTTATATACCCTATGTTTTGAATTCAACAGCCTAATTTTATAAGTCCTAAACATTCCATTGAAATGCTTTTACACAATCAGTTTATACGAATTACTTTTTGATTCAAAAGTTAACATGGTTGTAACTGTTTTAATAGATTTTGTACTTATTTTTATATAAACAATGCACTTAGAGATGCTTACAATTTATAAATCCCTTTTACAGACCCATACGTTTTAAAGACAAGATAGATATTGTATAAATGTTGCTTTTGTAAGTCAGTAGACAAAGTGGAGTGCTCCCTGCTGTGTGTTCATCTCCCTCTGCCAGCTCAGTCATTTGTTTGTTCTTTTCACTATGGATTCTTCTGAAAGATTAAAATGGCCTTCTGGGAAATGGAGTTTACAAAAAGCTAATATGTCAGGCAGAGTTATTAGACACTGACATCTCTTCTGAGCAGAGGTCTCCGGGTTTTATGGATCAGACAGTGAGTGCACAGAAGGTTTAACTTGTTTTTTGCAGTGTGAAATAAAAACTCAAACCCCTGTTGCTTTTAGTACACTTTAAAGATGTAGTAGAAGCTGAGAGACAATTATAGCACTTTTTAGAATATGTGTAAGTACAAAAAGGTGAAAAGAGCATAGCTTTACTCAGAAAAAGTTGCACATCCTGGAATAGTATTAGTCATGGAACATATTAGAGCCCACCAAGATAGCTATCAATCATAATCATTTATCTAGAATGCGGCAGGTTTTTGTGTTGATTCTGGGATTGGTTGTCTATTTTTTCAAATTGCTTCAATCCAGAGCATGTTTGTTTTAGGCATGCTGGTCCAGCCTCCTGATTTTTCAACATTTAGCAATTTTATTTAATGTAGCAATTAGTGTCTATAACACCATAATGCCAAGATACCTTATAAGCTAAAGGCAGTTGCCAGCCTCAAACCTTATGGAGGAATTCCAGTATTATATGAAGACACAGTGGTGCCAAGAAAATGGGGTTTGTAAGTCACTACATGTTGTCGACACGCACAACAATGAGGACAAAGAATACGCTGAATGATGTGGAATACTGGGAGCCATTCACTGCTTGATGACAGAATTCTCAGTTAAAACTGATAACGTTCTCTTTGCAATCCGCAACATTAGGACTGATCTGACTAAATGTCCTTACAGATTAGCGCTAGAAGAAGAACAAATTTCAAATACAGAAGACACCATGGAAGCCCTCAAAGCCACAGTCAGTTTTAATAAAAGTAGTAACTAGTGCCTGTAATTAGCACATAAGATAAAGGCTACGCAGTTTATATTTCTTAATTTTATTATTACGCTGGACAAGTATTTACAGAAATTTGGGGAACTGCAATAGTTTGTCATTGTATGCTCAGATGTAACCCTCATTTGACCAAGTGGGGTAAAGCCTGACCCTGGGCATATATTTTTTGTTATTTTATTGATTTTTCATGACTTTGTCAGTCAACTTGTTGCTACGACTTCATATAGTTGTTTTTGGTTTCTGATGTCATTTTAACATTTTATAAACAGCAAAGTAACAGTGTCACTAAAGACCCCAGTCTAAAGAATCTGTCTTCTATTGTTATCACTTTAATTAGTTTTTCTTTAACAAAACATCAGTATTAGATTTTTGCCAAATTAAACCACATTAGAATGAAGAGCGGCGAAGGAGCTTTGTTCATGTTAGTGTGGATTGTTCCTGACATAAAGCATGCAGTTTTTTATTATTTCTATTATTTCTTTGTTTGTTTTTTACAGGTTTTTATTCATGGGGTATAAAATGACCCCACTCAGTAATCTATGTATGTAAAACAGTTAACCCCCTTTTATATAGGACAAGCTTGGCAGCACTGTAGCACCACATAAACTGTATACATGTATAGTGCAGTACAGTGATTGAGAGTTTATGACCTAGGGAGAGGTTCTACACTGTTAAATGTCTAGAATGTCAGAATGCCCCAGAAATAAGCTACATTGTATTTTAGCATCTAACATATTGGAAGGATTGCGTCTATATGAGGGCACTGGCTCAATAAATTATGCAACATACGCCGTTCTGGAAGCCCATTGTGTATTTTCAGTTTTGACCCTCTGAGGCTGCTGTAGTTTGACTCCTGCCCCTCTGAGGCTGCAGTATAGTTTTTGTGAGTTAAACCGCAGAGGCAGAAGATGAGCTGTCAGGAAAAATTCCAAGTGATAGGTACACATAACATAAGCCCTGAATTCTTCGAAAGTTAGAAACAACACTGGCTTTTCCCTTCTGCCATTGCTGCAGAAAGTCATCTTACTCTCAATTTATTAGTGCTTGGGACCGGCACAAGGAGTACTCTGGCTTGTAATAATTCATGGCTGGATCAGCCACAATATAATATAATCCATGACTGTAATGAGAGAGTGGTATTACGAATTGTTGCAAAAATGGGGTGGAAATGTCTTTAAAAGATCTGGGAAAATTGTGCGAGGCATTTTTATTCACAGTTAATTTGGCAATTGTGCACATTTAGCTGTTAGAGACCGGGCATACCTACTCTAGCATGAAAAGCATCGAGACAATCACTGTTCTGATTCTGAGCATGTCTCCTTGAAGCTCTATCAGGAACTTGTGGGTTTGTTTACCTGGTGTTCAGTGCAGCGCAGACAAAATCTGATCCACGTCAAAAGGAATTTTGTTTTCCTCTTCACTTCCTTTGTCAGTTTTGGCCTTATCCCCCCCCCCCCCTCCTCAAAAAACTGATGACACATTTTAAGTGCTGAGCGTGGAGGAACGAGATTAACTTATTACTCTGTGGTCTGAAATTCTTTAAGCCGCTAAAAGGAGGACACCCTCGACGTGGCAGCCGTGAGATTGAATTAGCAGCGACGTGCTTCAGATATGGTCTATCATAAATACATGTTGTCATTTGCATACGACAAAACAATGTTCAAACGTTGATGTGACGCTGTTCCGCACCATTTGCCCGAAGCTCCCACATACATTTTATAGAGGAGCGAATGAAGGGAGCAATTATTCATGATAGGGTAAACAGAAGCAGGAGGAGGCCGATCTGTGCGCCCTGTTTGTGATGCTCTACTGTTACCGCGGCGATGTTCGGGGCGAGATGCTGTGAGATTTAAATGCATAATCAAACGGAGCTTGCTGGTCTGTTTGTGCTGACGCCTATTATCTGCATAACTGTGCTAATTGAATAATCAGTCTGGGTTAAGGGTATATAGTTGATCAGACATGGCACTGATTTTTGTGATTCATGCCTTGTGGCTTTTAAAACATTAGCTTTTTGTGAATTTTGACTATAGGTTTGAAGCTGACTTCCTATGGACTTCCCAGACCCCTACCTCACCCCCACTCCCCTGTCTGGATGAGGCCCATCTGCTGCATCCTTACAGAACTGAACCTTAATACTACATATGAGCTAATAGACTAATAGTCCTAGACACATTTGCCTGTCCGTCCTCCATAAGGTTTCTCCTTTTTTTACCACAGCTTTTTTTTTTTAGGACATTTTCCTTACCAAGAAGGAAGATCTAAGGACAGGGATGTCCTGGGTCTGTTTCATTTAGTGTAGTTATTGTTTGTGTTGATTGTGTGTTACGTCTGATTGTGTGTTTATGTTTGATTAACTGTTTGTGAAGCCCTTTGAGGCGACTGTTGTTGTAGTCGTTGTCTCTAAAAATGGCTAATCAGGCGTGATGTAATGTGTGTGTTGTCAGTGAATGGTAGGGTTGTGCGATATGGCTAAAAAAATAAAATCTCAGGTTTTTTTTTTCTGTTTTCAGCCCATTTACAGAGTTAATTCATTTTCTCCCCTTTTTAAACGTAGTTTTATTATTCTTAAATGAGATTAGTGCATAGTTTTATTATTGTGTTAAAGGTATGTACCTAACAACAGTGAAGCGGCAGCAGCAGTGTGCATTACTTTCACAGTGACATGAGTGAAGATATCAATGTTTTATAGTTTTAGTCCTTTCTGCTTCAAAAAGGCCAGGTCTATTAAATGTATAAAAGCTAATTAGCATGCATAAACAAAGTGCATAAGTTAGCTTTGCACACCACACTATGCTGGTCATTTGGCCAAACTGCTGCTTAATCAAATCAACGCAGACACCAGAGGCAATTTGGGTTAAGTGTCTTGCCCAAGGACACAACAGCAGCATGTAACGGTAGGAGCGGGATTTGAACTGCCAACCCTCTGGCTAGTGGATGAACGACTTAGTGGATGAACAGCCATCTGATCTACTGCTGGAGCATAGGCTGAAGTTGATCAGAATGCCAAATTCTTGAAATTCATGAAATGACAAAGGTCTGGACCATACTCTTTATTTTAGTTTCAGTTTTTTTAGCGACAGTGACAAGAACAAATATAAGATACAACTCATTTAAGCATCACACTGACTCTGAAACACTTTATTTAATATAAACAAATGGCATTAAAGTAAAGTAAAATGCTGTTCGACATTTTACATTTTATACAAATGCATATACATAAGGTAAAATAAAGCACATAGCTTGAAAGCTATAGAAATGAAAGCTATTATGGATAATTTGATCTAGTGATTTTACTGTTTGGCATCCGAGGTTAGCACTGCATTTGTATAAAAAACTGCTTATAGTACATGTTTTCTTAATACAGCAGGCTGAGTCACAGATAAAATTAGTATTGCTCTATTTCTATTTTAGTGTTGGGCATCTTCAGTAGACACCTATAGTCTAATTAATTAATGTTTCCCACTGCAACTCCATTCGTTCAAATACAGTATTATTTAGCAACCTATAATTTATTTGTCTCTTATTTTGATGGTGTTTTCTATATTAATAGTGCATAGATTTACTGAATAGACTTTTGTTTTTTGCCAATCAAGATGGCAAGGTCAGCAATAATATTCACATGACAGAGAGTGGGTTATAGCTACTTAGCATTATCTGTCACACAGTCAACAACACAACACACAAGTTTTGCTTCTACTTTTGTGTGGCTCTTTGTGTGCATCATTTCTGGGGACTTTAGCTTTCAGTTCAAATGTACCAAAGTCGTTTCACAATTTTAGTGGGATATTTCTCAAGTCAGATCTGAAGTCCTTTGAAAAGATATGAAAATGTGCAAATTCCATTTCCATTTGTGTGTTTGTGAGAATTCTCTGTTTAAACTTCAGCCGTGTGATCTCTCTGCAGCAGCTTTTTAGTGCTTGATTTTGCAAGTCCCATTGGTTTTTGAAGTTTCGACTTCTTGTAAAAACGGTGTTGCTTGTGGCTAATTTAGGATTTTTTTTTTAAATCTATGTTGCCACTCTGTAACAAAACACTCTTTGTCTACACATCTCTCTGCTTTGTCTGCAGCCTAGACTCGCTGATGGAGAGGGTCACATACTTTGTCAAACCAAAGAATATGTTTGGTTTTTTTTCTAAGTGCCTTAATGCCTCTTTTCTCTCTTGTTGTAAAGCAGCACTAATAGTTTCCATTAACTTCTACTTAATGTTCTTTCGACAAGCATTAAGGAAGAAAAAAATCATCTAGCGTGAGTTCAAAAGTTATTCAGCAACTTTTTCAGCAAACATTCTTCAAACAAAAAAATCGATATACAGTAATTCAAGTTATTTCATATTTAAAAATCAAGTACATTTTATGTAACTGTTATTAAAATACTATCTAATACTGCAACAAAATCTATGGCCATTTGTATGGAAAAAGCACAAGCTTTTTTGATTAAGGTCACTGGTTAAAGGTCACTTTAACTTTTCATGTCATGAGAAAGAGAGATTAGTCCTATCTTGCAATGGTAAAAATATAGTGCTTGAACCTGGGTACTTCCAGTTCTGGGTTAAATGCTTTAGCCATTAAATAATGAAAGTTATTAAATCTCACAATAGTAAAGACTAATTCTAAAACTACTTATTTGTTTCTTCATTGAAACCTTGTGGCTGGAGGTAGTATTTTAGCCCTATCTGGCAATGGTACTGAATGCTCCCCAAAGATTTCCTTGAGCCATTCTTGGCCCTTTCCTGAAAATCCCAGCATTACTTTTGAGTTATTTTACTAACAGACTGACAAACCAACAAACAAACACAAAATACTCCTATCAAAGAACTCCTATGTACTTTAAACAGTATGTACAGTAATGAGGCAATACCAGCATCTTACAAAACATAGAAGTTACTGTTGCATTCACTGAATATTAATATACTACTTTGCCCAAACAGCCCTATAATGATACATCCATTCTACTACTTTTTAGGCTATAATGTGTTGAATTTTCTGTCCAAAAGTAAAAGTTACGAGCAGTTAAGCAAAATGCAAACTTCCTCCCCAGTATTAATAATGTACACTGAGTGGGACAGACAGTGCACGAAATCCCTGAGTTTTGCAAACATGTCTGGCAGCTTAAAGATACCATCCACATATTGGCAGTATCGAACTGCACTGTAGCTGCGGTGCACAGCGTGGTGGGCGTAAGCCAGCCTCTAATCTTCAAATTGAAAACAGCAGGTCCACGTTTGCAGCTGGGTGCGTTTGCAGAGGTCCAGATTAAGATGTGAGTGACGTGTGACTCAGAGCTGATGGAATCTCAGAGTATTAGTGCAAGACGGCATGAGGTCTGTGATAACACCGGTGCTTAAACTGACATGGAATTACGAAAGCCTAACTTGAATGTTTAGGACTTACATCACTCCAGTAGAAATGATTGTGATCCTGGTATCTTTGACACATGAAATATGAGAGTGCATTTTTTCTATTTTCCCATTTTCAAGTATTTATTGAATATTGCTTAGGTACAGTAGGCCTAAGTAATGAAAAATATTCAAATTGTGGTAGTACTTTTTCTTTCCTTTTGACTTTTCTCTTCTGGGGTCGCCACAGAAAATCGTCTGGCCCCAAACAATGAGTGATTTTCCACATTGATTTGGCACAAATATTACATCGGATGCCCATCCTGATTCAACCCCCTTTATTCATCAGGGCTTGGGAGAGGTTCACTAGCTTGTGGCCCCTTGTGGTTGAATTAAGGGTGTGGCAGTACTGACAGAGGATTTGTTTCAAGCATTTTACTGTTATTAATGCAAACAACATGGCCGTCCTCTGATTGGATCAAATTGTTTACTCACAGTTCACCCAAACAATCACTAGCTAGGTCTACATCTGAAGTACCTGCCATTTGCAAACTTTTTTTTATGAAAGTCCTCCCAGATGGCTCTGTGTAACACAGAAGCATCTTGCAAGCCTGGTTAACAGAGTATTGATACAGTCAGCATTGTGTCATAGTTGGGGCATGGTCTGGCATGGGACAAAGCAAACAGTTTGTCCCGCTGGGAAACACTGCTTTTTCAAAAAAATTTCAGACTTTTCAGTCAGCGAATTATTCACATATTAAAGGTGCTATGAGCAGTATCTATTTCTTATATTTCATAAGAATTACCCAAATGTGAACCAAAATATGAGGTAAAATATAAGGTTATTTATTTATTAGGTTATTTACATAATAGCCAATTTGTTTTTGTTTACATTTTTTGTTTTGATTCTAAAACTGCATCGCCGAGCGTCCAATCAGAAAAGAGACCATTGTTTTATTTTAGACTGCAGTACCGTTTTCAAACCAGTGTGAGCGCATGCTGCTTACAGTACCTTTAAGTAATCACACAAGTACAAATGGAGTCTTTTTCAGTGTTATGACATGAAAAAGAACACTAGATTAGAAAATTAAATGGATTATTGTCCGTATATTAAAAGACTGAACAATCTGACTATGGCCTGATGTGACATCTCTACAGATACTGTATATATTCTACTGTATATTTGAAGGCTGTTTGATAAAACTCGCTCAGAAAAGCATGGCTTATGGACTGACTTCTGCATAGAGTCAGTGTAAATATAGGGAGTTGGAGCTTAGGCAGTTCCATAAAGACTGTCTGGGCTTACTGCCACTGAATGCACTGTGCATCAGTAACCTGTGACGGTCGAGCCATAATTCAGTCAAGCTTCAACTAATTTAACAATGGAAAATTTATGTTTACATTAAATATGATGAATTAAACTCACCATATGTTTATACTAGGGAAAGCTACCTGTCAGTGTTAATGTTATTTAGTTTAGCATGTTATAGGCAGCTAACGTTAGCTAGCATTTACTGCACAGATTTGGACTGTTGGACCACTTTGTCCTCCAATATGTCTCTGTGTCTTTATTAGGTGAAATATAAATCCAGCATTTGTTAAACCAAAGGCAACATAGAAACTTCTCGGCATTGTCCTCGGCAATGTCGGAAGTGACGTTTTATGTGTTCCCACAGTTCTCAACTGTGGCTTTTGTGACATTAAAATATATATTTTCAATTTACAAGCAATAGCTGAAATTCGGTTGCATAACACAAAGTGTGTTGCTGCCTTTGGCTTTCTTTCCTGTCATACCTTTCCATTGGAAAAACCTAAGTATTTTATAACAGTGAAAAAGTTTCTAAAAAGGGTTTTCACAAAATGTTATGAATTGTTGTTTTTGTGTGCCTCAGCAGTGAAGTCAGACCAGCTCCAGACGATCAAACGGGAGCTGACTCAGATCAAGATGAAGATCGACTCCTTGCTGGGACGACTGGAGAAGATCGAGAAGCAGCAGCGGGCCGAGAGCGGTGAGTGAGCAGCGGAAATGTGCGGAAATTAAGAGCTGCCCATAAGTCTCTGTGACACGGCATGAGATAAGGGAGGCAGGCCACTCCGTCACGGTGGCAGACAGGTGTCAAAGCTGCGCTGCCTCACTTCATATCACGGGTCTATACAGATGCCCTACAACGGGACAGGCGTCCACCCAAGGTCAGGCAGACTTCATTGCACAAAGCGGTTGTTAGAGTTTTTAACAAGCGTGCAGTGTGTTATTCAAGGACTGTTTGGGCTCTTGACAGCTCTGCGCCAAATAAATCACTGCGAGTCTTGATCCTCCTCCAGGCGAAGTGTTGTGTGGTTTGTTAGCAGAAAGACTAAAAACTGAATCTGATCGGGGAGAAAATATAGCTCTGCTGAGACAATGGTGCGCAGGGATGGATTATAATATGAAGACAAAATCTTCTGAAGAATGAGTTTAAATTAACACTGATCCCACAAATTAAAAGCTTAAATCTTTTTTTAGCTTCCTTCATACGTCTGGAGAAAATGGGGGTGTTTTAGTTTATTTCAATTCAATTTTATTTCCTACAGCTCAGTAACAACAAATAATGACTCAAAGGGCCAAGGGAAAAAGGGAGGAGAATGCACTCCCAAGATGGACAGGCTGTGAAAGGCAAAGTTGACAAGACAGCAACATATTCACATAGCTCAGTTTATAAACATAAATAAATATTAGACCATTATATACAGAGGGATGGAACAGTTCCATTCAACTAAGGAAGAGGAGCTAGGGTCAGGGTGGGTGCAACAGACAGAGGAACAACTTGTGAACAGAAGTAATTAAAGATAAAAATGAATAATGTTAACAAACTGAAGTAATAGTAAGGGGACAGAATCAGAGAAAAGAAGATTATTGCATTATATCACTTTAGGAGTTAGGAGAGCTCACGTAGAGTTGATTATCCTTAAAAATAAACTGTCAAGATTTTAATCCTTACATAAACAGTAGCGACTGCCTCTGTGTGCTGGGAGCTGATTCATTAAAAACAGGAGTTGATAACTGCCATGGTAGTATTAGAACCCCGGGAAACACTAGCAACCCTGCATTTGAGAACATACAGATTAGAGATGTCAGGAGTAACAGATTATTTTCTATACTTCCTATAGGATAGTAGTAAGATTTTTAGAAGATAAGGTTGTTTTTCAGTCCTTAATACATGTTCATAAGTTCCTTCAGGCTACTCAATACTATTAAAAAGGAATAAAAAATGTTGCAATTTGGGGAAATATGTGAAGCATGCATTTAATAAAAATGCTCAGTGTTTCATTTTGTGGTCAATACAAAAGAAAATTATGTGGTCCAAAATCATGAAAATCATAAAATCACAATATTTCATCTCATAATTGAGACACAAAAATTGACATTGTGACATAAGTAATACAGATGCAGCACTATCAGGTCTCTAAGATAGATCCTTTATACGTGAGGACTTTGAACATTATATTTAAAGTATACACAGCTGTAATTCCAAACAAACAGTAAGAGGTACATGGTTTTGTCTAAAGCTTTTTTTGGCCTGCAATTTCCTTTGTGGAATTGGTTAGATGTTCCTTATTTGACAATCAGCTTACATTATTCACAGAGCCACTAATTAGAGTATAGCATGCTTTTACAGAAGAAAAAATTTGCAAAGTAAGTTAAGTTTTCATCCTATTTTTACTTTTTTACTTGTATAAAGATGATACCAATCAACTGCTTTTTTGAGCGGAGAAGTGTAAACGTGTTAAAGCCATGTGTGAAAGCTTTCCTGGTTTCGTCTGAATCCTGGACATCCATATAAATAAACTTACTGAGAATAGACATCCTGCCATCATCTGACGTCTGCACAGTGTCCCAAAACTTTCATTCCCTCAGGATGTTCTGGTCTACTGCTTGTCTCCGAACTCAAACATCCACACAGTCCTGACATGTGGACACTTTTCGACTGGGAAGGAGCAGTGTGCCTTAAAATAGAAGCGTAGAAAGTCATATAGTGTCAGTAGCACAGCGAGCAGAGACAGATGGCAGCGATGGCCACTTGGAGCCTTGTTTAGGTCAGGCCCCTCGTGTGTGGACTGTCAGCTCCTGCCCAGAGGGGGACGTGTGGTTAAATGACCCCCAGTGATATTTGTCCTACACTATCAGAGAAGAAAGTTCACTGGTCATGCAAGAAATACATAGAGATGAAAAATGCTGGTTATTCATTAAATTGGTTACAACATAAATGGTGATAGTACAAAAGTAAGTTGGAGCAGACCTCTGGCAGACTGTGCTTGGGAAAATGGTAAAACTGGGGAAAATGTCACAGCACTGGCAGTAGTAGAAGAAATGTGATCCAAAGCTAATATTATGACTAAAATAAATTCTTCCAAGACAATATCATGAAAAAGTGCTGGAAAATAACTTGGAAGATCTGTGTTTCATATCAAGTTTGGTACTTAAGCAACTAGTATGCCAATATTTATCCGGAATAGTTGGAAATGAGAAGTCGAATTGTTTAGAAAACTAAAATGATTTCTATAGTTTTGTAACACCCACTCTATATTTTGCCCCAAAGGTGGAGTTTCTTAGGGGCCATTTAGATGACAATGTGTTTTGCCGAATCCGCAAATGTTCGATTGTGTTTGGCCTTTTGTTTACACAAGGACAGGGTTTCCATTTTGTGAACCTGCAAATTTTTGGAAACACTTGAGAAGGTGTGTTGGTCTCACAGCGGGCAGCCGCTCAGAGCCCCTCCGCACTCAAGTAACCTGGAAAAACGAATCCTCACTGAAAACGATGACCTATCAGCCCCAACCTGAACAGTGACTGGTTGTCTGTCGGCCGTAACTACAAGGCTTTTATGCCTCATATGTTCATATTTAGTCAAGTAAATGTCAGTAATATTTTTATAAGTACTTACTTTTACCTAGGACTTTATTAGCATGGCTCCAGAAAGCCTAAAGTTATTAGGAAGTTGCAGACCGAAGCTATGATTTCCTCTGCTGTTTACTCGCTGTATGATGTAGTGCATTTGCTGGACCAATACGTGTACTATCTAGTTTATCCAAACCAACTCTTGTTTTCTTTACACCTCAGCGTATCTGTATAAATGCAAAGCAAAAGGAGTTGTTGCTGTTGTGTATTCTTGGCCTGCGTAGTCATGTAAACGGCCCCTTAGAAGGTGTAATGCCATTTCCAAACCTCCAAGTCTGAAGTTATGACGTTATCTCTGTCTGCTATCATACTTCTTTTTTTTTTGTTGTTGTTGTACAAAACAATTGTCTGGTCTCTGCATTTGATTTCCAGGAGGTAGGATCAACTAAAAAATAACAATATAAAGCCTGCCTAACCTTAAATAAATGGTACGAATTGGTCCAACAGGATCTCTCAAATGAAAGACACATGAAGGGAGATGATCCTCAACCTATTTCACTCACAAAATGGTTAATGGGATATCTGCAGTTTATTCTTATGGACGTTTGTGAGTTCAGACGTTAAGATTTCGGCAGTTCCGGTTATGTTGACTTTTGTTACACATTAACAATGCACAATTCAGCTTTAATGTGTAAGTTTGCCTGAATTCATTAAATTGATGTCACTTTCATATGATGTGTTAACTTAGTGTGAACAGTTGTAAAGTCATTCATGTCTAATAAGTTGAACAAGTCGTTTCAAGGGGATAACAGAATGGCCCTAAGTATATTCTTCACTCTGTCTGTCAGAAGCTCAGAGGAAGTACGAGGACAACTGCGACTCCCTGCACGAGGAGTCTGTGTCTGAGACAGCGGAGAACTCTGGGGAGGAGGCCGGGGAGGTGGCCCTGGAAGCCGAGGCCGGAGAGATGACCGACGGCGGGGAGGATGACTACGACGAGGAGGGCTCCCACCATCTGGTACGGGCCAATACACCACACACTGCACTGTGACAGGCCCGACAAAGAGACAGAAAAGACTCCAGTGGCCCGGCAGTCTTCACCTTCTCAAAGTTAATAGTACAGAATTATTCATGACCGGAGATCTGAGAGGCAATACATGAGTGAACGGTGAGGACGCATAGACTGACAGTTACTCCCAAATGCAGGCCCACACACACCTACACACACCTACACACACATTTATATATATACCATAGATCCTATAATTAAAGCAGGAGACACACAGAAGGTTATTTCATGTCAGAGCTGATGAAAAGGTCTGCACAGATCCAATCATTAAAGCTAATCCGCAAAGGAGATCCAATTATTTTTATTGTCATTTATTCATTTGACGAACTAAATTATTCATACCTTTTAATGACTTGACTTGAGAAAGTAGCGAGGAGCTGGTTTTGCACTTTACCAAAGTCCAAGGTGAAACAGCTTCATCAACGATCTGTCTGCAGCTACATTTACATCACATTATGCACCACAGAGAACAAGGCTACTGGTTTTTGAATCAAGAACTCTAGACCAGCTCTCTCTCCAAATGGTCACACTAGTGCTACTTTTTAGTGTCGTGTGATGTTGCAAAGACAAAATTGACCCCGTCTTGTAATGGCACAAAATCATTTGAAAAACTTGTGGATCCACCCAACACTAATCATTTGTTCATTGGATTACTTTGTTAAAAAAAAAAAAAAAAAAAAAATACAACCAAAATACAGTATATATTCATTGGCAGGGATGACTAGAAGCACTCAGAGAAAGTAGACCTCCACCAAGGCATTACAGCTCCATTCTGGTTTTCTTTAGTCGTGCCACCCTCAAATTTATACTCCTAGACCACAAAAACCTAGCCATTATGAATCATGTAATTGATTTCTGAATCTAGAAGAGAGATTCAGATCAACAACAAAAACAAATCACTATGGGTCATTACTGAAAATGTCATCAAAAGGTAATGGACTGTAATTTTTTTTCCTGTTATTTTGCTGACAAAATAACAAATGGATGCCAGTGAAAACAAGACGTCCTAATAGCTGACTGCTGAAGTATGATTCTCGCTGCCTAATTTAGAGACAGTACATATTTCTACTTTACTGAGTGGCTTTATATAAAGATGAGACACAAGCCTTTACCGACAGCTCAGTCCACACTCACTATTCATTTACAATGGGCAGATTTGTGTCACATATGGAGTGTTAAGGCCAGGGGTCTGCAACTTACCAGATTTCTAATCAGTCTGTGCATGCAACTCCATGTACAAGCAAGGCAAAAGCAGTTTATTGTAACATATACCAGAAAACAGGGAAAATGTTTTATTTTACATTGACAAGATGATGCAGATGCAGGTTGTTTTATAGTCATCTACTTAGTCCTTTATTGACTTTACATAACCAGATGTCAGATAGCCAAGGAGCCGTTAGAGCAAGGCTGCATGTGGCTCTAAAAACCGTACCACCATTGCAGCCATACCACCGCGTCTGATTAAGATCATGACCTTGCTGTGACATGACTTTTTTTTGTCATTCTTTTCCTGCAGGAGTAAGCATAGACAGTGTTTTACTATAGAATTAGATTAGCTGCCTGATAAACAATAAATCAGTAAGATAACAGTAGAATTCAAGTGTGTTGTCATAGTCCATATTAAAGACCATTTTAGTGTTAGTAAACAGAATGGCTGCTTTATGAAAAATCAGAATGGTTTTGACAAATTGCAACCAATCAACCACATGTAAGCATCATCAGAGCCTGGTTAGAAAACATTAAGTGTACTGACGTTTAGCCATTCTATTAATGCAATTTCCCCACTTACGGACTAAGAAAGGTTTTCTCATGTTAAGTTAACAACAACCATTTATTCCAACTTTCTAAAAATGTCTAAATTAATATTTTTATGTTGCGCCCTCATAAAAATGAATGGGATAAAATGCTAATCCTGGTACCAAGCTGTAGAAGAGTCCATAGCACTGTGATATTAGTGAGTAACTGAGAAAGTGAACATGTTTTGCATGTAATGCATTTCAAAAAATGTTGTGACGCGACAGGAATGAATGAGTGCACTGAAAAGAAAAAATATATATAAGAAACCCAAGAAAGAAACTGAAAAATTGCAATAGCTCTGTTTTTAGTATGCAGTCTATAATGTGATATTTCTCAAGGACTGTTCTTTTTTTAAATTCATGTTCTTTAACATATTCCTCCATCACATTTCTATTAGTAAAAGTTCATCTTAAAAGTTTCTCACAGACCTTTCTTGGTCAGGGGTAACCATAATAAGATGAAATTAATCACTAGATTCATCCCTCGACTTCTCTGTGGAATGTCTGGCCTTTTAAGTCGTGGAAGAGAGCTCTTGTTTAATTAAAGGTTACATACCTCATGCTGTGTGCTTAAACACCCACTGAGTTTCACATTATCTGACTGTTAAAACATTTTTCACATTTCACTCCAAGAATCATTTAAACCATGTGACCTCTTTATTTTATTTCACACCTGGCCAGAGCTGTGACACTGAATCAATTACCCCGGGCTTCACGCTGCTTCAGATATTCACTAAGTCTATACTTGACCACGCTTTCTCTATTAAGGTACATGTTTTAACCTTTAGCAGCTAAGCTAAATAGCTGGTGTCCTAGCTAATATAATAGACGATTTATTTATTTTTTTCCCTTTCAGATAGCTTTATCTATTCAAGTCATCCTCATAGCAATACAAAAGGAGTGAGTGCATTGATCAAATAAAACCCTATATACACACATTAATACACATACTTCAACATAACTTTTTTATGCCATATACTCTTAAGGATAACTTTGTAAGATAATAATACTGTCTCATAGCACTACAATGGGAGTAAGTGCATTGTTAGAATTAGCATGGCTTGTAGATTTAATAACACATGCCACACTTAAATGCAATTTCTGTGTGATATCTTTAATGGTAGCTGTATGCATTAGATATTTTATGGGAGTGAGTGCACTGAAAACCGTGCTTAATGTTAATGACGTGTTGTTTTGTCATATTTTGACTATGAAGGTAACAGACTGTGCTTTGCTAGCTCATAATTTATTCAACTTGATGTGCGTGCAAAACTAGCTGCTATTTGCTCAATAGCCAGACTATAAAGAATACAGATACAGTAACTCTTACAGAAAAAATCTGTATATTAAAAGATCAATGGCCCATTGGAGGCTAATCAGCTATGGGGTAACTCATGACCATAAAATGATTAATTTAGCTATAAATACGTATCTGAAACTTGTTAAAAGGCAAAGTTACAGATGTATTTTGCTGAATTTTCAAGTTTTAGATAATCTTTTTGATAGAAATTAATCATGTGATTGTCATGAGTTATCACTCAGCTGATTAGTCTCTGTCAAGCTTTTAAACTCTTAATATACGCGTTTTTTGATAAGTCAATGGAGAAAATGAATACGAAATTTACTTCCAGAACTGGTCACTGTTGAGCTCCATGGTCCATAATATAGAACCATGATAGGAGTAAGCAACTCATAAAGTAAAAAGTAAACATTGGCAGATTAGCTGCTGCTATTTAAACATTCATTCATTCATCTTCAGTTAGTCACAGGGCTGACACAGACATACACTGACAGACAACCATTCACACTCACATTCATCCACTAGGGGCAATTTAGAGTCACCACTTCACCAGTACCCAGAGAGAACCCACAGTAACATGGGGAGGACATAAAGATTGAGCATCGGCCAGCATTTTAGGATAATGATGGGAGTGAGTGCATTGAAAAAAATGAAACAATGACAGAATTTTACCACACAATCAGACATGCTAGCTCAAACTGTGTTAATTCTACAAAGTAATGTTTGCAAAACTATCTATTTGCTCAATAAACTCATCGAGACAGATTATAAAGGTGCTTGTAGATAACTAGGATTATATAGTCAAGTTACAAACCACATGCTCTAAGCTTTGTGTTACCCAGCCGTTCAAACATATTCCAGGGCTTTTTCTGTAGGAATCATTTAAACTGTGTGACCTCTGTATTTTTTTCCACTCCTAGCTGTATTTCACGAAGCAGTTGCGACACTGAAGCATTTACCTCGACCTTCACGCCACTTCAGCCCAGCCCATGCTTTTGACCATGCTTTCTCTATTAAGCCATATTTATTAGCCATTTAGCAGCTAAGCGCCACTATGTCCATCCCCTCCCGCTAATGGAGGAGATTATTTTTCTGAGAAGCGTTTGGTGAGATTTATTTTTCTCCTGAAGGTCACATTGATCACAGATTGCGATAATGTACGACAAACAGTGCTCTGCTCGGTGCCACGGCTGCTCTTGTTCAGCATATATCAGCGCTGACCTTTGGGAGAGATTAAATACAACCGGAGTGTGCAAAAAACTGCTGGCTCATAGCGGCAAGCCTTAACCTTAACTCTTGTGTTGTGTTTTGCAGATAGAAAACCACGTATCGGACATTGACAACTGAAATCAGGTAAGGACTGTGTGTTTGTCTGGAGTTCTGTGAGTTCTTTAAGCTCTAGGTCAAACTAACTTACTGAGTGTTTCACTGTGAAGCAATTCAAAGACCAAGGACATCAGTGATTGACAAGATTTTAATTAAAGTTAAAATTTTATGTTTAAAAGAGATGCTGCATGCTGCAAAACAACTGAGTATTTAGTAAAATAGAAATGAAAGTTGTGACTGTGTCATGAAGGTCAGACGTTCGGTTTCTCAATGTGGAGCCAAATGTTCAACTCAGACGCAATTTGTGCTGGTCTCAGGTCATGATAAATAGTTGTGTCAAGAAGGGCATCTGGATTAAAAATCTAAAATATGTGAATAATTGGCTGTGGTGACCTCTGAAAAAAAGGCAGGGACTGAAAAGAATTTGAAATATTTTGAGAATTAGGGACAAGAAGTTGGTATTGACAACACGTTCCATTCTTCTGTTTTGTTTTTTCCACTTCACATCAAACCCTGTGATTCACATACTGATTTAGCATATAGGTTTTACTTCAGATGCCCTTCCTGACGCAACCCTGTCCATTTGGCTGTGCTTGGAACCTGGCAAAAAAGTACACTTGTTTGTGAGTCTTTATGTCTGGATTAGACTACTTTTCATACTACTACTGCTACTACTGCTGCTGCTACTACCATTACATTAGTATAGTTTTTTTTTTTTTTTTTTTTTTTTTGGATGCCCTTTCTGTCGCAACCCTCTCCATTCATCCAGGCATGGTACTGGCACTAAGAGTACCCTGGTTAGTGTCAGATTGAGGCTGGATATAATTGACAACATGCTGGTGATATTTCACGTCATATAGAGTTAAAATGGCACTTGCCGATTTTCAATATGTTATATTTTTGCTTTGTTTAATTGTTTCATAGCAGATGCTGCTCCCCTGCATAAAACTCCCTGTCTGCCAAGCCCGCCAGTATTTGTAAAGAGGCAGTGAAACAGAGAGAGATTTCTGCTCTTTGAAGGCTCTTGCACAAGATACAAAAATGCCATGGCTTGCGCTTTTCATCCAGCGCCTTAAATCTCCTTCTCATTAAGGCTGTAACCATTGAACTTTACAACTGCAAACATCCGTTAATCATCACCAAAGCCATAAGCTCCATGACATTTGGACGGCGGGCTTCAGCAAGGGCCAGCTAATGTCCCAATCTGACAAAGGGGGGCCGTAATGGCTTTCCAATGGTCCAGAACTGCCCATAAACAACATTCATCTAATTGAAGCAGTGAGGATGAGAGGCCTAAGGTAAAGAGTTCCCTGCCAGCGGGCTCTCAGGGCGTGGGTAATGATGCAGCCACAGCATCCGTTAGCTCCAGCTTCTCCTCAGTGGGGGTTAGCGGCGCTTATGAATTACATGATGTAAGGCTGAGTTAAGTTCCGGACAGTTCACTTGGGGAGAGAAATTGGCACATCCTTTAGGGTACAAGTCTGTGTTTTAATAGGGTCTTTTTTTAATTAAAGTCTAAAAAAAAAATCAAAGAGTGGAATTTTTTAGTATATAGCTCTGGGACATGATGGCACATAACCCCGATTTCAGCCATTTGTGAAATGTTTCAACATCTGTATGGGCCTAGATTTAATGATTGCCACAGTTTGGGGGAAATTTGTGGTAACATGCTCCACCAGAAGCCCTCTTTGACTGCGCACTGTTTAAAAAAGCAGAATATAGAGCAAAAATACAATTGTTGTAAGCTTTTATCTAGCACTCAAGAATCCTGCTACTCCCACACACAGTTTCACTTTATTAACATACATTATGGACAACATTATTGTATACATGCAGAGGCTTCCTGCAAAAGTTTCCAAACTCACAAAAGTCCATCTTGTCAGGTTCTCGCTGATTTGTTTGGGTCCACACTGGTGGGTCTTCAGGCCAAAGGTGTGTACTGTCACAGGTGGGTCAACTTTAGCTTTGCTGACAGCAAGAAGCACTTTTAGCGATACTTGTTATCATCATCATCGACATTGAAAAAAATATCATGCTGTTATACATTTAAAAACAGCAAAAACCTTCTAACAATGTTGTTATTATATTGTATCATAGTGGTTTGGTTATTCTACTGAAAGTCCCTACAACTTACTGATGTTTTTAACAGGAGACATTCTAGATAACATAACTCTATCGTAATATAAATCTGCCTTTTGCCAGGTTAGAGATCAGCATTCTGGCCAAAACTCTACACTACTGTGAAATTATGTACATGAGGATATCACAGCGCTGTTTGCTGGACAAAAACAGTTTACAATCATTTTCTTCATATTTCAGCGTTGTCATGTCAATCCAGATTGCAGGCGGCATGGCTATTGCGTTTCCTGACCAATGTGTCATGTAAACAGGCTCATTTTATTTGATTCAGTCAAAGAAATTAATGGTTAATGGTTAAAAATGACTCATTATTCAGTCACTTATATCTTTTTGTGTTATGTTGTTCACAAACAAAACAGCTCCTCACTGGCGGGGGCGTACAAGCAAGTGATGCTCACCTTAAAAGACCGTATTGACACAAACACAGTGCCTGCTACATATGGACTTTCTTATAATTAAACACTCTCAGACTTCAGCCTAAGCACATTTACACTCCTTAGACAACATCAAGATAAAGCTGGCTCCATTGACAAGACTCTGGCACTAATTCCTTTAACAATCAATGCACAGTACATAAACATTAGCAGTGTAGTGTACTGTAATGTAAGATCAGTCTTGTTGAGATACATTAGAAGACCACTTTTAGAAAATCCTTGTCCTTATTGTGAGGTCAAACACATTATGTAGTCTGTTCTGGTCACGGGCAGTGGCCACATTACTGAGAGGCTTTATTAGTTATAACTAATACAGTATTGTCAAATAATAACTGTAGCTGATATGGCAGTTTTAAAGAACTGCAGAAACATCAAATAGAACAAATTCTTGGAAAGCCACTTGTATTTTCTTCAAGTTATTCAAAAATCAATTTACCTAAAAGTGAATTTACTTCTCCCAAGTAACCTTTCACACCAAATACTACCTCAGAAAGTATTTGACTTTCAAAGTGTCCAACATCTTTAGTGTACTAAAATGAGCCTAAATCTAGACTAATCTGGCTCAACCAGGACTACAACAGGGTTAAACCAAGTCTAAAACAGGACCAAACCAAGACAAATTCAGGATTAAACCAGGACATTAGGATAGTATCACTATTAGAAGCCTGCGTACCACCAGAGAACTACTGCCTCTGGCCAACCCAGCATATCCCGGTGTTGTAAGGTTAGGATGACTCTTGGCTCCTAGTTTTTTAGGTGCACACCATCACAGGCTCATGGTTTTTAGCCGAACAAAAGTAGTAGCCTCTTGTAGTACAATATGAGTTCATGTATTAGGACACACTTTTACAAGCATTTCTTCTGTGAAAATGGATATGAATTATGAGGTGTCCCGAATAGTATTTTGGTACCTCCTTCACTGAGACCAAGAGGACATTTTCACAGTTCTTGGTTTGTACATTAAAGCTGCATTAGTTGTCAACACTGCATTAAATATAGCCACAACCTATGAGCATCTAAAGTGTAAAAAGCTACTGTAGACTGTTATTCTTTACCATCAGCATTTACCCCTGAATTTGAAGATTTGGGTACAATGGGCCTCATTCTGGCAGCTTGAGAACTTGTCATGAGTCTGTCGTAGAGTTCTCTTGGGTAGTTCTTAGAAAGGCTACCTAAGTAACTTTCTTAAGAGAATATCCACAGCTTCATGTTCCCTAATTCTGAAAAATATCTTAGAAATGTTGGAACAAATTGCCTCATTTATGAATGTTTACTTAAGAAGCTTCCCAAATGTCCCACTTATGAGAACATCTACAAAGGGTGTAAGTGGGATCTATGACATGTTCAGCCAGATTAAATCTTAACTCTTGGGGTTTGTTCTTACCAGAAGAATGTTTTCCAGTTAAGAAAACATTGGTGAATGCCAACAAACTTCATACGTAGGGCATAAGTATAAATATATGTGTAAGAATCCTTTATGAATAAGGCCCATAGAGCCTAATTTTGAAATGTTGGAACATAGAACTGTGGTAACATACGACCTAATTACAAAAAAAGTAAAATCTCACAAATGTGAAAACAATAGGGCAGTGGGAACATAGAGTTGACCATGCTCTCTAAGTGTTTCTAGTTGAAAATGCATTTGTCAAACACAATATATTGCTATGTACAGGATATTTCGCTGTAAAAAATGGAATGTGTACCCAACACGTACGTAGTACTACTCTACTCTATTGAAACTTCATATCTTCCATTAAAATAACATTTTTAAGGATGAGTCTAAAACCTTTAAGTAATCCTAATGACCATCAGCCACTTTGACCAAAATCTCTGAACCCAGATAAACAGACAAATCGCCAATGAGAACAAGCAGCAGGCAGCAGTAAACATCAGTAAACACATTTAAATGGAACCGCTCGTTCTTCAGGAAAGACTATTGCCTCGATTAGCCATTAGCCGCATCACCCAGCGTGTTGCTTCTCTGTCAATTATTACACCGATCCTTCTTCAAATCACATAAACATGGACAAGACTGGCCTGCTGGTTTTTGAATTCTGTTTGAATCGTTGCATTCTGGGAAGTCTAATGAAGCATGCAGTGTGATCCAGCCCATGCTAACCACTACATCCAACGCTATTACTCTTGTCATTAAACATAAGCAGTATCTTGTCAGTTTTCATCGACCGAAATAACGCTTCCCAAATGTTTAATTTATATGCACAGCAACTTCTCCCTCGCTTGTCTAGGCTCTAGTCGAGGAAACTTTTTTTTTTACATATATGTTTTTAAAATTCAGCAGCCAATGACATCTATTTAAAAGGCAGAAAATCCCACTTGAGAATATATGGCTCGGGGGGCCTCAGAGGATAGAAAGTCATGGATTATAGAAGCGGTCTTGAATGTCTGTACTTCCAAGATATTTCTGGGGCCATTCAAAACGGACATGCCCGGACTAATCCTCATCAGATTTACTCGTATAAAAATAGCCGCCATGTTTGGGAAAGGGGATGGTAGCATATAGTGCAATGCGGTGGCGGCTGGTGATAGAAAGTCTAGGAAGGCTGTGCCACATCATGTAACTTCAAGCAAATGTATCTAAATGTAGCTTTGCCAACTAAATCAAACCTGTTTTTCAAATTATTGTGGACGTTTTTGGCATATTGTCCATCCATCTTCTACCTACTTCTAGCAGGGGCAACACTCTAAGCAGAGATGCCTTGGCTTTCCCTCTCCCCAGACATTTTCTCCAGGCATCCCCAAGCCAGCCGAGAAATGGGGTACCTCCTGGCTCGACCCTGGGACCTTCTCCTATTGAACTAGTTTAGCTACTATTCATTGATTGTTTGTGTAAATAGTTGCCAATGTTAGAAAATGCCTTGGGCGGCAGAAGCTCAGTCGGTAGATCTGTTCGCCCACTGACCTGAAGGTTGGCGGTTCAATTTTTGCAACCAGCTTTGCATACTGTCATTGTGTCCTTGGGCAAGACACTTTACCCACCTTGTCTGTATCATTGTGTCAGTGTGGCTGTGTTTGGTGGCAATTGGAGAGGCCGTAGGTGCAGTTTGGCAGCCACGTTTCTGTCAGTCTGCCCCAGGGCCACTGAGTGTGACTGAGTGAATGAATAATGCATCAAATTGTAAAGCGACTTTTAGTGTCTAGAAAAGTGCTATGTAAGACTAATGCCTTATAATTAATTAATAGTGAAGTAATATAATAATAATGACAAGTGAATGTGAAAACGTTCATGTGCTGGGTAGGATGGGTCCTGCACCAGTTGATGCAAACATTCTACAAGAAAAGGAGGCTGCTATTGGCTATTTTAGGCTCATTTAATCACTTCATGCAGTTCCTATACCACACAGTGGATGACAGAACACACCAATAAAGGTTATTTTTATAACCTATATATAAGAGCTGATGCCAGCCCACTTCAGCCTCCTCAGAAACCACTGGATGTGGGCGGGCCTTTTTGATTTTGCTAGTATGCATATACAGTGTACATACCACATACAGACATTACGGACTTCATTTTAGATCTGTATTTTTTATGTGTCTTTCATTGAACTTTAGGGAGGGTGGTCAACTGTGTCAACTGGTGTAATGCGTTTTTACCATTTTGTCTTTTTTTTGCAGGATGGTGGACCTTGCATTCGACATGGGCGGAACTAAACCATCGTCACCTTCAAGAAACACAAAGAGGAAGTGAGATCAAATGAAACAAGTTGTTGAATCACAATGAGATGCCCAGCTGTGCAGCACAAAGCCATCTCCAGAAATTGGACTTCCATTTTAATGCATTGGCCTAAGGTTACCTCTCTTTATCTTTCTGTGCACTCTACGTACATTTCACTGCAGCCAACTGAAGGCATTAGGCCTAATCATGTTTCTGTGAGAGGCAAAGAGGGGAAACGGAGTGTAATGACCTGAAGGAACATCACCAAAATGGTTCATGCTTTTAAAATCTGCTGCAATCTCCTAAATGATTTACCAGGAAAAAGTCTGTGTGTGTCCACAGTGTGAGGTTCAGAAAGTGATTGAGGCCAAGTCTAAACTTTTTGTAAACAAACTTTTGTTTCTGAGATTTTTAGAACTTACAGATAGGGCACAGACATGAAGATCACAAAACAAGGCTATGGATGAATAAGGCAACTTGTGGTGAATTTAAATTGTTCCCAGTAAATGAGAGTCAATGGTCTGAGTCTGTCAATTTGTGTCTCCAAATGTCAGCCTTGTGACTAACTGCACATTCTCTCTCATTCTCATTCTTCTCGCCTGTGGTTAAATTATAGTGCCTATACCTGGACTAAAACTCAAAGATCTTCTAGTTCAGGGGTAAATCCGACTTCCATTGAGCCACAAAATCTCACAATGGTAAGAAAAAATCACACTAAAACAAATCAATTTTTCTTTCAGTGTGTAAAGTTAGTATCTTTGTTTTTTATCTCAAAATGCTACAGAATCCCTCTTGGATCTAAACAGTGATGTGAATCAGAACTAATAATTTCATCCTTGGCCCATTATTGAGCTTTCCTGAAATTAAAAAAATTTTGCCCACCAAGGATGGTCAGTGCTTGGAACCTCACCTGAAGTGCGTACCGTTGTTGTGCCCCTGGGCAAGACACTTCATCCACATTGCCTAATCACTTTATGACTGGTTGTGACAGGAAGGGCATCCAGTGTAAAAAAAAAAAAAAAAAAACTGCCAAATCACAGTGCAACTGGTTCACCGTGGCAACCCCTTGCGAAAAAAGGGAGCAGCCAAAAGATAAAGAATAAATAAAAAATATTAAAGCTATCAAAACTTTTACACGGGACTGTAAATGAGAGACACAAATGATAGAAAAATGTGGGACAGAGATGCAAACACTCTAGGAAAATATAGATTTTAAAAAATGACATGTGTAGACTTGGCCTCAAACAACATACCTTGTCTTGAAGCTGAACGTATTCATCACCTATGCAGCAGCTGTGAGCATAACTTTATCCGACTTTATCCATTTATCACACTAATGCCCTGTGGGGCTGTTCCATCATATACTCCAGCTCCTGCCAACTTTCAGAAAGGGCTTCCTATGGTACGAACCCAACCAGCCAACCACCCAGTGCCGCCACAGGCTTCCTGCCAGGGAGCGCGGCCATAATGTCTCAGTGCTCCCCGATCAACCAGCGTATCCCAACATGCACTGCTGCTGTTTACCGAGTAAGCCCTTTCTGCTCCTATTTTACCATATTGCGTGGAGAAGTGTGTTTGCTTGCCTTCATACATGAATAACAAGGTGATGGTACAATAGCAATGCGGTTTTGGTTGAGAAATTAACAATTAACCTCTGCATACGGTAAACATTGCCTCCCAGTGAATGATATTAGCTGGCTTGTTCTGTGTTAATTATTCATTCATTAGAGCTGAAAGTTGTTTTGACAGAGGTGGGTTTTTTTCTGTTTAGCTGTGCTTAAGGAGGAGGCTGAGCTGTTTTTGCTGCAGCTTCTATACGGTACACCAGGTGTGCATCTGCTCAATATTACACTGGGGAAGTAAAGGAAAGCCAAAAGTACACACACCAACTTGGATGTTCGCTGAAATTGAAAAGTGAGCAGAGAAAAGGTACTTTCATTTGGCTGGGGATAACAATAGATGAACATTTTAAAAACCAGAAAATAAAAAATAGACTTATCATTTTGAGTTAATTGCATGTCATCCACTGTATTATTTAGGTCTTAAAACAATCTGGTTCAAAATATTCTGTAAAAAAAAAAGTTCACTATCAGACAAAAAACATCAGATATTGCTTAATCAAGTACTGTGAAATGGTGAAGTGTCTTGCCCAAAGACACAACGACTGCCAACCTTCGGGTTAGTGGGAGTCGGGTTAGCTTCTGTCGCTCACAGAAGTATCCAAAACGTGTTAGTTAAATGATTTGCATAAACGCCCACCAGAGACGCCTGTTACAGCTGATCCTACGCTGGATGTGTAGAGGCACTTCATATGCTGCATGCCTTCAGTGTGTGCATATTTCCCTTTGCTTTCTGTTTTGGAATCTACTTGCAGTATAAATATTCCACCGCTGATTTAGTGTTGATAAGCCGTTTAGACAGACTAGCCCATTGAAGTGCTCCTCACTCCAATAAAAAACCCATTTATACTCAGCATCAGTAACCCAATGGGAAAGCAGCTCAATTAAGCCATTATTCCCTCTTCTTGGTGGCTTGAAAAATGAAAATGTCCAAAATTCATTCAGTCTCATTTGACCAAAATCACATTCCCTGCTTATCCCCAGCACACATCCTCCATTTCCTCCATGGTGCTTCTGTTACCATGGCGATATGATCACCAGAGAAGAAGTAGTGTAAAGGCACAGAAAAAAGATTTAAACATTTAAACTTTTTTTTTTATTTTTATTTTTTATTATTATTATTATTCCTGGCTTTGCTTTATCTATTCACAACACAGTTTTTATTATCACCACAAACCTAGACCAATGCATTCCTATTATGAAGTAAATACACATTTCTGGGTGGTGTGCTGCCTCAAAGTACATCAAAAAATATCCCCAAAACATAATTGAAAAAAACATGTCTGGTGAATGATGATAATGTGTAATATTTAGCACTATTTTTGTATCCGGATTTAAAACAAAAAAAAAAATCTTTCAAGGGAAACGGCTCTGCTACATGTCTGTTTTTTTGTTTGTTTTGTTTTTTGTTTTTGCTGGTAGCCTGTTATTTGATGAACAGTACGGTGATGTGTCCAATATTTAGCATTGCTTTTAACTGTTGTATTTTATCTGAAAAATGTTTACATACACTAATATTGTTTTTTTTTTTCTTTTTCTTTTTGTAAATACTGTATTCTCCTCGATGATTATTTCCAATACCAGCTAGAATAGGGAAAAAAATGAACTTTGAGTTAAAAAATGACGGTTTGTTGGAAGCCATTTTGAAGATCTGCTCGTAGGGATGTGCCACTGACAACTGTTGTATAGAAATGTACATTCTTTGTAAAGATATTTTTATCGAAAGGCATGTTTACTGTTATTTTTTAAGTTCATGTGTACAAACCCAATTCTGAAAAAGATGTGGCAGTGTGTAAAATGTACATTAAAACATTAATGCAGAATGTACAACTTACTTTTTTAGCATTATGTTGCCACAGCCCAACTTTTTTGAGATTCAAAACTGTTTTATTTATTTATTTATATATATATTTTTAATATTTTATTTACTTTTTACTTTGTATTATTTTTTTATTATTATTGTGTTGCTAATATATTATGGTTTTGTGAGATTTACAAATTATTTTCATTTTGCAGTGCCCCAACTTTTTTTAAATAGGGTTTGTGCATAACAGTAGGCTATTATTCAACTGCTGTACTGCTAATTCATTGTCATTGTACATAAGTTGTGTTCCTATGAGTCAATGTTTCTGTCAAAATTCAGCAATTCAAACGTTTTAATGATCATTTTCTTTTTGCAAATAAATATGAACTGAATATCAAATGCTCTCTGTTGTAAATATGTCCGCTCCAGTTTAAATCATAAGCATACATTTTCAGAGCAACCACTCATTTGTTCATAAAACACTATTGTGAATGCACCATGTGCCCTGTCAAAGTGACAGTTGCAAACGGCTGAATATGCACTCGGTCAAATTAGCGTCGCTCTGTGAAAGCGGTGGCCGGTCAGCTCTTGTCCTGTCATCATTAATGGAACAGCCACAATGGGCGCTCAGTGTGAGGCAGGGAGAGTCAAAACAACATTAATTAGTGACGAGAAGTCGGCTGGTTTAGAAAAGGGAGCTGTAAACAGGCTGTTACGTATCGCTGTGTGTGCACTGTATAAAAGTTGTTAAAATTCATGAAACGGACAAAAGCAACACTGATAATCTTTCTTTAAACTTTAATGTCAATAGAGCATAAGCCAACAAATTTGTACTGAAGTAAAAAATAAATAATAATGATTGATTGGCTTTATATTGCGCTTCACATTGGTTCATTATTCACTCCTCAGTCACAGTCAGTGGTGGTGAGCTACTTCTGGAGCCACAGCTGCCCTGGGACAGGCTAATGGGAGCATGGCTGCCAATCTATGCCTATTGCTCCTCCAACCACCACCAAACTCAGTCACACTCACACATTCATACATAGGCAAGGTGGGTGAAGTGTATTGCCCAAGGACACTATGACAGTATCCGACAGCAGGGATCAAACCGCCAACTTTCGGGTTAGTGGGTGAATGTCGCTACTGACTTCATTACTGCCACTGTCTGTTCTCTAAAAGTACAATACTTAGTAATTACTAGAGTAAAAGTATCACGATGATTGTAAACGCAGCTGACCCTCTGCTCAAAATTATAAATTGAGTGGATTTGCACTGTTATAAAAAAGTAGGTGCCTGTAACACTGCTGCTACCTTTGCAAGTGTGCTTTACAAATGTTGATTTGAAGATGATTGCTATTATACAAGATTCTCATTGTTACACTTGGCATCTTTCATTTAAAGATGGTATTATAAGCATTCACACCAATTTATGTACAGTATTTTTAGGACACAAGCTAAAAGTAAAAGCACTTTACAGAATTCACTTTACATGTTATATTGTTAAAATCCAATATTTCTAACTTTTAGTGTTCCTTGGGAACTTGGAACAGGCAACATAAACACACATAGTATACACATGCACGCTCACACACATTAGGATATAATATAAAGAAATAAAAGATACCTGACATGATCAGAAAAATATTAAATTACTATAGAATATTGATTACTGTTTACTCAGGTTCCAGGGGAGTGCAAGAAAACCTTTAAAAATGAGATGCAACATATCCATAACTGCTTTAGGAACAAGACCAAGTGGGTTTTCCTGGGAAGGCTAATTTTGGTCCATATGTGCCGTAGAGTTCAGTCATTGCACCAGTGACAGCTGTTGTGTTTGTTAAACAATAAACACACTCGTGCCACTGCCTATACATCTGGCCTTTTTGTTTAGTCTAAAGAAAGGCCATAATTGCAGTGTTTTTGAGTGACTAAGCAGTGCCATCCAGCTCAAATACAAATGTATCTGAAAGCTGTTTCCTGAACAAACCGTCCATATAATTGTGCTCCGAGCCTCTGCTTCTCGGAAAACTCCCAGCATGCTCCGCTGGCTGATTGCTTCCCTGATGAGGCTTTGGCTTTTTAAGTGAGTGTGAAAGTGTGCTCTTAGAGGTGCCAAGAAGCAGACAGGCAGCTGACATGAGCGTTCCTCCAGTGTCAGAAATGTGAGCGCTTACAAGGAGGATTCATATCAAACGTGGATACTTTTTTGTCCTTAGAGTCAGTAAACAGCTTCACTCACTGAAATCTGTTTGCAGAAGATTGTAATCTCCGAGTCAGTTTGGCGTGGCAGCCTTTTTCACAGTTGGATTGGATTTGGGGTCCGCACGGACATCACGGCTTTGATTGCGTACAAATGGAAAAAAGAACATTTCCACTAGTTTCTCTGCTGCTTTTTCACTGAAACCAAAACTCTTCCAAGGACAAATGTTGTGAGGCTTTTGTAGTTATTTTAAAATAAAATAAAAAATCATGATTGAACTGCTACTGCAAGGGAGCTCATGGTGTGCTTGCTTTCCACAATTTTGTGTTCATCAAAAAAATGAAAGTGTCATACTCTAAGTGCAGTACTGTGCATGCTTTAGACAGTTATTACAAATGTTGTAAGTCAAAATACTTTCAATACAAAATTGTGTTTCAAATTTGAACAAAAGACCCAATGTCATCAGAAACTAGAAACACCCAGAGAGCCTAGACCTCTGCCAAGGTGTTTTCACATAATATTTCCCATGGATATTCTACTGTCAAATATTTATTCCTGGACCACAAATTCTGATCAAAGCATCATTTCAAGGAATTACCAGATCATTTACTACTATTTATGACTTTTTCAAAAGTCAACATGAGACTTCAGCCTTATTACACGACTGACTGTAGCAGACTCACTGTCTTTGTGGGATAATCATTTCATTGCATTTTACTTTCTTCCATTAACTTTGCGTAGTCCGTCCTTGTTAAATGTCTCATGCGATTCTGGCACTGACCAGAGTCATGTGACTCTGTGTGACACAAGTGGAGACACAGAGAGGAAAGGTAAAGTCTTATTCACTGTCTGTCAGAGTCAGTAACCCTTTAATCAATTATACAAAATGTATCAGTAGCCTCTATGCAGTGCTGATGTTGATCAAATAAATATAACAATGAAAAATATTTTCACTGTCCTCCGCTCGATCCAGAGCCAAATCCACGCAGCGCAGCCTTGAGCCACAGCAGCTGTCAATCAAGCAGCGCAGCGAGCTTTGTGAGGCAATGGGATAAACACAGTGAGACTTTATGTAGTCTTTATGCAGCGTGTAAAGAATATTCCCTCACTGTAAGGATTTAAAGGGACGTGGAACAGACTGAGAAAATCAAGGAACAAGTGTTGCAGGTAAAGTCTGTCTCTTTGTTTCCTCCGCCTTCAAATCAACACTTTACTGTTGTATCTTTGTAAATGAGCCCTGCTAAAGCATTATAACTTATTTTCAATGCCTCATCTGTGCACTAAAAGCTACACTCATTGCCCCACAAAACTTTTGTACCTACTCCTCCAACATGCTAAATTTACATGCACTTTAAGCTCCAATAGTTGTGAGAAATCAAACAGTAACTGCAAAGTGATTTCATTTGCATTTTCCACACCTTGAATTTTGTGCGTTCTGGTGAGAACGCCTTGTTTTACAGATTCATTGAGTCACAGGAGCAAAATCTGCGCCGGGCTCATTTAGCTCCTGTGAGAGACGCTAAACTCATCTGCATCTGGGTTTGCTCCACTTTTAGCTCGTCTTATTCATTTAGTGAGCATGCAGACCTTTGATAAATCTGACCCTAAGTATGACACAGTAGCTGTCACTCATTCTTTATTTTGTGACTATCGCTGTGCCGTGCGTATTATGAATTATTTTGTTCAAAGCTTTTACTCAGGAGTGTGCTCTGATGTTGTCATATTTGCTCTCATGAATAAGTTAACACAGTGGTGATCCTAGTGGTGGAGGTTGCAGTTCACGCACAGGTCACATTAACTTTTGGAGTATTGCCTTGCAGACAGGTTGAACATGTGCAGGGATAAGCACAGTGATGTCACAGTGATGTGCTTGCGTGTGTGTACTCAAACAGCAAATATTTCTCTGACCTTAGGATGGCTGTCCAGTGTAATATTCACTCAAGCCCAAAACACTACACCCCGTCATCATGGGAATCATTACCAAGGCAAAAATGAAAAGTGGGGGGGTGGTTCCTGTAACCTACCCTGGCCTGTTGAGAAACTGCCTGATTTGTCTTCCTTCTCTGACACCTCTGTTGCCATCTTTTCTTGCAGACGTATCAGTCAACTTTTATTTATATAGCCCTTTACAACACACAAGGTGACAAAAGAAAACAATAAAATCATTAAACAAATAGAAATACATAAGACTATAATATAGAATAAATAAAATGTCACTTGGTGTTAAAAGCCAGTCTGAATAATTACTTTTTAAGTCTAGATTTAAAGAGACCAAAGTCTGTGATGGAGGCAGCTTGTTCCAGAGTCTGGGCCCGGCCACCCCAGTGTTTATATTTTTCTACTGGGACTTCCAAAAGGAGTTGATTTGAGGAGCTCATAGCCCTTTTTGGGTTGCGAACAGCCAATATCTCAGATAAGTAGGGTAGGGGAAGTCCGTTCAAGGCTTTAAAAACAAACAATAACATTTTAAAATCAACTCTTAAAGAAAGCAATGAAAGCCAGTGCAGTAAATAAAGAACTGGGGTGATGCGCTGATGTCTGGAAGTGCTGGTTAAAAATCTGGCTGCAGGGTTTCGCACCAGCTGGAGGCAACTGAGAGATGCCTGGGAGACGCCAACATGAAGTGCATTGCAGTTGAGAAATAACTTTACTTTGCCTAAAAGTCGTAGCTGAAAAAAAAACTAGCTTTTACCACACTGTCAATTTGTCAAATTTAAAACCATCATAAAAAATGCCCCCCTCTCCCAGATGGAAGCAATTGATTGAGCCTTACCAAAGTTTCCCTTCCAGGTTAGAGTACCTTACTAACGCCCTTGAAAGAGTCTCTGTCGCTTTCACTCCTGTATCCACTCCATAAAGGTGTTCTCACAGCAACAGATGGCCCGCTCCAAACCCCACATCTATCGCACTAAAAGGTAACGCAGTAAAGGTTAATGAGGGCCAACTTTGATGCCACAAACAATTAACCCACTGTACCAAATCCACACGCTCGGCGACTGGCACCACCGTGCACAGCTGTTCCAATTTAACCTACATGTGAAAGGAGGTAGCTGCCTGCTTAATGCACTGTATTTTATGCGTTTGTACAAAGGAGACTGAGCGTGAATCTAAAAAAGAAAAGCCAGCCATAATGATGTGCAGGAAAGTGGAACAACACTTTTAAAAGCACTACAGGGTTTTTACTTCTGCAAAATGATTTCAGCTCGGAATACATAATCATAGGTCAGCAGTTTGGTGGTACTGCTCAGAATCTGAGATAAGATTATTGACCCAAGCTTATTGTTATTGCTCAGACAACCATGAAGTATGTGAAGCACGCTAAAACAGTTAAAGTCAATGAGATATTTGGGATGATGTTGCCATGGCAATGTCCAAATCTACTATTTTATTCAATGCAAATCAAAAGCGCATTAGAGTTATGTCTCATTTAGCAGGTTTCTACAGCGTTCTAACTGAGATTTTTGGATACATGGTTTAAACCCTGCCCCAGCTCCTCATCGCGGTGGACGATTATTGCTGCTTGGGGCTATATTTAATAATCTATATTGCAACTTTTCATTGTTCATCCTTTCTGCACTTTACTCCATATTAGCAGCAGCCATAACAAGTTCATTTCTCTGCTGAGAGATTAATGATAATGATTAATGATAATTAATGTGAGATTAAAAAAGTCCAAACTCTTAATGATTTTTGTTTATGATGGGCTGTCTGCTGCAAGGAAGACGGTTGTAACCAAAAGTGAATATACTCAATTTCACAGTTACGTTTCTACGGCTCTACATACTGTTTGGGATACCTATAATGTTGTTATCTGTTGTGGACATGGTGAAGCAGGTACATGGGGGAGGGGTGGGGGGGGGGGGGTGAAGCACATTGAAGCATACCATGGACATTCAGAGGAACCAGCAGAGCAGTCTGGGCATTTGAATCAAGAATCAAGGAGACTATCGAAGGATGTCTCTCTGCTGGTCTGGAACACTTTAGACATCCATGACTGTTGCTCCCAGTTTAGCCGGTCCTAAATATTTGGTAGAAAACTGATGCCTATTCGCTTAGATAGGCTCATCACTTCTGGTTCCACAAACTCGAAAGATACACATAGACATCACAGTGATTAACTAAAATTGCTCTTTCTATTTGGAAATAAATCAAGTGAGTATTCTGGTTGTCTGCATAGAGAGATTTTAATAATACATCCAGTGAGCATCATTGGAATCTTTGACCACTTTTATTTACACAGCGAAATAAGTAATTAACTCCTGCTCCCAACTAATTTATATTCAAATTTAAATTATGAATCCATGTCACTAAAATGATGATTGAGAATAATCCATATACACACACTGTGCACCATATTTCTAAACCTGAACATATTTGCTTTATTCCAAATCTTCATTTCCCCGACTCACTGCACAAATCTTAATTACCATTTCTATTATATTAGCTCGAGGCTGCATGATGAGCATATTTTCTCAGCATCATTTGAAAAATATTGAAATAAATCCACGTCTGTTGCCAAAAGTTCTGAATGTGAAGCAGATGTAAAGCAGGGCTCCTCGTCTGTGCACTGGTCTTTAATCACAACACTAAGATTCAACACAGCGCACTGCAGTGAGGCATTAAGCACTGGGCTAGCAGTAGTCACCAGCTCATCAGCTCACCAGTGATGGAAAATTAATAGAGGAATGTGAAATATATTTTTTGTTAGAAAAAGTTACTGCAGTCAGAGAATGCAGGGGGTGTAGTGTACCTCAACTGCATAAAAGATTCAGTTTTTAGGAATTCATATGCATTAAGACATTTTTAGACGTGTGATAGTTGCCAAGTGCAGGACGCAGAATGGAAGATACCAAAGATGGGTCTACATACACTATATTGCCAAAAGTATTCACTCACCCACCCAAATAACTGAATTCAGGTGTTCTAATCACTTCCATGGTCAAGTCATGTGGTAAAGTTTGGGGATGGCCATTGTTCCAACATGACTGCACCAGTGCACAAAGCAAGGTCCATAAAGACATGGATGAGTGAGTTTGGTGTAGAAGAACTTGACTGAACCTGCACAGAGTCCTGACCTCAAACCGACACAACACCTTTGGGATGAATTAGAGCAAAGACTGCGAGCCAGGCCTTCTGTCTGACCTCACAAATGCACTTCTGGAGGAATGGTCAAAAATTCCCATAAACACTCCTAAATCTCGGGGAAAGCCTTCCCAGAAGAGTTGAAGCTGCTATAGATGCAAAGGATGGGCCAACGTTGAAACCCTATGGATTAAGAAGTAAGTCCATATGCACGTAAAGGCAGGTGAGCAAATACTTTTGGCAATTTAGTATGTATTTTGTCACATATCTTGTGTTGAGTGCATCAAAACTGTGGCATTTTGTGTTTGAAGAAAGTAGTAAAAAAGTAGCTCTTGTTATGAAAAATCAAACCAAAAAAGTCAGGTCAGTAAGGCATAATTTTAGGCATTTTTAGACATGTTTAGACAGGTAACAAAGATGGGCATTTGTGGCATACTGCATCTTGTGCATCAAGTGGCAAACGGTTGAGATAATAATAAAAATAATTATGGGTTAGGGTTACAAGCTTCTCAAAGCACTTTACATTAGTCCATTATTCATTCACTCCTCAGTCACACTTGGTGGTGCCCTGGGGCAGACTGTCAGAACTGTGTCTGCCAATCTGCACCTACGGCCTCTCCAACCACCATGAAATACAGTCACACTGACACATTCATACAAAGGCGAGGTGGGTAAAGTGTCTTGCCCAAAAACACAACAGTATGCATTGCTGGTAGCAGGGATTGAACCACTAATCTTTGGGTTAGTTGGCAAACGTCTCCACTGACATACATTGTGTACAACAAAATCATGTCTGCCAGAAAATGTGGCAAATGCAACCAAGTTTATTTATTGCTGTTTCTTGCAGCATATGCCATAATACTGCGGCATGCTCTGAAACAGGTCGCACAAAAGGGGCTACAGAGATATGGGAACATAAAGAAGTGTCCCATAATACCATAGCATATCACTATAAGATATGGTAGGAGCCAGAGAAGCTTAAATTCTGCCATATGCCTCAATATGACCATATCACTTGGTGTAGTAATAAAAACATTGATTTGTTCCACACCATCTGTAAGAGTCATGGTGTCAAGTTTTTTGTTTCACATTAAATTAAATTCTACTGATTTATCAACACTGAAAACACACCGTCTTCACAGTTTTTAGGTTGATCACATCCATCGCCAAAGAGCTTCATAATGAAAGGTGTCGCTGTGATGCTAAGGAAACATAAACCTGCATTGTAAAGGTTAATCCTTTTAAAGCCCAGGCAGAAACAGACAGACATTCAGAGAGCAGACACAGTAGCTAAGGTTGGCAAGAATGAAATGTCAAACAGTCTAAAAATAAAAAGGACAAGATGAGGAGTGCAGCGTTTATTGATCCTGATGAAGCAAGTGAAAGAACAAAAGAAAACAGAAGCTTTAAGATATGTAACATAAGCACAGTCACCTCACGCTTTAGTTTTGTGCTGTATTGCACCAGGTCCCAGAAGCTTCTCAATGTCATAACACTAATAATGACCTCCAACAATACTCCATCAAGAACACAAACATTGGGGGCTTATGCCTCTCTTGGAGTCTTCAGGACAATTAAAACAAAAATATTTTCAATAGATATGTAATGTTTCTCCAGTTTAGACTAGTACAAAAGTTGCTTCAGGGTATATCTATGACAAGATAAACATTGTACATTCATTTGAAAATATGTGTATAGCAGAAAACCACCTACTATGTCAGCAGTTAGTATTATTTTTAGAGCAATTAAGCTGGAGAGTATATTTGTCAGTGGATTAAAATGTGACGGCTCGAGTGGTTTGCAGCTCGACTAAAATACCCACAATAATGTGTTCATCGTAACCAAGAGACAATTTGTCCTGGAACACGTTTACTGGCTGATCTATTTTAGTACTTTCTACTTTTTTTCTGAAGTGCGGGAGCATTCAGGCACATTTAATTAGAAGGTACACATGCAACATACAGTATGTTGCAAAAGACAAACCACTCGGCCCTGTAGTGGGTCCGTTTTAGTTTGAAAACAATTTTTAGGCCAACACATTTAACCCTAATGGCCTGTTAAGGGAAATTTGGGTAGTTGGGGGTGCAATTATTGGGATCACTTTGGCTCTGATTGTTCCTTAGCCATGAAAATTGGTAAGAATGTGTGTTTTGCAATGAATATTGGATTTTATGTTGGTTTTTTTTTCGTAGAAATTTGTATACTGCAGACTTTTATTGAAAACACTTTTTTTGAAATCATCTTCCTTTTAATTTTTAATGTTGCTTTAGGGATAATGCCGGCAACAAAACTGAGAAAAAAACTATGACAAACTATGACATCTCAGTTGGTAGATCTGTGGCGTATATACAGGGCAACTACAGCCTGCCCTGGAATTGTGAGTTCAAGTACTGGGTTTGTAAAATGTCTCTTCCCCCTCAGCCTGATTTCTTATTACTTTCCAATCAATAAAGCCTTCAATATGGCAAACAAAAAAAACAACACTATGATCTATCACATAAATAAATGCAAAATCAGAATAAAAATATATACATTTGTTTTTAGCAATCTTTTTTTTTTTTTTTTTGGACATTGACAGGAGGGGCTCAACCCAGCAAACCAGTTTATACCAGCCACCCTTGCTGCTAATATTTTTGTAATTCACAAAATGAATCAAGTCTTTTTAATGAATTTCTGAAAATAAATAGACCATTTTGGTTATTGAAAAAAAAAACAAAAAAAACTTTGGAATCATGAAGCTGCTGAGATAATTGAGAAACAGTTTGAAACAAAACACAAAGAGCCTGTGTGTAAGTCATGTTGTTCACTTGTGTCCCTCTCAGGAGTTGTCTGTGTTTTGCGTCAACAGGCAGCAGAAAGAAAAGCAGCACTGCGTAGTAATGGCAGCACTGATAGGAAAATCCTGTTCTGATCAGAACACAAGGCTGGTGTACAGACACTGGTGTAAAAGGTGAGTCCCACAATTCCAGCAACCTGACACCATGATAAACGACAAGCCCTAAATATATGACTTGATATATATTGATTTTCAGGAAAGGTTAGTAATGGGCCAGGGAAGAAATCATTTTTTGGCTTAGATCTGGCACACAGTCAGAACCCAGAAATGTTCAAAAGCATTATGTGCATAAAATATATATACTAACATAAGGCACATAGGGTTTGGAAAAGAACAAATAATTAGTCTCACTGAGCTGTATGAACTTTATGGCTCCATATTTCTGAGCTTGAAAATCTATATCAACAACCTGACATCGGAAAATTCTTGGTAAAGTCCAACTAGGTTAAGGTAGACTTTATTGTCCCCCGTAGGGAAATTCGTTCTCTGCATTTAACCCATCCCTCAGTGCTGCTGGGGCAACCTGTCAGGAGCAGCGAGCAGCTGCAGCGCAGCCTTCTCCAGATCTTGAGCCAGGAATCTTGGTCAGGAGTAGTTAGCTGGAGGATAAGCTTACAGTGCATTGTTTTAGGTTGATGGGGGAAACCAGAGCACCCAGAGGAAACTCATTCAAACACAGGGAAAATGGGTAAACTGGGAATCAAACCCAGCACCTTCTTGCTGTGAGGTGAGAGTGCCGACCACTGAGCCACTGTGCCACCTCAACTGATTAAATAGTTCAGTTTTGTGAAGTGAAAGTGAAACTCATACAGATTTAGTGCAGTTCAGTGAAATTATTTAAGCATTATTTATTTTAATTGTTATGATTATGCCAGTATAAAATTAGAATATACATTATATACTATTACTTTTTCATAATCATCATGATTAAAGAACTGCTTGAAATATCACTTTATAATTCAGTTTTCAAATGACGTCTGGAGGGCAACACTTTCTTGGAGGCTAAGAACACTGGTTTAATGTTTCTCCACTAAACGTCAGCTGAAGCCACTGCAAAATGGGAACTCAGAAATGTCCAAACTCTGAAAAATGCAATGGAAAGCTACTTGATCCTGTATTTTCTACCTGCAGATCTGTTCCTCTAAACAAGCCCCTGTCCCTGGGGAGGACAAACAGTGCTGGCTGCCCAAACACACACATATTGGTGAACATATTTAAAGGAAAATGCCTCGCTAAGCTAACAGCAGTTTGTGCCTGTCAGTTAGTGGTATCGTATGTTGCTTTTATAACAATAAAAAGTTCTGGACTTTCCATACAATAGCTTGATGGCCTGCCCTGACTGAAAATACAAATTCACTGCGCTTTTGTTAGCTTTCATCTTCACAGCTGCGACAGGTTTTCTAGAAGTTATATGTGTTATATATGTTCCCCAATATTTGTAGTTTTAGTCCATATCATATTTTTTGCCATTTGAAGTAAAACTATGAGTGCTGAAATAAACTATTTTCCTACGATCATATATTTGTCATTGTGAGATAGGGCTAATGCCTTTGTGGAGGTCTGTGCTCCCCCAGTGCAAGTTTTACCACTGCTACTCTGGTTTAAAATTATTATTACACACATTTTGGGTCATATTTGTCAGTTTCCAACATTGCTAAGCGAGAGTTGAGAAAAAAAATACTGAAAACAATAATAACGGTTGGTGCAAAATGCCAAAAGATAAAAGCGAATTTCCCTGTAGTCTGAGATATGACTCTAGGAAGAAAGCCATCCTCATTTCTTATGCAGGCATGTGGGCCAAGTTATCCCTTTAGTTCTGCACTAATTGCTCTGAATCAATAAAACTGTTTAATTCAAAGTAAAAGTTTTTCGACACATCCAGGGCTTGTTGACCTTGGAAGGCGTCTACTGTGTATGCAGCGGTGGTGGCTACATTTAATGCTTTCAGGCTAATGAATGTGGAATGGGGAAGAGGATGGAAAGGTGAGACTGGCAGACTGGCAGACTGGCAGACTGGCAGACTGGCAGACTGGCAGACGGAGGCAATGGAAGTGTCTGGAGTGATCTCTTTTGATGCTGTCAAGTTTTGCTACATGCCCTGAGGTGTCACTCCATAATTGAATCCCCTTCCTTTGTACGACGGAAGCTTTCTGGAGAACAGCCCGAGGATGGAGACGCCAGCACCTCCGGGGTCCATAGGCCGCCACCGCCGCTGCCGATAACGCTGTGTTTATCACCGTCTGACAACACGTCCGGAGAGACAGGCCCCTAATGGAAACAGTTATTATGCATCTCAATGGGGACATTATGACATAGTAGAAAGCTCTGTCACATTATAATTAGGAGTGCTGAATGGAAAGAAAAAGAACCCTTCAGGTTTTTGTGGCTGAGTCTGTTCCAGGGCCAATTATGTTTTTCGAGAGGCCGCTGTCCATTCATACGCACACCTAAATTATTGTCATTTATTTCCCCACTGTCATAATTATCGCTCACATTGTGACAAAACTTTGAAATGCAAGCGAGTGAGATGGCTCTATACTATGTGGGAAAAATGAAGGGCGATTGTGAAGTTAGCACTTAAATGTACTATAGGAAACAATGGAAGGAAAGTGACATTTTATGCATGTTAATTACTTTGTTAGCAAACTTTTTTAACAGTTTCAGATAGACAGAAGTTTCCAAGGTACATTTTTGTGGAAAGAAAAATCTAAAGCATCTTTACTTTATTTTGGCTGCTTTTATCAGAGATCGTGTCCTTTTGGTCATGACCCATTGCTCATCCATAGGTGACAGCAGGAATGTCAAAAGTGAAAGCTTGTGCCTTGCTGCTCAGCTCCATCACCACAATGGTTCAATACATCTACAGTCAATAGAAGGGGTTCCAGGCCTCCTAAGAAAGTGGGTCTGGCTTGTTATTTTGTACAGTGTAATGAGTAGATTATGCTGGAAAAAACTGTTTAAGAGCCATGAGCTGTTTCAGACAGAATAACATTTTTCCCATTCAGCATGAACAAAAAAGCTTTGAAAGCAGATTGTTTGTGCCATTAGAGAAGAGTGGAGAAGTAGGATCCACTACAAGGTGAACGATAATGCTCTTATAATGCTTCATATGTTGCATGGTTTTCTCAGCGAATCAGGCAAATGATAAAGTGGAGATAGAGTTATCTGCACTGCCAAGGTGAACCATTAAAAGGCATACATAGAAATGATTCACTCCTTCACTGTACTTGCTACGAATGTTCATCATATTTTTTATTTTTTTTCTGACGTATCTGGGCTTAGCAGCGGAGAATCAAATGAATTTTCCTTGATCCATTCTAGCCTCATTCCGAGACCAAATTGGCTATTGATCTCCGTCTCTTTGTCTATTAAGGGAGAGCCTTGCATGCCAAAATCGGTCGGCTCCCGTGACCGCTGCCCATATCTCAATGCTGATTGATTGTGCGGCTGTGCGGGGCAAACCAAGGTTGATGGGCAAAAGGGACGGGGGATGATTGTCTGGGGTCGCACATGAGCAGTGGAGCAGGAATCCACGCAGGCTGCACCGCTTTGGCTGGCTCTGACTAACTTCCCTTGTGTGTTTTTCGGCCATCCCTTTAAATAGGAAATTGAGAGGGAGGAAGACCTTTTTTCATTCAGGGCTTGGAATCAATCCTTGCAGTGGATTGATGGGACTGCGGAAATGCAGGAAATGCTTCAGTTTTTATAATCATACTGTATAATTGTATGATTCCTTTTATGGAATTAAGTTCTAAAACCAAAAGTATTGTATGTTGGTTGCGTACAATCACCTTAAACAAATTGCAACAGGAAATATCTGTAAAAAAAACAAAAAAAAACAAGACCTTAAAACATCATATGAGATCAATGGAGGATTACATCTGTCTAAAATAGGGGTTAGAAGTTTAATGTAATCTCTAAACTTCACACTGGATGGAGTGTCTAAGCCTTAAATTGGCATGAATGGTGAACTGGCCCAGTGTGACTTTTTTTAAAGCAGAACTCAATAAACAGTTTCAGATTCCATGAGTGGTTGTGGGGCAATGTGTGGTGTCCACTAGTGTCTCTGGGATGAAAACAACACTTGATATCACTGAAGTCTTGCAAGAAAAATTGGGAAAAAACAGCGACAAAATGAAAAAAATGACTGAATCCTGCTTTAAATAATAGATATGGTAGGAAAAGGTAACTGTGTTGAAACTGAGGGTGGGTGGGTTGGGACTGGCACAGAAAAAGTAGTTGCAGTAGTTATGAAGGTAGTATTAGTTATGGTGGTTAGTGGAAGTATTAGTAGAACTATGTGCAGTAATAGTAGTGACTGTAGTGGTATTGGGCGGTTGAAGAAGAAGTAGTAGTAGTAGTAGTAGTAGTAGTAATAGTAATGATGGTGGAATTAGTTGGAGTATAGTAGTGGGAGTTGTAGTAGTAAAAGTAGTATTGTTAGTTTTAGTAGTAGTAGAAGTAGTGATGTTGGAATGAGTGGTAGCAGAAGCCGTAGCAGGAGATATAGCAGTACTAGTACTAGTAGTATTGTTAGTTGTAGCAGTACTAAAAATGGTAATAGTAGTAACAGTAGTACAAGTAGTAAAAACAGTACTTGTAGTTGTAGTGTAGTTTAACAGTGATGAGGGTAGCAGTAGTGGTAGCAGTAGTAGCAGTAGAATTAGTAGTGACAGTAGTAGTGGTAGAAGTTGCTGTTGTAGTGGTGTAGTAGTTGTAGTAGTACTGGTAGTAGCAGTAGTAGTGGTGGTATTTATGGTGACAGTAGTAGTAGTATCAGTCGTAGTGGTAGTAGTAGAAGCAGCAGCAGTCATAGCGATCCTGGTAGTAGTGGTATGGGTAGTAGTAGTAGTAGTGGTAGTACACCATATTATACAGTATTTGTCTAATATTAAAAAAAAAAAAAAAAGATTGATCACATTCCCTGATGATCTCTGTGAAGATGGCTGCAGGTCTCAGTGATTGACAAAGGTAAGGCACATGGCCAAGGAATCCCAGGAGTTAAAATGGGAAATGGAGAAAGACACTTTTCTATTGGCGCCTTTGGAGGGACTGCAATCAATACTGGCAGTGGATTGATGGAGCAGCGGACTTGTGCAGAATTGTATACGGAAGAAAGGAACCCCCCACTGTGACCTACAAGGAGAATGACGCTGAGTTGATTGCTCTTTTCTCTGAAACAGTTTTCACTCAGCCCCTGTGACTTTGACTAGTTTGGATGGAACACAATTGCTTTTGCCCCAAAAAAAATCCCTCTAAACTTTTCAAATACAAGTCCAAGCTCGAAATGCTTGAAAATGAAACCTGAGATTGGCAAAAACTTCAGTAAATTCACCCAAGGTTGTGTTCCTATGAGTATTATAAGATGCATTCTATTAAAACACCATGAAATGAAATTGGCTGATATCGCTGTTAATGATTTTCAAAAACAATGTGGAAATTCTGATGTCATCTGAATGTAATTTGTCGCTGTGTCTGCTTAATGTGCCATTACACACTTTTGATAGCTTTAGAGGCAATTTCCAAGGCAAAAAACTGTCTATTATACAACACTGAATTATGAAAGCGTTTATGATTTGAAAGTAACATCTGTGGCATTAAATCAAAACATTTATGATCAGAGAATAATGATATATTGGTTATAAACAATGTCCTGCATTGCCCCTATTTGCTATGAAAAGAAAATAGGAAAAATAGTTGATCTAATGAAGTCTACGGTGGGCAGATGTGTAACTTTACACTTGACTGTTGGGGTTGGGGACATCTGAGGACTTATTTTATTTGATGGGTGTGGACAAATTGGTAGCCCAAAAACAGTAGTTACAAAAACTAAATTAGTTTAGTT
Organism: Bostrychus sinensis; assembly: GCA_020698575.1. Lineage (NCBI taxonomy): Eukaryota > Metazoa > Chordata > Actinopteri > Gobiiformes > Eleotridae > Bostrychus > Bostrychus sinensis. The sequence goes on along the minus strand of CM036259.1, from coordinate 22,216,813 downwards.
CATAAGTGTCAGTTGCCTTGTCTTAATATTATTCTTGTGTGCTGAATGAAAATAAATATAATATATTAGTGCAGAATTAGTGTATAATATGTCTATGGATTTTTTACTTGTTAACGGAGATTTTACTTTGTAATAAGGTTGTTACTGGTCCCATATTTGATAGTCACTGGCATTTTGCTTATACTCTACTTGTTTGACCTTCACAAATAATGCATGCCAGTATTTACTTAACTGCAGTGCAGGGTTTTTTTTCCACTTCTCTCTAGTTATGGTACAGCAATATTTTGGATATACAGTATTTCACTGTAAGTCTGAATGCAAAATCAATGCAAAATTTGAATGTGATAATCCAACAAGGCACTCAAACGTTTGATCTGTTTCATAAATACTGACAAGTTAGTTTTGACATTTATTTTATTGTAAATTCTTTTTAAAAGCCCCCAGACAAAATACGTGTTTACCGCTATCAAATGGTCTTTTGTTATTCTAAAGTGAAAGACCCTAAGAAATGCGTTGAATACTGTTTTTGAACTTTTTGTGAGTCACAGTTTGCCTGAAAGAAAAGCTGTCTGCTGCTTTTTCAGCTAAATGAATGAATTACATTGATGGACATGTATTGCACAATTTAAATCAAGATATTTTTTAAAAAGGTGCTCATTTCCTCTTAATCTGTGCTCATTAGAAGCATCTGTAAAAGGAGTCTTTTGCAAGCTGGCTTCTTTCTGACATTGAAAAATGCATGTTGTTCGCCATTAATCAGTTCATTAAGAGCTTTGGAAATAGCTGTAGAGGACAGGGACACTTTTCTTGAATTTTGTTGAATGTGTCATTTGGACAAAGCAAATGGTCCGCTTCGGAAATGTCAAACAGAGGAGTGCGACCTTTCCCAAAAGGTTAACCCGTAACGAGGCCGGGTGCTGAAACAAGTCTGCAGCTCGATGGGCAAAAACAGTGGCCTCTCCGAAAGTGACGGAACCAAGATGTCACAAAAGTAAGTCGGAGCCAGACAAGTCTTAATCATAACGACAATATTAATGTCTGCTTGGCGGAATCAATAAATCATGAGTAACGCTGAGGCTGGCTCTGGAATTTCAATGTGATGTGTGCATAATTAGATTTTGCCAAACATCTGCTGAGACTTACGTGGGGGACTTCATAGGGGGGAGTGATGGAGAGGGATCTGGAAAAGAGACAGCCGTTAGCTCACGTCTGCACAAAACACGTCGGATTTAATGACTTTTTTAATTAAAGGATGCGATCGATTCCAGGGCTGTCTACATCTGAAGTGGTGGCTCACGTTTTGACGGGAACAAGGATGTTTTAAATGAGTTGGGATTAAACGGCACTAGCTGGATTTGCCGAACACCTCCGGTCAAATAGTCACATTAGACTTCTCATTTGAAAACACCTGGAATAGCAGTGCAGTGTCTATTACCGTAATGAGATTTTTTTCCTTTTTTCCCCCCAATATGCGTGGTATGAAATCATGTCCTAAAGTCTGCTGCTTAAAAGGCAGAACATGCACTTCTCTAAAGGCTAAACCCTAATCTCAATCAATTAGTTTAAGCTTGGCAGATCAATGTCTTCATTTCTATCGGATCAAACCATTATGTTGTGTTGGCAAGAGTTATTGAGAGCTGCAGACAATTAAGATCCAATCCAGCAGTTTCTCTCAGTTTGACAAAGACAACTTTTCCTCCAAATTAGTTCTGGCTCTTGAGCTTGTTTCAGCCAGAGTGGTTGGATTATTGGTATCAGAAAGCTAAGCAAAATCCTTATTAGGTAAAAATGCATACATCTCATTAAACTGTGTTGTTGGGTAGAAACTTTGTTTAGTTAATAATTATGTGTTACATAGTTTATACTAATATATCATTAAGGCTTAGTGCTTTAACATTTTTTTTAAATACAGCAACTAAAGGCACAAGTTTGACCAATTTTGTGGCAACCTAATTATAAAGTGGTACTGAGACACAACGTAGCTGTAGATTTCAGCTGGTCTGGTTTTGGGACCCACCATCATCCTAAAATGACAAGCTGCAACTGAAATAAAAGTGATATTTGAAATACATGAAGTAAAAAGAAGTGCAACTTCGAAATAAAAAGTCCAATGCCAATAAACAGAGCAATTTAAATGATTTTTTTTCTTCAGATTACCCTTTCAGTAGGTTTTTGCTCTTGTTGTTGTTGTTGTTTTTTCAGAACAACTAATGTACCATACTGGCACCTACTGTTACAGTGTAAATAGATTACACTGATTATTCCTTTTTATTAAACTTTGGCCTAATCTTGGCCAACTGAAAACTGTTCTGCAACCCATTTTTGGGTCACGACCCACCACTTGAGAACCACTGACATAGAAAATGGCTAACGTTAGCTGTTTGCCTGCCTGAGGAGACAGTTGCCACTACTGTCACAATAAAGTACTTTTAGAAAAATTAAATAATATCATATTCTTTGCCCATTACTTGGTATTTCTTTTATCAATGAGTCTAGTAGATAGTGGTTGGCACTGTACTGAAATATTACCTACAATCTATACAACTATTTGCAATATGTATTGTTTTGTTTGTTTGTATTGTGCAGAAAATGACACAAAACACCAATAACTTAAGCACAATGCACACATGATAGAATGTACAATTCTAAAACTGTTTGAGATTTTGCGAGAATCTCAATTACACTGTTTACTAGAGCAGCCATTCCCAACATCAAGAGTGTCGCATCCCGCTTAAATTTCTGAAAATCCCACACGGACCCACAACATAAAAAGCATCACACTACTCAAAAGACTGTCTGTTTTTTTGCCACAGATTTCTTTAAAAACATTACCTAAAACACTGACTGGGGGCTAAAAATAGTTTTAAGTGATATTTTCACATTTTTAAGTATATAACTGCATTTCAAACTCCAATTATTTTTCTGTACTTAATATAGACAACCTCTGGGGGCCCCCCTCCAGTGCTTTCAATGCACCCCCGGGGGGCCTTGGACCCCACATTGGGAACCACTGTACTAGAGAAACAGGGGATACTTAAAGTCTTTACATTAAACAGTAGTAATATAGTTTGTGCTCTTGTGAATTAAATGTGTTTTTTACATTTTACAACATGTACTAACTTTTTTGAGACACCCACGGCTCATTATTACCACTGCCTCCTCCTCAAGGTCTCAGCTCAAACTTTAAAATAATAATTTATTAAAATGATGAAATATGTTTTTGTAAAAGTAAAGACAAAGAATACAGTGAAGCAAGATAACTGTACCAGGCTTAAATTAAATAAATAGGCTGTTTTTGGTGAATGAATAAGAATGTTCCTGAAGTTCTTGAAAGGCGTTAATGATCTTTAAAAGTTTTTCTATTTGCTGTTCAAGTTTTTAAACAGTGTTGGTTTATAATGATAGAAAGTGGCTGCTGCACTATCACACTGCCACAGGATGGTTGCTCCTTCAATTTGCAATCTTTCTAATTTCAAATTCCACACGACCTTTGGCAACTGAACCAAAGTCTGACTGGACCAGCTCCTGGACTTCGGCATACTTAATATAGACACAGTTTTGTTGCTCAGAAATCTTATTTTTCTAATGTCATTGCAGGGTTACATAAAGAATAGATTTTCTGCCAACATTAAAGATAGAGATGAACAGTGCCTCCTCTGCTGAATCCAGCGTAAACAAGTCAAAATGAAGCGGTCAGCTGTAGGTCACCGAAAAAGATTGGGAGTCTTAGACACACTTGGGGATTTTATTTTATCTTTGTTTTGTTTTTGTTTGTTTTTTGTTGTGTTTTTTTTGTTTTTGTTTTTTCTTTTTTACTATATTCTGAGAAAACTTGTCACTGCTGTCTCTGGAGTTTTGACTTTGGGTTATTTTGAAGCTAAAGGTCTATAATGTAATGTGTCCAGGGTCGTGTCATTAAGTTCAGTCTGAGAGAAACAAACTTAAAGGCTCATTGATACGTTAGATACACATTCATAAACATTCTGATCTTTTTTAATAAATCTGGTGCAGCACCACCATGTTTGTTTTAGTTGGCAAGGCAAGGCAGGTTTATTTGTATAACACAATTCATACACAGAGCAATTCAAAGTGCTTTACAGAAGAAAAAAAAAGGCAAATTTAAAAGTACCAAACACAATTAAAACAATAAAATCAAATTTAAAGAGTATAATTAAGAATTAAGAATTTAAAATGAAATTAAAAGAGAAGAGTGCAGATAAAACACTTTCAGTTGATATATGAACAGTTAAAAAGAACAGTCTTAAGTCTGGACTTGAACATTGTCAGAGTAGAGGTCTGTCTAACATCGTCAGGGAGACTGTTCCAGAGTTTAGCTGCATAAAACTGAAATGCTGCTTCACCGAGTTTAGCCCGGACTCTGGGCACCAGCAGAGACCTGTCCCTGAGGTTCTCAGAGTCCGAGATGGTTCATATGGGACCAACAGGTCAGAGATGTACTTTGGTGCTAAGCCATGGAGAGACTTGTACACAGCAGAGCTGTTTTAAAGTCTATTCTCTGAACAACAGGAAGCCAGTGCAGAGACCTGAGGACAGGACTAATATGGTCATACTTCCTGGTTTTGGTCAGGACCCGAGCAGCAGCGTTCTGGACGTCCTGCAGCTGTCTTACAGCTCGTTTAGTGAGTCCAGTGAGCAGACCGTTACAGTAGTCTAACCTGCTGGAGATGAACGCATGAATAAGTCTCTCTAGGTCTGGTTTAGACAGTATACCTTTGATTCTGGCAATGTTTTTGAGATGGTAAAATGCTGATGATGTTATAGATTTAATGTGACTGCTGAAGTTCAAGTCAGAGTCCATGATTACCCCGAGATTTCTAACCTGACTTGTAGGTTTTAGTGAAAGAGACTCGAGGTGATTACAGACACCTTGTCTTTGTTTCTGTGAGCCAAAGATGATTATTTCAGTTTTGTCTGTGTTTAGCTGGAGAAAGTTGTTTCTCATCCACTCATTGATCTGTAGGATGCAGTGACAGAGTGAATCCACAGGTCCATATTCACCTGCTGTCAGTGAGATGTAAATCTGAGTGTCATCTGCATAGTTGTGGTAGAATATGTTATTGCTGCTTATTAATTGGCCTAAAGGGAGCATGTAAAGACTGAACAAAAGAGGTCCCAGGATGGACCCCTGGGGCACTCCACAGGTCAGGGCCATTTGGTCTGAAACACAGTTACCGATTTCAACAAAGTACTTCCTGTCTTCAAGATAGGACTTACACCATTTTAGGGCAGTACCAGAAATACCTACCCAGTCCTCTAATCTTTGTAACAGAATCGCATGGTCAACTGTATCAAAAGCAGCACTCAGATCCAGCAGAACTAAGACAGAGACTTTGCCTGTATCAGTGTTCAGGCAGATGTCATTAGTCACCTTGATAAGCGCAATCTCAGTGCTGTGATGGGGCCTAAAACCTGACTGAAAATCATCAAAGCAGTTGTTCCGCAGAAGAAAGTCAGTAAGTTGTTGGTATACAACTTTCTCAAGGACTTTTCCTAAAAACGGCAGGTTTGATATGGGCCGATAGTTGTTGAGTACTGTGGCATCAAGACTGCTCTTCTTTAGGAGAGGTTTGATGACGGCAGTTTTCAAAGCCCTTGGAAATGTCCCAGATTGCAGTGAGATGTTAACTAAATGAGAAAGTTGAGGTAACAAACTGCTCAGCACAGATTTTAGAAATCTAGTGGGTAACACATCAAGGCAGCATGTGGATGAACTCAGACTGGAGATGATCTCTTGGACTGTTTTGTCAGTGACAGGGGTGAAGTGTGTCAGCTCTGAGTGTCTGGATGGCTGCAGAGTTGTTATTTGTGTTGTGGAGTTTATAGCATGTTTAATACTCTGAACCTTGTCATTAAAAAACCTTGCAAACTCATTGCACTTAGATGTGGAAATTAGTTCTGAAGGCAATGGAGCTGGGGGGTTTGTTAACCTGTTTACTGTAGCAAACAGGACACGTGAGTTGTTACTGCAGTTTGTAATAATTTCAGAAAAATACCTTTCCCTTGTTCTATGCAGAATTTGATTGAAAACATTCAACATATTTCTGTATATGTCATAATGAACCTGGAGCTTTGACTTGCGTCATTTTCGTTCGGCCCTCCGGCACTCCCTTTTCTGTGCCCTGACCGAGTCCGCATTTCTCCATGGCGCCTTCTGCCTATTTCTAACCATTTTAACCTTAATAGGTGCAATGGTGTCCAGAACATTTACAACACTAGAAATATAGGAGTCCAACGACTGATCAACATTTGAACATGAGGTATTTTCAAACCTAATTTTTTCCATAAACAGAGTCCCCGTGTTATCATTTATGTGTCTCCTCTGGACAACTGCAGGACCAGCAGCTGGTTTGGGAATAACAGACAGGTCAAAGAAGACACAAAAATGATCAGACAAAGCAACAGTCAGCCACAATAACATTTAAAATATGAATACCTTTAGTAATAAGCAGGTCCAGAGTGTGGCCTCTGGTGTGGGTGGGCTCACTCACATGCTGAGTAAGGTCAAAGGTTTCAAGGACAGCACAAAGTTCTTTAGCATTTCTGTCACAGACGTTATCCACATGTACATTAAAATCACCTGTAATAACTACACAGTCAAAGTCTGTGCAGACAACTGAAAGCATTTGAGTAAAATCATCAATAAAACTCTGACAATGTTGGGGTGGCTTATATATGATTATAAAGATTATGGATGGAGATACTTTTAGCTCCATTTTGAAAGATACATACTCAAATGATGGAAACACCCCAAATGACAGCCTGTGGGTAACTATATCATCCTTAAGTAAGGCACACACACCACCTCCCTTTTTGTTTTCCCGTGTTTCTGATATAAAAGTGAAGTTAGGTGGAGTGGATTCAATAAGAACTGCTTTACCAGTCTTGCTGTCTAACCACGTCTCTGTTAAAAACATAAAATCCAGGTTATAAGAGGAGATAAAATTATTGATTAAAAATGATTTGTTGCATAAAGATCTGACATTGAGCTCTGCAAGCTTCAGATCTGTCTGAGTAGAACCTGACATTATCTGCTTACAAGGAACTTGAATTAGATTTCTCTGATTGGACAGTCTAACTGTCCCTCTCTTATCTAATCGACGACATTTGACAGTAGTTATAGCACTATGGGAGAAAGCTCTCTCTCAAGGCCTCGGGTTGATAAGTTCTTTATCATGACTAAAAGTCCTGGAACAGCAGAGGCCCTGTGTGTCCTAGTCGCTGATAGTGTTGATCTTAGTCAGGATCTTTGGTCTGGGAGCAGGTCGGGGGGGTCTGACAGGGGTGCATTGAGGGGTAACAACTCTAGATGTCGGTCGTGGGGGTGGAGCTGGTGGTGTTTTGGTGGATGGAGCAGGAGAGGTGGAACTCCTGGGGAGCACAGGGGGTAGTGTTTGGTGGGGGGCAGAATTCAGCGTTGTTGATGATAGTACCCGTGATCTTGCCATGTTTGGAGTAAGGGGTACCATTTTAATTCCTGATTTCACCAGGCTTTCAAGGTGGTTGGGAAAGCCCATTGGTGAAGCTGGTGAAAGGATGGATAGTGAAGAGTCTGCAGAGGGTGTGGATGTAGCAGGTGGGGCCCAGGGCTGTGGTGAAGGCACCGATGGAGGTGTCAGAGGTGCTGCTGGAGCTGAAACCCTTGTTGCTGTTTTTCTTTTGTCTTGATAAAATCTTGCAGATAGCCCCCTACTGGTTATTAAATATAACACATATTGACATAGAAAACAGTTGGAAGTATAAATGCTGTGAAGCCAACAACACTTGGGATAGACGGATCTGTTTACATATGAAATGGAAGTATATGAGCCTTAACTTACTGCACCACTGTCGCCATCTACATCACCATACAGGCTTTTATTTTATACGAGATATTAAAGTGATGATTCCTATTAAATTGTCTTTTTTTCTCTTGCCAAGAAAGATCATGCTCATGTTGTTTTACTAAAATCTAAACTAAATTCAACTGTACCATCTAGACGCGCTCTAACTGGAAAACAACTTGAGACGACTTTGTTGTGATTTGCTACTATTTAAAGTGAATATGCCTAAATTCAACAAAAACATTTGCCTTCAATTTAAAGTGGAACTCAAAGGAAATGCAAGCCTTCCAGTTTTCTAATGTTCATCTGACAATAATCACTTAAACATGATGTACAATATTTATTTCTACTGACTATTTTTGCTAAGTGCATCCTAAAGACCTTGATGACACAAAAACCTTTTTTAACCATATGCATGTATTGGTAATGTGCCCTCCATTTCCTCATGTTATGGTGTTATATTATGCAGAGTAATGGCCTCTAAATCTCCTTTATATAAATATATTTTAACCTTCATCTCAAATCCAATCTAGAGATTACCCACATTGACATGTGTCAGAAAATGCACTGGCACAAATCAACATTGCATAAGAAAGTGTCTGTGTGATCATTAATGGCATTGCAAAAATGTGCCAAATTGAAAATGGAACACAGATGGGTTTTTGCACAGTTCATTACTTAAATGGCCTTCAGAGACATGGAAATACTTTGAGGAGTGTACTGTATGGGCAATAACAATAGAGACTAGTGTCTGTAAAAAGCAGATGGACTGTTGTTCAGCAAAACAGCAAACACATCTGTGTTACTGTTAGGTCTGAGGGAAAAATACTAAGGGTGCTTTCACATGTGCACTGAGTGGTCCAGACTTTCAGACTTTTCTGTGTGGTTTGGATCAAATCCTAAAGTGTGAAACCCCCTACATCTATGGCAAGCCCATTTAACATTTAATAGTTATACTTTCCTATCCTTAATTACAGATATAGATGTCATTTTGACCAGTCACAATTATATTTGAAAGAGTAAAATGACAGTAACAGATATCTGTAATTGTGTTTAAATAGTCACATTAACGGTTAGTGATGTCTACAATGATATCACAGAAATTTACTTTCAACTCATCACATATCTTAAATGACATCAGCAAATATCTGTGATGACATTTTGAGCAGGCAGAACTGAGGTTAAAGATATCGTGCACATCATTTTGATTCCAGAATAATTGTACTTTTAACATTTATTGGGTAGACTGGATATGTATTATAGATATCTGTAACCCAGTTCTTAAACATTAACATTTCAGATATCCACAATAACATTCCTCCTATCCATTACTGTAATTAAGGATATCCACAACCTTTCCCATTCATTTCTATGGGTTATGCCATTATGGATATCTCTAATTCAATTGTGGATATCCACAAAGTAAAATGTGGACTAAATAATGACTATCTATAATTCCAGTTTGAGATATCTACAATTTAATTTTGAGTAGTCATAACTACAATTTAAGATATCTTGAACTCTTAATTAAAGATATCTGTAATGTTCATTCATTCATCTTCTTCTGCTTATTCCCATTAGGGGTTGGGAGTGACTGCAGCCTATCCCAGTAACTTTGAGCCTTAGATGGGGTACACCCTGGACAGGGGCCAGCTTGTCACAGGGCTGACACACAAACACACACAAACAGACAACCACTCACCCTCACATTCATTCACTAGGGGCAATTTAGAGTCACCAATTCACCTAACACATACATGTCTTTGGACGGTGGGAGGAAGCCAGAGCACCCGGAGAGAACCCACCATAACTCAGGGTCTTGAGAAAGGATCCTGGTCAGGAGGATTCAGCCTATTGTGCATGTTTTTTTAGGTTGGTCTATAAAATGCCTGACACATAACATAACTCGTTATTACACAGTTTTGGATATCTATAATAGATACAACAGATTTTAATTAAGTGGAGTTTAAAATATCTTCAGTTGTAAATATGACTAGCCAAAATTAAATTGTAGTTATCTCAAACTGGAATTAGGAATATAATTTAGTTATAGATATAGAATTTAGTTGTAGATATTTTACATTGTGGATATAATGACATAACCCATAAAAATGAATGGAAAACATGATGTCATTTGTCCCAGGAAAAATCATGTGGATATCATTTGTGCATGAAGGGACACATTTAAACACGCAACGAAAAACAAATGTAAGTGAAAAAGGTGGAAACAGATCTCAGAATGGTAACGAATACAATATTTTTTTAAACCAGGTCTCGGAGTGGGAAGATTTTAAAACGCTGTATACATGTTTCTGTGTTTACAGCCGATATGCATCTTTTCTGAAACTATGACTGTAGCCCAACCTCTCCCTTCACCCACATGAGCGAAACTCCTCCTCCTCCAACAACAACAACAACAACAACAACAACAACAACAACAACAACAACAACAGTGTTGTGTTCAAGCTGCAAATGCTATGAAGCTTTTTTATCTTCTGCTTACTAAGGTCCCCTTCGCAGCGTGCACATTCATATTCACCACCATGGTCTTATGTTTACATCGTACCAGTTTCCTGCGCATGTCCCGTTTGTTCTCATCTGTTCTTGGTGTTTCTCTGTGGCAGCATTACAGCGCCACTAACAGACCTGGCAGATGTATGATGTGTTTATGGAACGGTTTTGAAACTATAACGTTTTAGTCTCCGTATGGACAAGGCCTCAGTTGCTGCAGCAGCAGCTCCTGTGCAGTGCTTCGTTTCCATTAGTGATTTTAAATGTGGCTTAAACAGTGCTTTAGATGTTTCAACTGTTTTTTATTTACTGTATGTTAAATTTATAATAGCACATCCCTATAATATTTACTTCAGTCTGACCGTGATATTTGTTTTTTAAACAGTAAAATTTCACCACAATAAATCATGATGCGCACCCCTGTTGTCATGACAACAGTAATCATAGCTTCAGGGACAGTCCAATTTTCATATTGTGGTGTGAAACCAAAAGTTAGCGTTTGTTAACAAAACAAATGTAACAGTTTGTGAGTTTTAAGTGTGGACCTTGAGTGAAAACACCCTAAGACTATATTTTGTCCCTGTCGATTCAAAATAGCTATCTAGTAGGATGTCTACTACTACTTCTGAGTGTAAATGGATACATACAACATACAAACAATCAGAATTCAAGGATCAGAGCCTCCATTTGCAGAGCTGCTACAGGGCCAATACAATTTGAAAAACATGCAACAAATCACAAAGACAAAGCATAAAATCTTTCTCTGTTGAAGAGTAATGCTGATAATTGGTTAAATATGATAGCTACAGTGGGAAATAGTTTTTAGTCGGAGTGACCATACTTGAAAAGTGGACAAGGTCTGGCTGGATGCTAGATTCTTCTTCTAGCATTACACAATAGAAGGTGTAGTGCATTAGAGGAGGAGTCTCCATAAGCTTTTAGAGTAATGGAACAATTGCAATTTTACCATGCATTCAAATACCACAAGTCATCCTGTGTGAAGAAGGGGATGGTCTCATAAAAAAGAGTTGGTAAATGGTATAGTCACTTTCTCTCTAAGACACCAGCTGTCTCAGAAGCTGTGCTAGTGATAGAGCCAGGTGGAGACCCAGGCTAACTTAATTGTGGACATAAAAGTTTGTTCTAAAAATACAAAAGTAAGGCACTAAACACCCCTAAGAGCTTTACAAGTTACATTCATCATACTTATATTCTTATCCATCACTTGTGGCCCAAAACAATAATTTAAAGTGGGTTACCAATTGTTCATACACTAAGTATCAATGCAACAATCAACATGCATTTATAATTTTGTCTCATTTGTATTGTGAACAACTGACACAGGATTGTGTGCCATCACAGTTGCAAAAGATAACAATATTTAAATTGCCCCTTACAATCAATGTTATTAACTGAAAGCTTTCGAATAGCCACAATGTGTTTGGTTTAGATAAATGATCCATATCAGTAAAACCATGGGAGTGTGTATAGCTGGAGATAATAAGACATGAAACAAAAATATATACTGAGTCCCAAAGATTCACGTATTATACATCAAAATGTTCCCACAAGCCTCTTCTGCTCAATTTAAAACTACTAACCCACAGAAGCTCTGGCACTGAATTTAAAGAAAGAACCCTTCACTTCGCACTAGAAGAGATTCTTAACTAAGGTTGAATCTTTCTACTATGTGCTGTTTTCAACATGGAGCTCCTCTATACTGCTATTAAATATAATCAAATCCCTGCACAATGAAAAGCCTTAATAGTTGATGTGAATAAGAGTAACCATTTTTAATTAACCTAGTTCTCCTAGTGCGTATTTAGGCTTAACATGTTCTGTTCTTTAACTTGAAGTGGACTGGTCATCACAATACAGCAAAGTTCCCTCTTGACTTCTTGTTATACTGTAATTGACCAGGTCTTACACTCAAGTTGAACCCAAAATGTGTTGGGTTATGTGCTTCTGAGTTGGAATTTTTTGTGGCAGATGTCAGCAATGTTATGACAACATTATTAATTGCAATGGTCACTGTGTTGCTCACATGCATCACTGTGACTCTCAACTCAAAAAAGCAGAGCAGTACTGACAGCTTATCTGAACGCTAGAGACTTTAAAATGGTGTGTACCGAAAACCATTCACAAACATTATCACTTAAACTTTTGTTATTGAAATGTGTGTTTTTTTCTCTCATGCCTTATGTGTGCTGTGTATCTGTGCTGCAGCATCACTCCCAACCCGCTGAGCTCCTCATCTGTCCCTCAGTCTGACTCCTCCATTTTGTTGTGGATGTTTACCTGTGCACTCTAGTTTCCTCCATTTCCCTCTCCTCTGAGCTCCTGTCTTTGCTGCTGGGATGCATGTGTTCACCCACTGTGGGCTCCTCAGGTCCCACAGGTGAGCTAAACCCTGCTGTTCATCTGCTCGCTCTGCAGCTTCCTCTCTGGATAGAAGAAGCAATGTTTTACTTCACATTCTTACAAAACATACACACATTTTTAATGCATAAACATCTAAATAATAGTTTATAATACATTTTTAGTGTGGATCTGGTTCACTCTGGATCCAGGATTTTACTTGCTTCTTTAGCATTGAAAAACAAGGGCAACATAACTCAGCTTTCAATCTTTCAAGCAGATTTTGACTGTGAGCTGCATTTAGTTTGACATGTTTTTATTTGGTTCATTTATAGATGACAGCTTGTCCGTGCAGGGCTGTATGAATGCCCATTGAGAGTAAAGTCTTAACAAACTTGTATCACTGTAACATTTAGTTTTTTGTTGTAGCCTGTTTGTTATATTGTATAGTATCAATCCAGCCACACGGGGGTCACAGGCCAGAGTAATCTTTGTGCCAGTCCCAAGCCTGGATAAACTGAAAGGGTTGTGTCAAGGTAGAGCCTATGCCAAATCAGTATGCAAATCACTGCACACTAGGCGGCCAATGTTACCAAAATCATTGCATTCAATTCAAACTATAATCCATGTCTTGCAATCTGACAATTTTCTGTTACTGGCAGGTGGGATCAGTGGCATTTCACCTCCGGCCCCTTCCTGCCTGTGTAGAATCCTCCGGCCCACTCGCTCGCCTGTGTATCCCCCTTTCCTCTGACCTGTTCAGACACTCAGGTTCACCTTTTCCACCGCCGAGACCCACGCACATTAACAAGCAGCCCACGTCTGTCCCTTCCTCCACTTCCACTAAACCACAGGTCTCACTGCCTAAAACCTCATCTGCTCAAAATGTTCTGGGCTTGTCACAAAGATGTACCAAACACGAAGTCATCTTGTCCTTAAGGGGCTGGTGAAATCTGGCCTATTTCCTGTGCACATTGTACAGATACAAGAGCTCAGCAAAAGGAAATTTAAGGTTTACTTTCTTTGAATAATAGGCTTTTTAAGTAAAAGGTTATAACTGAGATGTGGGTTGGTTAGTTTTAGGTTTTTGTTAGCAAAATAACTCTAAAAGTTGAAGGTTTTGATAACATTTGAAGGAAAAGTCAGAAACAGATTTTGATGTGAATCTGGAAGAGGTTAGTAAAGAAATAAATTAGCTAGAACTAGAAATACTACCTCAATTTTAAAAAAGAGGTTGTGACGCTGGGTAAAATTTAGGGCTGGGGCGATAAGCCTCGGTGCCGATCAATGTTGGAAATAACGGCATTAAACTTTAACAGCATTACTAACAGCGTTGTTTTGTTCAGTAACGGAATAACCTAACTAATTACTTCAAACTTCATGGTTTGTGAGTTTGCCCGAGAGAGGAGGAGCAAAAAACACAGCGGTGCACTTTCACTTTCTCTCTGTGGCTTCAGTGTGGGTCGGGTGGTTCTACAGCTCTGCGTCGTGTAAAACTGTGTAACACACAGCCCCATATTGTTTAATTAGGACACCTCATTGTCACACGTCTCTACAACGCTCGTGGCTATTAGCCCAAGCCCAGGGGCGGCAGCATGAGTTCCACAAACAACTCCAATAAGAGTTTAGAGTTATTAACACTGGTGCTGATACAAATTGTATTGCAATTTTGATATCGTATTGTGATACAAGAAGTATTGTGAATCAATATTATCAGTTACTGCAATATTTTCTCCTTAAATTTTAAATAGTCCACTTATCAAATGTATTATAGAAGAAAGCAAGTCAGTCTTACATTTATTTTATAGAAATGTACAAATACTTTTATTTGTGTGACAATATTTGGCAGAACAAGTGCTTAGTGCAGTGCTGCCACTACAGTCTTGGCCCGAGTTCTTGACCACTTTTTGTCCACATTTGATTCTGAAAACAGTGCGTCACTTTACCACCAATTTTATGCATGATGTCACAAAAGTATCAAAGGTATGGATATTTAATATTGGACCACAAAATATATCACAAAACAATATTTTTTCCCAGCCCTAGTAAAATATAAATAAGAGCTGAATGTGTTCATTTGTAAATCTCATATACCTATATTTTTATCCTCAATAAAACATAAACTAGATATCAGAAACTGAAATATTTTACTTTTTCATGGGGTTGTAGAAGTTTTACGGTTGAAGCCTAAGTAAGGGCGCTGTCTATACCATTGCGAGATAGGACCAAAGGCTCTTCCAATGCTTCTAGTTTGTATTACATCATAAACCAAAACACTTAAAAAAAAAAACCTTTACATAACTTGCTGCCTTTTAACTTATTAGCTTGACATAGCTAATATACTGGTTTGTATAATCAGCCTTGGCATATTCAATAAACCTAAGCCTGGTGCATGATTAGGCTTTAGGATATCAATTACGTTTTTGTGACAAATAGCTCAATAACTGTCAAATTAAAGTGCTTCACGAACTCTGACAGCTTGAGATCTCTGCAATTTTCACTTGTTTTTTCCTGTCAGTACGGAGGATAGAGAAGACTCTCGTAGCGTTCAGGCCTCTATATGAACGATAAGACTTACTAATGTGTTTCAAGAGAATTTAACACTATGTAAGCACCAAAGACAGTCCCGGACTACTACATTTCCATACGCTGACAAAGAGGAAGATGTATGAAGCATAATCAACAAGCAAAAACACTGAAATTCAAATGAACTCTCTTTGCTCTGTTTAGAAATACTATTAACATAAAAAGCATTCAAAACATTTCACTATGTCTCCAATTATTTTGATGCTGTAAACTGCTTCTGCACAGAAAAACACTCTGCCAACAAGGGTCACTTTTAATGTGTACTGTATATATAATTACTGCAGCTGTATATGGTGCAAATATATGAGCCAAGGACAACAAGGATGAATTTTTTTCCTCTAATGTACAAGTAGAAGGACCTTGATGAAGAATTGCACACTCAAAAAGTATTTCCTTTTCAAGTATCTTAAGTACACCATTTTCTACTTTTCTATTATTGACTAGCTAATGGTTAAAAGTACAACAACAAAAGAGCTGAAATAACATTCCTAAATGGCTCAAGGGCATCATAAAATAACTAATGATTACTTTTGGTCAGCTCATTATCTGGATCTAGATATTTTTGCAGGATTTTTTACCACTGTGATAGACAGAGTTTTGGGGTTCAAGGGGGAGAGCATTCACCCTTGAACTAGAGGATCCCCAATTTGAGTCCAAGTCTGTGCACAAAATCTTTACCATTGAAAGATAACATGCAAGTCTTGAGGTCAAGGTGAAGTAAAGGGGATATATACTGTATATACAGTATTATGCAAAATCTAATTTTTTGAGCTTTGGTTTTATAATGTTATTCTCTGATACCTGGAGTTGAGTTTCATTCACACCTGTTTAAGTAATCCTGTAGCCTCTGGTGCTGAGTTTCTGAGGTCTCAGAACGCTCAGTTCATGCAACTAAGCGTTCGCCTCTACCATGAGCCCTGGCCCACTCCAGGACGCACTGACCAATCAACAAGCCCTCTACATCCAGTCTGCTCTCATTCATTTATCCAAAAATCTGTGGAGAGCTCTGATTCATTGATTCCTGACAGTTTTTTTTTTCCATTTTATAGTAAAATGTCATCATACAAAAAGGAATTAAAGGTTTTTTTAAAGTGATTATGTTCTCAAGGCCGCAACAGAGCAGCACTCTCCTGCCCTCTGCAGGTCTCTTCACCTGTTTCCTTATGGCACCAGTAGAGTAATCAATAAAATATTTTCTTTTAGTGAGATAATTGTGAAATGTACAATACTGTTCTAGAGGTGTCCAAGATTGGTTTAAAAACATGAATGCGGATGGAAATTAGCTCTATTTTCTTCTGTGTTTAATGCTCCTGTACATGGTCTCTGCTCAATAATCTAAATTAACTAATAAAAGCATAATGTATTCCCTTTGAAGTAAATATTTCAGATGTTTCCAGTTTTTGTCTCAGCTTTCTGAACGTTCAAGGAGCTGCACCAAATTCCATCAGTTTAGGGACACAAAATCTACAAGTAATTAATGCAATGAAGCTGATAAATGCACATTCTGAATTCTCAGTTCTCAAGAAACATGCCACGTCGACTACATTCAAAACAGCTGTGGCTAAGAAATGCTAGTTTTGTATATTTAGTATATTTACCATAACAGGTATACTCTACATGCATTTTAAAAGTCTAACTATAAAGGCGGTTCTGCAGTGTCATGTAACCACATTAAGTGGACTAGCAACCTGATGCTAATTGAAGTCTAATTAAGAGTTGTTTAAAAGTTTCTTAACACTTAGGACTAATGCTTTTGCTGTCAACACCGTATTCCACTCAGGTACTTGCCTAGGTTTTGCACTAGCTAAAGTTCACCACTATAAATCTAAAAAGTTGAAATCGTAAAGCCAAGAAGCCTGTAAGCCCCCTGCTCCAAACTGTATCTGGATCTCACCCAAATGCCAAAACAAACAAACCACAGCACTATTTTCCATCTGCAACAAACCATCCAACCGTCAAGTGACTGCAAGCTGTTTGGCTCATAGGGAATGAAATAAGCTTTACACTTGAGGGAACACAGAGCACCCAGTTGCTATTTTAATGGGATGCGGGGCAGGCTGCTGGAGTGGCCGCCGCTGTGGTCCCACCTGCAGCGGCACAGAGGCTGGATGTGGCCCCGGGACAGGTGAGGGAGGAGATCTGGAGAGAGGCTTGTCAGTGAAGCGGGGAGAGGAGAGAGCTTTCTGCTACAACCTGTCAGACGAGAGAACAAAGTACATCTGTTCATCCCCTCCTTCTTTGTCAGATGTCACAGTCTAAAAACAGGGCTTTCTAAAAACACCACACTCTCATCTCTGCTGCTCCCATTGTTTTTCACACTCAGACATCCATAAATACCAGGATGAAGTTGTAATAAATGGCAACGTGAACTGTTTGAATTAAAATACCAGCTATGTATAAATCCCCTAATATATTATAATGCTCAGAAATGTCTCATATTATAGCGACATGTAGTTTTGTATGGGTCGGATATGCTCTGAGCCCTTTCAGCTGGCTCCTCATGATGTGAAGGAACAGCAGCTCTACTCCGAGCTCCTCACCCTCTAAGGAACGCACAGCCACCCAGCAAAGAAAATAAATTTTGTTCGCTTGTATCCGAGATCTTGTTCTTTCGGTTATGTTATCTTGGGCTTTTTGGGAGCAAATTTTAAGCACTGAATTTTGCTGTTAGTATTAATACCTGTAGTTATCATGCGAGTCAGCAGGCAATGGTATGGCACGTCATAATTTTCACTGAGGAGGCCTTTTTTTCTAGAAGTGCTGCAAGTGCATGGTAATCTTAAAAAATATGTCTGAAACAATATGCGCAGTTGTTAGGTTTTAGATTTTCTGAATGAAATAAGAGATGGAAGGTACCTCTGCTGCACCTGCACCTGAATAAAGACAGAACAACTTCACACACCACATGCAGTAAGAATCCCTTTGAGATGATGTTGAGGTTCAAGTGATTCAAGTACTACCTATTACTAGTTCATTCTGTGTACAATTTATTCACAGAACCAATTTACATGCGGTTATTTCAAGGACAAGTACAGATCATCTTTTCACACTCAAAAACCCAAGGGTATTTAAAAAAGAAAAAGTTCTAATTTCCAAAACTAGTACGTGGAATTCTACTTTTTAAATGAAATATTCTTTTGCCCTGACCTTCACTCAAAATCTCTTGTTCTTTTTTTTAATCATAAAGTGAAAATTCAATTATCAGCGTGTCTTTGGAAATCTTGAAGACATTAGGAAAATAATGATAAATTCAGCGGTGGGAGCACTTGAAAAACAGCAAGGAAGCCACTTCATCAAGATTTTTAACTTAGATTGCGCCCCATGGAGGTGAAATGTCTAATGAAATTTTAACTGGTTGAATCATGGCTGCAATTTTACACAGCAAGACCTTGTTAAACTACATTAAAAGAAGAAGAGGAAGCACATCCCCACAAGGACTACAAGGTGAACTTTTTTCATTTAGAACAATACAGCGTGGGGATTGCTTTTATTGTTTTTGGGGTGAATGTACTGCGGGCTACCCAGGTTTAATCTTGGTCTGAAAGTTCCTAGATACTCAATCATCAAACGGGGCATCATATCAGGGTGAAATAGCAGCCGCAAATCCCTCACTTCAACAACAAGTTTGAGGTAAGATATACTAACACCGGAGATAAGACAGAGGGAAAGAGAGCCCCGGGACAATCTGTGCTGTATCTGTGAAACAAGGTTGGTATACAGTCAGATCAAGTCTATAGGCAAACTTGAATCATAGTTTGACAAAGAAACAATTCTCTTAAGCTTATGTAATTCAAAATGAGAAAATGGATCAATTTATTTGAGAAAATGGAGGTGTGAGACAGTAAGGCTAATGGATGTTTACAATCTGTCTAGACTGTGAAACAAAACAATTGGACCTCATTTCAGTGTTATCTTTTTGAAAATGGTAAAAAGTTTGCGCATGCATTCCTGTGGTACAAAAACCTGCATAAAAATGTGCACAGACACTTGCTCTAAGTGAAAATAATCTGAAATTGGGGTTAAAATTTGATCTTCAAGTTCAGGGGTAAATACTTAGCCACAAAGACCTTATATTTCACAACAGGAAAAAACATCCATCTATCCATCCATCTTCCGCTTTATATGGAGATGCAGAGATGCCCAGACTTCCCCCATCCTAGACACTTCCTCTAGCTCTACTGGGGGAATCACAAGATGCACCCAGACATAGTCCCTCCAGCGTGTCCTAGGTCTTCCCCAGGGCCTCTTCCTGGTGGGACATGCGCAGAACACCTCCCCAGGGAGGCGTCCAAGAGGCATCCGGAACAGATGCCTGAGCCACCTCAACTGGCTTCTCTCGATGTGTCGGAGCAGCAGATCTACTCTGAGCTCCTCCTGGGTGACCAAGCTCCTCACCCTATCTCCAACCCAAAGCTCATGACCACAGGTGAGAATAAGAAAATAGACTGACAAAAAATAATTAACAAAAACTAAAAATTGCTCATATACTGACCCCTTGTGGCTTGAATTAGCATCTTCTGGGATGTCCCAATCTCACAATGGTACAGAGCTTCAAAAATACTGGATCTAGACAAGGTATCAGAAAAACCAAATGCTAATAATTTCCTCCTTTCCAGAAAATTTCCAAAAATTACTATTACTGTTATCTTGGTTAACTCTAACCCAGTGAAAATAAATCCTTCATAAAAATATGAATTAATATTATAATTAGATGACCATATTTTTTAATGCATTTTAGCCGAGTAATAACATGAGGTGTGAGAAATCAGCCTCACACCTCACAATCTGATGTTTTTGTTGATACTCCGACAACCGCTGTGATCTGAAATAACTGTGAAAGCAAATCTGCATAGACAAACACAAGCGCATACCCGCGCACACACTCAGCACCTTCTCCGGAAACCCACCGTCCTTCTTATTTGTGTCACAGCGAGGAGTACAGGTGCTGTAACCTTTTACTGTGAGTCCTGTCGGAGAGAAAAACCCAGCTGTGCGGCGGGAATGACATACTGCAAATAGGCCTTCAGCGTCTTATTGGCATTCAGGGAGCCCCACACTCTTCTTTCTCTGTGTCCCCGGCTCACACATCCCCAACCATCACCCACCACACAGACCCACCTTCCCTGCTTGCATATTGATAAGTCCATCTAGAGCACCATCTTGTGGGCATTTCCAGAGCCTGACCATTCAGTTTATATTCAATTAAGTAGACAGCCCAATAAATAACTTCTAAATTACAAGAGAAAAAAATTCTAATAGCATATATAGGAATAGAGAACTTAAGACATAATACAGCTTCTTACTGTTGAGATTTTTAATAATAAGAAATACACATGCCTGCAACAAAAACTACTCCTTTTCTCTCAGGGGTTGCCAGAGTAAAAAAATTCACATTGGGGACTTTGGCAAATGGTTTTGATGTCAGATGCTCTTCCTGACAAAACATTCGACATTTATCGGGGCTTGGGAGCAACACAATTTGTAGCTGGAGTCTTTTTTTTTTTTTAAAGATAATTATTCTGCCTTTTTTTGGCTTTATTTGATAGGACAGCTAAGTAACAATCGGTAATCATGAGCATATTGTTGGAGTCCGCACTCTAACGCACAACGCAGAGGCAGGCTGTAGTTGCCCTGTATATGTGCCGCAGCTCTCGACAGAGCAATACTGCAGCGCGTAGCTGGGAATTGCACCCCCTACCTCCTGCGTGAAAGGCTGGGGCAGTAACAAGGAGCTAACTGCTTTCAAACAAAATCAAAACATAAAAAGAAAAAAGAAAAATAATTTGGATCATAAATGTATGCAGTGTTTAAAAAGTCTCAGAGCTACAAAAAAATCTATTTGATGTATTGTCTGGGTATTTTTGCACTGGAAAAGTGGTTTAGATTTTTAAATTCTTGGGGTTGAGGAGTGGAGTGGGGAAAAATAACCTGTACAAACCATTGGCTTTCCTATTGAAGTAGGGCTGGAGCCTCTCCCATTCATGTCATCTTTGCCATCATTGACCAGTCATAACTGTTTATATACAAGGCTTTATGGTATGTTTTGCTTCTCCAATTGGCTGCTTATTTTTCTAATTGTATTAATTTTCTTTGCATATATTGGCACTGTCGCCTGTTTTCAGATTGTTTAAAGGTCTATCCAGTTGAATTTATGCTGGGTCCATTTATTCTGCCCCAAAGAAATCAATCTTGAATCAACTGGGGCTACATTCATTTTTTGTATATAATAGAAAAGAATTAGGAGAAAGTTTTTGCCTAATCCAGCTTCATTTAGTATGTGATTTTGCTAATGTTGAGTCAATTAAACAAAATCAACTGTCTTGCTTACTTTTAATTATAAGATATTGTTTCTTAAGCATTGCAAGCATGTCTTTGGCATTTAGGAAAGTGAAGCTAATTAATTTGTAAGTTGGATCACAGAGGAAAGTTTAAGAGAACTTGCGAGAATAACTTTAACAAAACTCCGAAACAGTTATTGGCTATGACAAATGCAGAAAGCCGCCCTTGCTCCCCAGATACCCCCCCCCCACCAGCCACTGTGGATGTCTGTATGTGCCGTGTGTATGTGTGCTGGCGTGTTACCTGTCTCCCCAGGGTGCTGTGCCCGGGTGCAGCCATCTGGATCACAGTGGGAAGCACCTGCTCGCAGCCTGACATCTTTACACTGCATCTGCTCCACTCGGCGTGCCAATCCATCCCAACCACAAAAACTCTTCTCCTGTCGCAGAGAGAAAGCAGCGTTTATGGCCCGCAGCCTTTGGACTAATGAATTCAAGAGGAAACGTGTCATATTTGTTGAGCTTTCCTGTGATCCTATTGTCAGTCTTGGAAACTTTGATGTTTTTCAGGAAGATTCTTGTTACATGTGCATCAATGATTTCTTTCTCATTTGAATCTTAAAGAGATCCTCTAGAGCAGAGATTCTCAATTGGTCAAATTGTGGGACCCAGTATCATTTGATCATTTTATTGTCAACTCATTTTTCAACAATCGCCATTCCACATGTGTTTTAGATACATGGCATGTATCTGTTTTGGCATTTTTTGTAATTAAAACATTTAGGCTTCATATCAGCTGAACATAAAAACTATAGTCAACCACCCACAGGCCACTTTTAGGGCCTGACCCACTCCTTGAGAATCACTGCTCCAAAATCATGTAATCAAATTGTATCAGATTGTGAATTTTTCTTTGCATTAACCATAATGCTTTTAAAGTCCCATATTATGCTTTTTTTAGGCTTTTGAAATAATTTTTGACACCTTTGCATTAATATTTCACACTTTTGTAACTTAAAATACTGTATATGTATAGAAGACATCTTTTGGGGAGCTGTTACTTTCAGTTTGTAGTAGAGTATGCTTGGATTAGGTGTCTGTCGGCCTCTGCTGGCAACAGTGGGGAACAGACAGAGTATAAAATCTCTAATTAGCATGGCTATTAGCAACATGGCGCTAACAGATTCGAAAATAGGGGCTGTCTTCTTCGTAGTGAGGGCAATTTAAAGCACTGAAATAATCAGAACGAGTCCAGTGACTGTGTATGGGCCTTAGAAATGCACAGGAGCACTTCCTGGTTTCACGTCTATGTAGAGCCATGAGACCAAGCTCAAAAAAGTCGATTTCACTTTGAGTTTCACTTTTTGAATTAAACTACAGAAATAAATTCACTTTTCTACAATATTAATTTGGGATGTGCTTCTGTAAATCAGAGGTTATGGCAAGATTTAAACTGTAATTTCTTTCATACAGGAGATTTCCGACGTAGACCCATCTTTCCTTCCCTTTCTTCAGATTTTCCTGACCATCCATTTTTGTCAGGTCGCTACGGAGGTAGGCAGGCAGTCAGCTGGGCACCGGTCCACCGCTGACCTCACATGTCAAAGCATCTATACAAGGACACAGCAGCAGCATACTGATAAGGGAATCTCCAGTCTGCAGGTGCACCTCCGAAAATCCATACATCATCTTCAGTCCAAGTCCTTACAGAGATGACAGAATTAAGCTCTGAAAAAATAATAAATAGGAGACAGAATAAGCCATTATCTATTCAGAACATTATAAGGCATATTAATATCTCAAATGATTAATTTACTGTACAAATGTTATAGCTACAGAGCAACGTGGCCCTAGGATTCTCCTGTTAACTCAGTTTGCAAAGGCACAAGTCTCATACCTCCTGCTGTTCACGTAAGACATCAAAGGCTGCACAGATGTGAAAGAATTAAACTGGCAAACACAAATTCACTCCTACTGCCTCTGTTCCTACGCTTCAAGCTGGTGTTTTCAAAGTGTATGTTAATTGGTGATAATACAGAAGAAGTAGTAACAGAAGTAATAGTGAGTGATAGAAAAAGAAAAAGACAACTTGACATTAAGGATAGGAATTTAATAGAGAATGAATCTAAGTGTCCCAAAATATGCAAAATCCAGCAAAAACAAAAGAAATAAAAATGTCACCTGTAATTTTATATCAACCAACTTTTCATAAGGTTACAAACACTCTTAAAATCACTACAAAAACACCAAATTCCTGGCAAGAACATTTTACCTCACTATTCTCTAACAGTCTGAGTCTATCTCCAAAATTCATCACAGGGACAAAACTCACACTAGTTACTCTTGTGGGCAATTCACCAATTCATCTGTTTATACATGGGGAGGCATGCTTTACAACTGCTCACAAACAAGGTCAAATTATTAAGAATGATAATTCTATTGGCCTACAGGTAAAATCTGATCTGGTCATGTAGAAATACAGGTCACGTAGATCAGAGGGCTGCTTGTCACTTTAGGTTTTTCAATATGATATGCATTATTACACATAAGGTAGTTAAACATTGAGTGAGACCCAAAATGTGTATACATATCATTTTGAAATTGAGCTATGATGAAAGTTTTATGGATGGATTGTTATTTATGCTGCTCTTATTAATTAGGTGTATTTGTTTTGTTGGGGAAAGTGTGAGTGTATTTTTGAGTGTGTATGTTTCTGAAACTGCATTGACCTCACCAAACAAATTCCTAATGTCCATGTTTTCTGGGAATAAAATATTAAATTGAATTGATGAGCTTTTTTTTTAATCCATCAACAAGCCCTTTATGTGCAAAATATGTGTACTGTAAAATTAAAAGTTCTAATTTCTATCATTTGGTTATCATCCCTCTTATATTTTCTATTTACTAAAAATTTTTATACAAAAAAGTTTTCTGCATCGGGAGAACTAGAACAAGCTACTCTGAATGCAAGGTGAAGTACAAATAAATCACCACCAGTCAGTTCGCCAAGATGAAGAAACAAACAATTCACAATGACCAATTTAAATTTACCAATTCACCTTATATACACAACCTTAGTTACACAACTGTGAAAAAGATACAGAGTATAAAGGCAAATGATTCTGATGCAGTGGAGGTTAAAATGTATTATTGTTGATGGAGCGAAAATCCTCTGCGTTGAGCTTTTTTTTCCCTTGCTCTTTTCACTGCACATTAAGAATATTTCTTCAATAGATCTGGTTTACAGCAATCATAATCAGTCCCTATTGCACAAGTTGTCAGAAAAAATGTCAGTCCATTTGTCTTCAGTGTTTGGTCCATTATAGCTGAGAGAAGAGCTGCGCAGCATTGTCGACATTCACAGCCTCCTTTGGTGGCTCTCTGACAACCTGACAATAAAAACATATAAAACATGAATTTACATTTATCATGGGTAACACAAATGCTCTCCATCACACCTAACTTTCTTTTGTACCTGTGTTTGTTTCTTGGGCTCAGCAGTAACAGATTTGGACATGCTCTTCACATCCCTCTGCACTTCTGTGAACATTTGATTGAGGTTTTCCACCTTCTCATTCTTCAGCGTATTGATCTGTTAAGACAATGGTTCCACTTCAGCAGGTGAAATCCAAAACAACACATACAAGCCAGAGAATACAAGACATGCACAAACAAGTAAAAGGTGTTCTTACATGTTTGAGCGTCGTCTTGACTGGTTTTGTTTTGTTCTTAACCTTCAAATGCTTGTTTGCCACTTGAAAGACATTCTGCTGTTTTTTGCCTTTCTGTTTATTCTTCCCCATGTTTCCTGGAGAAGTAAATCAATAAGGAGACATTTAGAAAGTCATTTAAATCTATGATTCATTTGCTGCATCAGACTTTACCCGGTGTGTTCTGTGGGTCAGGAGTAATCTACTTGTGCTTAATATGGATTCATACAGTGTAAAATTCAACCACAATTGCAAAGCTGGGACATAATCTGATTTTAATTTGAATTAGTATTTTATTATGATTTTATTTTTATTTGTGGTTGTAATATGTCTTGCCTTTTGTCTTTTATTGGACTGTATTATATTGCATGTTCATGGGTCTTTGTTGGATATTTTATGTATTTTTGTACTGGAAAGCACTTTGGAACTTGTTTAGAAAAGTGCTATAGAAATAAAGCTTATTATTAATTTATACACAACAGACAACATATTAAATTTGGAAACTGAAAAAACTACCATATTGTGAAAAACAATCGTTTGTATGGGAGCAACACACCTAAAAAGTTAGGAATAGGTATCAAAAGAAGGATTTTATATGGTCTCAAGAAACCACAAGCAGCATTGATTTAAAAGCTGGGCTTGGGAACATTCAGTGTATGATACATGTTTAGATAATGGCTTCTCATTTTTTTGGAATTTGACTTATGCTAGTGGAAAAATCTCATTATGCCACCATTACATATAATTTGGGCAAAATAAATTATTTTTTTTATCCAAACAGAAAAGAACTGGGTACATGTTGACAGGCTTACTGAGTAAGTTCAGTAAAATCAAAGAGTCCTTTTATGAATATATGGAAGCTGGACTTTCCAAAACTTCCTGAACACATCTTATATTCAGTCATTGTATACACTAATGCAAAGGCAAACTCATTGGCAAGCAGTACAATACTTTATACCTGCACTGTATAGACACCACAGTTTGTAATTTTTATTAGATGTTATGTTTTTCTCTTATGTTTTATGTTTACTCCTTTAATCCCCTTCTGGTTTTGGCTATAAAGTTATTTTATTTTGTAAAAATATCTCTAGTATAATATGTGCCTCTATTGATCACGCACTTATTATGCAAATGCTCCTTTAACTCGGCACATATTTAAAATACAGCCCCACTACCTGGGTTAGGACAATAAATATATTCACAAGAAAAAAAACCTATAAGTCATTGTGAATTCACCCCTGAACGAGGCCAAACAAAGCAATTCAGGTGTTTTATAAAGCGTCGCCCTCTTCACAGTTTGATGCACAAGCGGCTCTCCACTTTTACTGCCAGTTGCACCGTAAACAAAACCCTCTTAGTTGCAATCCCTCGGGTGATAAACAAAGTTCTTCAAGGGCACTGCAGAAGGAAAAACATGACTTTTAGAAGACTGGAGCAGCCCAACAACAACCGCACAAGACTATAGCCTTAAAGTCTTTCTGTCCTGACAACAAGGTGATGTTAGTGAGAGGAGGACAAATTGAGAATGGGAAATCAGTGAAACACAGACAACAATACTGGGTTCATATACTTTTACAGCAAGAAAATTCTGTGACTTTTTCATAACCTTTAACAACATTGATATTCAACTTATAGGACTCCACACAAAACAAATAGCCTCACCTAGTGGTTTCTAAACAGCAGTACCACTGGTGGTCAACTGGCTATCTTTAGTGGTACCTGACAGACTCTGAGGATTATTTTTAAGATGTAATAACCTTTAGAAACATAACTGCTTGAGTGCATTTTTTGATGCATTTTTTGGTGTAGCTGCTTAGTCTATAGCAATTCAGGTGATCACCCTGGTCTTAATTCAGTATTCTTTTATACAGTGATAAAAAATGCTATTTTTAAATTAATATATTAGGCATTAGGTGACTCAACATTGAGTTAGTAATGACAAAGAAATCACAGCTGGACCTTCTCTCTAATTCTAGCAGGGAAAATTCCAGTTGTTTTTATGGCAAGAACACAGTGGTCTGTATAGGTAGGTCCTTTATAAACTTGTACTTTATACCTGTAGCATCTTACATGGATCTTAGGTAATGCATTCACTTTACTAACAGAGTTTGACAAGAACATGATGAAGATGATGAAGGGTTTTTACTATAACCTTCATTCCATTTTTGTGTCTATTAGTTAAATTTCTCTTTTAAAAAACATGTTTAAGCAGTTTAAAAAAAACAAACAAACAAACAAACAAACAAACATACATGCCTGACTGGAAAAGTGGGCACATTGGTGAATCAGATATTCCTAACTAAACTTTGTTTTCCATAGTAGCAGCAGCAACTGTTAGCAGTAAAAGCACAGTCTTATGTGAAATATGTCAATCAATAATGGCAATAATAATAATATACACAAAAAATAATAATAATATACACAAAATTCCCAGCTATGGACACAGGTAACATCTGAACGTTTTAAAGCAGCTAGATGAAACAGCTAGACATCAATTTCCAGGCTAGAGTCTTCTGTGTCATTTTGTTGTCAGAAACATGGGCCCATTTGAGGACAGGAGTTTGCCATCTTTTCTGCATCCAAGCAGTAAAGTTCTATACATTAGTTAGGCGTATGAGAAACTCTATACACTCTGTAAATGTTCAGTAATGAAAAGATACCGACAGGTATTTTACAGACCTTTGAAAAGTGGTTGTTGATTTCTTCACGTGCAGCTGTAAGTGCGTGCGTCTCATCGAGCCTACGTCATTCTAGCGCGACTGTCAAGCGTCCAGCCACCAGCATGAGAGGCAACGGAAGCGGAGCAATTTAAGAGCACTTTTATTAAACTTATACATCTTTACATTTTATAAGTTATATAGACATTTGTCCGCATACAAGCGAACAAATCATTAATGTATTTAACGTAATGATGTTGCAATAATAACAGGCCTACAAACTGTAAGGCTGCTTCAAAATAAAAATAAAAATTTAAAATAGACCTAATCAGGGCTCTCGAGTCTCACGCATTTCACCTCTCATACGCTCACACGCCACACCTCGCATTTCTCACGCTGAAAAAAAATCCTATTAGGCTATTGGGCGAGAATCGTCAATCCAAGTAAAGTTAACGTGAAAGATTTCTCATGGTTGAGGCGACTTATGTTCACTCACAGGATTAGGAGTCACCTCTTCACTCAGTTTACACCTGCTCAGATCCGCCTCTCTCTGCCCCGCTCTGTGTCACCGTGCTGTCTTTTACTGCAGAAGTGACGCGGGGTCGAGCACCAGCTCGTCCTTTAAAGGCCAACGCGCTAAACCTAAACAAACTAAAGACAGGAGGGCAAAGGTGTCCCAGGCTCTGATTAGGTCTGTGACAGTGTGCAGTGTGGGACAGGGGGAGACGGATCTATCAGGCTCCAGCATGTGATGGATAAACTGGCCCTTTAGTGGATCATGTGCGCTCAAGGTGAACAAAAAAACACCGCAAAAACGCGAGAGAGGGACAGACACAGAGCACCGTAAATTTGTTTTTGGAAAGAGAAAAATAATAATGATAAAGCGTTTTAAAACGTATTACTAATTGTCATGTTATAAAAGATTTGGTCATGTTCAAATTCAGTCTGGTTAGTAATATGTAGATTATAGGATAAACATTTAATAACCACATAATATAACCCCCCTCCTCCCACCGGAAAAAAAAATCTATCGCCAAGCCCCGATCAAAACTTGAGAGCCCTGGGCCTAATATAAATATAATACAATAAATATAATTAATCCTCTCACCCCTTTAGGAATGATGTTGGTAAGAAATAAGACAAACCTTAAAAAAGTTGAAAAAAGTCAATGTACAATATTTTATATCCCTACTATGAAAAGTGCAATTTACGCGTTTAGCGCTATAGCATTCTATAGAAAAATTACATACCATATGCTGAATATCGTCAAAATAACGCCATCTGGTGGAGAGTAGTAACAAAAAGATAAATTCTAAGGCAGAAGCTCGAATTGTCAACGATCACTATAGGCCCTCGCCATTACTGGCGCTCGGGTCTAATTAGAAAAAATAAAATGCATGCATTATGGAAGGGAGATCAAAAATTGCTGTTTATATGGGTTTCAGTGGCGCATTTTACACGCTTAACAGTATGAACGTGATTATTTGACACTGCACAAAAAATAACAATGCATAAAAAACAATAGTTGCTGTTAATTATTGACATACCCTAGGCTCTAATAATTCAACACAAAAAAATCAACTTTGCATTTATTATATTGAAAATAATTGATAATTTGTGTTTTGTTTTTGTTTGTTTTTTCATCTGAAAATGAGGCGGCATCACCACAAAACCCTGGAATTAAAGGGTATAATTCTTATAAAAATAATAAGAATTTTATATCAATATTTAGGCCAGAGGTAGGTAAAAAATAGCTCCATGAAAGTTCAACAAAATCATAATTTATATATTTCTTATAGCTAGCCTACAAAATTAAAAGCGCCTTTTACGCGCTTAACGGTATGAGTATGACCATTTTTGTATACAGTATACTGTTGACTTTCTGTAGGAGCTGGGCTGGAAACATGAAGAACATATAAAAGTATGCGATCTCACCAAACGTCACTCCAAATGGATGTACACAGCCAAAATTTTCCAAAAATGAAGGTGCGTAAAATGCGCCTGACGGTACCAGAGGTTTAATACTTATATTCATTATACTATGTCATATGATATTATATGATATTATATTATATTATATTATATTATATTATATTATATTATATTATATTATATTATATTATAAGCTCAGTTAAGACTTACAGCATCAGGGTGATTTAGACATTTCCAGATTTGAGGCTTATTATAACGTCGTGCTATTATAATTACATTTAAAAATAAATCAAAATAAACATAAATACAGGCCTAAATATAGTGTTTAAGTAATAGGATATTGAGCTTTCTTTACCAAAAGAGTATGAGATAACTGTAAATATTCTATTATGCAATTAATATATATTTCACATTATTAAGACTCAAGATTTTCACGTCCAAAAATGTACACCCACTGTTTGCAATGTCAATAATGACCAGCGAGTGTCAGCAAAACACCACCACAAACCCCTAGCGTAACCAAGGAAACACGGTGGTTTTTCTGAGCGACAATGTCATTTATTTTCTTTGACGACGACTCTGCGCTATGATGGCGTGGGATTATGGCTGAGCTATTTGGGACTACACGCCTGTCGTCACACTGAACCTGTGGCTCGTTTACCTTTTACGCATTCCTTTACAATTTAATAGTGATTGATGTTTCGCTCTGACTCCTGTGTCCTTCAGTGAAAACACTCACTATTGATTAACTCGGCTCGAGAAACCAACGCGAGAAACGTAGGTTACGTGGTCTTTGTCCGGCGGGGATACGGCCACATATGGGCTCTTCAAATACTGCTGTGAGACATTTCCCGTGTCATCCGTGAGGAGTGCGGTCAGTGCAATGGGACAAGAAGAGGACCGGTATTGATCCATGGCGGGTTATAGCTTTATGAATGCAGCAGCGTTGCGGCTCGTCTTAACTCCTCCCGTCCCGGTCAGTGAGCGCGCGGCCACCGTGTATAGCCAACAACAGCAACCAGCACTGCATAGTCACACGCGCACGCAGACACGCACGCAGCGCGCACTCACGGGGGGACCCTATATAAGTGCTGCAGCTGTCAGGTGGAGGACACTGGCCTTTGCGCGCGTCATTGGGATTCTTGCTCTATAGACACTCACAGATCTTAAAACCATGTCTTGGGGATACGCTGCAAATAACGGTGAGGAGGAATAGGCAGAATAAATTGAGATGGCAACGTGCATTAATTTGCCAAACTGAAAATTAACATTGTCATTATGTTGTCGTTACAGGACCAGACAAATGGGCCGACAACTATCCGATTGCCAATGGACCACGCCAGTCTCCCATTGACATCGTGCCCGAGCAGGCATCGTACGACCCCGGTCTGAAGCCCCTCAACATTAACTACGACCCATCCACCTGCCTGGACATCCTCAACAATGGACATTCCTTCCAAGTGACCTTCATTGATGACACGGACAGCTCAAGTTAGTGTTTTTTTGTTTTTGTTTGTTTGTTTGTTTGTTTTTTGCACCCATAACATCGTTACATTACATTGGCATTTTAATTAAACCAGGGATGCATTAGAGATTCCAATTGTCTGCAGTGCACTGTGTACCAATTAGTATACTTGCACTCAGAGCTTTCCAATTGGATTCCTCAGACAAAGACACAGAAGGTGATTGGGCTGCATCTGCACAATTCGCCACAACCACCAGCAGAATCTGTATAGAATGCATACTATAGGCTTTTTTTGTCTCCTGTACCTCTTGGGCTTTTTTTGTCCTTATTATAAGTACCCCCGCCCTCATACACGTTGATAATTCTTCAAAATTGTAATTAAAAATCATCTGTGTTTATTAGAACAAAAACATTTTATACTTAATTTATTGTAAATGCAAATTCTTCTTAATTTTTCAGTGAAATGCTGATTCAAAATTAATTAACAATCTGCTTGCCTATTACATTTATTTTACTATATATTTTATTTTTTAAAATTATCTTAAACTCAATAAATTCACTACAAAGAAAATGTTAATAATTTTATTAACTCCCATTTGAAACAAAAAGGAAAAGAAAAAAACATGCAACAAAATATATATTTCTAATGATATTCTTTAGCAGTTTCATCTCCTTTTTATCACTTGTCTTTTATAAGTTTCAATAGGTCAATATAAAAGATTGCAAATGTTTTTCATCTTGGAAATATATTATGAAATATGGATCCCCTGCAAAGTGTTTGTGTACCCCTAGGTGTCCCTGTACCCCTGGTTGGAAAACACTGCTATAGTCTGTTATATAAATACTGCATGGTGCCCCACTTTCCTCCATGCCTATAGGCTTTTAGTGCATATATTTTTATTACACTTATGCATATTTATAACTGTTTTCACAAGTTTATTTTTTATGAATTGAATTCCACTGTAGGCTTTGGCTGTTCCCATTCAGAAGCCAAACACAAAGCACCCCATCATAATTGAATTGGTAATTTAGCCCCTGCTGAATCTTTCCCACGACAAGCCTTGTTTCGCAAAGCTGTGGGATCAAAAGAGTAGAAAACGAAGGTTACATTGCAAACAACACACTCTTGGTTAACTATTAATGTGCTGCAGCCATGTCTTCGTTATCTTATTGTAAAGGACTTTATGTTCCCTTAAGCAATGATTTATAGGCGATTAAATGATTGTGATTGAAAATGCCGGTTACATAATCAGACATTATGGATTATGTTTCGAGCAATGAATCTGAAAGTATCCACACTGCAGCTCAAAATATGACATTTCATTTTCATGTCATCTTATTCTCCAGTACGGCTTTAAAATAATATGCTCTTGTCATCATCTCATGTGATGCATCATGTGTGTCCATGTCCATGACTGTCATAGCTTTTCTATATTAGTCCCATTTATGATTATTTCCACAGCATCGTTACGGCAACAGTATTTGGCAACAGAGCAGCTGATATAGAACAATGGAGGGGGCCCATACCAGAACAATTTACACAGGGTTATCTGCTACGGTTTCGCCTTAAATAGAGACATTATGTAAGACTGGAAGTAGATTTGAGGTTGGTTAACAATACCTGGACATCAGCTTGTTGTAACCTTAGGGATTACACAACATGGGTGCTTCCTATATGAAGGATGTTGCTGTGCATGTGTAAACATCTTGTGCACCTTGGTGATATTTGAATTGTGCATTCATGTTGACCTAAAATAACTGCAATAATCACTTGCTCAAGTTGCCTAACATTCCAACTTAACATTACATGCATCACTGCCTCATAAAATAGTTGTTAAAATTAATTAGGATACTGTAAAATAAACCTTTTGTAAACATTGCTTATAATATGGAGTATATTTCTTGTTACTAATGTATTTAATGTTTTACAGTCAGGGATGCTAGCTAAAGCTTTATTTGAGAATTTATTAACATGTTCCTTTAATTGGTGACAGTAGGTTAAGTTCGGAGGGTCAGCGGTTAGAACTGTGCTTGAAGCTCATACTGTCATTGTGTCCCTGGGAAAGACTTCACCCACATTGCCCACTCCAGTCAGAGTACGTGTCTGGTTGCAAAAGGAAGGGCATCTAGCTTAAAAGAATAAACTGCCAAATAGCCGTGCGACTGGTTCACTATGGGAACTCAAATGAAGTGTGTAGCTGATAAAAAAATATAACATCATCTTTTCATTGGAAACATGGGAAACAGTCATGTAAGAAAATCCAGGATCTAGATGGTGGACCATGTGAATACAGTATAAGCCAATTTTATCAGCTCTGAAACCGAAAAATACTCCATATCCTGCTGTGTGATCTCAATTTGGGCATAGAATGCAATAGCTGATGATTGTGCTTTCATGCTCCAGCTCTTCAAGACGGGCCCATCTCAGGAATCTACAGGCTCAAGCAGTTTCACTTCCACTGGGGGGCCGCCGATGACAGGGGCTCTGAACACACGGTGGCTGGGACCAAGTATCCTGCTGAGGTAAGAGTCCCCTTTTATCACTGTTTCAACACGGCTATAATGTTTGCTTATTGTGCAAGAGGATTCTAAAAATAAGACTTTTTTTTCTCCCCTCAGCTCCATCTTGTGCACTGGAACACCAAATACCCAAGCTTTGGGGAGGCTGCTAGCAAACCTGACGGACTTGCTGTTGTTGGAGTTTTCCTCAAGGTCAGAAGAGAATAGAGAGATCTCATCTAAGACATACAATGCAAGCATAATTTCTTTGGCCAATCTTGTCTTCATTTGAAGTTGCTATGGTACGGTAAGCAGAGGAGTTAGCAGAATGTCCTACAATCCAAAAACATCTAGTAGAAGAAAACGTGCTCTTCATGTCTGTTTTTAAGTGAAGTTACCTGACTTTTGTCCATGGTGTACCACAGCTCTCATCCAACAGTGCAGGAATTGGCCCCAGCTACACCTGAGTAACCACTTATTTCCTATAATGTTAATAAAAATATTTTGAGTAACTCTTGAGAATGTTAAGTACTAAGATTACGCAGTGAATCTCACAGTGGCCACTAACTTGACTCACTCTATGCTGTGAAATATAGGCTATATGAAAATCCCTTGCAAAATATTTTTTGTCACAGTGTTGCATGTAGGTTGGAAGCCAGATCATTGATTAAGTAATGGAGCCTTTCTTGGGTAATTAAAGAAGGGCATAAATGTAGATGTCCCAGTGGGGATGAAGAAGTTCTACTGAAATATGTAGGTTGCAAATTTGCAGTGCCATCAATGATGCTACCACATTAACAAGCGGGAAAAACTGATAAGGTTAACAATGGACACCAGTATGGCTTCTTTAGCATCAGTGGAGAATGAGATGGGCCAGTGACCAAACATTTCCATATCTTGAAATAATTGGTTTGTAATACAATATTTTGTGTGCAGTGTTTCAACTCTCTCTCTGAACTATTTGTTTTATTTTGTTTTTGCTTTCAGATCGGTGACGCCAATGCCAGTCTCCAGAAAGTTCTTGACTGCTTTGATGCCATCAAGACCAAAGTATGTTCCCACATATTACTCTATACTTCCAGACAAATGTATTGCTTTTCCCTAACAGTTAATGTAACTATTGTTTATTATTTAAGGGCAAGCAAACCGCCTTTGCCGGCTTCGACCCTTCCACTCTTCTCCCCGGATCCCTGGACTACTGGACGTACGACGGCTCTCTGACCACACCTCCTCTGCTGGAGAGTGTTACCTGGATCGTCTGCAAGGAACCAATCAGCGTCAGCTCTGAGCAGGTAGGAGGCCATTTGCAGGGATTATAGAGGTTTTACCTTGCACCTGTGTTGGATCACTGCCTGTTATCTTGAATAGCACAGTCTTCAAATGCTCTCACTTTCCACAAATGAAATAATGGAGTGAATTGTTTGAGTTAGCTATGCAACTGAAACATGAGGAAGACAGATCTGGCGATACTAAAATTTACCTCTAATAGCTTGAATAGCCATTTGCTTTACCCAGAAACTAACTTTAAACACATGGACAGCTGCCATTTACCAAAACATCTATCTTTATTTTTGGTGGATAATGTTTAATAATATATTGAAAACATGATATGTCTGCCTATGTGGGAACATATTTTTATTGACTATGTTGAATAAAAACTAAAGGAAGGT
The DNA here is from genome assembly GCA_020698575.1 of Bostrychus sinensis. Taxonomy (NCBI): domain Eukaryota; kingdom Metazoa; phylum Chordata; class Actinopteri; order Gobiiformes; family Eleotridae; genus Bostrychus; species Bostrychus sinensis. The sequence goes on along the minus strand of CM036259.1, from coordinate 22,181,306 downwards.
GGCCAGCAGTACTTTGCACAACTGATGTCGGATGTGTCATCACATAAATTCTCAGTCAGAAAGTAGGAAGTTAATGTGATGCAGAAAGAAAATAATGTTCCCACACTTGTCATTATGAAAGAGGTGAACACATGCACTCTCAGTGAACTCTAATCCAAGTAAAGGTTGCATTTTGCATCACTGTAGAAGCATTTACATTGTAATCAAATAATCCAGCTACTGTTATACATTATTTAAACCAGGCATGACTTTAAGCAAAAAAAGTTGTGGAATCAACTCAGTGGTTGGAGTTATCTTTTGCTTTATCGCATTAACACTACCCAATCAATAGCCTGTATCTTGCTGTGAACAGGTGTTCCATTTATCTTAACCCTTATACTCAGTTCCAAACTAGGCCGATTCAGCTGATAATGGTAATTAAGTCATTTACACCAGACTAAATATGCCATTAAATGTGCCACAGGAAGTCATAATTTGATATTAGTTTATTATTAGTGGCCCAAGAACAATTTAACGATCAGCTCATACAAGGAAAAGGATTCATAATGGTGTATAAGAGTATTCTTCTTATAATTGAATAATTAATAATTTTGGCCAAGGAGAATTTGACAGAACAATGTTGTAGCCACAAAAGATCTATGTTATAAAAATACCTCTGGATACAAAGAAAAGCAAAGGATTTTTAATAAACCTTCGTGTCATAAATAATATAAGAACCCTTCTGCAGATATTATGTTGCCTCTGACTCACCTCTAAGAACTGACCTGTAAACTACTGTATAGCCTGGAGGCTTGCTCCAAACACAATTTCACTGTACCTTTTGTGCATGTGACAAATAAACTTCTATCTTCTTCTTCTATCTTCTTCTTCTATATTGTGTGACTTCAGCCTAGTGCTGTGTTTGGTTACAGACATTCCAACCACTATCTTCTCCTTCACAGATGGCCCGATTCCGCAGCCTGCTCTTCACTCCTGATGGCGAGGCCGAGTGCTGCATGGTGGACAACTACCGCCCTCCCCAGCCACTCAAAGGCCGCTCCGTCCGTGCTTCCTTCCAGTAGTGCCATGGCCCCATCCCCCTCCCACGACCCCCTGTTTTGCCCTGCTGCCCTCACCCTTCCCCCTTTTGCCCTTTTAAAGTTACCTCTGTCCTGCAGGGAGCACACATTTCACCGTCCTATTTTTTAAAAGAAATGTCTGCACTGAGATTAAATACTTAAAGGAGAAGTAAGTGATGTATTTTGCTTAAAAAAGGGTTACATACCTCTACATTCAGTGGTTTGTCACGCATGTCCCAGTCTTTTTGATTTGCCACTAACATCATACGTTTCCTGGTATCCCATCTCATTTTATCCAATCAGAAGTGAGAACTCAGCAAATGGGCTGTCAAACATCAGACTAGAGAACAGCATGCTAGCATTAGCACACATAAGCTGTATTCTAGCCATATGGCTGTTTAGTAGTTCAGTGACACTATTTCATATACAGCATCAAAAAGTACAAGTTTTAAAATTATGAAACAACCCTAAAAAGCTAGCTAGCTAATAAGCTGTATGCTAGCCATATGGCAGTTTGTTTGCTAAGTAGCTTAGGTTCGTTGTCAGTGTTCAATTTTGTTGGACAAATTTGTTTGAGATATTATTACTTTGGTAGGTTGCAATGCTAACTGCAAAAACTGACATGGGTTAGCTCAAATTTTGGAGTCTTACTTCTCCTTTAAAAGATTCCTATAACATCTGTCATCCTTGGATTTTACAGTTGGGGCCAACATCAGTCTAAAGCCATAACAAAAGGGCTTATAGTTCCTTATGTTTAAAAAAAAAAAAAGGTGCTTGTTAAGTAGCTCGACGCAGAAAGCACAAACTAGCTGCCTTGTGCGAAGGGAGGATGGAACTACATATGACCATCTGTGAAGTGTAAGGTGCAGATAATAAGTCCCCTGCACGGCGAGATACAGGCCACACTAACTCACTCAGTCCTACTGCTGCGGCTGCTGCTCTCTGTGTAATCTCTGACTGACTGCCAGCCTCCACATCACAGCGGCTTAATAAAATGCCGTGGCCACCCCCATCACTACCAAGTGAGTCAGAAAATCCCCCTCTGGCTTTTATGCACTAACATCATGGTAGCAGCAGACACAAAGCCTATAGGCACTGACCTGCTTATTGATTTGCAGAGGGCATGAGGACAGCGTACGGTGTGTGCTAGCTGCACCCATTATGACAATTATTGCTTTTTGTTACAGCCTGTTCTTTAAAATGAATTTGTGCAGGGATTATGTTTTTTTAAAGCCTGATGCACAGCCTGGCTACATGTATTAGAATACGTTTTTTTAAACACGTTAGCAGCAAACGTTCTGCCCGAAATCACAGAGTTGTACTGAAACCGAGCATGCACAGTGACTTTTGTAGCATGAAATTCAAGCTGCACTTATTTAGACAAAGCAGTATAAACACCAAGCTAGCAATTATGTAAAATCAGAGCTGCTATGGGTGTTGTCACTGTTAAGTGGTCAGTCCAGATATTCAAAGTTCCGTTTTCTCCATCTACATGTCTCTGTTGTATCTGGGGTTTTTAGTAATTTTGGAAGGCATTTTAAAAAATCACAAACACATCAAAATAGTGCTTTAAAAAAATAAAGATAATTTTGTATATGTAGCCAGACCTGCAAAGTAAGTCTTAAGCAATTCCGAACCAAAATGAATTATTTTGACGCCCTGATATTATAGCAATATAAATGAATGATGCAAAAAATGAATTGAGGCATTGTTTTTTGAGAATCCAGTGTGCAGTGTGTGCTAATGCTTTAAAATGCACAAGCGCCTGGTGAGTTATGCCATTGACAAGAGGCTCATGCACAAAGCCAAGAAAGAAGTTACCCAAGGAAGTGGAACCTGCCAACAGATAAGATTAAAAACTTGAGCCCTGAGTCCAGCTCTGCATAGGAGGATTATTAACAAAAGGTTGTGTGTGTCAGGGTTGAAAAAAGGTTTTGTAAACACACTTCAGCAAAATGCAAGTGTGGCAAAAATAATTGCAGTGTGTATTTACATTAAGATTGTAATGAAACTCAGAAATGGAAACCGCCTTATGCCAGTCACTCTTTGTAGTCGTCCAGCACAATGTGTTGTTGTGGACATTTTAGTAGTTAAATAAATATATTTTATGAAGTAATAAACCCATCTTGTATGTTTTCAATTTACTGTTTGTCACACCTATACTTTTAACTTGCCAATTTTAATGACCAAAAACATGCAGTAACGCTAGAGCACAATGTAGAGCTTAGCATACAGTACAGTTGACATAGGATATTATCAGATCTCAAGTTAGGGAAAGAAAAAAAATACATTGTATTTCTACATGAAATACATAGAGCATAAATATTGTTGAAGAAATTATGGCAATACAGCATTAATTACAGTAATAAAGCATTAATAAATATGTAACAACAATAATTAAATAATTAAACCACTTATAGCTACTGAATGGACACTGATGTTTCTCATTTTGCATGGATTTACCGGAACTTTAAGGATTAAAAGCTAATAATAATGTTTATGACTCACTGGTGCTGAAGTAATGCTTTGTAAATAATCCATAACAAGTTACTATCTATTAACTAATCTTTAACGAATGCTTAGCACTGTGAGCTATTCTAGTGTTACCGACATGACTCTTACTATAAGATAGTATTTCACTGTGAATATACATGGCCCCTGTCATTTTCCTACATAGCTGCATATGTTACTCTCTTACTTACAAAAAGTCATTTTGCAACAATGTTGTACAGTAAAATAAAAAGTATTTTCTATGCCACAATACTAAACGATCTTGCATTATTTTTCATTTTTCATTCAATTACAATTTGATGAAATTAATACAATATTTAGGCTTACAATAAATTGAACATTGACACTATTCAACTCCCTGTCACCCATTTCCCAACACCCACAATCCCAACCCATATGGAATTATGGTTTAGATCATTTGGTGTAATAATAAAAATAATAATGCACTGGATTTATAGAGCGCCTATAAACTCAAAGCACCTTACATTGCATTATTCATTCACTCCTCAGTCACGCTTGGTGGTGGTAAGTTACTTTGTAGCCCTGAGGTCAGACTGACAGAGACGTGGCTGTAATTCTGCGCCTACAGCCTCTCCGACCACCACCAAACACACAATCTCTCAAATTCATACATTCATACATAGGTGTGGATGAAGTGGCTTGCCCAAGGACACAACATCAGTATGCAATGCCAACCTGCGAATTAGTAGGTTACCGTCTCTACCACCTGAGCTACGGCCACCCTGTATATGTGTATAGGTGTATTTATTTTTACTGCAAAAAGCTGTTGCAATATACGGTATTTCACTGTAAGGATTCATGATGTTCCTTTTTCCACATTCCTTACAGCTGTGTGTCATTTTTGCAACTACTTGCTAAAATTAAAAGGTTTTGATAACAGCTGTAATTTGCAGCTTAGTAGTGACAGGACCTAAGCACTGACAAACCAAAACCATCCAGACTACCCTTTTTGGGAGGTCAGTAAAAGTTTACGTACCAGGAGTATGCAAAGGTCACAATCTGCATAAGTAGCACAATACCACAGAATGTCTCACACAGCAAAACCATGTAATTCATTCTTAGTACCCTATTGTGTCATACAGACCCCTGAACCCTGATCATACTCAAAGATCATTACAAATAATGTGCCGTCTGTATTATGAAGAGTCAGAACCTCAGCACTATGATTTCAAACCACCCGCATTTCACCCACAGCCACAACTGACAATGGCCTCTCTTCTCACCTCTCTCACAAATGCTCGACAGTCGAGACAGATTTTTATCTCAACAGTGCCTCTACCTATCCTGTAAAACGCATTACAATCTTTTCTAGTTATTCTGCCAAAGCCATTTCACACTAAATGGAAATGGCCGAATGATCCATCGGGTTGCTACGGATCAGCCCTGATGTAGCACATTTTAAAAAAAATCTATAAAATGACAGCTATTGACCGGCAAAAAACTATGCATTCACAATCAATACTGAATTATATAGTGTAAATATGTTTGTCATTAAAAAACAATGTAAAGTTTGTCTTGTTAAAGTACATTAATGCCAGTATTTAGAGGTCAAAGTGATTGTATTGATTCCTTCACCAAACCCAGGCTGAACCTTTCACATTCATCATGAGTGTGTATTACGGTAAGTGTGCCACCCATTCCACTAAAATTATTGTCATAGGTTTATTAATATTTTCCTATTATTGCCTGGATAATATTTGGCACTAATCCCATTTTAATTCTCATCTTAGTAGTAGATGTTTCTTGGTGTTGTGACTGCTTCTTAGAGGTAAGTTGCTAAACTGGGCAGTATTAGCACAGCTTTGACAGCACATACTGCATCTGGATGTGTCCTATTTGTCATCTCCACAAAATGTCAAGGTCATAAACAGTGTACTGTTGCTTTGTTTTCAAAAACATACCATTACATACTTACAATACCTCACATAACTATATAGGCCATAATTTTTATTAGTTAAAATTTAATTGTGACGCTCCCTGAATGAAAAATGTATACTGCAAGACATTGCAGTTTCCTTTACCACTTGTATACATATTGTGGATAAGATATATTTCCAATGACACAGTTGCCTTTGTGCTGTATATTAACAAATGTACTTTACAAACAGTATACATTTCAACCACATAAAAATTTGCAGTTGTAAACCACCAGCCCACATTTGTATTTGTGTACTATCAGTGAGTAGATAAACACATATCACATACTAACTACAGCCTAACTACATGGTCACAAGCAAACATCACTACACTGAAACCATTAGAGTCTCTCTACAAACAAACAATAAAAATACTTGATAAGAAATCAATTCATTATCACCACTGCCCCATATTTAAAAAGTACAAACTTTTAACCTGGGACAATATGATCAAATATTCAAAATTATGTTTAATGTTTAAAATGATTCATGGCTTGTCTTCTCCTCCTCTCAGACAGTTTGTTAACATTAGAACATCATTGTACCGTGTCACTAGAAGGGCAGCCAGAGGGGACTGCATTGTTCCACTTAGAAAAAGTGCATTTGGCCAGTCCTCTTTTGCAGTCACAGCTGCACATGAGTGGGACTGTATTCCAGTTAGCATCAGAGAAACAACATCCTATAATGTATTTAAAATTACTTTAAAGGACTGGTTCATTGATAATCAGAACTGCCAACACTAATGTGTTTTTGTCCTGTCCTCTGCTCCTGTCTGTCTGTACAAGGCCATCATGTTTAATGTGTTTTTACTGTGATTGAGCTTTTAACACTAGTTTAACACTTGTCTGTGCCTTAATATGTGTACTTTTAAATCTTTGTAAATATTACTGTATGTGTATAACATTATCTTATTTTTTAGGGTGACACCATAAACATCAGTCCAGGGACTATGGATGAAAAGTAGCCTTTTGGCTAATTCTGGTGCAGAAATGTTAATGTACACTGTCCCTGTAATATGAACTAATAAAATAAAATAAAATAAACATTAGCCATTTGCCCAACATTTAACTGCTCTATTTGAAAAGAAAATGCACTGTCGGCTGCTCCCTTACATTTAGGGGTCATCACAGCAAATCATCAAACTCACATGAGTAATTAATTATTTTTTTTTACCAGATGTCCTTCCTGTTACAACCATCTCTATTTATTCAGGCTTAGGATCAACATAATGGTTACCTTGTGGTTGGAGTTTCCCCTTAGAAATTGAACTCTAGACCTTTGGTGGTGAACCCACTTCACCACTGAGGGGACTAGCATCTCTAAACTATAAGATATAACTATATCTGATTTTATTTTTATCTGTGTTCTCCCTTTTGTCATATGATGATTTGGCAGCTTTTTTAATGCCAAATGCATTTCCTGTTGCAACCAGCCTCATACTGTGACTGGAGTAGGCAATGTGGGTGAAGTGTTTGCCCAGGAACACCCAGGACAGGTTAGATCCGAACCCCGCCCCTCTGGTTCGTGGGTGAATGCTTAAGCAACTGTGCCACTCTCACCCCATATCTATATTTTAAATACGACCTTCAAATACATTTCAAACACAGCAGCTCTTCAATGGACAAAAATGCATTAGCCACAAAAAAACAAGTGGGTTAAGAACATAACCAAATGGCTTGCTGGTTAGCTGTTCAACTTACATAAGCATTAACACCAAATAAAACTAAATTGGATTTCACTGATTGAAAGAAGCTTATCTATTGATGTGTGATGCTCTACAGACCTGAGCCAACAATCAAAAAAACAGTCCATTTCTATTTTGGCACAAAAGCTACTCACTGCTGCAATCTGTGTCTGACTAATCCAGTCACAATCAATACCCGGCTGTAAATTGCCACAGCTCTTCATTATTAATGGAAGAACTGGGAAATGCCTCAGGACAAGTTACTATGAAGGATCAAATTACACCAACTACAGATTTGACAAAAGATTAATGGTTACTATTGTTGTTTGTCTTGTTTGGACAAACCAGTTACAAGCATAAACAATAAGGCCTTTTTTGTGTGCTTGTCAAGAATGTGAATCATGCTAGTTTACATAGAAAGCCTAAGAGCAGTTTCCAGGAAATGTTTTGAATATTTTTACACTAACTGATACCTAAAAAGAAAGGTTTCTTACATTTTTTTTTATTGTAGTAACACACTTTCACCACTAGTGTACCTCCTACCCAACAGAGCAGTGCCTTACCAAGTCTTTTATGTTTTTTCTTTGGTGTTGTGACAGCTGCTGAGAGGAAAGAACCTGCTGGGTACAGCTACATATAGCATATGTGAAAGCGCTTAAGTATATTTTGTCTATTCACATCCCTACATGAAATAGCAGTACTATCTCTAATCAAGGACATCTCTAACTAATGATTATTAACTGACAATATTGGCCATACATGATGATGCCAAAGAAAAGAAAACTGCCATTATGATGATTATATGATATAATGGCTATGACCCTCACCATTGCCTAACTCAATGGCCTTTAGGCTTTGGCCACTGCTGCATCAGGTTGCGTAATGAAGCGTGTCAGGCTAGTGACATATATTAAGCAGACAGGAGCTATGCACACAGCCATGATGTGAGAGAACAGACTGTGAGCAAGGGCAGGAAAGGCCATTAAAGTGCACACCACTGCAGTGGAGAGTCTGACGCTGCATTGTGTATGACTGACAGGCTGGGTTACACCTGTTGGCAAGGAGGATGACAAAGTGCTGATACATAAAATGAGCATCAAGTGAATATTATGTCTTTGTACCTGAAATGATTATGATTATTATTATTGCCATTTTAATTATTTTATTGTACATCTATGGACCCTTTGTAAAGACATGAGCTGTATGTACAAAAATTCCACAAAAAAGAACATCGGCAACCAACTGTCAACCAACATGTTTCAGCTGTGAGTGAGCGGGTACAGAACATCAGGGATCACAAAAAGAGGTAGTGTAAATAGCTTTTGTTTACATTACTAACTAGAAAACTGATTCTCTGTTTCTGGCCCAGCACTGGTCGAAACCAACACGGATGGGATGAAAACAATACAAGACAAGACAACAATACAAGAATATCAACACTGGTTAAAAATTCATGGGGTGTATAATTTAGTGCCTTTGGGGCATTTATCAAAAAAATGGGCAAGCCACTTTTATGATTTGCAGCACTCTGTTTCGTACAATTTTATTTTGTAATCTTGTTACAAGGTGTCCTTGGGGTCCTAAAAAATATTAAAAGTTTATAATTTTTATTGAAATTTTGGAAAAATTAAGGTCCTTAAAAAGTATTATAAATTCTTAATCCCAATTTTATGAGGTATTATGCATTAGAGACGCAATGGTTACATAACGTAATAGCAAAATGCAACTGTTTAAGTTAAAGGTTTGTGGCTGATTGTAGCTCAAAGTGATGATCTTAAAATACTTTGAGAGGGTCTTAAAAAAGTCTTTCAAAAGTAATGAATTTAACATCAGGATGCTTGCATACACCCCATGTTAGCCTTATGTAAAGTCGAGAGCAAGTTCAGATAAAAGTGAACAGAATAGGAACTCCAAACTAGAATTTATAAAACCAATCAAGTTACTTCAGAAATACTATGAGAATTGGTATGTACAACAACTACTAGACTCACTAATTCCAACCAAAAACAATGTAAATGATAAAACAAATATTTTACCAACTACTTTTAATATTTTACTGGCTCAATATCACAACAGTTCCCTCAAAGGGCTTTACAGGAATAGCCATAAACAAATAAACAATCAACAACAACAACAAATAGGCAAATAAACAGTCCCAGGTCACCCCGTGTCCTTAGATCCCCTTCTTTGTAAGTAAAAACTAAAACTTTTAATAAAATTTGCTATGGAAAGAAGAGAAACCACAGGGGCAACCACATGAAGGAGAGATCCACTAACAGGACAGACAAGCTGTAGATGTGTCCAGGACTGATGGATATAGTTCAGTTTCATGAGCATGTCCTGCAAAGTGGGTCTTATTGAGGTATGGGCACTTGTTTGTACAGTGCATATTGTCGGTGACAGTTGTGAATTGTGCACAATACAAGGTGGTTTAGAAACATTTTAGTCTACTGCATAGAAAATGTTATTTCCAGCAATTGCTCTCATCTTCTCTTTAAATGTTGTTTCAATGATAATGCACAGGGGTGACATGAATAGTACATTCATTTCATATCTGCTCCAGTCTCTAAACTCCTGACACTCAAACATCAGATCTTCATGTGATTCCTTCAGAGATACTGTTCAGGAAGCCCTCCACTCACCAAAGGCATTCTTCAAACTGCCAGCAGGAAAGGCTCATGTAAACATTTCAATGGCTAATTTCCCTTGTAATTTTCAGGCCTTCATCTTCTTTGACTTTTCATGTAAACATCCACAGCTCAAGATGTCTGGTCTGACAAATGTTTTACTTTTTTTTCACAATTTTTAAATTTTAGTTTTGCTGACATTTTGGAGCATACATACACATCAGCTAAGTTACAGCTAGAGAAGTATTACCACTTTTTATTTGATGTATCTTGTGTAGGCATTTTTCTTCAGTTTAAAATGTAATAACATTCAGTTTATTTGAAAAAAACTGATAGAATTTAATGTATTTTATCTGTACTTACCTGTTACTATATGTTCATAGGAAGGAGACAATGGGACAGCAGAATATTTGCATCAAGCATCAGCAGAGTAATCCCTTAAGATGACACTCAGAGGCAAAGAGCATATTTAATATCAATAAACCGTAGACTGTATACATTAATGCAGCAGTAATTTAATTAAAGAGCACTCTATTTTATTTCTCATGGGGAAATGGGAATAAACACAGCTGTCTGAGCAAATTATCTCTCAATATGACCTTGAACCCTAATATATTAAAGCAAAATAATTCCAGTGTTTTAAAAATACTCTTTAGGGTTCAGCATAATGAAATGGCTCAAAGCATTATTTTTGCAAAGTACAACTTTGACACTGAGCAAACACAAATGCCAATCACTGACTGAATCTCATCAGTGTGAGCTGCTTTACTGTACTCTATACTGTCCACAACGACACTGACAGGGCTCTCAGTTTAATGGGCTCAGAGGATAATCCCTGTTAACTGCAGGCTCATGCTACTGTTAATGCAGACCATCACTTACGAATCCCGTCCTAGAACTCTGCTGCAACCAGAAGTATCACTTACGAATGCTTTGTAGGAGCCACTTTCCACAGTGGTTGACGAGACAAGCCTAAAATGAAAACAATTTAAACTGTAAAACTGTTATAAACCAAAGGGAATTTTACCTTGAGCTAAACTTTGTAACATTTCAAGATAGGCACCTACTTAATCTGAATATAAACTTTTAGAATGAATGCTGTATGGGTCCTTCAGAGAATCCTAGTCATCTTTTGTCCACAACAGTTTGTTCCCTCATCGGATCCAAAACCACAGTTGAAGGTCATTATGAATAACACAAAAATGGTAAATAACAATTGCAACGTAACACAGCACCCAGTATGCTCCATTAATAATTTTAACACCCCATATTTCATGAATAGTTCTGTTGTGCATTCCCTGTCGCCATAGCAACCTACAGTAGTTCTCTTTATAAGCTTTTGTTTGCCTTTCTTTCTGCAAAAAAAGTGTAATCTAGTGCGCAGTTTTGGTAGATTATAAAAAGGTATAGCAAATGTAAAAATTGTACATTTCCTCACATCAATGGTATATATATTTTTGCCCAAAAATGTAGATAATCAACATGATGTGAATCTGCAAAAGCATTCACTGTATCTGACAGAACCACATCATACATGTCAAAACTTTGAGTATTGATCCTGTTCTGTATTTAGCTGCCTGTTTGTCGTTATCTCCTTATGTACATATCTCCTGGCTAACATGCTAGTTTTTTCTTCTGATAATAGGGGGGTTTGTTGATAGTGAAAGGGGTTTCATTTATTAGACGCCGCCCCGCTATGGTTGTTCAGCAAACCCTTTATCTAGGTCACCTACACTGGGCCGTTCCACTGGCCACACTGATAAGAAGAATGGCTCTATTGAATGGGGCTATCACACTGCCAGTTTGCTCAGTAAGAGTGTGCCAGACCTGACCGGTCCCAGGTGTTCCTTTGGCCATCCTGATTGCTCATTTCGACTTCTCCTTTTGCTCTTTGTCCCGTTTTTCCTCACACACACACAACTGATTTTCTCATGCAGGACCTTTCGCTTGACTAAATACTAACAGTCACCCATTCACTCCTTGATCCGTTCTATGTTCCCCAATGTCCTGGATCACTCAACCTGACAATCTGTCCCCTCTTACTCTTTTGATTTCACCCTACAGTCAAACAGAAGCTAGCAGGGGGCCGGATTTATGCGTCCGTGCTCCCCTTGCTCCCGGGTTGGTATGCTGGCTAACATTACCCATGGGAGTAGAGTTTCTGATGGAGCAGTAGGAGCTCATGTATCGCATGTTACCACCTGTTGGACTTTGGGCCACTGAAGCAGTAGAAATGTGGTAACATGGTCAGTGGTTGACAACTTGCTGATGGTGTTTTAATGAGGAGCTGACACAGATTTGAATTTGGCTAAAACGTGTTGCATAATGTTCATTATTAGCTTGAAAGGTGTGTGTGTGTTTGTTTTAGATTATGTATTAAAGATCGTGTTTGACCTTTCCTTCAGCCAACACAAAAGATTAAGGTAATCTACATTAGAGCATTAGAGCTTGATATTAAACTTGTGTTAAACATTAAACTGAGTCCTATTATTACTCTTCTGATGTATGTTTAATCTGTTCTTGTGCAGCTTTGACCTAAAAGGGTGCCTATGTTCTCCAGTACCATGTTCCCCAATTTCTATGGAGCAGGAAACATTCTGATGTTCCCTCAACCAAGCCCTAACTGGGAGAATAGGTATTGGGGAACATACTAACCAGAAACATAGGCACTGGAGAACTTTGGTACTTGGTAACATAGACATTCGGGAACATTGGTACAGGGGAACAGTGTTACTGGGGAATATAGGCACTGGGGAATATAGGCAATGGGAAATATGGGTAGTGGGGAACATACAGTAGGTATTGGGGAATATAGGTACTAGGGAATATAGGAACTGAGGAGAATAGGTACTGGGGAACAAACAAACTAGGGAACATAGGAACTAGGAAACACAGGCACTGAAGAAGATAGGCACTGGGGAACATAGGTAGCGGAGAACATATGGCTGACAACTACTAAAAAATATAGCACTGTAGCTAATATTTTATACACAGTGTTTTTAATATCAATTTCATGGCCAATTGCAAACCACATTATTTGTATGCCCCAAGGTTTTGCTATTTTTTCCATCTAATAATAGACAATTATCATACAAATCTATTCATTCTCCATCTTCAGCTTGTTCTTGTTAGGGGGGTGCCGGTACTGGAGCCTAAGCCAGTAACTTTAGGCCTTAGGCAGGGTACACCCTATATATTTATCTCTATTTTTATAGCAACAATTTATAATGTGTGGGTTGAAGAGAGGATCATTTTCACAAACTGATTTTTTTTTTTTTTCTGCTTTAGTCATTTTATAATTTGGAGTCAGACATTTGGATTTTGATTGATGAACCTACATTTGTCTGACCATGGCTGTTTGCAAAAAAAAAAAAAAAAAAAAAAAAAATCTAACTTATACAACATGTAGATACAATTTCATGCAGTGTATCACTGGTCACTTATGGTTACCTTAAATGTGTAATGTGTGTTGATGTCTTACTGCAATATTTAGCAAAAAAAAATAAAAAAATCAAAGAAAGCAGGCTTTATAGGTTTAGATTTTTTATGTGAACTTTATTTTGGAGATTAAATCATCTGCAGTATTTCCAGGAATGACAGGCAGTACATTCACAAATAGGTGTCCAGTATGTCATCATACAGTTAGTATAAAACCGTGTCAGTTACAGTCAACTTGATATTGTGCTAAAAGCAGCCGTGTGCATATAGAGTACATAGTTTCCATGCATGGTATCTACATGCCTCATATCATCGTGAAAAATCACTCATGAAGCACACAGACCCACAGCTTGAAAAACGACCCTTTTAAAAAATGGGATCAAAGCAAGATGGCTGCCTTAGATGCTGCGGACAATGGCGCAAAGCACTTGGTGATGTAACATGTTATATAAGGAGTCATACAGAGTAATGATGGTTTTAAGGTGCAAGTTCAATACATTATATATTTAAAGACATTACACGCAATCTGTGCATTATACTGCAATATAAAAATATGTAATTGAATGAAATATTAACTTGTGGTTAAAACAAAATCAACAAATGATCAAAGAGATAGTATGTCCCCACAATACTATGGACTAAACATCACAACAGCTGTGTATAGGAGCACTTGTCTGGCGCCATACATACAAGGAAGGAAATTCTTTCACTACATCTCAATGCACAGAAAGATTCCTCTGTTGATAGACTAGGACAGTCTAAATAACTTCAACAGAAGCCATTAAGAGCAAAGTAAATGTGCTCCAAACTATGGGAGTCGATGAGGCGATAATGTGCAAGAAAAGTGGCTCTTATCATTTTCAGACAACATGGCTGGGACATACGACAGGTGACTGTACTCCCTACTGCAGTGTACAGTACAGATGGTATATCCAAGGCCTTACAAGCTACGCTTAACATAACAATGATTAATGGCACAATTGCTGAACCACTATGCAATCTGAAAGCAAACATATTACAAATAAAAGGCTTTGGGGAAGCAAGGTTTTTAGTTCCTAACAGGTGGGAGCAATTTAGTTTCACACCACTTGTCATCTGTGGGGGAAAAAAACCTGCTGGTAATGTGAACTGAAAGAAATGTGATGTCAAATATAAATATAATATATCTCCATATGAGTCATCATATTAATAAATTTTTCACAACCAAATGCACTTAACACTAATTCATTAATTAACATTACTACACACATAAAGTTATGAATGTATAAATGATGTTGTGTAGACGATTTTGTAATAATTCTCAACGTTGGATCCAGAAGTAAGAAGAGAGTGCTGTAAACTGGCCATCCACAAGTTTTGAAGGGCAAACTGCACGTACAAAAAAACAAAGAAACGAAAAAATCTCTTATTTCAAATAGGCCTATTATACAATACAAATATGCAGTCCTATTAATCTATTATCACATTTTAGGCTGCAGTTATTACATTTTCAAAGCACTTTTTAAAGCTAGGGGAAAACATTATTGGCCAAATGTTATTACTTTATTGGGTCAAAAATTGTATGACATTATTGGCAGGTTATTACGTTACTGGCATTATTACATTTTCATTTGCCAAAATTGATTATTACATCATTACATTTATCCATTGTTACACACCTCATTTGTGTGTCTGTGACCTGAGAACCTGGTCACACTGACATAAATGACCGTTAGCTTTAGCATGCGCTAGCACCCAAAGGCATTTTTTCTAGTCTTGTTAGCTATACCACATAAAGATGACAATGTTTTTCTCTCTCCAAGACCAGTGGGAGCAAAACATGGAAAATGTCTCTCCAGTCAATGGAGGACAGACGATTATTTTTCTCATGAAGTGGGCAGAGTTTAAATTGCCTCTATGGGATTCCTTAAGGAACTGGAAAAGTGTTGATGCAGATTTTATGCATCAGTGAATGGTTTAATTAAAATAAACAGACAGTCGCATGGGACATTTGGCACTGGTGAGTAGTCCTTCAGCACAACAATAGCTTATTACGTGAACAAAACAGCATATAGTAGGTCCACTGTAGTCTTATGGGTAATTCCGCTTGGGTACACCTTAATTTATGGCATACATGAATTACTTGCATCAAATATACAGTGTAATATAGAGTGTGAGTGTCATTATTATTTTTATGCTATAGAAATCCACTTCTTAAACTTTACTCTGCAAGGGCATGGACGTCACAATATCTGATGTAGCTCAGGGTGGGGCCTCTCCAGACGTCTGTATGTATGGTGGTTCCCTGATAACATATAGTATAGTTATTTTCAGAACACGTTGTTCAGTCTTCTACATGAGATAGTGCTAAAAACAATGCATGGTATACAAACAATAGTAACAGAGCAGAAAGTGCCCCAGTCCACAGTTACAGAGATTTGAAAAAAGACAGTTACCAACTATCCAGACCACTTAGTTTTATACAGTGTGTTTGCTTCTGTGGCATCAAAACAAAAGGCTCCATATTATTCCTGACTTTCCAATTAAAATCTGAATTGTCCATTATGGGCTACTTTAAAATGTGTTTAATGTCCATAGAGCTCAACAGTGCCCACCCCCCTCTGGTGCCAGAAGTAAATTTCCCATTCAGCTTACCCATAGACTTTCCCTTAGAAAAAATCTGTATAATCCTAACCCTATATATTTAGAGTACAAAGGCTTGGTGGAGCTAATAAGCTGTGGTAACTCATGACCATAGCACAATTCATTATAACTATAAAAAAAAAAAAATCTTACTCTGATTAGCCTCCATCAAGCTTTTAAATGCTTATATATAATATAAAACATACAAAGTCTATGGGGGAAAATGCTCTGTGTTAATCCATCAAAGACGGCAAATTTCTATGGCGCTATATTTGTGTCAATAAAATGAATTGATGCAAAAATAAAACAAATTGATGCATCAATAAATGTATTGATGCACGTAAAATGATTTATTAAAAAACCCTAATTTGTGAATTGCATGCAGCAATTTTTGTAAACAAATTCCAATTTGCAAATATACTGCTTGCAATTATTTCACAAATATATCATGTTTGTCATTTATAAATCTGCAGTTTTGCATGTGAATAGTCCAGTCTGCATTTGTGTATCACTCCAATCTGGCACAGTGGCAAAGTGGTTAGTGTTTTCTCCTCCCAGCAAGTTCGATCCTTGGCTGGCCAAGACACAAACTCGCTGGGAGTAGTCTGCATGTCCTCCCCGTGTTACTGTGGGTTCTCTCCGGGTACTCCGGCTTCCTCCCACCGACCAAAGACATTCATGTGTTAGGTGAATTGGTGACTCTAAGCCCCTAGTGAATGAATGTGAGAGTGAATGGTTGTCTGTTTGTGTATGTTTCAGTGTTAGCCCTGCGACAAGCTAGCCCCTGTTCGGGGTGTACCCAAAGGCCCAAATTTACTGGGATAGGCTCCAGTCACCCCTAACGGGAATAAGCAGAAGATGAATGAATAAATAGTCCAGTTGTATTTGTGGATCGCTTCTGTGCATTCAGATCTTTTTGAAACATTAGGCCCACATTTTGAGACAGCTAGATTTATTCACAAAAGAAATCCTGTTCCAATGACAACCACTGGGGGTAGTGCAACAGGGGCTATGCTCTCACTGCTGACTGTAAGTTAGCGGCAGGATAAGCACTGCAGCAAAAACATGTAGAGGATCAATCTTACTTTATTATAGACAAACTGCATCTAACCCTTTTAATAAGGGGTTTTAGCTTTGTGTATTTAGTATTTAGTATAGAGTATTTAAGCAAGCCATATATATTTAATGCACCCAATAACCACTTAAAAGCCAACTAGCACTGAACTCTCAGTTGCCCCGTCTGTGTCTGTACTGTGTCACACCGCATTAAATGCACTGCATAGTCGCCTTTGCACAGAGCAGTTATAGGAACATAACAGGCCTAGTTCAGCAAACTGCTCACCTGGATTTAGTTATGAAGTATGCAGCCCCAAGAGCCTTCAGCTTTGTGTTGCTAACAGCCATCATTAATGGACAATCTCACCCCTCTGTAAATCCATCTCCCATGCCCTCAGTCCAAGCGGACCCTCCTTTCCTAAGCCGACAAAGGGCTCCTGGTGCTGGGTAGATCATAACAACAGTTCACACAACTGTTCTGGGTGAAAGTAGTTTCTGTCCTTGTCCTGAAGCTAACTTCTCTGTTTACAAGCTGTTTACAGTGATGAAATTGTTAGAAAATAGCTCCTGTTGTTGAACACTGCCCCTAGTGGTTGTCATTGGAACAGGATTACTTTTGTGAATAAATCTAGCCGTCTCAAAATGCGGGACAAATGTCAAAGATCAAAAAGATCCAAATGCGCAAATGGAGTGATACACAAATGCAGACTGGACTATTCACATGCAAAACTGCAGATTTATAAATGACAAACATGATTTATTTGTGAAATAATTGCAAATAATGTATTTGCAAATTAGAATTTATTTGCAAAAATTGATGCAAGTCACAAATTAGGGATTTCTACATTTATCAATACGTTTATTGTTGTCTCAAGTAATTTTAGTTTTGCATCAATAATAATAATGGAAATGGCTATCAGATCTGTGTACTATTATTTAAAGGGGCGATTATGGCTTCTTCAGGCTTTTGCAAATATTTTTGGACACCTCTGTATTAGTATTTCACATTTTATAACTTAAGATAATTATGTGAAGAAAACGTCTTCTTTTAGGGAGCTGTTACTTTGCAGGGAAAGCTTGGATTATGTGTCTGTTGGCCCCTGCTGTGGGGAATGGAGAGAGCATGAAATGGCTATCAAGCGTGGCTATTAGCAACATGACATTAACAGATAGATAAATGAGCTGACTGCTTTAGGGACAACAATTTAAGTTCTGTAATTATCAGAATGAGTTTAGTGACGGTGTATGGTTTTAGACATACACACATTTCCACTTTGAACCCTGAGACCGAACGTTTGAGCTCTTGCAACAGAGACTGCATTAGCATACAAAATTACTCAAACGTGTGAATGAAACAAACAAAAACAAAAAAACACTCCAGGTATGTTTTTGAGGTAAAAACAACACAACAATATGGTTAAAAGTGCAAAAAGGTTGATTTAACATTATAGGGGACCTTTTTTTTTTAAATTATTATTTTATTTTTATAGATTGGTGTTTTAAAATGCTTGTGCTGTAAGATGTCCTTGAGTGTCTTAACTGCCCTCAAATAAAATGAATTATTATTATTATTATAAAAGTAAATTTTTCCAACTTCATTCACAATGGTCAGTAATGTTATAATCTTAAAATGTCCATGTCACTTGTACCTCACTCCATCATTAAAATGAAAAGGAAAGACTGCTATTTGCAGCACCAAAATGCAGTTTCTTGAATTACATCACTCGTGGAATGTCTGCTACTGTATGCTATATTTAGTAGATTGCCCTTCCTTACTCATGCTAGGCTTTTAAACTCAGTTATAACCTTTATATATGCTGCTTTGTTGTAATGTACATCCATGTCCATTGAATGTGCTCAAGTAGTGAGATGCTGCTGTGTCTGTGCAGTCTAGCAAACATTAAATCCCAGTGAAGTGTTATCTAGTGCAGCAGCAGCTCGCCTCCAGGCCTGGCGGCTGTGAACGCCAACACGGGATGACAGCTTCATTGTAAATTTGACAAACAGCACGACGCGGCAAGCACCTCCAGGGTCAGCCCTGTAAATCTGTGGGAGGACGACTGTGTGAATTTTATGGACAAGTGAAAAGATAAACAACGGTTCCCCAGACAAGAATAAAGTCAGTGCCAGATCTCACCACATCCATAACCTCATGTTAGCACTAGGATTGCATTTGATCGTTGACCTTTCTTGCTGAGATAAAAGGATTGAAGAAGTTGAAAAATCTATTTTAAGTTGTGTAACTGGGCTTTTCCTATGTGATGTTTTTGATCTTTTTGGAGATACTGATCATGGAAGCTAATTACAAAGCTATCTTACTCATGGAGTGATGGATGTTTTTTCCAGCTTCGCAGTTTCCCTATGTTTTTGTCCCCACTGAACACCGCTTTAATGTTTTGTCCCTGGTCTTTGGTGTTCCTTATAGTGTCCACTGAGTTGCCCATATAGGCTAGCATTGTGTTAAACATGGTGCAGATGCTTAAAGGAACCCCAGGCTAATTCTTTTGTCATGTCCCTTATATGTACTTGAAAAACTCTAACACAGCTGAATACAAACTTAAGTCATATGCGTAAGCTATCATTATGAGTTTCCTTGTTGAATAAATTAGAAAATAAATATGTTTGACCTAGTCTAGCTCTAGTTTCTCCAGAGACCAAAACTCATCCACATTACATTGCACAACATCAAATACAAGTAGTGTCTCGAGACAACATAGGCAAACTGAAAAGCATGCAACATTCTTGTTTACAGTGGAGCAGAATGGTATGGGTTAGGCTAGGACAGGAATGTTTCTATTGCCAAAAACAGCATCCCAGAAGGAGTAACGTGCCATACTGCTTTGGGAATGTTTTGTCCTGTAGTCACAAGTGTGTGACTATAGTATGCAGGGGACCAGCAGACTATTAAGTTGCCAAAGGCTAGGCTCAATTATACATTTGTTGTCATATGAAGTATTTATAATTCACAAACCGGGCAAGGAGTGCATTCATCAAAGAGGCAACAATAAGACCAAAGGTGACCCTGAAAGAGCTGCAGAGCTCCACAGCAGAGACTGTTGTATCTGTACACAGGACCACTCTGAACCATACACTCCACAGAGCTGGGCTGTGTGGAGGAGTGGCCATTGCTTGAAGAAAATAATAACAAAACATGTTTTGTGTTTGCCAAAAGGCACGTGGGAGACTCCCCAAACACGAGAAGGTCCTCTGTCCAGATAAAATTAAAATGAGCCGTCAATGAAAGATGCTATGTGCAGCACAAACCTAGCACCTGACTGTGCCCCTCCTCTCTAAAGTGAAGCCTGGTGATGGCAGTGTCCTGTTGTGGGGATATTTGTCATTGGTAAGGACTGGGAAACTGCTCAGAACTGAAGGAATGAAGGATGGAGCTAAACACAGGACAATTTTTGAAGAAAACGACTCAAACTGTGCTGTACAATGTGTCCAACCTGTAGGAGCTTGAGATGTTTTTAGATGAAGAATGAGCACAGATCCCAGTGATTTTATGAACCAAGCTCATAAACGCTTATACTAGAAAAGTTGGAGCTGAAAGTCCTTCAGAAGGTGGGTCTACAGAGGACTAACTTGAGGGCGTACATACTTTTTCTCTCATATTTCTAATTTTCTTCACAATATTATTATTATTTTTTTTTTGCATTTTACTAGTTGTCATGTGATATAAAGTGACTGACATGAACCTCTCAATGATCCATTTAAATTCCAGGTTGTAAGGCAACAACAATAAAGGAAAAATTCTAAGGGGCGTACATACTTTTTTTCTTGCCACTATATACTGGATCCTCTGCACTGGTTCTGTACTGGGTCTGTTTCACATGATAAATGGGGGCTGCGGCAACTCCTTTAGTATTTCTGATGGAGAAAAGGCCATGTACTGCAATGCATACACTGACTACAATCGCGTCTATTTGTTAGGAGGTCATACAGGACATGTACTGCACACCCAAAGCATTTGGTGTGAACTGGGCGTTAACCTGCATCAAATTGCCATACTGATGCAGTCATTCAGTGGAATTGGCTATTTTAAAAGCTACCTCTGCTAAATTGTCCCTTTGCTTGCCTAATAAACTGAAAAAAATAAAAAATGTCATTTCTGTACAGCTCACTTTGTTTTTGTTTTGTTTTTTTGTTTTTTATATATATAATAAAAATCCTGCACCTTATAACTTAAAGAATGTCACCTTTTAATTTTGGGTCTTGCATTATTCATATAAAAATCTTGTGTGTTTTGGGTTGACTCCTTACTGACCCTTACTACTGATGTCACCACAGCAGTTATCTTATCAGCCAGGCTCAAAAAACAAGATTCTAACTGTGTCTGTGTGTTGGCAAAGCAAGCACCAGCATTTGAACTGAAAACAGGAGCCTAATGGTCCGGCCGATTGCCATCACACTTCCTCCCCAGAGAGAGAGTAGAGGGCCACCACTGGACCTGCTTATGCAACTGTGCAATCCATTCTAAACTACATGTTACTGTACAAGCACATGCTGTGAGAAGAGGTGTGTCAAAAGTATAGTCTACGCCTACAGATAATGATCAAATGCTTGTACAGTATATACAGTAGACAGTTCACTGAGTGGCCATCTGATGAGCTTACAGAGTCTTATCACTTCATTCAACAGTTCTAATAGATTTACTCAAATAGTCAATGAACACTCCCTATGCAAACAACATAAGCATTTTTTTAATTCATGATTTATCTGATAGGGACAGATACAATAAATAGATTAACTTTCTCAAAGTAATAAAAGCTTTATATGGTAAAATATTTAAGAATTTAATTTAAGATTTTATGTTAAGTTAAAAAGGAACAGTGATGAAACCTCATGGGCTTTTGGTCTAAAATGTTGAAGGCATGATTAGAAAGCTGCTCAAGAGGCTCTAGGGTGGTTTGGTTGGTCTGAGACCAAACAGTGGTGCAGTAAGACAGTTGGTACAGAATCATTGTATTCAAGAAGACATTAGTGCACTCACATGATTTTCCTGAAACAACTTATACTGGCCCTCATTTTTAAAGACAGGCTTTTGATGTGGAATTTAGTTGAGAGTCTAATATTACTCCTAAATAGTTCTCCTTTTCAAAATTTTCAATGAGTTTGCCTTTCATTTCAATGTTTAACTTGTTTGCAGTTGGTGTCTTTTTTATAGAGAAGCACATGGATTTAGTTTTATGAGTATTCAGTGTCAGACAGGATTTGTAAAGCCAAACTGACACTTTCTCAAGACTTTGTGTTATTTACTGGCGATTACAGCAGAATTTTTGAACGCCACATAACCACAGTGCCGCCAGCATACATTTGAAGGTTAACTTCAGGACACACCTCAGGGAGTTTATTCACGTACAGGCTAAAAAGATTAGGCCCCTTTATAGTTCCCTGTGGGATTCCTATCTAGATTTTACTTGGAGCAGATTTTACATTATCAATAACTACACATTGCTCTCGACCATATAGATAGGACTCAAACCATAAGATTGTGCTTTGACAAATTAAAGGATGATAGTTTTGATATAAAGCAGCTATAATTTACAGTATTAAAGGCATTTTTGTCCAGGAATACTGCGCCCATGGTGTTTCCTTTTTCAAGTGACTGCACAGATGGCAGATTCAGTTGAATTGGTTTGAGTTAGCATTTTGGTTGTGCAAGTTATCCAGACAGCATTAGCTACCAAAAATTGCAAATTGTGCACAAACAGTGTGGTTTCAGCAAATGGCAACCACCCCAAGGTCAGTGCTGGGGAAGAGAACATTAGTAACTGGCTCGGTATTTAGCTGTTCATTTGTACCATGTAGCACTACTGCAAGCTAAAGGCTAAAAGTCAGTGAAATTTTAGCCTACAGAACCACATAGTCAGTGTATGCTCAAGGTTTATTCATCAATGCCAGCAATTCCTACAGTAACTACTACACTGTCATTATCTCCTTCTACATCCATGTACTATTAAGTAAGTAGAAACTAGTCAATTCTGAGAAAGGCTGGTTAATGCTCACAATGTTGTTTAATTACACAAAGGTCCAGAATCACAGAAATTATGTAAATAGGGGTCAACTTGTTCTTACCCCCTCACATCTGTGTCACAGGCTAATATTTTTAGTCACAACATAGACCTGTTTCCAGCTTATTATGGTATTACACCAAACCAAATTCCTACATTTAATCCGCCATTTTCCTTAAGGTGCTTACCTCAAAACAAATATCTATTCATCCAAAATTGCAGAGGTGGTTCAAATTGTATTTGGCACTTAATGCTTATTTATGCTTCATAACCTAGGTTTAACACTGTAAGTATGAAAATCCTTGTGAAAAGAGGCTGAGCTGTGTCAATCTAATTCCTCATATCCGTCTCTAAAAAGTAGCCCTCATTATCTAACGGCACAAAACCAGACAATTTAAGACCACAAGGTCTTTGCAATTAGCTTGGGCTTTCTTGAAAGGTAGTTCTACTTGCTAAGTGTCATGCATATGTTATTTCCAGAGTGGTTGTGCTGACCAAGACTTAAATTAGTCCAGAAGGGGCCCAATTTAACAGATTTAGTGACATTGATATATGAAATATGTGATAGCATTTTAGCATGAAATTGTGCAGCATTTTAGTGAAGTTTGGATTGCATTTTCTATTCGAAACTATAAGTAGACGAAAGGGTAGACCTCCACCAAGATAGCCCTATCTTGCGATGGCAAAGATATAGTTTTCAGACCTACACTCACACCAGGCATCTTCTAGTTATGAGGTAAATGCTCTATTCACTGAACCATGAAGCCCATATCTCATTTGGTAAGACTTTTTGGTCCCTTTTGACTGGAGTTAGTATCTTTTAGGCCCTACCACACAATAGTAGTGTCCTTTCAAAGATTCCTGGATCTAGGGAAAATGTTATCGAAAGCCAACTATTTGAGTTCTCTTACTCACAGACAAAAAAAATAAATAATAAACCCAGCAAACGAGCAGCGGCAAAACATAACTGCTTTGGTGCAGGTAATACATTTTGGGTTTTTATCATGTTATAGCCAACTGGAGACAAGGTTTGCATCCACTAGTAGCTGTTTTATGTCATAGTCGTACCATGTTCCTTTTACTTTACAGAGAAACATTGTTGTATTCATAATTCATGTAAAGTGATGGAGGTCTCAACCTAGGCCACTTTAATGTGCTGATGGTCATTCTTATACAGTGCTATACAGTACTAAATGAGTAGCACAGTTTACTGTACCAAGCCTCATGCAGATAAGATAAAGTCAGTGTGTTATAAATCTATTTCAGGGAATGAGGTCAGTGCAGCTCTGAATGATTTAAGACTGTGAGAACAGCAGGAAATGAATAACTTATGAAGTGGCATAAAAAAGAAAAGGATATCAAAGGATTTGTTTTTTAGAATCAATATAATAAAAAAAGGACTGTAATAAAACATAATAAAGTACATATAGGGAATATATCCACAGAAGTGACTTGGTATGGGTCTGGTTGGCAATGCATGATAGTAGAGGTGTTTCCTATTGTCAAAAGGAGGTAAGAAGCCAAATTTTGTTGGAGCAAAACACAGCAGTCTTTTAATTGTTCAACAGCTATCCACTGGCATGGCCATTCTGAGCCCTCAGAACGCTCAGATCCACAAACCACCGCCCCCTCCAGGAAGCCCTAACCAATCAACAAGCTCTCTACATCTTGTGCTGCCCTCTGCTGGTGCCTTTATCTGTTTCTTCATTGCAGTAGTAAAGTAATTATCTTTCTTTTCGTCACATAATATTTTTAAAGGTTGTAAAATGTGCAATGCTGTTCTAGAGGTAACCAAGATTAAAAAGATACATAAAAGCATATAGTCACCTTACAGTTGTACTACATGTAATTCAAAGCTAGTGTTTAAACAGATCATTATTTTCATTCCGGGATTAGAATATAATCCAGTGTGTTAGCAGATGGCCTTCAAATAAACATGTTTCTCATGATTATTAAATGCGTTGCCATTTGCCCAGTTCCAAACTTCATTGAATTGGTGCCACTAGATGCATGTAATGAAAGCATACATTTTTAAGTTAATATCATCTACAGCAATTGGACGGTGAAGTAAGAAATGGCAATAAGATCACAGACAGCAATTGAATGTCTATAGTGACCTGATCCAAAGAGCACAGATCCACTGTTGTTCTGCTCTTGGCTCGTTGCATGTGGACGTCTTTTCTTCCAATAAGTCAGCGGAGATGTGTGCCAGAAGCCAGGCGTGGAGGGTAAGAGGTCTTCATCACACAAACACTAATGCGGTGTAACAGTGTAGAGCAGATACCAGGTCTACATACCAGCCTCTGTGTGCTCTGTGAGTCAGCCAGTGAGACAGGAGAGTACACCGAGGGTTAGAGCCCTGTCAGTTCGAGAGGGCAGACAGAAGACTCATCGCAGCACCTCTGTAGCTTCTCATCACGTAATGCCATTTGCTCACTACCCACTACATGAACTGAGCTATAGCTTGCATGCAATGACAGTGTGTTGTGAAAGATGTACTTGTATATATTATATTCTTACATTTGAGGTGAACTCTATTGTAATAGGAATTATCCATGAAAAATGTTACCAAGACCTTGCGCAGATACAATATTGGCACTAGGGAATTGGTCTGTCAATAGACCGCTTCAATGGACCTTTGTGTTTCTACTGGTGGCTTTTTTTCAGAATGTGTAGGCTGAGCTTCAAACTGTGTGAAAAGCCAGCATTCCTCTAGCGATCAGACCCCTCCAACATGAACAGAATATCAATAGTGCTGTTGGCCAGACATTTTTTCATCCTTCTTCCAAAGATCTCCACTGTTTGTCCTCTCTCATTCAGATGCATATGAAGTCTGCCGCTCTTGGCTACGGCTGCAGTTTCCCTTTGTACGACCCGGTGTTCCAATGGCTCCCTCCCTCCCTGCAGCTCATTTTCAGTGTAAAGTCTCCAGTGAATAGCCCAGAGACCACTTGTGTTGCTGGACAATGAGGCCCCTGCACCGCGAAGATGTGCTCAGCATGATAAACCTAGTGTGTGCAGCCTATTAATAGTAGTAATTCTTCATCTAGTTGGATAGTGTATATCTTTGAGATGTTAATGACTGCTTGGTTGGTCCAGAATGAAAGATTGTATGTCTATATAAAGATCTATGGTGATGACAGATGCAGTCATCAAGTGTACAGTCCAGTGGTGTAGTGGTTAACATATCACCTACTAGTGGATCCATTGCAGTGTAAACATGGCAGATTTCCAGCTATTCAAATCAGGGTGTAGCTAGATTAAGGCAATAAGGTATGCTTAAACTGAGAATTAAAACTGACATAACCAGAAATAAATTAAATGTGTGATTAGGGTGGGAAAGGTGTATATCTTAATTAATATCTATAAATTAAAATAATTTGTTTTAGTAATTACATTTGTGTTAAATTCTCTATTAGACACTAGATTACATTTGTGTTATTGAAAGAAATTCAATTTAAAAAATTAAATGAAAAATAAACCTTAATAACTTCGGGGAATGAAGTCATTGTATATTTATTTATTATCATTTTAGGCATGTATTTCTCAATCTGCTTGACAATGGTCTCGCTTTTCTCTTGTTGTTGATGTCAATCTGTGAACACTATGGGGTATCAGACAACTATTTTATTAATATTGAATAAAAAAGAAAAATGACATACAAAAAATGTCACTCTAATAAAGTGAATAAAAAATGTAAACAGTATCCTAAATTATACAATAGTGGTAGAATTGTAATAGAGGTCTAATATTTTTCCATAGATGCCTGTTCTTTGAGTGGTTAAGTCTATCTGATTAATCCTTGGATCTACAAATACAAACTGGGACTATGTGTAGCCTTATGTAATATAATCCCTGTATACAAATAATATCTGCGCCCTGGCCTGGTTCACAGCATTCAGAGTTTACTACTTTCACATTATTTAAAACATGCACATGCCAACATAATGTCCACTGTTTAGCAGCGATTAGCTACATACACTCACCAGAAAGGTGCCATTTATCATCCGGTGTGTGACGCAAATGAAAACAAACCCCATACTCTTAACATTGACCAGTGTTCTTATTGCCACTCTCTAGGGATGCCTATATGAGCTGTTACATAAGGTTAGCTTTAACATGGTAATGATACATACAGGTTGAGTTTCATAAATAAATATAGTAAAGCTTTAGAAGCTGCTATGTTTGGCTTTTGAATAATAATCTAACTTAAGCAAGATTGTGGGTTTGATTCCAGGTATGGCTGACACATGGTCTCTGGCTGGACCCTGCATGCTCTTTGTGTGTTACTTTGGGTTCTCTTCAGGTATGCCCCTTTTCTTCCACCATCCAAAGACATTATTGTCCAGGGTGTACGCCACCTCAGGCCCAAAGTAGCTCAAAACTAGTGTGACTGCTTATACTATACAATACTTTAACGGTTTGTATTGGATGCCCTTCTGATTTATCCAGGCTTGGAGCTGGCACAAAGGTGAACTTGTGCCTGGAATATTGTCCCCCAAGGAATTAAACCACAGCCTCCCTCATGATAGGCGGGTTGCTCAGCACCTCACCCAAAACAGCATTAGCCACCAAAATTAAATGGCAACTTACTGGTCTGCTGTCAGTGAGTAGATACAGAACATTTAACTTGATATGTTGCTCTAAATACAAGCATTTAGGCTATATAAAGGCTAATGGCTACAAGTCACCGGATGCTTGGACTGTTATGCATGGAAAGTGTGCCCCATTTACCGACCACTCATTCAAGGAACACAGATTTGTACTTCATCATTTGTCTTGGATTACAAAAGCAATGTCATCCATCTAGCTGCAGTAATGACTCACCCTAATTTTTGTGTATATTTTTGAGAAGCCTTTTGGGAGCACAGAGCACATGAGAGGACACTGCCTTCAGCCCAGAACTGCTCTGCAATTTAGATTTTGGGAACTATATTTAAACACGAGTGGCTGCAATTTGACCTTTTCCACCAAGTTTATAATGAACACATTTATGCTCCATAATGACACAGCAGAAAGTACACTAACTGTTTCTGCTTAGACTAGGACATTGCAGGATTTCTCTGACTTTAGCTATAACTTGAGTAGAACTATAAAGAGCGTGAGATTAAAGGTGAGATTATTGTATCAACACAGCAGGATGTGGGTTTGTTTCATTTGCATAGTGATAACTAAAACTAACCTCAGCTTCACCAGAACATGCAAAACCACACAAACCCACAAAGAATCATGTATTTAATAAGATCCCTTTGTTACAGCGCTTGGCCCACCTACCTGTGCTCCCCACATGTCCCATTAATCTGTGTCATATTTTGTATGCAAACTTTGCTGCTTGAGTTCCTGTCTCTGGTTGGTGGCCCACCTTTCTACCTGATCCTGGTTGGCTCCTGCTAGTGGCTCAACTGATTGGTCCGGCACTCTAACCCTGCACCAATCCGAAGTTTCCACCTGCCAAGGCTGCTCCCAATAAAAGCGAACGCCCACCAGCCGGCCTTTGTACAGCCCATCTGTACAAAGTTTTTTCTGCCTTTGGGCCACTCTGCCGTGACAAAAATCGAGAAATAAAACAAATTTCAAACTTGTTTGGCTAACCACAATGTTCTGCTTTCTCACAAGGCTTCAGGGACACCGGGGCAGTGGTGCTCACTGTTTCAAAGGTGTATTTTCACCCAGAGAAAGCAGGGATAGACACAGGGGGCTTTATTCACCCCCCAACAACTCATTCAACAAGCAGACGGACTCCGAAACTATTTAAGGTTGAAAAAGTTACTAAGTTCTGTTTTAATTCATCAAATTCCAGTCACTTTTTTTTTTTTTATAAATGCCTTACCTCAAAAGAGTGACTGTTGCAGGAAACCAGGTACTCTTATCAACCTAAAACATCTGACCAAGCTCATGGCTCACTATTTGGAGAAGGGTCCCCTGCACTGGCATTGCCCACTCCTCCAGACAGGTTGACCCAACGGCATTGGAAGGATGGGTCAAATACAGCAAACTAATTTCCCTAAGGAGACAATAAAGTCTACATTAACACAAACCATACATCTCTACATCTGATTACGCTGCATGTAAACATATAAGTCTGGGCTTAAGAGGTAGTAGCATCGAGATCCAGGTTCAGGGTTCTATTGTTTTAGCCTTTCCCCATAATATCTTTTTTCTTCTGAATTGAAATTGCCCATAGTCAGTCAATATGAGTGTGAATGATTGTCTAACAGTGGCAGTCTGCAGATTAACTCCTTACTAAATGCTTGTAAACAGCTGCAACATTGTCAATTGATAACATTCATAGAGGATTTATTTTGAGTTGGGCATAAAGCTGATGTTAATTTTATGCTCTTATTTTTGGAATGGTTAAATGGCACCTTTTTATCCACAGTTGAAAGCAACTCATCCTATAACATATTAGGCAAGACCAAATAAGATTCATTTTTTGTGCCAAATTCCTAACAAAAGCAGATCTTCACATGCATTAGCAAAATTTCTATTCACAAATTATATCAAAAGCAAACTCCAGTTGGTCATGAAATGTATTTGGCAGTAGTTTAATCCCTTATGCAATCGGTGACTCGCCCTTGAGCCCACAGTGAATGATATCCTCCAAAGGTTGCAACCCCTGGGATCAGATGATGAGTGTGATAAATTCAGCGGCTGAGGAGGTGATGGATTACTTAGCACAGTGGCAGATATAGACTCTACACTTGACAGTATGTTGACAAGAAGAGGAAGCCAGAAAGGACAAGGTTACACTTTAACATTAGTGACTGATTGTGAAGGCCATAAAAATACATCATATTGATACATGAGACTGTGATTGATTAAAATTGAGGGTGGGAAATTACATGTTAGGCAACGTATTGTCTAATGCGGTTTACTCTCCCATGGGTTGTGTTTGGCAAAGGTGGAATGACAAGGGTAATAAAAGCGTCAAATGATGGGCACATTAAAAGATAGTCTTGTAAAAGGGAGCAATTAGTCTTGGGTTAACAACGTCATAAAGCAATCACAGCTTAATCACACAATTGCTTTACAGTCTATACACAGTACCAACATAACGCACTAGAAGGGACTTCATGTTGTAGAACTTGACCAGTTTTTCTAAAGGTCAAGTAAAGGTTTCCTAAAAATATATTTTTATTAGGTCACGGTCTTGGCAACAAAGGGCGCTAGATTTTAAACCTGCCTTGGTGTAACGTTTATAATCTACTGCCCAGACAAGACAAAATGAGAACTGCTGGAGAAGAAACACATTCCCTTTTTTTAAGCACACAATCTTTCATGAAAGCTGAGCACAAATTATTTAAAATGAACTTAGTCAATCATCCGGTTCCCAGTGAGTTTTTTCCTCAGACGACAGCATGTCCTTTCAAGGCTACTGTAGAAGACGCTGTAGAAAGAAATACGTTATACTTTCTGCCTTTGATTAGCATTAGCAAATCATGAGTTTTATCATAGAGCTACATATGGCTACATCTTCCATTGTATCATGCACTTGTCTCTGTTTTTATTTTGTTTGGCTCTGTCTTGACCTAGTCTCCTAAAGCCTTGGTCTAGTCTCAGTTATTGTGGCCATGACTACTACCAGAATGCAATATCACAAGTATGCCAGGATTGCAGCATTTCGTATACTGCTGGTACTCACTGACCTACTTTGTACAATAAGAATTTAGAACAAGACAAAATATGTCTGACCCAAAATGACAACATCTATATTTTTCATTGTGAAGTACTACACCGAAGTGCAAAGACCCAATTATTCCAATGCAGTGTTAGATGTTGTCAGATTAAACATTGATATATGAGGCAGTGTCTTATGCTTCTATTAATAACATAAAGCGGCACTTAAAACAGGCCACGGTTTCCTCAAAGGCTCAGTATTGACTCCTTGGTCTATAAATAGGGCTGAACGTCAGCCTACCAGGGCTCACAGCACGGCTCTAATGACGGCCTGCTCACCTTTAAACAGTCACCCAAATCCACCGCAGGCACATCTTTGGTTTAGATTATACCTGAGTTATGAATTATGGAAGAACAAACCACTGGGGTTCTGTGTTTCAGGGCTGGTTTTGATGTGCAAATGTGAGGCTGCAGAGATGGTTAGCTGTGATAAGGCACGTTGCATTTGTAAAAGGCAAGAGAGTCTGTGTGTTTTCTATTTATTTATTTTTTTCAAGCACAAAAGGGGTAATGGACAGTACTCTGTAAGGGCTTGGGAAAAATTGGTTCCTTGGTTTGTGATTTCAAATATCACATTGTACCAGCAGGTGTAGTCATGAGCTACAGTATACTGTGGTGACTGCTGCTCAGTTCAAATATTAAAAATAGATTAGCATCGCATTTTAGTTCAGTCACTAGAGCTTTCGCCGCATATACTTGTCTTGGTGTTGTGGGTTTAGAGACCAACGATTTAGCAGATATTCTCCCAGCTCTCTATCCCATGATTTCCTGTCACTTCTCCACTGTTGTATAAAACAGTGCCAAAAGGCCACAACATTTCTTAAATGGCTACTGTTGAAAAATCTTTGAAAATGAAACTCATATGCCAGAGATCTAATTAACACCTTGTCATTCTTTGGCGTAAAACCTATGCCTAATTAAATGCAAGTCACTGCATGCTAGGAAGCAGATGGTGGTTGTGCTGACCCCCAAAATAGCCAGAAAACAGGGCTTTTGGCTAGAAAAGCCCATGTAAAGTATTAAATCTGATGTGTTTGTGAAGCAAAAAAGTAGTGAAATGGTCCCTCCAATTTTAAGATATATTCTACAACAACCTTTGCCAGATGAATCCCCAGTGCAGAAATGTTGCTATGTTTTACCTTTCTTTTTGTGCAGGGTCTATATTCTGGAATATTTTGCCAATGGTGTGAAAGAGCTGCAGCAAGAAAATGCAATTCAAAGTGCAAAGTTACGTGACATGCTTTGTTGGAATTATGCATTTCACAAACACAAATCACTGGCACTTGGTGTTAATTATGTTAAAAAATGCCATAACATTGTCAATTTAGGTTTTTTTGAAGTATTTTGATTTTCTTCTACGATCAAATCTAAAACCTTAAAAATCACAATTATATGTAGTCATTGTAGTCTATTTTAAATTGTTTAAATCTGAGCAATAACAATGGAGTGACAGTTTTGACCGAGTTAGCATTTTTTTCTATTGTTTATCCAATGTGTTGGATTTGTTGCTCAAAATGCAATGCAATGAAGGAAGGTTTAAAGTACCACTATCAAGTAAAACAGTGGTTCTCAAAGTCAAGACTGTTGTGGCCCCCTTAAATGTCCAAAAATCCCACATGGACCCCCAACAATAGAACTTCACTCAATTGAAAAGGATGCCATATTTTCTCCATATACTTCTATAAAAATGTTGAAAACCCTATTGGCTTTAAATTATTTTAAAGTTATACGTTTTAAACAAGCAGAAAACTGTAATTCATTTCAAACTCAATTTCATTTTATGTATGTTAATATAGACAACCTCTGGGGGGCCCCCCTGCATTACCTTCGCGAACCCCCTGGGGGCCCTAGACCCCACTTTTGGAAACACTGATGTAAAATGTATAAACCATTTGAGCAGAACACAAATGCTTTTATTAAATTCATATGTAAAAACAATATGTTAGATAAATTGCAGATATAATACTATGAATGTCACACAAGTTCAACCAAAAGTTATACATACAAATGAATAATGAACATGCTGTATATGAAAGTGCACAAGGGAGGATTTGATTTCCATTTTGAGATTCTAGATTAACCAGACCACAACACGCGAACAACCTCTAAATGACCTCATGTACTGACTCCTCCTGAGAATTTAAGAAATGGTGAGAAATACTTAGGAGCCATTAGAGCTTGTGTGGCAGGCTAAATGCAACAGTGTGCTCAGATGAAAGTGTTTGTCATCTGGTTTAAACAAGACTGCTGTTAAGAAAACTGCAAACTTGATTAGTATCGGACACAATTACTGTAGTTATTATAGGTCAGAGATGGGATCAGCACTGATTGTGGGTGAATGAATGGTAGCATTTACGTGTTATGTAACCAGTTAGAGAGGTGCAGAGAGAAGAGGGTGAAAAGCCAGACTAAACAGAGGACTAAAGATGTACTGGTCAGTGTGTGAAGGTGGTGATGGTAATAGATATAATCGGAGATCCCAAAGATAGAGTTGAGTGTACAAAGCAGACTGCAGGTCGTCTGTGTTAAGTGCGTGTTTGTGTTATAGACGCCAAAGAGGGATGTGACCTTGGACTATATTGTTGTAATATAAACACAAGGCAACACACCTGTCTGCTACTGAAACTGACATGAAACTGGTAGCCAAAAATATACTGCAAGTCACTATTAATTTGCATTCCATTTATCAGCAAAAGTTTCAAAAAAAGGTGGGAATAAAGCTAAATAATTCTCTCTGCTGCTTGCAATGTTAACTAATGATAATATTGGGAAGTGACAGCACCAAGCCTAAAGTAGTATTTTTGTGTTGTACAATATGTAAAATATGAGCTCAATAAGCAGATGAGTAACGGGAATTGAATGTACCCTGCAGCTGTCTCCACACTAATGCATTTTCATTTGTAAAACAACTTTTTCTTTCCTTTTAGCTTTCCCCTTCTGGCATTGTCACAGCAAATCATCTGCGTCCTACTGTGCAGTGACTTGCATCTTGATTCGGCATACTGTAGGTTCCTCTCCGTATAGCCAGGCTTGGGACTGGCACAAAGAGTACACCAAGTAATGATTCCTCATGGTTAGATTTTTCATTGTAAAACAACATTTCAACAAAAAGAAAACAGACCTCCATCCACATTTGCATTGCAGAAATTATGACACTATGCTGTAGGAGCAGGAATAAGGCACAATGACACAAAATTGCATGCTGTACCTTGAATTTCAGATTTCAGAAGCATCAACAGGTGACAAAGGGAAGCAATAAAGCCTATCAAACAGACACAAGAGAAGTTATAAAATTCGCTCTGTATTAGCCAGTGCCATTTTAGTTCATTTTGATAGGAGTCATCTCCCGCTGTTGTATGACGCGCTGCAGATTAACAGCTGTAATAGGCTGGATTCAAGTGGTACAATGGGAAACAGCTCTCTATGGCTGGGGATCCAGGCCCTCCTGCTTTAGAAAAAAAAGTGGGTTGCTCAGGCTGGCCAGCCTAGAGAAAGCTATTACTTGAGGATTAAGTGCATTAACATCTGATTCAAAATTCTCTCAATCAATAAATAATCCATGAATACAAAATAATGTTATAAAAACCAGTCTTTCCGGTGTTGAAAGCTCTATATCCTTCCCCTGCACTGTTTGATGTGTACACTTGACCTTTGCGATGCAGACTGGCTGGCTCTGGTCGAAAAGTATGTTTCACATGTTCTGTAGACAAGTATGAGGTTATAACCTGCCCCAGGTTTAATGAAATCACAAGTTCAACAGGGCACTCTCTCTCCATAGTAGTGACCGGTAATATGAAACCTGAGGTATATGATGACTTATTTTTGTGGGAATGGGGACATCTTGTGTTTAATATGAACAGCAGTTTCTGTCTTAATAATTACAAATTAAATGTCTCAATTGTTGGAAATGTAATCTTCAACCTTTTCTAGGTTTTTCTAAGCAGAAGTACATTTTTAAATCTCTAGGGAAGTACATGTATTTTTGGACCTGGGTAGCAAAGTGGGTAGCACGCTTGCCTCACAACCAGAATGTCTAGGGTTTTGCAGTACTAGTAGTAAAGGTTTTAGTAGTGGTACTAGTGATGGTTGTAGAAGTAATGTTGTTACCAGTAGTGGCATGTTGCTATATATAAATTTTAAAGAATTCAGTTATTTCAGTTCTTTTTTTAATCTTTCAGTTGCTCCCTTTCTTATTCAGGATCACCACAGTGAACCAGTCGCACGGTGTTTTGGCAAATTTTTACGCCGAATGCCCTGTTGCAACCAGCCATATAATGTACGACTGTACACACTTCTGGCAAAATTCAAACCAGCTACCCTTTGATTGGTGGGCAAAAGCTTAACCCAGTGTGCCGTTGTCGCTCCCCTGTGAAGTACTTTTACTTGTACATGAGCAATATTACTTTAAAGTCTTTTTACATGAGCGCAAATTACAAGTACTGCTTCCACTGTGGACAAATAGTCAGTCAGATGTAAAATCACTGTACATTGTTCAACATCCATAAGCACCTGTCAATACACAGTGTCCCTTCTTCAGTTCTTGATTATTGTTTTTCTACACTACAAAAATAAAAGCCACATCCTCTAGCCTCCCGTCTG
Source organism: Bostrychus sinensis (assembly GCA_020698575.1). Classification (NCBI taxonomy): domain Eukaryota; kingdom Metazoa; phylum Chordata; class Actinopteri; order Gobiiformes; family Eleotridae; genus Bostrychus; species Bostrychus sinensis. Next base: position 22,146,083 of record CM036259.1, on the reverse strand, counting down.
CCTCGTTCCCACTCAGACCTAATGGATTGTTCTCATTGCTTACTGAATGCATCCTCTGCCTCTCCATTGTGTTTGTCGCAGGAAAGCGGTGGCTCATGTGGCGCCGCTGCTTAGAGGTAAACTGTTTTGTCTAATGGCAATACAGCGGGCCATCAACAACCACAAACAATCAGCAAGAGGGACTGTGGCATGCAGACACAAATAAATAAATGGGAATACATAAGAGCAAAACATTATTAGCCACTTTAATGTTTAGCTGATGTGCACTGTCTTCAGAGCAAGTATGTCACTTCTACTTCTGTATTTTTTGTAATAAAAACCTCACAATCAGAAGGGTGTAATTACAGGTTTAGATAGAAGTAACAGTAAAAGTAGTAGCAGCAGTAGTACAGCAGTGCAACCACTTATACTTTTCACATTCATTCATCTTTTCATACTTACCACCCCAGTAACTATGGGCCTTAGGTGGGGTATACCCTGGACAATGGCCAGTTAGTCACAGGTACAAATAGCAAACCAGTCACTCTCACATTCTTTTACTATGAGCAATTTAAAGTCATTAATTCACCTAACACATAGAGAATGATCATTATTATAATTATTTTTCACTTCTTATTGTTATTCTTATTTCTATTATTATTGCTATAAATTTTTATTATGCTTTTTTATAACAAAATATAGGAACATTCCCAATCCAATAAGATGATGTGAGCTATTGTCATAAAAAAAAAAAAATCTCTGGCAGATAAGATAATTTTCCCCATATCAAGTAACACTACTTTTATTGGTAACTGAGTAGCTTTTGTGTACTTTTCATTCATCTTTGTTTTTTACAAATTCACATATTGCTATAACCTCTTAACATTTTACGTGCATTACATACACACTAACTTCTTTATCTATGTGATGAAAAAAATTCAATGTACTATATATGCATAACAATGGTCAGAAAAAATGTATTGTTTGTCTTATGAGTCATATGCACTAATGGAACCATTGACATGAAGGCCTGTAAAATGTCTTGCTGAGTCAGATTTTAGGGAAGGAAATATTCTCTTTACGCACAATCAGCTGATAACTGGCTCAGGGCTTCCTGCTCAACGACCTTCTGGACATGTTTCAGTCCATTGAAAAGAAACTTGAGCAATGTAAATAAACCATGTATAATATTGAAGATGTTTTCTAGAGAAAAATATGCGAGCAGAGCCTTATCCCAGTCAAGGACACGTATAGCCAAATACCAACCTGCTAATCTGCAAACAAACAGTTGTGTGCTGCTGCTGGAACAGTGTCCTTCAGCTCATTCATCCAAGGACATGATCTAGAGCTGCCACCTGCTGGACAAAATAAAACATGCAGTGCTGTTTTTAATACAGTATTATTACAATAAGGAATATTAATATTACACTCACAGTCCAATACCTGACCCGCTCTAATTCAAAAACTTGAGAAAATGTTGTTGTGATTGGCACTACATTATTTTTTTTACACATATATATATATATATATATATATATATATATATATATATATATATATATATATATATATACATCAATAAAAAAGGTCTATAATCAAAACTAGCAAGTAATCAGGTTATTTGCTTATGAATAATTCTTCAACAGAGAAATGCTTTTTTAAACAAAACATTAAATGCTTAATAAAAGCAACACTTTGTAACTCTAAAGGAATCTGGCTACTCCTGCACTGCTTTCAAGGGTTTTAGTGTGAGGAAAATGATCTTGATCTGGCAAACCCTAGCCCTCATATCTGTTAACAAAGGTGCACACAATGGTGTCCATGATAACTCTAAGGAAACATATTTTCATCATTTTGTGGCTCTGTGTTTTCTAGTACAAACATTTCTGAAGGCAATAAGAAGTGCCAGGTTGTAGAAATCGAGTGCCATGTTTAGAGGCTACATAAAATAAGTGTGTTCTAGTGTGCATTAAACTTACAACAGTACATTGTATTTTTTTTTTTTTTTTTCTTAAACTTACCAGTGAGGAGGATTTATCTCACCATGTGGTCTTTGCACTCCTCACACTCAGAATGACCCTGGCCTTGAAACACAGACAAGAGATAAATAAAACAATATGAAAAAAAGAAGAAAAAAGAACCTAAACGTTTCTATTTATCAATAATGTGCCTACTGTGAACTTGAAAAGTTCTTTTTTTGTACACACTCCAGTGATAAAGCCTTAAAGCTACCACTTTGAACTTTAAATATATAAAAAAATGTCAATGTAAATGTAAATGTAAATTCTAATAGCAGTTTTAAAATACACTGAAATGTGTTTAAAATGTTTTTGCCTTTCTGCTTATGAGGTAAAAAAAAATGCCCTAACGTACCTGAAACACCCAAAACTATACATTTGTCATGCCAGTAAGAATAATCAAACAATTAAGTCGTTTTTCCTAATATTTTTTGTAAATACATGGCTCAGATATGACGTTATTCCCACACTTTAACTTTACAAGCTTTTATCTTTCCATTTATCATTTAATTAGCTAGCTAGCTTTTGATAACACAGCGTCCCACCCGTCTGGCTTAACCCTCTCTCACAAGCGAACGCACTAAACAAAGGCGGGACTTACTTGTTTTAATTTTCCAACCAATTGCAGCGCTCCGAGGGCAGGACGGGCGCTGCTGATTGGCTCAAATTCTTGTCCGGCAGACTTTACTTTTAATGATAGTTCCGTACTGCCTGTTTTGACTCTGGCAGCCTGTTTTTGTCAACTATATGAGTCGAGTCGATTATTAAAATCCAGTACTTTTTGTCAACTCATAAATTGTCCATTATAGATTACATTTTACAGATCATTGGGTGTTGTCATCGTGATGCAGGCTATAAGGTAAGTGGCTATGGATATATTTAATAAAACAACTCGCATAGTTTTAATATATATCCTAGATTTTGACTGAACCAACCTTACTTAATAAATAATTTAGTTAATTTAAGGCTCAAAAGAGTTGTAACTGTTAATACAGCTTTTTGTCTAAGTTTCGTATAGTAACATATTTTGGCTGTGTTCTTCTTTGTCATGATGTTTCAACACCTTTTTGCCATTGAGTAAGTCTCCCTGTTTGTTTCTTCACATGACAGAGGTTTATTCCGCACTTCCTGGTCTTCTACTCAGAGGCTGGATGGTAAAACTGTGGTTATCACTGGAGCCAACACTGGCATTGGCAAAGAGACAGCAACAGACCTGGCAAAGAGAGGTTAGTCTACAGGTTTTGCATATCAGTGCATTATGTTAAATACACTGAAGGCATTTACATACATTTATTTTGGCATAGATTATTGTTTGAAGTGTCAACATTTCTTTTCTCTCATTCAGTGCAGTTTATGGTTTAGTCTCTGTGTAAATCCAGTCACAAGCCTTTTTAGTGCCAGTTCCAAACCCAAATAAATGGAGAGGCTTGTATAAGGGCATCCAATGTTAAGGTATACTTTATCGTCCCTTACCCTGTAGGGAAATTTGTTCTCTGCATTTGACCCATCATTTAATGCCACTGGGACAACCTGTCAGCAGCAGTTTGCGACTGCCGTGCAACGCCCTGGGACCCTTCTCCACATCTTAAGCTAGGATCTTGGTCAGGAGTACCTAAAACCTTAAACCTATGCTAAATGAATGTAGAAAACATTAATATGAATTCCATACGGGATTGGTGGTAGGGATGGGGGAAAATGACTTACCCAAATAAAGGGATACAGCTAAAAGCAAAAGAAGATGGCTTGGTCTCAGTGGTGTTGCTTCTTTTCTGCTTTTTCAGATCAGTGTCCTGACAATTAATGCTAATGCTCTAATTGCTTCCAAAGGTATCATGCCAAACCACATTTACTAAGTAGTGGACTATTTACTTGAAAGAAATTGTAAAACCCATATTTGTCACAAGAGGGTGCTCTTTCATCAAGTACAGTATAACCTGGTCATCTATAGTCATTATGTAAAGGTTTGGTCACTCCTCTGAGGCTGCATAATAATTTACTCTGTCTTCATGAAAAAAAGATCACAGAGCTATGTCATTCATTCTCACCATTCTTTTCCTATGTATCTCTGGTATTTTTCTTGGCCTGCCACTTCTGGCCTTAACATCAACTTTGCCTGTGTCCTTCCATTTCCTGATTACGACCTTAAATACCTTTTCTCATTATTGAATGCACCGGTCTCTGAAGTTCAAGGCTTAACTAACTAATCTAACAAGTTTTGTGTTGCAAGTAATCCATTTTGAGAAGTTACATGCATTCAAATCAGCAAACTTATAAGGGTGCCCAAACATTTGCACAGATTTTTTTTTTTCATATTTCATTTAATTTCATTACACCTAAATACTGCTACACTAAAAACTGTTGTTAGGAAAACACCCGAGAACTCAGATGCAATTGGAAAATGAATGACATACCTCTGTGAACTTTTTTTGAGTTAATTATTTTGCAGCCTCAGAAGGGGTGCCCAAACTTTTATATATGACTGTATTTATTGTCTGCCCATACACTTAACCAGTAAATAAACAGGTAGTGTTTGTGTGTCATGTTTAGGAGCCAGAGTCATCATGACATGCAGAGACATGGAGAAAGGTCAAGCTGCTTTAAAAGAAGTCATCGAAAACTCTGCCAATGAGAACGTGGCCTGTATGAAGCTGGACTTGTCAGACAGCAAGTCGATAAGAGAGTTCACTGACAACATCAAGAAGGGTATACTCCAGTCACTGTCATGTCGCACGTGTCTTAGTTAAATTGATACACTCTGGGACAATTCCGCTTTGTCATAAAACATGTCTTTCTATAGGAGAGGAGAAACTGAATATCCTTATCAACAATGCTGGTGTGATGGTGTGTCCATATGGGAAAACAGCAGATGGGTTTGAGATGCAGATTGGTGTTAATCACATGGGTAAGTCAGCTGTTACAATGGATATATGCTGGTAAGTGGCAAGATGATGGAATGATTCATTTTAGAGCAATGTTTGAACAGCAGATTAAATAATACTGTTTGTCCGGAATATTATTTGCTTAGCTGATAATGATGACTAAATTAACAGTGTTAGCTAAGCTGTTATATTAACTTAAATAAGTATTTGCACTGTGCTGAGCTGAAGGTTTATCTGGTCTATTTGCAACACACTGGGCCAGGTGTGGGAACAGAAAGGTCAAGACAAAATTGTCTTTCTATGCTCCACGTACTGCCACTTCCAAGCCTGGTCAGCCATTAATTTTTTGCTATACGAAGAAAACATTTTTTTTCTTTATGAATTAAAGTTAGATGTCCAAAGACAGTACCAACAGACTAAGTTAGGCGCCTCTGAATGCAGCCAAATAGATAGAAATAATCTGAAAAACAAAGCCTTGCATAAAGTTTATCTCTTTTTAGATAAATGGTTATGACTGGTCAACAGGATGTCTACAAATAAAAATTGCTGTGAGGTCAAGACCCGTTTTGCTTAGTGAAGTGAATGGTATAATTTTGTTGTAACCACATGATGCTACATATTATATATCAGAAAGGCATTATAGTACACCATACTCTATCTTAAGAGTTAGAGTCTGAATAATTCCTTATTTGGAATGTGAAGGCAAAATAATACATATGATGTCTTAAGCTGCCCTCAAGTGGACATATGTGTATTACACCTCAACCAAAATACAAACTATTTAGTTTTTTTTACTATTTTGTATATAGCTTTTCAGCCTGTGTAGACAGACAAAAGACCCAGGCTGAAAAACACACTCTTCTTACCTTGCAACTAAATTCTCGAAAATTCTACAGTATCTAATGCTATTTAAATACTCAACATACAATCAAAATATAAAGTTTTAAAGTCTTTTGGACATAAATAATGTATTTACTTACGCAGATGCTGAGTTTGTACTAGTCTAATAGTATCTTAACTTCCTGCCAAGTTGGAATCACTGGTGCGCTGGTGTACTTCAAACCACAATGCACTCATTGCCCTGATACTACTAGTGCCATGCATGTCATGTTCACAAGATAGCAGACACTGTTTTTATTGTCTTTTATCTGATGGCAACATATCAGTATTGAAAATAAATTCTACCAGACATCCCTGAAATTTTATTAGATTTTTTAGAACTTGACCAAGAACTAAAGAATGCGACAAAACCAACTAAATATTGTTTACTATGGAAATTTTATTACACAAAGCTAGTATCAGTCACTTATTATTGTATTTTATGATACATTACTAATAATAAATCTTTGCTGTTAAATATTAATGATGATAATGATGATGATAAGATTCTGATAAGGCAAGTAGGAACAGTGCTGGAAACAGAAGACTGTTGTTGTCAAAGATCACTGACCAAGTTTCTGTGTTTACAAAGACCTTCCACTCTTTCTTACATAATCAAAGGCCTGTTCAAATCTTGCATCCACACTAAATGATCAGTGCTCAGTTTGTCTATGCTAGGCAGTTGTATTTTAAGGAAGTAGTGTTTAACTGCAGACTTCAATATTTTCATAACAAACCTTTTCTTTGTTTGCTGTCATCTTTAGGTCACTTCCTGTTAACATATTTGCTGTTAGACCTGATTAAAAAGTCAGCACCGGCGAGGATCATTAATGTATCATCAATGGCTCATTCCTTTGGCTCCATTAACCTGGAGGACATCAACAGTGAGAAGAGTTACGACAAAAAAGCAGCCTACGCGCAGAGTAAACTGGCAAATATTCTCTTCACCCGCTCACTGGCCAAAAGACTGCAAGGTATGGTATAGTAAAGGTATAACAATATAATAACATAGAATAGCATAGTAGAGGTAGGGTAGGGTTAGTGTTAGCTTATGTGGCTTCTTCCTTGTTTTAAACCATTGAATAGTATTTCTGTCTTTGAGTTTATAGCACAGGAGAGACTATAATTATTATATCCGCAGAACTCTGCTAGAGCCAGAGCTGTATTCATTTGGCCTCCATGTGTGAAAGCATTTAGGTCATTTAGTTAAAAAATGATAAACCTGACTTGTAACTAATATATTTCATCACTCTCTTGGTGGACTCTGCATGTCCTCTTTGCGTTATTGTGGGTTCTTTCCAGGTAGTCCAGTTTCCTCCCACTGTCCACAGACATGCATGTGTTAGGTGACTTGGTCATCCTAAATATGTGTTTGTACTCCCTGCACTGATTATCTTTTAATAGACCACTAACCAGCAATAATCCAGGACCCACGCACACTCTGAGAACCGGAGTTACATCCAGTAACCATTTATATTTATATACATTTATATTATATGTGTTCAGATCAGTCCATGTGTGAACTGTGCGGCCAAAAAAGGCTACAGACAGTGGCAATAAGTCCATGTCATATTCTAGAAAACAAGGATAAAGTCTTTTAAATAGAAAAGGGGCTGCAGATGTAGTTTGTTTCAAAGTTGTCTACGTATTCCTTTTCTAACTTTACATAACCAGATGTCAGTTGCCCAATGAGCCGCAGGAGCAGGGCTAAAGAGCCACATGTGGCTCTAAAACCATAGTTTGCAGACCCCTGGCCTAGATGCATACATTTCAACCGGCCAAAATGGCTAGGTAGTGTTTGTGTCAGTAGCCAAAATGAAAATCGACCTGCATTTGGCTAGTTGGCTAGTGTTAATGTCAAGACCTGGTGCCATTGTCAGACTGCTTTGTCTAACCTAAGTGAAACTACGCTGTATACATGCAGTAGTCAGACGATCAATCACAATATCTTGGTGTGTTCTGATAAATCAGATTAGGCAACCCCATTTGGACTTTCATCTGCAGTTATAATCAGACTAACTGAAATCATATGAATTTCTTTACATGGATGTATTTATTTTAGATACTGGTGTGACCACATACTCTCTTCACCCTGGAGTGGTCCAGACAGACTTGTGGCGACACCTGAATGGACCGCAGCAGTTTGTTATGAAAGTGGTCAGTCCATTCACCAAGAGCTCAACAGAGGGTGCACAGACCACTATTTACTGTGCTGTGGAGCCAGCACTGGAGAACGAGAGCGGGGGATACTACAGGTACCACAACTACACCTTTCAATAATGCAAAATGGCCTTCTCTCTCACCCTGCATAGAAAAAAGCTAAAACAACAAAACAAGAATTATATGTGGGTCATATAAGCTTAATTAATTAATAAGGATTCCAATAGATGTGAAAGTTTAGCAGTTTTGGCCAAACACATTTGCATACATTTGGATCTTTGAATACTGTGAATTGTGAAAAGGTGAGCAAGGTGAGAATCTAATAAATACTGGCAATGCAATAATAAGCATCATGCTGTATGCATAATATCAGGGTGGAAAACCTGGAAAAGTCATGGAATTTTAAAATGCAATTTCCAGGCCCTGGAAAGGTTTTGGAAATTTATATTTTGGTGTAAAGTTTTGGAAATTTAAACAGTCTGAGTAACATTCAGCCACTACTAGTTAAACCTGCACCAGCTAGAATACAGTAAATATAAGTGGTCAGTAGAAACATTGTCTTCTTGGCCTTTTCTTGTTCCCACCTCAGGAAAAAGTGACCTATATCTATTTTTTGTCAGAATATTTGAACTAAATAATTTTTTTACTTTTGGTTTTGGTAATGCTTTAAAACAGCATAGATGATTAGTTTATATCCAATATAGCATAATTGCCATTTAATCACTGGTGTATAGTAAGTATGTTTCTAATGTACCACATAGGACATTTTCAATACTATTTAAACACATGTAAGTCATTTTTCAGGTCTTTGAAATTTAGTCAAAAGTTTTGGAAAAGCCATGGAAAAGTCATCAAAAATTCTTGGTAAAAAAGTGTATGAACCTGTAATATTTTTTTGAGACTGAGGTTTAAGGTGCTCTTCAAAATGTTACACACAAACATAGTGGTATTTCGCAGTTCAGTTGTACGTCTTAAATTAAATGAAAGTAGGTAGTTTTCTATGTTTTTGTTCAGGGTGAGAAAATGTGTTTTTGGGTAATGCAACCTTTGAAATGACGCAAGTTCGTTACTTCATTGATCTTCTGCAGCGACTGTGCCCCTGCGAAGTGCTCGTCCAAAGCTCAAGACGATGACTTGGCCCAGAAGCTGTGGGAGCTCAGCTGTCAGATGCTCTCCATCTCATGGGAATAAACCAATGAATTCAAATTTAATCTTACTGCTGCACATTTTAACTATTACAGTGTGTGCTATTTAGGCCTGTTACTTTACTACTGTACACTACAACTGAATTTATTACTGGTTTTATAGATTACTTTATAACATGTTCTACAATGCAGCACTGATAACAATAATTTTTGTAAAGCTTTTATGATAATAAATGTAATCAAATCAGGGTTCAGGGTTCACCTAGTGCCTCTTTACTAAGAAGCTATTTCAGAAAAAAATCTTATGATTTTAAGACTGAAGATTTGCATAAAGTTGATTTTGAATAATATTTTGTTTTGTATGTTAAAAGAAAAGTGAAAGCATACATATCTCTAAACATGCTTTTTGAGATGTGTATGCACAGTATACTGTATAATACACAGGAGTATATTGTTACCTATATACGTTTTGTACCAACAGATTATAATAAATAAAAGGACAACCTAATGTTACAAATGTGATAATGTTTGATAGATCATTTTGTATTTTGGCCAGATACCCCTCAGGTTAAGGAGAGTGCTATAATAATGCTGTATGTAATTATACAGTATTTGTATAATTACAGTAATTGTTTTGAAAATGTAAACAGAAGCAAACCTTTAAATGACTTTTGAGGGCAGCTTTTCCTTGAAACAAACTAGGCAGCTGCTTAGGGCCCCACAGCTAATGTGGGGTGGGCAAGCTTATTTAACATTTGCTGAATTGACATTTAACTACTTGGTGCTAATGAATATGCTGAGCTATTTTTTGCTATTGCAGTTTTTAATGATAGTCTGCCCCTCATTCAACAAGCCAAAAGAAAAATTAAGTTGACATTTACGTTTTTTTTGGTTTTGTACATTTATGGCTAGAATGTACCCCTAAATCAATTATGCTTAAGGCCCCAATGTACAGGGCCTGTGCTGATGATTCCAGTTTATTAATGCATCACAGTTTATCACTTAAGTAAAAGCAGAGGTTTTGGTAGATTAAGATGTTGTGGGGAGACACTGTTTCAATGATGCAGTTGTAGAACCCTTTTAGCAAAAAAAGGGGAAAAAAAAATAAAAGTTTTTTTCGAATTTATAACAGTATCTTACCTAACACCTAACTCAGCTGCTGGTACACAATAAAGAGTAATAAAGTATTTGATAAGCTGATTTCACCTTGAGATTTCAATGTAAGCACAGATAAAGCCATTAAATAAAGATAACACATTATTGTTTTAATAAAGGAACATCAAAGGTAAATGGAAAAATATAATCTGCAACAACGATTATCAGCAAAATCATTTATATAAACTTTACACAATTCTGTTCTAATTGTAGGCTATTCATTTCATTTGGTCTTAAAGTGACTTCAAGGGGCAAGTATTAAAGAAATCCCCTTTTAGCTGCTCCCTTTCTGGGGTCAGTGATGATTTTTCCGAGCTTTGGACTGGTGCATATTGCAGCTGGAGTTTTCGGTACCCTGTGGTGGACTCAAACCCCTGACCTCCCACACCAAAGTCCAGGGATATACTTTAGAATAGCTCATTTATTCTCTATATTAGTAAGCAGACTTCCAGTTTGGAGAAGCAGACTGGCATAACACTACAGAGGCTAAGGTACAGTATGTACTCCTTTAAACAGTTCTTCACATTTGAAACACTAAGGAACTTCAGTTGTGGGGTGGTTAGTCCTCTTGTCACGAATTGGGGAGGTCGTGAGAACAATCCTCAGGCTGTGTGTCACACAAGCTCTCTGGGTGGAGTCTTCATGTCCTCTGCATGTTACTGTGGGTTCCCTTCGGCTTCCTCCCACTGTCCAAAGACATGCATGTATGGGTGAATAGGTGACTTTACTGAATGAATGTGAGCATGGATGGTTATATTTCTGTGTAAATCTCTGTATCAGCCCTGTGACGAGCTGGCCACAGTCCAGGGTGTACCCCATCTGAGGCCCATAGTAGCTGGGATAAGCTCCAGTACCCATAATGCTCTAACGGGAATAAGTGAGAGCAGATGAATGCATCTCTGAGTTACACGATGAGCCCTGAGCACACAACCAGAAGGACATGGGCTTGAAAGCTTGGGTTTAATGTAGTAGTGTTGTAGTAGCAGATTGCTGTGGCTGTTCTGGCTACTCTGATCCAAAACATATTATTCTGACCTACAAATATATGAATTCTCTCAACAGTAGGCTATTATTTGTCACAATATGATCTAAGTCACTGAATAAGTATGTATCTCGCCATATTCACAGGTTTACATACTGTAATTTAGTCCCTTTGCCATTGCTCCTGTCTGCTTCTCCAAACTAGTGGAAGCATTATTTATTGTGGCTTCTAGAGCCCTAATTACACAATGCTATCCCTTTTAGGGATAGGTTTTTTATCATCTCTGACCTGACATTAACCTGACTAATGGAGAAGTAATTAGCCCACATTACTATCCTTATGTGTCATACACCCTATGCAGTGTATGGAGTGTCGATAACATTGTTTCCTTATAAATGCTGTACAAAATATACCACCAAAATATCAATTTATTCAACCATTCAACAACCTAATATTATATATGTATTTGTTGAAGTATGTTTCTTATAACACATTACATTTAAAGAGAATGGCTCAAGTCTTTCATAAGAGGGTTATTATTGGTTATGGTATAAAAGTGATTGATGTCAATATCATATGAGTTAACCCAATAAAAGTGGTCTAATGATTTGCAAGCCGTCCATAAATGTGTGCACTGGAGTTCTTCATCTCCATGGCCACATATACACTCGCTCATTAATGTTTAATACAGAAAAGGAGGTGGCTATAAGAATGAGCAGGAGGTGCAGGAGATAGGATCAGAAAAGTAAAGCCGCTGGTGCTGATGGTGGGATGGACAGAGGCGCAGTAAGAATATAAGGACTTATAAGACGCTGGTTTGTAGATGGATGTTGGACAATAGACGTGATGCAATAGTGAGGACTTCTGGTCGCAATGGATGAAACTGAAGGAGCTGTCGCGGTGGTGGGCATAGGATGCAATTTTCCAGGAGGTAACAGAATTTTTTTTTTTTTACAATTGCTTTTGCTTCTGCTCCAGTGTGTAAGCCTAGAATCATGCAATAAAAAAAATGAAAAAAAAATCATCAAAATATATTTATAACTGACATATTTGCCTGCATATATTTTACTTCCAATACTTTCTATGGTTTGGAAGAACTCCGAAACCAAGTACTTTGAATTTTTGACCTCAGCGGCAAAATGAGTAGCATTCTAACCTCACAAAAAGAAGGTCTGGTTTCAAGCACCATAGGTACACAGTAGCAGTAGCAGTAGTATTATTAAAGTACATTCAATACTTTACTCAAGTAATAATTTTGGACTTTTAGATCTACTTAGGAATTTTAAACTATAGGCTACAAATTTGATTATTTTTTTCCACATTTAAACAAACTGCAATAGGTCTGCACAATATAGCACATATTTATCACATTATCATCAATTGCAATAATAGTAGTAGTATTAGCTGTGAACTGCTTGAATCACATTAATAATACATTTAGATATCATAATAACTGCCCAATCAGAGCGTTACAATTTTTTTTTATTTTATCAGAATTTGAATTCCTTTATTTTATTATTTTTATATATTTATGTTTATTTTTTTATTACTAAATATTATTTAAAATATATAATAAATAAATATAATTGTACATTACAATTTTGCTATGGAATCTTATGTACATTTTGCACAAAGGTCAGTTCTTTGTTTTTTTTTTCTTTTTTTCTGTTAATATGAAATACTCCATGCGCCAATCACTGATGATATACAATATGTTAGTAGCTGAGATGGCGAGGCAAGTCACATCAATCACAATTTGTATAATTTATTCTGTAGCCCCACCATGGAAAGCCTGTTTTATAATCCTCTACTGTTAATTTAGGAGAAGGGCTGGACAACTTCTGGAAGGTCCTGGTGGAAGGCAGAAACTGTGCAGTGACTATCCCCAGAGAGAGGTTTGACCTGGGCAGCTGGTACGACGCTGACGACAACAAACCGGGGAAATCTCGCACAGCCAAAGCTGCACTCATCAATGGGTATGATCAGTTCACTGTTACATATATGGTCCCAAAATGTAAACATATTCTAATTTTAGTCTCTCGTTCCAGGTTTAATGAGTTCGACCACAAGTTCTTTGGGATCAGTGACAGTGAGGTGGAGCAGATGGACCCTCAGCAGAAGCAGCTGCTGCAGTGTGTGTATCGAGCCTTGGAGAACGCTGGACTTCCTTTGGAGAAGGCCAGTGGGACCAGGACTGGAGTCTTCTTTGGTAAGCTCTGCTTTTAACTGTTTACACTGCAAAAAATCAATATCTGGCATTAGTTAAAATGACTTGAATTCAAATTAACCTTGATTTGAGTATTTTTTTTAGATTTATTTTCTAATATGGTTAGGTTTTTTTTACTTGTTTCAAGCCATTTTTTACTTATTTCTAGATAAATTATTTGCCAGTGGGGTAAGATAATGCCACTTACCCCATTAATAATCTGAATTCAAGTCATTTTAACTAATGCTAGATATTGATTTTTTTGCAGTGTATATATTTTATTTCAGTTCAGCTTTAGAAGTTCAGATTTTTGTTGTGTCTCAATATGCTTCTGACTGGCCTGCCATTCTAATTACCTTTGCCAAGGAGGTTATATTTTTGTTGGTTTGCATTACATGGTTAGCATTTATCCCCTAGAAAATCCCTGGTTTGAGTCCAGGTATTAACAACTATGAGAGTTCAGAAAGTTCATTTTAACTTATAATAATAATAATAATGCCCACTGATAGTAGCAGTAATATCTTGGCATAGTAAAGATACACATAGAGTAACCATCTATTAATTCCATGTAGGTCTAATGAACCGAGATTATGAGACAAATGCAGCACATGCGCACCCAAGTGTGATCAACCACTGGACCGGCACAGGGCTGGCCATGAGCATAGCAGCCAACAGAGTCTCCTACATCTTCAACTTCACTGGACCCTCACTGTCCATAGACTCAGCCTGCTCATCTTCTCTGGTGGCACTACACCTTGCATGTCAGGCCATCAAACAAGGTATGTATCATATGTGTATACGAAAGTGATTTATGAATGTTGAGTATGTAAATATATGTCATATGCTATTAGGGGACTGTGATATGGCGGTGTGTGGAGGAGTCAGCGTTATCATAGAACCAAGAGTGTTTGTGGCTCTGAGTAAAGCCAAGATGATCTCACCTGATGGCACCAGCAAACCCTTCTCCAACAAAGCAGACGGCTACGGCAGAGGAGAGGGCTGTGGGGTTGTTCTGCTGAAGCCACTGAAAAAGGTCAGTGGGTTATAGGTCATTCATAGATAAATATCTGATAAATATCTGATTTTTACTTTTACTACCTGTTGAGGTGTGTTATTTTCTGTTATTCTGACATTAATTTAGTCCAACTTTTACTTCACAGGCCCTAGAGGACCATGACCACATATGGGGCATCATCAGTAAAACAGCAGTTAACCAAGATGGCCGCTCAGTTAGCCCAATCACCAAACCCTCCATGACACAACAAGAGGAGCTACTTCGACACATCTACTCCAAGACTGATCAGGCAAATGTTCAATACATTGAGGCACATGGGACTGGAACCCCAATAGGAGATCCAACTGAGGCTGGGAGCATCTCAAATGTCATAGCGAAATCCAGACCACCTGGTTTAAAGACTCTGCGTATCGGTTCAGTTAAAAGCAACATTGGCCACACCGAATCTGCTGCTGGTGTTGCCGGACTCATCAAGGTGCTGTTAATGATGGAACACAAGACCATTGTCCCTTCTGTTTTTTACTCTGAGGACTCTGCAAGTGTAGATGCCAAAGCCCTGAACTTAAAGGTGCCCAAGGAAGCAGAAAGGTGGGAACCCAATGGTGATAGAGTTGCAGGAATTAACAATTTTGGTTTTGGGGGAACTAATGCTCATGCCATTGTGAAACAATACAAACAGACATGCACTGCACCAAAGAAAAATGACAATCAAGTTAAATATTTTGTCTTTTCTGCAAATTCACAAAAATCTCTTGCCTTGATGGTGGAAGACACCATTAAACAGCTAGACGCATGTACGCATGTTGATCTAGATTCTTTGTTGTATACATCTGCTTGTCGACGTAGCCATCAAAAACACAAATACAGAAAAGCCATTATGGTTTCAACTGTTGCTGAGCTAAAAGAGAAGTTAAGTGCCAACAGAAGCAAAAATGTTAGCCCAGCATTCACAGATTCAAGATTGGTTTTTGTATTTTGCGGAAATGGTGTCACTTACCATGGCATGTGCACGCAGCTGCTAGCAAGTGAGCCTGTCTTTAGACAAAAGATCATTGAGATAACACAGTATTTCCTAAAGTGGAGTCCATTAAACATCTTGGACACACTTGAGAATGAAGTTGAGAGTAGTGACTTCCATAACCCGGATGTAGTCCAGCCACTCCTCTTTGCTATTCAGGTTAGCCTTGACACACAATTCAGACACTGGGGTATCAAGCCTGATGCCATTTTGGGACACTCGGTTGGTGAAGTTGCAGCCGCCCATTGCTCAGGGCTTTTGTCTCTTGAAGATGCAGTAAAAGTAATCTATTTCCGAAGTACTCTGCAGCGCAAGGTTACTGGCGGAAAAATGCTAGTGGTTAGCAACATGGCAGTGTCAGATGTAACCCCACTTCTTTCTCAGTACTCAGGTAAAATATCCCTTGCAGCTACGAACAGCCCACAATCTTGCACTCTCTCAGGTGAAGTAGATGCAATTGAGGCCCTTAATAAAGAGCTGAATACTTCTGATAAAAATCAAAAACTGTTTCTTCGAGTACTAGATGTCTCAGCAGCTTACCACAGCCACTTGATGGACCCCATACTTGCAGATATCAAGGAAAAAATAGGTTATTTAAATGTAAAAGGTCTTAATACAGAGTTATTCTCAACAGTGACAGGAAAGGAAGTTCAGGAGGGTGACTTCTGTTCAGGGAATTACTGGGCAAGGAATGTACGAGAACCAGTAGCTTTTGAGCAAGCAGTAAGGTCAGCCTCTAAAGGTAAAAAGAATACAGTCTTTCTAGAGATAGGTCCAAGAAGAGCCTTGCAGAGAAACATTATGGAGACTTTGGGTAATGACACAGCTGTTCTTGCATCAGTGCAGCCAGCCAAGGATCACGAAACTGCAGTATCTGTTGTCTCAAAGCTGTTTGAACTGGGCATTCAGGTAGACTGGGACACTTTTTACGCAGGGTATGAGACAGTGCCTCTTCCATTCCCCAAATACCAGTTTGATTACTCAGATAGAGATGTTATCATTGGTGCGGCACAGGAAAATGCCACAAGCAACCATCCTGTGCTCTGTAAAAAGGGAAGTGAGAGCAATGTTTTCAGTTGTAATCTCATGACAGACTCTTGCTTTTACTTGAAGGAACACAAGCACAATGATATACCAATTATTCCAGGGGCCTTCTATGCTGAGTTGGGTTTGGCAGCATTCATGGCCAGTGCTAAACCAAAGGTCCCACTCAAGTCACTCCAGCTTAGTGTCAACTTTCATAGTCCATTTGTTTTGTTGCCAAATTCACCAGAAATGAAGATACAGCTAAGCCAAATAGAAAAAGGAACTAGCTTCACTGTGTTTTCCCAGTCTGCTATGTACGCATCTGGCACAGTTGTCTCAAGCAAAGATAAGCTAGTTGAAGAGTCAAACATTTCATTGGAGTCCATCTACCAAAGATGCACCTCTGTAGTGGGCTATCACGAATTCTACGGTTACCTCTTTCAGGGAGGTTTCAAGTATGGAGATGTCTTCCAAAATAAAGGGAATGTCCACTATGGGGAAGAACTAAAAGAGGCTTTTTCAGTCGTCACAGTTCCAGAGGCACTGCGGTCTCAGTTGCATGAATACTGCATTCACCCAGTGGTCTTTGATTATCTTATGCAGCTTCTTCCGGTGACAGTTGAACACATTTTTGCAGGAAGACCAGGCTTTCCTGCTAAAATAGGAAGTCTGACAGTGTTGGAACCCTTGGAAGATGAGATGGTAGTCTATCTGAGAGCGATTGACGTGGGTTTAGACCACTTTGAGGTTTGTGGTTGTTTTGCAGATAAAGAGGGCAAAGTATTGGTTGAAGTTAAGAATGTCATTATAAAGTACCTTGGCAGTCGATCTCATGTAGTTGAAGAGTATTTCTACCATAATGCTTTCAATGTCATTTCTGAATCTGTTCCATCCACACGACCGCCACGAGCCTTGGTCTTCTGTGACACACTGGGTATCTCCAAAGGCCTGCAACGATACCTGGACACAGGGTCTTGTTACATTCCTTTCTCATATGCAGAACACATCTTAGCTCATGGCTTTTCTTCCCTTTTGGATAACCTTCAGATCAAAGACACCGAGAGACATTTTGATGAGGTGTTGTACCTGTGGGGCACAGACAACCTTACATCACTGGCTCCTGATGCTGTCATGCAAAATTTGGCAATCTACTGTGAGATCTTTCGGCAGATAGTCCTTGAGCTCAAGAAAATCTACTTTCCACACTCCATTAGAGCAGTGACATATCGATCATCTGACATCACTGTGGACCACATTAACACAGGCTTTGCTATCTCGGGTATGACTCGATCTTTTGCTGCAGAAATACCAGATCTTTCATTTCAGTTGATTGACATTAACAGTGTCTCTGCTCGGGACATTCCAGCTCTTGCTCAGGTCCTACAATCATATCCTTGCAGCAAGCACCCAGAATTGGTGGTTAAAGACGGATTGGTTATGAAACCTTCCATTGTCCGTACCCCTCCTCAAATCCGTGACAGCTCAGAGGCCCTTTTTTCCACATCAGTGTCGGAACCTTGCATTTTTCAGACAAGTGACGCTCACAGAATAACTGATGTCAGTGCTATCTATAGTTTTGAGGAGGCACAGTTAAACAACACATCAGTTGAAATTGAGCCCACCAACATTTGTGTGCATTCATCTGATTACTTTCCTATTAGTGTTTCCCATTTTAAATTTGGCCAAACACTTTACTGGAACCAACACACAAGTCAGAAGCACAAGTTGATTGCTCTTGATTTTAGTGGGACCATTACAGCAATAGGAAGCAGCGTCACCAAACTGAAGGTCGGAGATCATGTTGCCTGTTGTTTTCCGGTCATGGCAGGAAGCAAGGTTAGAGTACCAGAAGATATGTGCTACAGCACCAAACGCTTTCCATTCCTGCAAAAACCGCCTTGTGTTTCTTTCTTTGTACTTGCATGGGAGATCATACACAAAGCTTTACCTAAAGCCAAACACCACATAGGAATTATTTGCTCTGTTGCTGATTCTGCACTCATCAAAGTCTTGACCTTTACCTTGAAACAGTCAGGCCATTCTGTTGTTGTTGGGACGCAGTACAATGGCTCTTTTGAAGATGTAAATAAGTTTGATGCATTTGTAATCCTACCTCCATTTCACATGTCAAAAATAGCCAAGATTTGTAGCTTTCCTCATGTCCAACATGTTATCATCATCTGTGACTCGCAACATATGCCTGCACCTCATGAGCTGCAAAGTTTAAATGATCGTGTTCATGTGCAGACATTTCAAATGCCAGTAGTTTTACAAAAGGGATCAATGACTACTCAGAAGCCAAACATTTTGCAGTGGCTCAAGTCTTTGAACTTCAGCAAAAAGTTCACCATTGAAAGCCGTACCTTTCAGAGTATGAAATCTGAAATAATACAAATCCCTGGTTCAGAGAAACCACAGTCATACTTCAACACAGCAAAAGTGGATCTTATAGCTCTGGCTAAAGATATCCGCACAGCCCAATCTCAAATACAACTGCTGCCAACAAAGAAAATGCTCTTCAGAAAAAGAGCAGTGTACATAGTGACAGGTGGTCTCACTGGATTAGGCTATGAAACAGTCAAGTTCATCTCACAAAGAGGAGGTGGGAATGTTGTAATACTGTCCAGAAGTAAGTGTTCCCTGGAAGTGCAGCAAGACATTAATAACATCAAAAACCAATGTGGTAACTGCATCATCAGCATTGAGTGTGACATCTCTGTGCCTGAACATGTGCTCAAAGCTATCCTTTCCATTGGACAGCGGTTCCCTGATTGTCCAATCCGAGGAGTGTTTCACAGTGCAGTTGTCTTGCACGATGGGCTTATTGAGACCCTTAACCGATCTTTGTATGAGAAGGTTTTCAAGCCCAAAGTAAATGGCGCTCTCAATTTGCACAATGCCACACAACACTGCCCGTTAGATTACTTTGTGTGCTACTCGTCTATCTCAGCCTTTTTAGGCAACGCATCGCAAACCAATTACGCAGCTGCCAATACATTCCTCGATCTGTTCTGTCAGTTAAGACGCAAACTCGGCTTACCCGCACAGTCAATAAATTGGGGAGCTCTTAACCTTGGCCTCCTCTTGAACAAAGAACATTTTCAAAAGTTTTTGGAAGCAAAGGGAATGATGGTCTTGGATATCAATGAGATTTACAGAAGCTTGGAGCAATGTCTCATTTTGAACCAACCTCAACAAGCGGTTTGTAGGTTCCACTTCAGAAACATCAGGTACAATATCCTTTCCCAAAATGCTGCCTTGACTATGCGATTGTCAGCTTTAGTTGAGGAGGTTTTCCAAAAGAACAAAGAGGCAGAAGCAGAGAGTAAACAAGCCGATTCTGTCTCACCAAAAGAGTATGTGATATCTCTGCTTAGTGAGACCATTGGTATAGACCAGAGTGAGCTTAAAGATGAATCGCTTCTTTCCTCCTTGGGAATTGACTCAATGCAGGCAATGACACTGCAGAATCTGATATTTCAGGAGAGGGGTCTCAATGTGCCATTGGTGAAATTGCTGGATCCCAATGCCACAATCTCAACAGTAGTAGCCATACTTAATGAAGAACATCAAGGTGATATTGAAGAGTCCATTCCAGTTGTAGATACAGATGAAACAATAACCAGACTGTAACAACTACAAAGGACCACAATGGCTATTTAATGCCATAACATGTCTGTATATTTTTTAACTGTGGTGTTGTTTATGTTTTATGTTGTGCTGGAAAAAATGTGGTTCTACATAATCTGTTTATGTTGTTATTCTTTTATTGTTGTTATTCTTTGTACTATAACACTGCCATAGTATATTGTAAATGTTTTGTTGATACTTTGTCTCCAATTTTATACTATTACAAGTATTTTAACTTAAAAATGTCTGTATTAATCAAATGTACATAGAGTATGCCTACTACAATAAACATTTTATCTGAAACACAGTTTAGACATTTTGACTTGGCATGCATTATATCACCAACTTAATTTTTTTCCATTCACCTCTTCACTCACGGGCGAAGGTTAATTCTTATCAATAGTTTTGTTAATAATTCTGATTATCTTTATAATAGCGATAGAAGAAAAGCATTGTTTTAGTATTGAGAATAACACTTACATACAGTAAGCAGCACCAACATGACTGTAATTAATCAACTGCATCGTAAACATAAAAGCACTGTAAATAATGTTATATATACTCTGACTCCACTTTTTATTTGTATTTTTTATTTGACAATTAAAAAAAAATTTAGGACATGTAGGATATTGTTTATTTACAAATATAAAAGCAAGCTGATTTCACAAATTCTTGTTTCTCATTTTTTATTATAGACCATTATGTAATGGAACATATGAATAACAACAAAGTTGAACACTACACAGTAGTAAGGCATTTATATTTGGTTAAACACATTTTGATAAATCTTATTAATGTTAATGCAGTATAACAGTTATGTTAGCAGAAGAAATACTTTAATCAAATAGTAAATGAAGAATACATACAATTGAAGCTTTGTTATGTTCAAGGTGCAATGATTACCCCAAATCTGCAAATCAGCTATTTGCTACAGCAGTTACCAAAGATGCCAGTGTGCTGTTGGGGTCCAGTATTTTGACCAGAGGTACATTAACGCCTGTCTCTTGGAAGATCTTGTTTTGCAGAGTCATGGCTAACATTGAGTCGATGCCTAATGTACAAAGAGTTGAAAAGTCATTTAGCTCATTTTCACTAACATGAATCAAATCACTCACTATTCTTTTCAGACTTTCTTGGGTAGATTTAATATGGCTAACGCTGGTTTCACTAGCTAACTCATCTTTTAGTTCAGTTTGCACTAAACCTGATAGTCGTTTTCTGAGAAACATATTCTGGGAGAGAATATGATGGTAAAGATTTTTGAAGTTGAACTTGCATATCATTTGTTGCACTCTGTCTTCTAAAATACATGTTTTCAGTGCCTCGTGGACCTCACAGACGTCCAGTAACATCAACCCTTTTGTCTTCAGGAACTTGTGAAAATGGTCTTTGTTCAGTAAGAGTCCAAGATTCAAAGGGCCCCAATTAATGGACTGTCCAACAAGTCCAAGATTTCTCCGATATTGACAGAAAGCATCAAGGAATGAATTAGCTGCTGCATAGTTACACTGTGATGCGTTGCCAATGAAAGAGGAGACTGAGGAAAAACAGACAAAGTAGTCTAGCTTGTAGTGGAGTGTGGCATAGTGGAGATTCAAAGCACCGCAGACTTTGGGTCGGAGCACCTTTTCGAATAGTGACCTTTCAAGGCTTTCAATAAAACCATCATGTAAAACTACAGCACTGTGGAAAACTCCTTTGACTGGGCAAGACGGGAATCTCTGTTGGATTTTAGAGATGGCATCCTCCACCTGCGCTGACAATGAGACATCACACTGGAGATTTAAGATTTCAACGTTGTATTTTTTGTGGAGTTCTTCCATTGCCATCTGGATTTTGAACGACAAACTGCTTCTAGACAAAGTCACAATGCAACCTCCACCATTTTGAGCTATGAACTTCACTGTCTCCCATCCTAAACCGGAAAGGCCACCAGTCACAATATAAACACAATGTTGATAGAAGAGTTGTCTAGGCTTTGGCTGAACAGGAATGTTGGACACTCGACAGTCAGATGGTCCGTGGCTAAGAACAATTTGCTTTACTGTCTTTGTTGTGAAGTATGAACCATTTTCATCCTGAACTTTTGACTCTTTAGACTGAACTGTTTCTCTTTTCAGAGGCAGAGATTCTGTCACAAACCCGAGTGATATCAGCCAGTTTGAGATGTTTTTGTTTTGTGCTTGAAGCTTGGCCTTTTGGAGGGCATCAGCAACATTAACCCTATGAATATGGAAGTTGTCATGCTTTGCTGCAAACTGGTTCAGAGAGGATGGGGTGGACATGTAACTACTGCCAACAAAAACAAAATGCGTTTCTTCCATGATTTGGTCAAGACCTTCGATCAAGGAGTGGTCAAAGGGTGGAAGAAAAACAAGGGCATTGCTCCTATCATGATCAAGATGTTCTGCACTAAAATAAGACCAAGAGGACACATTCCAGCCTGATCGGTTTGCTGTCAGAGCTAAGACCTTCATCATGACTGAAGCAGGGTTTGATGAGATAATAGCTAACTTTCTGCGTTCCTGCTTTACTTCAGCTAGATGTCGCTGCAGGATCTCCCATGCTAGCACAAAAAATGAAACACATGGCGTTTCCATCAGATATGGAAGTCTCCTTATGCAGTAGCAAGCTGCTTCAGGGATTCTAACCTTTGCAGAAGATATAACTGGATAACATGAGGCAATGTGATCCCCAATTTTGAAATAACCGACATAATTTCCAACAGCTGTAACAATACCACAAAAATCTAATGCCAGCAGCCTGTGGTTCTGTGTAGCATGCTTGTTCCAATACAAGGTCTGACCAAACTGTAGTTGTGAAGTGCTCACAGGAAAGTAATCAGCAGAGTGAACGCATATATTTGTAAGTTCAACCTCAACTAATCTTGAATCCAGATCAAGACTTTCACTGGTGTCACTTGGATTGGCAGACAAGTTGGTCATTCTGTAGGGCTCGCTAGTCCAAAGAGAGAAGTCTCTTATTTGCCCTGCATGAATATTGTTTGAATAGGTAGACTTGTCCATTATGTGGGTATGAACTATTCTTGTTGTTGTAATCTGCCCTTTATTGATCATAACTTCTTGTTGTGTGCATGTGTTTAGGACATGAACCAGAGCTTCAATGTCTTCACTAGTAACAGATGCAAGATCAATCAGCTGAAAAGCAAGCCCTGGCATCTCTGCAGCACAGGCCCTTGTCAATCCATGAAGAACAAAACCAGGGCTAATATAATTCACTGTTGATTCAGTGGATCGGTAAGTTACAACTCGAACAGTACAAGAAAACTCATTGTCTTTCAAAGCTAAAACAATCTGTTGAAACTGCCTACAGCAATTGACCAAAACTTCTAATGTCTTCTCTGAAGTCATGTGACTTAAGTCTTCAATACCCCACATAAAAATCACATCTTTCAAAATGCATTTTGAGGTCAAAACTAGATCTCTAATCTTGCTTGGAGTCCAATGTGCTCCTTGCTCTACCGCAATTGACTCCAAGTCCAAATAAGGTCTAAGGGCTTTAGCAAAACCTAACTTATCTTCAAAAAGGATTCCTTTGATTTTGCTCAGTGAGGACTGTTCTGCTGCAACTGACAGAATTTCATTGTGGAAAAACAAAGATTGCGGAACCATGGCACAAGGATATATAAATGAGATTTTCACCCCTGTAAGTTCGACTAGCACTTTTCCTTCTGTGTTGGTAAAGCAACCACATACCTCTAAGAAGTCTGGAGTGTCTTTAGAAGCTCGTAGATACAGGATCATTTGCTTTTGTAGTGGTCCTGTAATGACAATGCTACCAATAGCTGATGGGAACCCTTGCTTAGCTGATAGCTGTTGCATAGCTACAATTGCGGTCATTTGCAGGAAATAGTCAAGTAGCACTGGGTGAATGAAGTACTCATGAAAGTCATTCAAAAGTTCCTCAGGGACTTGCACTGGGGCCATTGCCTCTCTGTATTCATCTCCAAAGTACATGTGACGGAGTTGTTTGAAAACTGAGCCATACTCAAATCCTGCTTGATCAAGAATTGAATACATTTTGTCACTCTTCATAATAAATGTGCACCTGTGTGAGATCACGTCAAGGCAAATGAATGGTTCCTCTACCAATCGGTCACCTTCTGACCAGCTATAGGAACCAGATGCATGTGTTGAAGCTGAAGAATCAATACTGAATGTACACTGTTTCCCTGCAGGATCGATTGTGACTTTCAATTGATGATAGTCTGAATTAAGGGTGCACAAACTGTGAAAGTCAATACTAAGTTGTAGCGAGTATACAGGCTTTTTAGGTTTTATACTTGCAATGATTGATGCATAAGCCAACTCTACATACAATGCACCAGGTACAATAGGGACACCATTGCTTTTGTGCTCCCAAAAACATGGTGTGGTTTCTAGCGAGAGGTTGCATATATATATATGACTATGCTCATCTGGGCCTATGAGTGGATGTGAGGAACAAGCCAACTGGTCACCTCTTCTTAGACGTTCAAAATAGATCTCATTCTTTGTGGTCTCAAACTGGTATACTGGAAGTTCTACTGGTTTTGTCTCATAGCCTTTGTAAACTGTATTCCAATCGACACTGACACCTAATTCAAAAAGTTTTGCAACTGTGAACAAAATGGTGTCACTATCTTTTTCTGGCTGCACACTGGACAAAACAATATAGCTTCTTCCCACAGTCTCCTGGATATTTCTTTGAAGAGTCTTGCGAGGACTGATCTCAACAAAGACCACATTTTTCAAAGCTTGTCTGTCCTGTATAACAGCATGCAATGTTTGCTCAAATAAAACGGGTTGTCGGACATTCTTTGCCCAATAGCTTCCTGTGCAAAAGTCACCTTCTGAATTTATTTTACCCATTACTGTGGAAAAAAGTCGGCATTCCATGTTCTTGGCATCTAAAGATTGAATGTTGTTCTCAATTTCTTTAAGTATAGACTCCATTTTAGGGCTATGGTATGCTGCTGGAACATCTAGCAAATAGACAAATGCTTTTCTATCTGCAAACATGATCCTTAATTTTTCATGCAATATGTCGATTGTGTCTGCATCCCCTGACAAAGTGCAAGACTGAGGGCTGTTGTAAGCAGCTACATAGATGCTATCCTTGAATTCTGCAATTGCTTTTAAGGTATCTTCCACAGCTACATTGCCAACAACAAGCATTTTTCCACCCAAAACCCTACTCTGAAGTGCACTACGATGATATAGCACTTTGACAGCATCTTCAAGAGACAACAGTCCAGAACAGTGAGCAGCAGCCACTTCACCAACAGAGTGACCAAGAACAATGTCTGGTTTGATGCCCCATTGCTTTAGAAGTGTCATAATACCAACTTGAACTGCAAAGAGAAGTGGTTGGACCATATCTGGTCTTTGAAAATCGTCCTCTGCATTATCACCAGCTAGCTTCTGGCTAATATTCACACGTTTGTATTTACTGAAAGCTTCCTCAACGTCACTGATCTTCTCTCTAAAAACTGGTTCATCTTTGAGCAGCTGCTTGCACATGCCTCTGTATGCAACCCCATTTCCACAGAATACAAAGGCCACATGGATGTCTGACTTTATTTGCTCAGCTTTTGTTGTTTGTGCAGATGCTAGCTGTTGCTGTAACTCAAAAACAGAAGAAGCTAAGAAGGCTTTTCTGTATTTATGCCTTAAATGACTTCGCCCACATGCCAAAGTGTACGAAAGCTCTTGCAAATCAATATTACTATTGCTGCAAAGCTTTTGTTGAATGTTGCAAATGGATACTTGTAGCAGTGCCTCTGTGGCAGCTGAAACGACAAAGACTTTCAGACAACTTTTTGAAATCTGTGTTGGAATGGACCTCTGTTTATACTCTTTCACTATAGCATGTGCATTTGTCCCGCCGAATCCAAAGCTATTAATCCCAGCAACTCTTTCTGAACACCCATTTGCTTCCCATCTTTCAACTTTAGTTGGAATATTTAACTTCAAAGCTTTTGTATCAATGCTAGCATTATCTTCTGAATAAAACAAAGTAGGAACAATAGTCTCATGCTTCATCATTAAAAGTACCTTGATAAGTCCAGCAACTCCTGCTGCAGATTCTGTGTGTCCAATGTTCCCTTTTACAGAACCTAGCTTTAGGATCTCTGTAGCAGATTTAGCTTTAGCAATAACATTTGAGATGCTACCAGCCTCGGTTGGATCTCCTGTTGCTGTTCCGGTCCCATGTGCTTCAATATACTGGACGTTTGCAAGGTCAGTCTCTGAGTATATTTGACGAAGCAGCTCTTCTTGTTGTAACATGGAGGGTTTGGTGATTGGACTAACGTGGCGGCCATCTTGGTTAACTGCTGTTTTGCTAACAATGCCCCATATTTTATTATAGTCACGTATAGCCTAGGAAAAATTAACAAAATTAGCATACTGTTCTTTAAAATTATGGATACAATATGGCACTTAAAATGCTTGCTTACATTTTTCAGTGGCTTCAGTAGAACAACACCACAGCCTTCTCCTCTTCCATATCCATCCGCTTTGTTGGAGAAAGGTTTGCTAATGCCTTCTGGTGAGATCATTTTAGCTTTACTAAGAGCAACAAACACTCTTGGCTCTATGATACAGCTAACACCACCGCAGACAGCCATCTCACAGTCCCCTGGATTAAAATACATGTAATTAAAAATAGAGCACTATATGACACTTTGGTACAGTTGCCGTTAAGTAGATACCTTGTTTCAAAGACTGGCAGGCTAAGTGCAAAGCCACCAAAGATGAAGAGCAGGCACTATCAATAGCAAAGGAAGGCCCAGTTAGATTGAAGGTGAATGAAATTCTGTTAGCAGCGATGCTCATGGCTGTTCCAGTGGCATTGTAGTGGTTTATTGTTAAAGAGTTGTCACTTTTATACGTCTCATAATCTCTGTTCATTAGGCCTGCAACATCACAAACAATAGATTATATTATGTAAATGTACAACAGTCTGTTCAGTATAAGGAAATATAAATTAGGCTACAACTTACCTATTATGACACTAGTTCTGCTTCCACTTATGCTCTCCATACATATCCCAGCATCCTCCAGTGCCCTATGTGTGCAGTGGAGAAGGAGTTTTTGCTGAGGATCCATGACACTAGCTTCTGCCTCAGAAATCCCAAAACACTTGTGGTCAAGCTCGTTAAATCTGAAAGAGATTAAATGTCATATTATGCTTTTTTTTCAGGCTTTTGAAGATAGTTTTGGACACCTTTTCACATTTTTGGTATTCCACATTTTAAAACTCCTTTTAGAGAGCTGTTACTTTTGAGTTTCAAGAGAACACTTGGATTATGTGTCTGTTACTTATTGGTAATGGTGAGGCATGGACAGAGCAAAAAATGGCCTGGGTAGCCTGGGTATTAGCAACATGACTCTAACAGATGGATAAATGAGCTGCCTGCTTCGTAGTGACGGCAATTTAAGTGGTGAATTTATCAGAATGAGTCTGGTGATGGTGTATGGGCTTTAGAAACACACAGGAGCACTTCCTGGTTTCACGTGTAGTGATACCGAGCATTTATAGGTCTTAAAAAAGAGACGAGCATTATTCAAAACATGTGTGAATGAATGTGTGTTTTTGAGTAGGAAGCATTATTTCATTTTTATTTTTTTTCGATTTTTGTAGGTTATGACTTGGTCAGGGAAACTATTCTCATATTAAATAGCAAAGCATCTGACTTCATGAAAGGTATATGGTGACATTTGATTGCTGTTTACTATATTTTGTACATTTTGGCAGTCTATCATGTAAATGAATACGAATGTGTATGTAAAAAAACATACAATTAAATGAATGGACATTGCAGCAGTAATTTAATTAATGTACAAATGCTCTTGCGTCTTCCCCTCCTAACTGAGCATCCAAATGGCACCAGAAAACTAAGTTTACATAAAAAAAGTTATTTTCTATTAAAAAGAAAACCAACACCAATAATAAAACATACAGTAAACGTACCCATCTATAAAAGCAGCCTTCCTTGTCTGTGTCTTCCCTGGTTTGCCATCATCCGTATCATACCAAAATTTAGAGTCAAATCTTTCTGGTGGGATATCACTTGTGCAGTTCTTCCCTTCCAAAAGGACCCTCCAAAATGTTTCTACTCCTTCACCTAAATAAACAGTAGCAGTATTGTTAATGTAGAAAGCATTGTGGAAAAATGTAGGTAGGTCACACTTACCACCAGGGAAATTGCATCCAATTCCAATAACTGCTATGTAATCCTCAGACTCCTCCATTATTCCAGCACTTTAGTCCATGCAGTTCATCGTACTACTGACTTGGTTGCTATCAAGTGAGGTACTAGTGCTCCCATGACCCTGCAAGCCCTTATATGCAGTTTGTCATGCTTCAACACAATAGGCCTATAGACAACAGCAACACTGCCTTGTTCCACTCACTTAACGTGAAATTAGGGTTGCTAAATATATGGTTAGACAGTCGCATTTAGGCTTTTGTTCTTGTTTAAGGAAAAGACAATGGTACTAATATGCAGGGTTCGAGAAACCTTTATTTGAGCTCCCAGAAGACCTCCCACCAAAACAACTATCCAAAGCACAAAGCCAAACCTTCACACTTACAATATATACACACTTCCCCTCATTATCATTTACAGTTCAACATGGGATTTGGCCTAAAACCCTTAGAATAAGGTAAGAAAATAAAGATATACTGACGGGCACTTAAATAAGAAGCTAAACAGCACATAAATTGTTACATGTACCCTGCAATAGAGTCCAACGGTACATTCAGCCTGAGGTATTTAAGGTCAGTGGTGCTGAGCTGGAATTAGACCCAAAATGAATTTATTAACCTATTAACTTTTACACTAAAATAACAGCTTAATTTAACCTGAATCTGTAATGAAATGCTTCACACAAGTCACTTTACTAAGTTCATTACTGTCTATTTGAGTAACATATTAAAACCAAGTTTTTCCATACAAAGAAAACCTTAATAAAAACTAAAAATGTGGAAAATGGAAATTTAGAATTGATTTGGTAATGAGAGGAAAATAAACAACAAAAAAATGCAAGGCCTCCCAAAGGCCTGTGCTCATGTGCACGCTATAATATATTTATATATGTACATAACACAATATTGCAGTAAAATGTAAAGAGGTATTTAATGGTCCAGAGATTTGCCCTCCAGCACCATCTGGATCTCTTTGGCATCCAGGGTTTCATATCTGAGCAGAGCGTCAGCCAGCTTCTTGTGCTCCTTACTGTAGGTCTTCAGGATTTGTTTAGCTCGGTCATACGAATCCTGGGGCAAAATAAATATTGGTTACACCTTCATGAACCGACAAGATTTGATAAATGTCAATGCTCAATTCAAACTGTTTACCTTAAGTAAAACTCTAACTTCTTGTTCAATGGCGGCTTGAGTCTCAGGACTCTGCTTGGAAACATCACCATAGGTCATGACCCCAAGCTGAAACACAGGATAGAAGTTTAACTCTTGTTTAGATAAAATACAGACAGAAATAAAGCAGTAATATTATGGTTAATCAATAAATGTCAAGTAGGATAGTCTATAAAGGTTTACCTTGTCACTCATCCCAAATCTGGTCACCATCAATTTAGCTATTTTGGTAGCTCCATCAAAGTCACTGGAGGCTCCTATAGAATATTAGCAGATTCAATTAAATTTTTAATACACTCTGTGGTAACTGATACTGAGACTCTGCTTTTCTAAAATGTTTCTGTTGCCCATGTTAAAACTTTACTGAGGTCTGTTACTGCCATCAAATTCAAGTTTATTTTTCAAGAAATAGATATCTTGTCTTAAGATGTAGTATCTTAGTAAGCATTGAGTGTTTTCGCACCAGTGGTAATATATTCATTTCCAAAGATGAGCTCCTCTGCGACACGTCCTCCCATACTGACATCCATCTGTGCCAGCAGCTGAGCTCTGGTCTCACTCCAGCGGTCATTCTCAGGGAGCAGTGACACCTACAACACATATTAGTGTTTTATTTAGTACAACTCAAATCATACTGGTAATGTAAGTTGCTTTTAAAAGAAGAAAGTCTGCTTACATGACCGAGAGTTGGGCCCCTGGGCATGATGGTGGCCTTGTTGATGGGCATGGCATCTTTAGTGTAATAGGCAACAATGGCGTGGCCAGACTCATGGTATGCTGTTATAGTCTTATTCTTCTTGTCTATTTCCGCACTTCTTCTCTCAGGACCTATAGAAAAAATATCATAATAAAAAAAATCATTATGAATAATAAAATGTCATAATCCTAGTTCCCATCTCAGGCCTACTCCCAACTTCTTCAGCCTAATCACTTTGCCTCTTCTGTGACAATAAGCCTTCAGTGTGCAGTGCACTCACCCATGAGGATCTTGTCTTTAGCAAACTCCAGGTCCTTCATTGTTACCATCTCTTTCCCGTCCACAGCTGCCTTCAGGGCGGCTTGGTTCACCAGGTTCTCCAGCTCTGCTCCTGAGAAACCCACTGTGCCGCGGGCAAGGATTTCTGCATCCACCTCTGTAATACCACACACAATACAAATTTAACAATGGTAGCATTTAGCACTTTTTACTCAGCCTTAATGTCTTATTTATACAACCCTCCAAAGCTATATACTTTACAAAGCTATATACAATACAAAGCTAAGACTTTTGACAATTTAGAACAGCATTTTCTCATTATCAACGATTTACTTTTTTTATTCTTCATTTTTTGAGTTCATTTTTTATTGTTCATTTGTGTCACTGTCAAAACTTACTTCAAAACACACACCTTTAACCAATATTAGTTAATAAATACTTAAAGCATATTTTAGATGCGCTTTTATATTACTACTACAGTAACAATCAAAGTTCATAAAAAGGAATTAATTTATTTATTCATTATTTGATGCAGTTTACATCCATTAAGTCTTACAAACTATGGCAACCTTAAAGAGTCAAAAACAAACTTTTATCATACTACCTTTTCCAAAGGTAGTATGATAAAGAATTAACTTTTCCTCGATGGGACGTACCAGTATCTACTTTGATCTTGGAGAGGTACCAGTTGAGAATTTCAGTGCGTCCTTTCACATCTGGATGTGGGACTGTGACCTGCATGTCAAATCTTCCCGGTCTCACCAACGCACTGAAAGAAACAGCATTGAAGAGGTCAATGATACGTTTAACACTTTGTTTTCATGGTTCAGTTCAGTTCAAGTTATACTACAGTTAAACTAGGACAAGGCCAACAGGATAAATAGTACAAAGGTTACAGTCAGAGGAAAAACCTGTAACCTTTACTGTCTGGTATGAACTACTGTATGTGACTCCGTGTAGATTATTTATAGAAACATCACATTTACATGGAAATAAACCAAAAAATTTTATTTTAAGGGAAATGTAGACCTAAGACAAGTTTTATTTGTAGATTTTCAAATCATTTGCAAACATACTTATCCAAAGCCTCTGCAAAATTGGTAGCTCCGATGACGATGACGCCTTCATTTGGTTTAAACCTGTAAATTAAACAAAGATTTAAGGTTTAAGGCAATAGTGTAGCAACAGTCAAGCAGTGTAAACAGCTGTACTCAAAACAACCCTCTACATATTACACGATATAGGGACTGAGCCATTCTGTAATGGTATCCTAATAAAAATAGTAAAGTGTACTCAAACTTCAGGTGAACATTAACTCTATACCAGTCTTTGTGATTATTTTTGTTTTATCTATAGACTAATTTGGCATAGTTAATGATAAATTGATGTCTGGCAATTTGCAGGCTCACACGAACATTGTTGAACCATTCTGTGACCATGTCATAATTTGTAATAAGAATAGTCAGTGAAATAACAAGACAAGATATGTCTAAGCTTTGTTATGAGATATAAATGTTCACCCCATAAGGGAAAGCTGTCGTTCTTATGTTAGTAAAAGTTAGACAGTGGCCAAAACTATATACTATTTCTATATAATCCACCATTTAGATCAGTAGTTCTCAACTAGTCAAACCAAATTTGTCTGAGATTTATCATGATCCACAGAACAGAAGTAATTTTTATGAATTATTTCATTACAACCTTTTTGGCATGCACTTAACCAGCATTTAGGGTTCAAATAAGCTGAACAATGAAATGATTAATACCACATAACCAACTTTTGGGTCCTGACCCACCAGTTGAGAATCACTAATGCATTCCTATATAGTGATTAAGTGGCTAAAGACAAGAAAGTGTTTTGGATACTGTAAATACATTTTTTGTTAACTGATAAGACAGTGCCATGAAAACTGACCCATCCATTTCTGCCAGCAGCTGGTTAATGGTTTGTCTGGAATAAGGATGCATAGGTGACTCAATCCTCTTCCCACCAACACTGTCCAGTTCGTCAATAAAGATGACACATGGAGCATTAGCTTTTGCCTCTTCTGCAATCAACACAAATAAAAAAAACATAAATGCTTCATATTTATTGGAACATTTAGCTTAATGAAATATTAAAGAAACATTTGGAAAACTTACTGAAGAGATTCCTGATGCGGCTTGCTCCAACTCCAACAAACATTTCATCAAATTCTGAACCAGTAGCATAATAAAAAGGAACATCTGCCTCTCCAGCCACAGCTCGAGCTAGGAGGGTCTTTCCTGTGCCAGGAGGCCCCACCAGGAGGATGCCTAATACAATATGGATAGATAAATTAGCATTTAGCATGACTGACCAAAGACAGAATAGGCAGACATTGGGGTTGCATTACCTTTTGGGAGTTTTCCACCCAGAACAGTGAATTTCTGTGGGTTCTTCAGAAACTCAACGACTTCTTCCAGTTCATTCTTTGCCTCCTCCACTCCTTTGACATGCTCAAATGTCACATTCTTCATCTGAATGGGGTCAACTGCAGAGTCCAGACCAGAGGTTGTGCGAAATCTCACTATCAAACCAGAAAAGACACTTTCGGTACAACAAGGCAGAGCAAACACAGGGTCTACTATAGAGATCACAGCTGTTTCCACATATAGTTACAACTAGAATTCATGTGGAATAGTGAATAGTAGCTCTCAACATGCACACTTCAGATATAAACTTAAAATCCACTGACAGAGTGACTTCCCCTTGCAGTTTTAAATGTATATTTTAATCTTTTATTTTACTTATTTATCTGCGTGCTGACATTCACCAAGGCATTATTATCATTGGTCAGTAAGTATTCAGTAGTTTCTTTACTGACCCCTTGAGACTGGAGTTACTGACATCTATTCCACTGTCCATTGACTGTAGGATGTGCATAACTGGTCCAAACTGTAGTGTGAGCTTGGTTTAAGGTGTGCATGTGGAGTGCGAGATGATTGGAAGAATAGGAAAGAATGAAAAGTGAAACAAACCAGCATCAGAAAAGGAGCCTTTACCCGAGAGAAATGGAGTTCTGGACAGGCCATAAACACCAAGGAGCAGGAGAACCAACAGGACCAGCCGGGTTCTCCTCAATGAATCTGTCAAAACAACGCAAAGACAAATCCAGCTTAAGCAACGCAACTCTCTAATAAATATAAGCCTACAATTGTTTTGATTGAGCTCCCTTAAGTAACCATTTTCCAGTGCTAACAATGTATAGAAAAAATACTGAGATGAGTCAGATAATATTACTAGCCTTGTGTCCTCTGAGTGAGAGCCTGAGATCTCATAAATCCCTCTGCGAAGCCAGTCTTAAATGAATCTTGCTGGTTTTCTGGGAGGCCTCTATGTTTTATCAGCTGATCCAGTGATTGTGCTTCTGGTGCCTTTTCTCTTTGAAGTAAGCCCTTTAAACAAAGCAAAGATTTTTGTTACTTATTTTTTTCCATAGGTGGAAAAGAAACAATATGTAGCCAGGGTTAACACATCTGCTAAGTGTTAAACAATGGACATGGCTTCAGTGACATGCTGACCTTCATAAAAGTTGGTGTGTAGGCCTCTGACTCAGCTGGACCTTCATAGTTGGACTCCAGTCGTCTTGTCCTGGACCTGAGTGTCTTAAAACCCCGACTCTGTATCCACACTGAAGAGAAAACACAGACAACAAAGCATAAGACACACAATGCTAGACACCCAATAATAACTAGACTGGTGGATATCTTACCAGGCAGGAACTGTAGTTCTGAGCAAATGTCTTTTATAGGACTGTGGTATTGTCTGTGCAATACTGGTTGTCCAAATACGCCCAATCTTCTGTGTGCAAACCCTGAGAGAAAAAATTATACAATGTTAATGACACAATGTAATTATTTTTATTCACATTAAATGTAAGCCATCTACACAAACAAATACTGCTCTGGAAAATTTAAATCAACTACAGACTTCCATGTATAGACATTAGACTGTTGATTTGTAGATAGCAGTTTAACAAAGACTGAATGTATTCACTTCTTTATAGTTTGTTATAAAACTAAATTTTAAACACAATGTTAGTGTCTCTGATTGCAACAGAATCAATCAGGCAATAGACACAGTTTGAAATACGTACATGCATACTGATATATTGTATTAGGTAAAAGGCTATAATTGGTTCAGTAGGATTGATTTATGTGGAAACTGATTTGAATAAGACCTTGACTAATGTTATGTGCTTTTTCCTAGATACAAGATTTATGCTTGTGTGTGTTCTTGTCTATATATAATATAATAGTAATTCCCAGAATCCTTACCATGCTTGTTGTGGAAGAAGCTGTGAGAGGAAACATGACTTGTCCTCCACACAGAGGGAACAGCAGGAGGCTCTTCTGGTCCAGGTGTAGGCAGTAATCTGCTGACCAGCTCATCCAGCTGACTCACCTTTATATCTGACAGGCCCAGATCTCTTAGGTTAACATGAGGCTATGAGAAACAAACAGGGAAAAAAATTAACTGCAAAATCAACTACTGCAGTTTGATATGTAATAGGCAGTTACAAAAACAAAACAAACAAAAAAACAGAACTTATAGGGTGGACCAGTAATTAGTTCACATCCAAAATGTTAGATAATTTGTAGTAAGGACTTAAAACTGCTAAGGCTACTAAATGTCCTGTAGTGTGACAGTAGCCTCCTTTGGTGTGGTGTGGAAAAGCTAAAATAGTTAGATTTATGCTATATGATTATGAATTGTTTGCAAAAAGTTGTATTAAAAACCCTGAAAATGAAATAATTATTACTTGTATTTTACTGTCACTGCATGTCACACTACTACTGATTCACTCCTCAAATCCCTCTTCACTCACTTGTTTACACTGGTGTGACATGTCTCAGTAGGTATCCCTCAGCAAATAACAACTTGCAGAAAAAAATCAAATACTGCTAAACCATATCCGGGAAGCTAGAGTTCTTTCTGGGAGGCTAGAGTTCTTTCTCTAAACTAGACTCAAACTAGAAATTCTGCATATGATGTTTTAAATAAATGTATTCTGTAACATGTCAAATGTGTCTCACCTCTTTTAGATACAGATTATTTTCTGGTGTGAAGTCTGTGTGGAGGCTCTGGACTGAGGCTGTGGCGTAACTTTTTAATGAGTGAAGTGCATTGATGAGCTGACTGAGGGGCAATATCATCTGAAACAAAGGAAACAAGGGCATTTTAACCACATTTTGCAATAGATACACACACACACATTATATACCGTGCAAAGTATCTTTTATATATGTTTTTATAATACATAGTATCGAAACAAACACGTGCTTAGGTATTTTACTGTTTAAGTCCTGTTACATATTAGCACGACCTTCTAAACAGCAGTTATACCGGTGCTTTTAACCTTGTAAAGCACTTTGTGCTGCATTACTGTATGAAAAGTGCTTTATAAATAAAATTTGATTTGATTTGTTATTTAACTCTACAGTGCGCTCTAGCTGACAGAAACACACATGTCAGATATGTGGGAGTTATGTAACCTCTCCTTTTTAGCTACTTATTTTGGCTCTGTGGTTACCTTAACCACGGCTGTATGTGACCATTTTATGTTACATGTTGTGTTATATGATACGGGTAAATTCAGATAATACCGCAGTTTGCCACGGAATACTTGACGTAGACAACGTGACGTTAGCATGGGCTGATTATTATGGAGCAATCCCCTGTAACTTGTCAATGCTAGATAACGTTAGCAGTAGTCGTTGTCATTGACAATGTGGCAAGAATAACGTGTCTATGATGGGCTCTCGCAAAGTTTAAATGTTTTATCTTCCGAGAGACACTGGCAAATAATGAATACAAGTTCCAAAACTACATAAGGAACCAATATTGGTAACGTTAACGAGACAAAACGTTAACAATGCTTACCTGCTGGGGCTGGAACGACGTCGACAGTGAAAACATATTTCCAAAGGGATAAATCAATATTATATGACGGATAAACGAGGACTGGTCCTCTGTATAACTCCAGCGAGCCCGCCCGTTGGCCGTGTCCTTTTATTTACCCTGTTAAATAACTTTCGGCAGGTTAGCTAACCACCTAACGTTAATGGACTCTCCGGCATCTAAGGTCATATGGACTACAAATTGACGTCATTACATTTTCCGAGTGGGTAGAACTCGTGTCATCTATGCGGGCCATGCGAAAGCCTGTAAAAAGTAAAAAATAATATAATAATTTTAAATAATTAAGCGATTTATTTATTGTTCTAAAAAATTAAATGAAATAGAAAGTCACCCATTTTTATATTATCGAGAAACACTACATTTCACATGACTTTTAATAACAATAACCTGTTGTTTTAGTAATTTTTTGTCAGCTCATTTTTTATTTTAACTTTTGGTGATATCTTGGATGGTAGTGAGTTATCTAAGCAGCTCCCGCTTAGAGATAGAAAATAGAGCTCCCGCTGTACATTTTCAAACAGGCAGTTCTTTAGATGACTAAAAGTACGTAGGAGGACCCAGTGAAAAAAAAGTGGAATTCAAAATTCAAAACAAACCGGAGATTGTTGTTGCACCATGCATGTGTTTACTTTGAGGTAACGTTAATGTTAGCTGAATGTTATAGCCACTGGTAGATTTTTTTTTTGTTTCTAAAATACTGTAAAATGGACGTGGATGAAAAGCATGAATCCGGTTCGCGAGAGATTTCTGTGGAGATCCCGAAGCCGCCCTCGATCGAAGACTTTGTCGTTTTGAAACCCATCAGCCGCGGAGCTTTCGGCAAAGTCTACCTTGCACGAAAGAAGTGCAATGCACGACTATATGCCATAAAGGTAAGGCACACTGGACCAATGGATCATTCATAAGGGGAGAATGGGACAGGAAATGTAAATGTATTAAAAATATTTGTCTTATCCCAGGTAATGAGGAAAGCAGACATGGTTGACAAGAACATGACGGGGCAAATGAAGGCTGAGAGAGACGCCCTGGCTTTAAGCAAAAGCCCTTTCGTGGTCCATCTGTTTTATTCCCTTCAGACAGCCACAAAAATCTATCTGGTACAAGCAAATAGCATTCAATATCAAATTATCCTAATATAATATTTATTATGTGCGCATTACTGTATGTGGTATCTGTACTTTCCAATAGGTAATGGAATACCTTATTGGGGGAGATGTTAAGTCCCTGCTTCACATTTATGGATATTTTGATCAGGATATGTCTGTAAAATACATCTCAGAGGTGGCACTCGCTTTGGATTATCTTCACCGGCATGGCATTATCCACAGGTCTTTAATAAATTCATTTGACTACAGTTTTTTATAAACATAATGAGCTGTTCTCATTAAATATTGACCATTTCATGTCATGTAATTACATTTTAGAGACCTGAAGCCTGATAACATGCTTATTTCCAATGAGGGCCACATCAAATTAACAGACTTTGGTCTCTCTAAAGTCAAGCTTGATAGAGGTAAGTCTGATCAAACCTCATATTTACCTCAAATGGTCCTTGCAATCTGTATATTTAATTCTATATTACATTTCCCCATCAGAACTTAACCTCATGGATATCCTTACTACCCCATCACTGGCAAAACCTAAAACAGATTATTTCCGAACTCCTGGTCAAATCTTATCCTTAATCAGCCATCTTGGATTTGTAAGTGATTTAATTTATTAGAAAATATTGACTTTATCATTATGTTGGTTTGATAATCACAGTGTATTGCTTTAATTAAAAAGAATACCCCATCTGGAGAAGTAAAGCGTCAATCTACAATGTCTAGTCCCATAACCTGCAGCAAAATAAAACGGAAGAACAACTCTGTGGGTTCACCTATGACCAAAGTAATAGATCAGCCATTTTCTCCTGCTGCCTACTCTTGGAACATGGGTATGTATGTTATAGAAACATTTCTCTAGGCATTGTTATCAATTTGTTTTTTCTCTAATGACACATGTTACATCCACAGAACATAAAAGTGTGTTTCACCCACATAACATTGCTAAGAATCTTACTCCATCACTGCTGAAGACAAGGAAGAGGTTAGAGACGATGAGTGCAGGAAGCACCACGGACACTGAAGGTGGGGTCAGTCCAATGTGGGAGTATGAAGAGGTCAGTAAACATGTACACTTTGATACATTTCCTTATATTTTGCTTTTATTCATATTTTTAAACCAATCTTGGTCACCTCTAGAACAGCATTGCAAATTTTTTAACCTTTTAAAAACATGATCTCACTAAAAGAGAACATTTTTAATAAGTACTCTACTGGTGCCATAAAGAAACAGGTGAAGAGACTTGCAGAGGGCATTATCAGTGAAAAAAAGCACTTCACATCCTTAAAGGTACAGTAAGCAGCATGCGCTCATACTGGTTTGAAAACAGTACTGCAGTCTAAATCAAAACAATGTGTCTGTGGGTTGTCATTCTTTCCGATTTTCTGATTGGACGATCAGCAATGCAGTTTTAGAACCAAAAAAAAAACAAAAACTCGGCCATTATGTAAAATATATTTTTAATTGTTAAAACCTCAACTGTACCATTGTTATAAGTAAAACTAATATTTGATTTTGATATGTTTACCACATATGGCACACGTGGGTAATTTTTATGAATTATAAAAAATATATACTGATCATAGCACCTTTTAAACTTTTTGTATTATGCCATTTTACTCCAAAATGAAAAATAGCTGTGGGGAATCAGTGGAAACCGAGCTGTAAGCTGTTTTTTGGATAAAGGAATTAGGGCTGTACAATATATTGCAAAATTTATGTTATCACAATATCAGCAAATGCAATATCCATATCGCAAGAATCTAAATACAGTATATCATTATATAACAGTGTATAGCATTGAATAAAAATGTTTTAAAAGTCCAGTTGTATTGGTAATTTCTTTAATTTAGTCACAATTTCAACTTGTTTGATTCCTGGTTTAGTCTGTGTTAAGTTTTGATTTTGATGCTGTTTTCACTTACAGGGACTTATATTTTTGTTTTAAGTGAATTTAACTTACTGCATCAGAATAGTAGGCCCTATTATAAAATATTGCCAAAATATTGTTGTTGCAATATTCAGCATTGTTATTGAGTATCAAATGATTTTCCCATATCTTGCAGCCGTAAAAGGAATGAGAGCAGACTGAATGTAGAGGGCTTGTTGATTGGTCAGAGCTACCTGGAGAGGGCGGGGGTTTGTGAAAGAATAGATTAGAATATATTGTGCACTTACGGGTTTAATTAAATGGTTTAGCCCATCTTCAAATATAAGTAGAATTTTTCTTTTTTGTTTCAGAAAGAGAACATGCACAATAATGAGCAGAAGAGGAAGGTTTCTGAGTCCAAAATGCTTGAACAGGAACAAGCACAAACAGAACAAGCAAGTGACAATCTGCCGAAAAAGTCAAGCGCAGAAAAGGAGACATCCAGTGAAGACAGCTGTCCTGTGAGGGAGATCCATCTCTCTGTCACTGCATCATCTGTTCAAAAGAACATACTCCCAACTGGAAAAAAGTCCAGAGCAGACAGAGGAGATCCAAGCTAAGAAGAGTAACGAGGACTATAAGAGGGGCTTTGAGATTCCATACGAGAATACAAAGTTTCACACCGGGCTGACGGGAACGTTCTCCACCATCAACTTGAGTGACTTCATGGCTTGTTCTGAAGAGCGGCTTCCCAAACGCTCTAGTCCCATCACTGTGGCCAAAGTCCTTGTTTTCTGAATTGGAGGAACCAGCTGAGGATGTGTTTGAAGATGGAGCTAAGGACTTGTCCCATTCAAGTTTCACTTCCCCTCTGGCTCAAAATAGTGGCGTCTGTAGAAGTTTTAGCCTTGATTCTGACAATTCTATCCACGATACCTCACTCACTGTTGACAGCCACGCACCTCTAA
This sequence comes from Bostrychus sinensis, assembly GCA_020698575.1. NCBI lineage: Eukaryota > Metazoa > Chordata > Actinopteri > Gobiiformes > Eleotridae > Bostrychus > Bostrychus sinensis. Next base: position 22,105,745 of record CM036259.1, on the reverse strand, counting down.
ACCTGAGCCACAACTTGCCAAACAGAAACTCACCTTCCTCCAATGAGAAGGACGAAAACAAAGACTCGCCCCCCACAAAAAAACCCTGTGATGTAATGAATGAAACGCCAAAACTGGGGCATTTGGGCAACAGTGGAGATTCGCAATGTTCTTTTCTAAACCACCTTCCGGATCCAGGCCAGAGTGCGGCACAGTTCCCCTCGTTCCTCAAGCCGAGAAATGTGGTGGCTTTCCGTAGCTACCACAGCTCCATAAATCGCTCGAATGTGTCCGGAGTGTCCAGGTTCAGCGTCGGGTCAGTAGAGGGCATGGATATGACTGCTTCGTATCACTCGGGCATTATAACACCAGTGCAGAAAAGACCAAGATCCAGCGGCTCCCTCTGTCAGGTAAGCATCCATTAACAGACTTCTTGTCACTAGCTGATAGAATGATAATTATAGTGTCCATAGTTATCCAAAAAAAAAAAAAAATTAACAATAAACATTTATGGCACTGGAAAACAATGTAGAGGGAAAAGTGCCTGTAAGCCAACTCCTAACAAACGGACGTAGATTTTACTTTTAGTCAGAAAAGATGAGCATTTTAAGTAGGGATGCACATTTTGTTTATTTTCTTTAATCAATTACTTGGTAGTCTTACGATTTTAAATAATAATAACAATATTTTTTAAAACAGCTCTTTATTAAATTCAAAGTCATGAACCATAATAAAAAAGTGGCTTGTACATTTTAGGAAACAGTTGCTTAATTTTATGTTTAATATGCCGTAACTCTCCAATGGCACTGTACCTTGACTACTATACAGCATAATGATTAATTGTTTGTATTTCTTTCAATCAATTATGGCCATAATTAACTGATTAACCGAACACCCCTACTTTTAAGATTATGAAGCGTGGTGCCAGGTTTGTGTAATAAAGCCTATATCATTTTTTTTTGTTGTTGTTTTGTTTTGTTTTGCATCGCTGTTGTGGGTCTCTCCCTGCTCTCTCCCCAATTTACTACTATACTCTGTCCTATCAATAAAACCTAAAAGATGGCTAAAAAAAATCTTAAAAACAGGAGGGTTGGTAGTTCGAGTCCCTCTCTGACCAGTGCATACTGTTGTGTCCATGGACAAGACTCTTGACCCACATTGCATGCTTACTCCAGTCACAGTATGTGTCTGGTTGCAACAGGAAGAACATCCAATGTAAAAACCTGACAAATCTCTGTATGAATTATTCACCGTGGCTTAAAGAGAGCAGTCCAAAGAGAACCAAACACATTTACTTGTCCTCAAAATGTTCTTGAATATTTGAAAGTGATCAAAGCAATTCCAGACAGTACCAGTAGCACACATTGTTTCTCTTTCAATAGCAGTAGGCTCATCCTTGATTATTACCACTTATGTTTTATTTATGAATCAGAGTATCCCCAAGGCCTTAAAAGTATTAAAAAGGTTTTAAATTTGATGGTGCCAAAATCAAGGCCTTATGGGTATTAAATGTAGTTCATCTAGTTTTAAATTGTCAAATTGGGACATTTAAGTCAAGTTTTTTCTTGTTTGTCTTGTGCTTGTCAAATTTATAATGAAATCAATACTTTGTAAGTAATGACACAGAAGTCTAGCTTTTTGCAAATTTGTGAATTTGGAAACAAATTCACCCTTTTGAAACTGTGGCTACAAAATGTAGCTTATGGAGTATGGAGTGAATGAAATACCCCTTCCCTACTGTGTGTAAAGCGCTTTGGGTGACTTGTGTCATAGTAAAAGTGTTATATAAATACCATTCCCTTTCCCCCTTATTTAGTTTTATTTTATCTTGCCTTAGTGACACTCATCTTTCAGCCTCCTGTTCTTGTAGTCCTGTATACAACATACTTCTTGCAAAAAATTAGGGAGTTTTTTTTTTTCAAGCCCAAACCTAAAACTGTGCTGTATTGCTTTCTTTGTAATAAAAGTTTTATTATTGTAATGGTTGTTTCCTCTTTCTTTTGTCCATCAGACTCCTCAGCCCATGTCCACATCCCACACCCCTTTCCGAACTCCTAAGAGTGTTCGGAGGGGTGCTGGGGCAGTCGAGGGCGCTCAGATTTTAGGAACTCCTGACTACCTGGCTCCAGAACTACTGCTGGGTAAACCACATGGTAAGATATCATCTCAGAACCCAAGTGTGCTCTGAATACAAACATACAGGGTGTGTTGGTTCAGGTTTATTGACATTGTAGCCCATGTGACAGGCTTTCTCTTTAAGTTTCAGGAAAATCTCCATACGGTAAGTTAAAAAGAAAAAAAAAAAAAAAAAAAAAACATGGCTGTGTTTGCAGGCAGGCTTGCATGACCCCCAAGCAGCTAATGTTAATGGGAATACGCTGATTCTCCTCCATTCCATTTCCACAGTGTCTTTTGAATTGGTGACTAAACTGTGGATTTGAATGGTGAGAATGGTATAAAGAGTGTGATTAAAATGGGTGCTAACATTACCTTAACATGGTTATTAAGAGCAGTAAAATTTCACATTGGTTTGTGAGGCAAGCTAGAACAAATGGCATTTTTCTGCTCTTAAGGTATTGCAGATTGCTTTATAATGTCATCTAAAAATGTAGCATGTCATTATCTATTTAAATGGTAATGGGATAAGCTAATTTCATCTCATTTGACATGAACAGCAATTGGTGGCAATTGTTTTCATGTCAAGTTATGAGACATTTTTGACTTGACTTCACTGTACTGTCAAATTATTGCTGCAGAAGCATTATATAATACTGTTTCAGAGTACTAAAATCTTTTAAATAGTGAAGCCTCGGGCAGGTTTACTGTACTTTTTTGGTAGGGCTAGGCAATATACATAATAAAATCTTAGTATTTTACTTGCTATCTAAATCTATTAAAAGGTAGTTAAAATTTTAGGCTGGATGTCTTCAGGTTTTATCCCTCTGTCTCCTTAAACATGAACTCTACTATCATATATTACTTTTTAAACAGAAAATTTACACAGTTCAAATTTAAAAAAAAATGCATGTATCAGCAGGTAGCTTACAAGGCTGTGCTGTTTACTTGTTCTAGTTATCCTGCACCATCACACAACCAATGCAAGAGCAGTGGTTCCCAAAGTGGGGTTGTGGGCCCCCTGGTGGGCCGTGAAGGTGCTGCAGGGGGACTGCCAGAGGTTGTCTACATTAAGTACATAAAAAAAATACAATTGAGTACTTTTTTAAAATATAACTTTGAAACTTATTTGTAGTTGTATTTATAGTATTTTGGTAGTATTATTTGTAGTTGTAGTCATAGTATTTTGGTAGTATTTTTTAATACAGTATTTTATTTTTGTGGCTGTATATGAAGCAGTTGAGTCTTCAGAACCTTAATGTTTTTATAGAAATCTATGGGCGAAACATGACATAGACTTTTGAATATAGTACAGTTTTATTGTTTGGGGTCTGTGTTTGTGATTTGTCTGATTTTTATGGGGGCCCAATGCTTTTGATTTTGCGAAAGGCTGCTCTAGAGAGGTTGTATGACTTTCTCTGGTGAATTATCAGATGTTGCAGAGTTACCATTTTGCAGTGCCACTGGGTGATAAGAAGAAGTAAAATTGCTGACATTTTTAGTTTTATTTGTGAATATAAACAGGTATTTATAAATAATAATTTACTATTTTCTTAACCTACACGGCGGAAGGAGTTTGCCTCCAGTGCATCCAAATTACCAATATAAACATCAAATATTTGACTTTCACCATTATTGGTGCTTACAAAAAAAAATGCCAATTTAAGCTGCTGCGATTGTTTGTTTGTGGCATTAAATTACATTAAATTAGACTTGCTGCTATGTTCAGGAAGTACGTTAAATAATAATACAAATTAGCAATATAAACTTTTGTTACATTCACTTTTTTTACTACATATTTTATGTTCAAAATTAAAAATAATCTCAAACTTAAACATAAAAATTTACACTTGAAAGAAATAAATTTACTAAGAAAAATGTATTTATCAAAAATCATTTTTATTATTTCAATCACCCACCTTTTGAAATCAGAAAATGTAACTAATATTTTTAGCAGTTTCACCTCCTTTTGTCATTCAGCACCTGAACTTGATTGTTTTTGACAAGTTTAGATTAATATGAAGAGATTACAAATATTTTCTTATTAAATGACCCTGTACCCCTGGTTGGAAAACACTGCTCTTATGTGTAATCACATAATCATGATCATAGAAACCCCAGCTCTCTCTAACCTGCCCCTGCTTGTGCCACAGCAGTACCTGTAGTGCACACTCTAACAGTTAGTGCCTTTTGTCATCTTTAATAGTTGGACATTATGTGACTGTTGTTTGCTTCTGTCCAGACTGCATGGTGGACTGGTGGGCTCTAGGGGTGTGTCTTTTCGAGTTCCTCACAGGTGTGCCCCCCTTCAATGATGAGACGCCCCAACTGGTCTTCCAGAATATCCTCAACAGAGGTAGGTTTGCATAAGGCTACAGTAAATTTACCATCTGATACGCCCACTGACTTCTTTTTTATTCTAACTAGATATCCCCTGGCCTGAGGAAGAGGAGGCTCTGTCTGCCAACGCAAGGAACTGCCATTGAAATTTTACTTACTATGGACATGACTAAACGGGCTGGTCTAAAGGGTGAGTCTGAATAAAAAGTCAGTATAATATACATTATAAATAAATGCCTTGAGATGACACACAAATCTAACTAAGGTAACAAACCAAACAGACTGGACTTTCTGTAGCATCATACAAATGTGCATAGACTATTCATTCATATGACTTGACCTTAAAAGGGGTTAAATCCTTCCTTTCTGTTGTAAAATGGGCAATGCCTCTTTAGAGGTGACCAAAATTGAAAGTTTGTTTTTAAAATGCATAACATTTGTCCTTGAAACTCCAACAAGAAACTAGCAACTCTTCAAACTGAAATCTATGGCTTACCTTCTCCTTTTAGTTGTAAATTCTGCATTAGACCCAATCAATTCTGCCATTATGTTCACCTCATTAAATAATGCATGAATGCATGCTTGATTTTAATCCACATTTCACTTCGCTTTACATTTAGCATTTTTTCTTTCTTTTTTACAATTTGTGTAAATAGATAGAGGCACTGCCAGAGAAGCTGATTTTTTTTTTCTATAACTGACCAACAGCCAATGGGAGCATCCCTACCTAGAATCCTGTTTTTTTTTGTTTTATTTTTTTTATTTGAATGGGACAGTGTGTATTAATGAACGGCGAGTGCCGTAAATACACCGGATTTAGCTCAAAGCTAATTTCCATCCGCAGTCCCATGGGAGAGGGTTAAAACAAGCATGTGATTGGGCAAAATGTTTACTACTTTTTTGTTTTTTTTGTGATCAAATATTTTTTGAATTGTGCAGTTTGTCATACAGTTGTTTATACATATGCATTAGAATATGATGCACAATAACATTTTATATAATTTTTCTCATGCCATCATACCCCCCTGTAATGGGCCAATGAAACAATAGCAACAAATGAAAATCACCTGAAATGATATTATGAAAACAATATAAGAAACAAGAAAGAAGAAAAAACAATGGGGTACAATTTGGTTTCTGTTTGTTATTAAATTCTGTTTGCATGTATCGTCTGAGAACTACATTAGACAGGAGATTGGGTAACAAAGTAGTATTGTTTAACAGGAAATACTTTAAATGATAGCTTTTACCTTTGTTTTACCTCCAGAACTGAAGAGCCACCCTCTGTTGGAGGACCTGGACTGGGACAACCTGCAGAACCAGCCAATGCCTTTCATTCCTCAGCCTGAAGATGAAACAGACACCTCCTACTTTGATGCCAGGAACAACGCTCAACACATCGCTGTGTCTGGCTTCAGTCTATAGTCCCACAGTCCTACTTTTTAAAAAATATTAAACCAACTTCAACTGGGATTCTGTCTTGAATCACTGGCTTGCTCTGTGACAGCCTCACAGGAACATTTTTCTCCTCATTTGTGCAATCACTGATTTTGTAGCAGTAAGAAAAAGCTAAATTTAACAAAATGAATGTATGAATATATTTTATATACTTAATTATCTTAGTATGTCAACAGTATTTGGTTATAGCTCTTTAATTGCTGTAGCTCTTTTGTACTAGCTAAAATACTTTAATTAGCAGTATGTATAATATTGTAACGCTAAAACACAACATAACTACTGTATGTCAATGTGGCACTTTTGCCTCTTGTTAACTTCATGACTGCACTGCAATGTTCCCCTGCTTTTAGTATTCTGGGTGGGCAGGCCTGCTTCATGTCTCATTCAGGGGTTCAGTAAAATGTAATATTCTAATAGAGGTATTTTATATTCAAATGCGCTTAATGTTTTAAAATAGAAGTGGGTTTTGTGTTCTGATGTAACTTTTGTGCTCTTTTTATTATTGTTAATCTGCAAAATTGATGTTCTTCCCTGTCCTTTTGTTTACATCATTAGTTTTTTAGGTAGGCTTAGCTTTTAACTCACGCCAAAAACAACTATAAATAAATTCTGTTTGATTTGATGATATTTGTTCTTTTTCCCCATACACTCTGGTGACATTATTAGGTATACCTTCCTAGTATTAGTTTGGACTAGCTGGTCTTCAGCAGAGCTTGTTTTTGCCTCTCTGTCCCCAACACTCCACTTTCGGTCGTTCTTGCTACACTCCAGAGATGGTTCTTAGTAGTAGGCACAATCCCACACAAAGGGTGATCAGATTTCTAGACCCAAAAACGAGGACACCTATTTCTTTCACAAATCCTGGTGTACTTAACATCAAGTGACAAAAAAGCACCTGAAATCCATATAGTTTTCTGTCATGCAACATATCGCGGGGGCTTCATATATTTAATATGAGGCAGTTTATTGATAAAAACGGTGAGATGGTTAATAAATTTAGTGTTTGGCCAAATGTGTTTTTAGTTTCCTTGAGTTTCTGCTGGGTGAAATGGGACTACTGGGGACATGGCTTGAAAACTGGAACTTATTGGTTTTTACAGATATTTGTTGGGACATGAGACAAGAAGCCTAAAACTGCACTGTCCCAGGGACATGTGGTCACCCTACACATACAGTCCCCTTAATGACCTTTCTTTATTCTGATGCTGCCTTGTGATTGGTTGATTATGTTTTTGAGTTAACAAGCACAGGGTACACAGTAACATAGATGTCAGGTTGGCTGCCAAAAATCTATTTTCCTCTTCTCTAATACCATCTATGAGTGAATTGGTAAGTGAATATTGCCTTTGGTGAATCAATGTAGGAGTTAATCATTGTGTGTAAGAGTTGGCCCTGCAACTAATCAGCCTTTGACCCGGGTGTGTCCCATTGCTGAGGCTTTGGCTACCCACTACCCTTCACAGGACTGAGAGGAAGAAAATGAATTGGTTAAAAGGCATTTGGAAAGGTGTACCTAATAAAATAAAACAAACAATTTTTATTATTTTTGAAAACTTTATTAGAGGTTTAGATTATCACATGCAAACACCACCCTATCCACAGGCAGAGAGGTAAGAAAGCCTTTTCAGTAGAAAGGTAAACTATTACTTTTATTAAAACGTAATGGCTCTGGAAAGATTAGTGCAGATGCAAACCTCTGTCAGAATGATAATTATTACATTAGTAGCACAGTAGGAATGCAATTAAAATATTGCATTTCATTTATCTAAATAAATTGTACAGCTACAGCATACAATATGTATAGCGCTCTGCAAACAATTGATATCACTACTGTCACTCATGTTTTCACAAAACAGTAATTATCACACATGAATAATACAACAAAAAATGACAATGTTATGAATTAATAATTACACAAGATTGAGGTCGGGATTAGCTGTTCCTGACAAAATGGCTCACTATGTAGGACCTCCATGATCATTTGGTCCTGCTACATGTATTGTTAAAATCATAATGCCATAAAGAATGTACCTTGTGATGACGAGGCACTTTTTTCTATTTGTAAAGACTGGATCAGCTAATCAACAGAATAATATTGAGATGGTAATAAAACACACATCCTATAACCGTTATAGTACAGTTACCACAGACATTTCATACACAGGCTTCTGGCTTGCATTGCCTTCATCATAACTGCCTCTAAAAGCAATAAATATTGGATAAAATTTTGAAATTGTTTAAACAGATATGACACATTGTTACATTCAGTTCTCCTTTCTACACTACAGTAATTTTATTTAGCAGCATAGCATGGTCGACTAGTGGAAAGAAAATGATTGGTGAAAAAGAACCATATCAAGCATGACAAAAGTGTACGAGGCCATTTCTTGTGCAACAAAGCCTTAGGAAATTAACTGGAAAGCTACTGCAGTTATTGACAAAATCTTAACCTCTTAGCACTGCTATCTCTAAAAAGGTAATTACAGGCTTTGAACCCCATACATCATGTTTCTTCTGATTCTACATCCACACAACATCACTGAAGATTATGCTCTTGGTGCCTTCTCCATAGTGCAAAAGGAAATTACGGGTTGTGGTCTAAGCAATGGGGAGTTTTAGCCACTAGCAACCCATCTGGACATTTGTAGGATTTTTCTCTGCTGCCAAATTTCAGTTGATCCTTCTGTAAGATACACATTTATATTTATTATGCAATATCAATCTCATTCGAAATGAGCAACTAGAACTGCTTGGTTTACCTTCTTCTTCTCTGCAAGAATGCACGCAAGAGCCATTGAACGACAAAAGGCCAGATCACAGCAAAAGCCAAACTTGTGGGGGAAATGTCAAAAGGCCACCAGGAAGGTTTCTGAAAATAAAAACCACAAAGGTGAAGCACTTATTTTAAAATATTACCTGGACTTCTGTTATTATTGATAGTATACCTGATTCTTCTTGTGCACTGGGGGTGCTGGATAAGTCGGAGACAAAGCCATTGAGCGGGTCTGTTGAAATGAGTAAATTGCAAGAGTGTGCATTTATATGACTAGAATATGGTCTACTTATCCACATGCATACAGGAATCTTTCATTAGAGGTATATTTCCACTGAATGGTAGGATGAGAGTCAGGTCAGCGCAGCACAGTTTGGTATGGCTAACCACTTAAATCTCTATTAATAAGCTTTAAGGTTTATAGCATATTACTCAGTTTTTGAAGAAACAAGACAACAGAATGTTACTGAAGTCAGCATCAGCATGTGGTAGGGGCCAGTAGTGGGTGGGATGGGATGACCATAAATGTCCTCAAAGAAGAGAGAGTTGTTCCCTCATCATTATTTTCTTTCATTCACGCCTATATGAGTAATTTCTGTTGTCTCTGGTGCTGGTTCAGTCTGCTCGCATTCATTTATCCAAAAAACTGTGCACTGTGCAAACTTTCCACCGATTCCTCAAAGCTATTTTTCATCTTGTAGTTAAATGGCGTCACACAAAGTTTAATAAGGAAATAAAGGGCTTCTTTCTCTGGTTATGTTCAAAGGAGTAACATAGCCGCACTCTGCTGCCCTCTGCTGGTCTCTTCCTCACCTGTTTTTTTTTTTTTTTTTTTTTTTTAGTAACATAATGTTTTTAAGGTTATAAAAAAGTGCAATGCTGTTCTAGAGCCCTTTTAATAAAGCCCAACTAGATTTGGGTAAAGGTGCATTTAGCAGTGTTTCTTCTTGAAAACTTTCTGTTTATCACAAGAAAAAATATTGTAATCAAACATTTAGTGGTTACCAAAGTAGTACAAATTAGTGCACCTTTTTGGGATGTTTTGGACCTCTTGACAATGTAAACGGACCTGTCCTGACCCAGCCCGCACCATACCACTTCAATGAAAAAGAACTGTTTGAGACTGACCTGGGATGCAGTAAGAGCCTCCAGTGTGTGCAGCCTCTCCAGGACACTCTGCATATCCTCTTGTAATCTGGCCAACGCTACCACAATCTGCTCATTCAGGTTCACACTCGATGTTCCAGGTCCTCCCCAGTTACCCCCATCCCCATCTCCACCGCTGTGCATAGGTGCTACAGGCCCAGAGCCAAGTCCTTGTGATCTAGAACCTAAAAAAAACAAAATTAGTTTTTACTCTAAATCCAAATGAAAAAGTAAAACTGAAATCCAGACTTTAATCACACATACCACGTCCTTGTCTGGCAGCAGAGCTGTCTGGCATCTGCCCTCCCATTCTCGGTCTCTGCCTGGGGCCTGTGGTCTTACCGTCTTCTCCTCCACACTGGACCCCTTGTGGTTCAACATTGTCCTGCACTGGCCCCCCTAAATGTTGAAGGCTGTGGCTCTCCTCTTCTTCCAGATCGTCAATAGAGCGGTTATGCTCTGAGTTCTGCAGACAACACACACAGTTAATGGAACTGTTAATTTGTAAACATTGTTTTTTAGAATGGTTCTTACCTCCTCCTGGCCCAACTGGTCAATGGAGTCACAGTAGACTTCACTGTCCGAGTCACTGGCCACATGATTTGTAACAGAAACATCTGCAGCATCCACTAAAGGAAAAAAATGGGATTAAATATTAGACTGGGCAATAAATCAAAATAATATTTGAATTGGAACATTGTAGACAAAGCTTCATCAAATGAATGCAATAATGTCTCTTGTCCTCATGTAAACTGTTTTTAGGCAGGAAAATTTAGATTTTTCAAACTGCCTCCGAAGTGAAGAAGTATAAAAACTTTAAATATTATAGATATGGACAAAATAGTGTTTTTAAAATTTAGGCAAAATTCAGAACAATTGCAGTTTAGTGGTGAATTTGGTATTTGCTTGTTATTGTTATTATTATTATTATTATTATTATTATTATTATTATTATTATTAGAGGGAAAATATCCAAACCTTAATTTAGTCTATTTATTGTGTCCCAAGATGAACTCAAGTATTCCTAAAGTAAACACTGACTATCAATGACGCTTAGCAGAGTGCCCTTGTATAACCTAGAAGTCACAATAAGCCGCTGTTGGATATGAGGACAAAGTTTACAGTCACATTTTATGGATACATTGTGGGTTAAGTGTGAAACAATGCCATGCTATTCCTATATTAAATATTCTGAAGGGGAGTAGCATTTTGTACCTGCATGGTGTCCATTCAGCACAGGCTCTAGACCTTCTTGTGAATCGTCACTATTCAAAGCAGCTTTTGCATGGTTTCCATTGGTGAGGTGACCATTACCGTTTACTGCCAAATTGAGCCTTCGAGCTGAACCTTTCTTCTTTGGTGATCTCCTCTCTGAAATAAAAATAAAGCAAAGTGCAATTTTATCATAAGTATGTTTCATAGAGCCTTTGTAACATTTGTAAACATAAGCAGCATGAATATTTAAACAAGATACTTTTGACAAGTGGCAACCAACTGACCACCTGTGTACATGACAGTACCTGGGTAGAACATTATTAATAATAATAATAATAATAATAATAATAAGTCTTATATAGCGCTTTTTTTCTAGACACTCAAAGTAGCTTTACAATTTGGGGCATTATTCATTCACTCCTCAGTCACACTCGGTGGTGGTGAGCTACTTCTGTAGACACAGCTGCCCTGGGGCAGGCTGGCGGAAGTGTAGCTTTTGCACCTACGGACTGGACCCTCCGACCACCACCAAACACAGTCACATTCATATAGGCAAGGTGGGTGAAGTGTCTTGCCCAAGGACACAACAACTGTGTGCATTGCATTGCGGGGCTTGAACCGCCAACCTTCAGGTTAGTGGGCAAGCATCTATCTTATACATTAGATATTGGGCCAATATTTATCTTCAGCATATAGCACACATAAACTAAAGGCTACATGCTAAGAGTCACTGAATTCTACATGTAGTTACAGAACTACTACAACTTACCTTTCTTGATATCCTGTATTATTTCTTCTTCATCCTCTTCCTCATCCTCCTCCAGCAGCTCTTCGTCTGACATATCTTTCATATCCTTGGACTTGAGCCTTGGTTTGGTCGCTAGAGTGCCATTCAATTCCATGCTTCTGACAATGTCCTTTGCCACACTCTTGGTCTGCAGTGAATTCATCATTGTCCCGAACCCTGCAAAACAAAGAGGCTACTGTTACAACATTATCTAACACCGACATTCAATTGTTTGGAACAAATATCTATAAAGTTTCTATTACTTGTTAAACTTCAGCTGCATTTACACGAGTAGCATGCAAGGTACTTTCATATATTTTTGTTTGAATTTCTAATGTTACTGAATATGATGCTGTATTTGAGCTACCAAAATAAAATGGTCCTGTGACCCACATTTGGTTCTTTGGCTCAACCGTAAAAAAGGGTGAGGGTGTCGGAAGGGTTTTTGGCTACAATTTTCAAGAAACTAAAACATTAACACTATGACCACTGCTGATAAATAAAATATAATATAAATAAAATCATTATGTTTTAAATTTTAAATTATAATGTTTGATAAAGTTCTATATCACCAGGTTAGCCGTTTTACTAGCTGCACAAAGCATCTGAACTACAGCACCAGACAGGGAAGGGATATTACACAACATGTTTACTTGCCTTCCAACTGCCTAGCAAACTGTGTCAAACGGGCTGAGCATGACAAAAGCAAATTTCAAAATAAAAGGTTAAAGGCCACAAGCTGTAAACAGAAAGTAAGGAGGGTGGGGGAAGAGTCCAGCCTGGGACAGACAAACACCTGCACTTAAGTCGGATATCTGTGTGATCTTTTTCTTTTCATCCACCATTTCATAGAACGGACCCAGGACCCGCAAAAGCTCCTCCACTTCGTCTGTCACAGGCATGCCCTCCAGGATCTAAGCATCAAACACAACACTGTAGTCAATAATGATCATCTAGTTATGTTTCTTTTATCTAAATCTGATTGGGAAGAGGGAAAAAGGGGTAGGGGTGGCAACAGTTTTTTTTCTCTAATCGCATGCATTTGAATAACATGAAAATGAAAAATGTGCAATATAAAGAAAATAATTATATATTGTAATAAAATGTGCATAGTTTCTGCTTTCTGTAGGTTGTTGCTGGATATATGTGGAAATTGCCAGAGGCCGAATGTATGGCTGTTTATAAGTGTATTTAGGTGCATGGATTAGCATTAGCCACCAAAATTGTAAATTGTGCATAAATAAGATGGTTTGGGCAAACGGTAACCAACCGAGTATGTGTGTATAGTGTCATTGCCTAGGTAGAGAACATTAGCATGTGGTGCAATATTTTATAGAAGTATAAAAGAAATTAGTGCTACATAAGCTAAATGCTACATGCTAAAAGTGGCCAAAAGTCATTAAATTTTTATGTTGGACATGTAGTTACTGAGGCATAGCAGACCACAATAGTTTGTTGACATACAGCACATATAATAATTGACAAATCCTACTATAATAAAATCCTTTGGCTAACAGAACTCAGTACAAAAGCATGCACTATTATTTGAAAGAGATCTGAACACCCATTTATTTTAAAGGGTCTATATAGTGTCTAATTTTCTAAAAGGGAAATTTTAAAATGTAGATGTGGATGTGAAGTTTAAATTTTATTGTTGATTTTATTGGTAGATGAATACTATGAATAAGGCCAGTAAAAACAGCTTGCCAGTTGACTACAGCATAAATGAGGAACAGCTGGGACAAGGGTTCACCACCACTGGTTTAAAATAAAAGAAGAACCTACCAGCTTCATTTCATCCACATATGCTGCCATTGCTTTTTCTTTCGACATATCTCCAAGGGAATTCCAGGCGTCCCTAAACCACAAGGACATGAATTATTACAACACTTAAAAGTATATATAAAGCAATGTTTACAACATTTTGGGCCATTTGAGGAGACTTTCTGTTATGTCTACACAGCCAGTTTATTTAGGGTCACTATGTGCTACTTATCTCTATGCCAAAGGTTGCAAGCCTAAACTGAAATTAAGTGAAAATTCACACCAGGAACGGGAACTATTTAACTAGAGTTGTCTGACGGACTTGGTAATGAGTGTTGAGGTTGCACTGCACTGCATTCGAAGTTAAGAGATCACCTAACACAACTTGATCCTTAACACAGGAAGTAATGTCAGGAGTGGAAAGCGGGGAGAAGTCCACTGAAACTTATGCATACAGAGAACAGTGCTACATGTTGCAAAATTTCCACAGGGCACATTTACTGTTGTCCTGGTTTGTGCAAGCTTTATACAGTAGATATTTAACAGGGGAGGTTTTATGAGTAAATTAATGGATTTGTTATTACCATTTAGCTTTCCCAACTGCATCCCAAAACCCAGGCCGTGGCACGTTACATGGTCCAACTGTGGCTTGTTTGTAGAATTTGTAGAATTTCAGCATCATGTCGTTGGAAGGCTGAAAGGGGCCTTTAGAAAGATAAGAAGATAAACAAAGAGTTAGAAAGTTTTTTCGTTCGTAATCCTATATCGTCATTATTAAAAATGTGTAATTTTTTTTTATGCACGGCTGTTGCAGGACATGTAGTAGCTTTGATCTAGGCAGTATTTTTTTTAAACATAATTAAAATGTATCATGTATGTAAAAGCAAAGATAGAGCAAATGTTATTCTGCAACAGACAAAAAACAGAACAAAACAAAACAAAAACCGAGAGGACCATTTTAAAGTCATTGCACTGGCTCCCGGTTTGTTTTAGTATTGATTTTAAAATTCTTTTATTTGCTTTTAAATGCCTCAATGTCTGGCCCCACAGTTTCTGTCTGACCTGCTCCAGCCCTACACCCCTGCTTGCTCTCTCAGGTCAGCAGATCAGAGGAGAAACTTAGAACAAACAGGAAACTTAGAAGGGACTGTGCTTTTTCAGTCGCTGCTCCCAAATGATCATTGATACAACTGTTGTTTTTACTTCTGCTATAGCTAATTTTACATGCTTGTTAGTAGAACATTTATAATTCTTTGTTGTGTTTTAACTCCAATGCTGTGTTCAGCACTTTGATCAACTGTGTTGTTTTTAAACTGTTCCCTTGGGTCCCAACCACTTGTTTGGTTTTGCAGACTTCTGCAGGGGGAAAGTCTACTCTGTACTCTCTTTGTTAAGTAGATTACGGCTTACACCGAGAACTCAGGCTGACCAAGCTGTTGCAATGGCCCTAACTAGACAGCATGACACCGTTCTCTTGCGGGGGACTGTATATGAGCTGCACAGGACCTGGAATGACACAGCTACAATGTTGTCCTTTAACCTACCGTCGGGGGGTAAGCTTTTGATGACTTTGACGGCGGCATCGAACCTCAGTTGAGTCAGGCGCCTGTCTTCTTCCACATTACTTACACTCTCCACCTCCATGGTCGACCCAAAGCCTTCAGCAGCATGTAAACAAAACCCCGTTGACAAAGGAGAAAATAACTTTAATTTGCTTTCTTAGAATAATGATACTTAAACAAAAAGCATAAAAGCTGGATAAACCAGCTAACTAAAGAGACTAAAGTGTACCTTAACAACAACGTTATCACTACTCTGTAACCTGTGGACCACCAATAGAAGGAGGTTGTGTATCTGGGACACTGGCAGCTATAATTTGCTATGCGACAGCGCTCTAACTAACTAAAAATGCACAATATACTTAGTCTATAAATACAAAATGTCGAAGGAACGTTAAAAAGGTATGTCACTTACCGTAATTTCGCTTCCCTAACTGTTTGTCAGAAGGCGACCTGTCATAAGCTTACGAAGAGACGCCATGAACAGTGTAATTAAGCCAGGAAGTGAAGCACTCTGGGAAATGAAGTACCGAATGAGTTGCCTACAAGCTCAGAAGTCCTTAGCTTTTTATAAAACTGATAAAAATGTAGGCGCAGTTTACACGTCAGCTAATTCATCTCGAGGTAAAATATACATTTAAGATGTATTCTGTTGGGAATAATGCAATGTTTTATTAAAACATGAAAGTACAGTAGAAAATGTGTCAACTCCTCTCAATTAAACTACAAATCCCATTAACCACCAACACTGACATTCCAGCCCCCCTACCCCTTTTAGTTGGAAGGATAAACTCATGGAAAGGAAAAGCAAGAGGTCTCACTTCGTAATTTTTTTGAGCAGCAGTTCGCGTTCAGGAACGCAACCCTTCTGAGCAATTTTTAAACTAAGTTACATTGAAGGAGGTTGAGTTATAACTTTTTCATAATTCTGTGAATTCTGAGCGGTAAGGTCAAGATTCTCTCACAATTCAGGGTAAATTCTTTCTTAGAATTCTGATTATATTCTCAGAATTCTGACTAACCCATTCCACTGGCCCTAATGTTTTTCTGCTGACTGACATAAGAATGCATGCATCTACTGACTGAGCATGATTTAATTAAACGCCATCCAATATAGCAAATGATTAAAATAATTTCACACATAATATAATGCTACAAATCATGACAAGCAAGACAAGCGTCTTTATTTAAGTTAACACATTTGTGTGCAATAACATAAATATACTTGTGTAGAATATACAGGTCTGTACAGTTAGTTTTTTTTACAGATATTAGAACACTGTTCAACAATACATAAAACATTTATAACAATAAATTACAAAAAAAAACGCAACATGGGGGTCTGCTAAATCAAAGGAGTGAAACGTTTTTTTTTTTTTTTGTTTTTTTTTTTGTTTTGTTTTTTAATGGTCTAACTGTTTCTGATTGATGAATTTACATTTTTCAATAGAGACCAAATAAGCGCAAGAATATCAACAAACTTGCATCTTTGGGTTAGCCATATTTAAGTCAGGAGTGCCACCTCCTCCCCACCACAGACGATCTTCGGCCGTGCTTACGCCACAGCCAGGGCAGGAATCCCACAATAGCGAGCGAAAAGAGTTTCTGTTTTTTTTCGCAGGCGGGGAGCTCGCTGCTGGGCTGGTGGCTGCTTCAATCAAAGGGAACGCAGAGGGAAGGGAAGGCTCTGCGGGGAGATGTAAGATGGCAGAGCTACAAATGTTGTTAGAGGAAGAGATTCCGGCCGGGAAAAGAGCGCTCGTGGAGAGTTACCAGAACCTCACCAGAGTAGCGGACTACTGCGAGAACAATTATGTCCAGGTAAGACAGTGTCCACCGCGTTATCTGCCGTCGCCTTTTGTCGCCAGAGGAGTGACTGCTTGGGACAGGAAATGTGGATAAAGAAACTGGAGTCCGCCCAAAGCTTAGAGCTGGGATACGGTTAGGTGAAGAGGCTTTTCCCAACGCGGGGCGACACACTGCTTTTACCTCTCCGTGTTAGGACCAGTGATCACATTTATTTGGTTTACACTGAGGGTGTGTCTACTTTTTATTAGTACCTTGTGTCGGTTCAAACTGCTGCCACTCTCACTGCTGATAGGGAGGCCTGCGTGTTCAGCACTGCGTTTGATTTTTATGATAAAAGTTGTTGTGCTTCCGCCGCATTTTAAGCAGACGCTATACCATAAATCCAGGACCTAACCTCTCCTTTAAAAACATTAGAGTGTCAGAAATCCAGACCATTATTGTCCGTGGAGTCATTAAAGCACACCATTAAATACCACAAAACAATTTACGTTCCCCCTTGTTGTATGACAGCAATATTACAGTGTAGGGCTGGCTACACTAAAGGGTTGTAACTGCTACATTAAACTGCATTAAGCACCCATTTAAGGCTTGTCAGCACTTTTAACCATCTTTGTCACAGGTTAAGGATCCTTCACGCTGTTTCTTGTCATTTCGTAAACAAGATGTTGTGTTAGCAGCTTTCTAGTCAGTATAAAGGAGTATAAACCAATTCTATGGTTAGTTACTAGTTAATATTGCTTGATTTGCTCCTTTACACTAATTTTGTTAGTCTGGTTCTTTTATGGCAGGGACACCTGATCATTGATCAGTGGTATACATTATATCTGGTACTGTATATTCAGAGTTATATCTAGAGACTTTGGAGCATCATTCAGTCAAAACATGGAGACTAATAAACACTAATAACTATCAATACATGCCTGAAGATAACTTTGCATAGAAAAATGTAGAAATATAAAAAGTTATTTGACAATAATTGTAAATGGTTGTAAATACAAAGTAATTTTTGTTCTGAAAATACAACCGTTTTTAATAATTTTAATTCATTTATTGACTTTGACTGATTTACTTCACAAGACATTCTCAGAAACTCTGCAACCAACTAAATTTGCTTAGCTTAGTGGTTCTCAAAATGTGGTACGGTACCATGCAGGCTTTTTCTGGTGGCACTCAAGTCTTTTGCAGTTCAAGTCCTGAATTACTTGAATTTAGAGCCAGTTGTATTCCTGCTGTCAATGGAGCTTAGTCCTGGTTTAGTCCTGGTTTAGGTCAGATTTAGTCGTAGTTTCGTCTAAGCTTTGTCCTTATGAATTGGGTTAGTCCAGGGTCAGCATTAAGGGTCATTTTAGTTCATTGAAAGTGATGCTTGGAAAGCAAGCGATGGTACTTTCAAATTAATTGAATTAGTGTAGCAAGTATACCCTACATGGTCAATTTCCTGTTATTCTTTATTCTTTATTTGCTATTTTGTTTATTTAATTGTGTAAAGTCTGTTAGTAAATTAGTTCAAGTACAGAATAAGTTCCAGTGAATAACTTATCTCCCTTTTAGATTATTTAGAACCGGCTCATATCTGTGTTTTGGTTGAGTTGTTTCTTGATTTAAAAAAAAGTTCATAATTGTAGCCATTCTGATGTAAGAGTTGCCCATAATGAGGTAATTATTACAGCTGCAGTGATGACCTACAGATGGCTGCTCATGTTGAGTTTTGCAGTGTACTCTATAGCCACTAGTGAAAAAGTTTAATGGCTGACTAAACTATGTTGGTGAGAAACTATAGTGAGTCCCAGGCCAGAGGCAGGAAGACAGCCCACCATATCCACTGCAGCGGGTGTGTCCATTCCAGCTGTACTCCCCCAGGACTCTCTATAATTTAGTTTTCTTCCTTGACCTCAGATGATATGGCAAGTGAGGCAGAGAGCTTGAGATTTTGCACTAGTTCTATTCAGTGTAAACATTTGAAACAAACCTTATTTTTCTTGTTTTATTTCTTATTCTTAATACAATTGAATTAATGATTTTTTTTTTTTTTTTTTGCATAGGCATGTGTAGTCAGCAATATACCATTGTATATGATATCCCCTGGGTTCATATATGTAGAGACTTTAGATTTCTACTGGCCAAAGCTAAGACTAAATCAAAACTAAACCGCCTTTGAACCAGGACTAAACTACAATCAGAATCAGGACGTTTGGACTAGGACATTTTGAACTTTTAAACTGGACAAAGGTAAAGAGTAAATGTCTGTCATATGAATGTTCATTGTGTTTTTGTATAAGCTATTATTTGCTATGCAGATATTGGAATTGATATTGAGGTAACCATCGTGCAACTTTCATAAGTTTTTAATATCACTGATCACAACAAATGCATAAAACAACCACAACATTTAACATAGTTGTCACTCTATGTGTGACTTTATATGATAGAATTTAGTCACAGTGGTCGTGGTTGGAGGGGCTGTAAGCCAGAGGTGGGAGACTCGAGTCACATGACTTGTCTTAAGTCAGACTTGAGTCACAGTTTTTAGGACTTGAGACTTGCTTGACAAATATTCCAAAAAGACTTGACTTTGACTTGCTCTTGACTCATGACTTTAGACTTGACTCGGACTTGAGCTAAATGACTTGAAATGACTTGTTTTTACAGAAAATTTGGGTTGAATTTGAGTCTAACATAAATGTATTAAAACAGCGGTGCATTTGTGTTTACTTCTGCTAATGAGCACATGGGCTAAACAGGTACCTGAAAAGTGTTGAAGGCAGGCTATTTTTTGATGCTGTAGTGTCAGATATAAAACATGCTATATATGTTTTGCCTATAGCCTTCTACTACTGTCTGTAGTAGATTATAAATGTGTAACAACAGTTTGGCCAAAAACAAAACATGTATGACTTGACATGACTTGCTGACTAAAAGCAGTTACTCAACCTGTCTTGCTTGACATAAGGCAGGGACTTGACTTGACTCGCTTGATTCTCTTCAAGACTGACTTGGACTTTCTTGTAACTTGAAGGTTAAGACTCGATGCTTACTGGTGACTTACTCCCGCGTTCGGCGCCAGCACAGATTGGCAGCCACGCTCATCACCACTGTGACTGAGGAGTGAATGAATAATGCAATTGTAAAGCAACTTTAAAGGTACTATGAGCAGTATATTTTTTTAATATATATTTTTTATAAGATATGAAGTAAACATGTTTAAATCAAATCTTAGTTTTACAGTTGAGTTATTAGCAATTAAAAATATGTTTTACATAATAGCCAGGTTGTTTTTCTTTACATTTTTTTGTTTTGATTCTAAAGCTGAATTTTTTTAAATTATTTATTTATTTTTTTAATTAAAATTTTGCAGGTCTTATTGTTGTGTCTTCATATTGCAGTATAGCAATATTAAACATAGTTATCGGGCTGTATTTTGTATCTATTCTGGAATTCAGTCAACAGATTATTCCAGCATTTGAATAGTTCAGGTATAATTTTTTTTTGTGATATCTTGGTATGAAATGAAACCAGTTTATTATTATATATTGTTTTTCCTGATATTGTGCTGCCATTGTAGCATGTGGGAATGTGCCTTCCTTAAACTTTGTAAACTTTGTACTTACTAGTAAATCCCCAAGACATTACTTTTTAAACACAGAATGAATTCTCCTAAATCCCATATTTATAATGAGATGCAAAACCTTGGTCACAATCCTGAGCTATCTGTTTGATGTTAAATGCCTCCAAAATGTTCCCTAAACCCTCTAGTAACTTGTGTTTCATGTGTCGAGCTAATTTGTGATTCTGTCCTTGTATATTTCTGTAGCCCACCTCATTTAAAGCGCAAAAAGCAGGATTTTAATCTCTGTGCTGTAAGTGCCAAAGTAACAGTACACTTTTTATAAGCCTGCTTTTTGTCTACTTCAGATAGACCGCTTCTTCTTCTCTCTCTCTCTCTCTCTCTCACACACTTTCACATAGACAGCAGCATGCTCCCGGCTGAACCCACATCAACATGCCTCAGCTTGAGTTGACGTGCCTTTACAACCAGCCCTGCTCCTCCTGTCATAGGCTCCACTGCTGCTGCCAGTGTTTGGTTAAGGAACAGTCCTCTGCTTTCTTCATTTTGTCCAAGGAAGTATATTATCTCATAGTGACGGGCCAAAGTTACGTTTCCTGTTTAAAGTGCTAAGTTTAAAATCAGCTGTCTGTCAGGAAATGGCCCTAAATGGAGCCCACAAAAGTTAGGTAGAAATACCCAGTGTCACACTTTCATATTTATTTATTCAGTTTTAATCTATGCAAGTCAAGAATGGTTTACCCTCAGTGACAAGGACAAACCCTTATGCAAAGTGGACCAGCTGGCTGTGTTGGCAGGCCGAGGTCATGTAAATGATGCCAGCATTCATTCCTGCAACCTTCACTTTTATTTTAAAACCTTTTAAGTTAGTACTTGTAGTGCTTAGTTAACACATTGTCATATTGCTTGGATAGTCAGTCTGCATAGAGTTTTTTTTTAGCATAATCAAGAACACTATTTTTGGGTGGTATGTCAAACCAAGCCATAGGACACTTGATGACCACTCGCTCACTGTCCATCTGACCGGGACTTCAATCTATCACTGATGGCTTGAGCATAATGCAGCAAGAAGCATTATGTAGCTCTTGTAGACAGAACAGCCAAATAGGACCAAATGTGATTATGTGATAATGCGTAACTGTCAGTTGATCTATTTGATAAAATTTACAATTGGTCAGTGTATCTGTTAAAGGTGTCCTTCAAATGGCAAAGGAACCAAAGAGAACCTGCTTAGTTTTGCCATAGTTTTCGACCATTGGTGGCTGTGTTGTTTGAATTCAGATCTGGTTGTCCATCTGTATCAAACTTTTATCACTGAGGGCCACATACTGAAACATATATGAGGGGGAGGGCCACTCACTGGAGATGAACATTTTTGCCTCGCTATAAAAAAGGGACATTCAGCCGCTGTCTTTCTTCCGAGGTCTTGACACTGAATCATTCACATGGCTACCTAGACATAGGTTTTAGTCCAGATGCCTTTCCACAAAAAACACATTTATCCAGGCTTGGAACTAGCACATGGCTGATTTTTTTCCACTTTGCCTTGATGAAGAGGTTAAAGACATCAGTGCACATAATGAGGAATGAGTGAGTTAATGAATGAGATTTCTATAATGACATTTCTTTAGTACATATTTTGACCAGCTTGAGTGATTAATTTCAGTCAAATTCACATTGAATTTCTTACAATTATGAAAACAATGTATTTAACATAAAATCATTAAAATGCTTCAGAACTTTGTGATACAAAAGCAAGACAAGTTTTGTAAATATTCAGTTAGTTCTGCATAGTTTTACTATGAAGTCTGGAAGACAGAGAACACTGTAAAATAGGAATACGTGCCATCCCAAGCTCTGATAAATGGAGAGAGTTGCGTTAGGAAGGGCCTCTGGTATAAAAATCTGCCAAAATACTTATCAAATGGCTTACTATGACAACCCCAGAATGAAAGGGAGGAGGCTAAGGGGACTTTCATCCTGCATGTAAAATGGCAGTAGCTACAATAACCATACTGTCTTAATAATTGTATTATTATTTAGTCAGTTTAATTTTGAAGAATGGTCACTCTTGCTAAAAACATTGAGCCAATGTCTAGGGTCTGTGCAATCTGAAAAATGCTAAATGTTAATGCTGAATATGGTATCATCCAAGGTGTTATTGGTAGAAAGATGCTGAGCTGCCAGGCAGGAGGTCTAGAGGAAGAGCAAAGAGGAGATTTACGTATGTGGTGAAAGAGGATATGAACTTGGTTGGTGTAAGAGAAGAGGATGCAGAGAGCAGGGTTAGATGAGGGCAGATGATTTACTGTGGCTGAAGATAACATCATAAGACATAGGTATAAATGCTTGGCTCCTTAAAAATCCGTCTTTGCTGTCTGTAGCCTGTATTTTGACATGGCAATAAATATTTGACATATTGTGGACCCCCTCTCACCACTGTAGCAGCTTCTCCCCACCTTTCCTCTGCATGTAACTGCATTCGCTCTAATTGGCCTTTCCTGTTTGATCAACAATACAAGGAAAAGAGAACTGGAAGCATGTTGCAAACCGAAAGGTCAGAGCCAGCTCTGCGGCTCCTGTTGTGGCTCCACCTGCTGAGCCAGCACCATGCCCACTTTTTAATTAGAGCCTCACACGTCTACAATGCTCCATATGGTTTGCATTGGGAGACCTTAAGAGGAGTATAGTGGAAACATCTTTTTTTGTTGTTTAAATTCTTGTACCTGTTTGCTGCGGTTTCCCAGGAGACTCCTTGGGGAGTTCTTGGACGATGGCCACTGTTGTCTTAAGAGATAGATTTTGTACTATTCATTACGGGACTGTTTTTCTGGGTTTGTCTCTTTCCTCATTTCCTGTCCTTCTTTCCTGGACTCTCACTCTGTTGCTCAGTAGAGTGTCCTGTTTTTTTTTTTTTCACTAACATGGAGGGGCCTGCCTTTTATCAGCGAAGGAGCCATCTCATTCATCCTTTTGACCACCTGTCACACTCTCCTCCCCCTCAGCTGGCTGTGTTGGTTTGGTCCATGCTGATCTGATGTAGTCTTGTTACACTGTAGGATTATTGTAGTAAAGATTAGTGTAAAGGTGTTGTGTAGAGGGTCGCAGTGCACAGGACAAAATGAGACACACTATTCAAAACTATTCTTTTGACTGTTTTATAATGGATGCCTTAAAGTTATATTATTTGTGTTTGTCTGCCTCCAAAAAATACATTTAAAGCTCGATGAATCAATGTAGTTCCTGTTTCTGCAACAGCCCAGAAAGGACAAACTGAACACTGCAGTAAAAGATGCACACCCAAGTTTTTTCAAAGCACACATTGTTGCATAAAGATAAGTAACTAATGTGAAAATTAAGTCACCTTTTCCCTGGGCTTTTTCATTGTCCCCTGCATGACCCTGCTGGGCTACCATAGCTGGGTTAAAAAGTGCATATTACACTCCAGTTTCAAAGCAACTTTTTGATAGACATAATGGACCCAGCTTTAGAGTGATGAATGACCAGCTCCAAATCTGACACATTAACACCGCTTTCTCAATTGGTGAAAATGTACCAAAAAGCTATTTAGATGTAACAAAATTGCAGCTCTAAAGAGTTTACTCTGCTTCATAGCAAACACTTTAACAGTAAAGTAACTGTCTAACATGAGTCAGAATGTTTTTTAGAACTATATATAATGTAATGTTGAATGTTTGATGTTTAGTTATCAGTGTTAGTATTTACCATACAGGGTTCTCGCAACCCCCTTTTTTCGACTGGTAAACTGACATTTTCCCCCAGCTAATGAAATGTTATTTTACGATTACAGTTGCGCAAAATGTGTAAAGTTTAGTAAAATTACATCTAGCCAGTCATATACCAGAGTCCGCCCCCGAAAGAGGTAAACTTCCGTGAAGTTATGCGCAGTAGGTCACTACTGCGGAGTTCCCTGCGCAGTGATGTGATCACAATGGCGGCCACAACAAGCCCTCGCCTTCCAATGTTGGGCAATGGTAAAAACAGCTGGGCATCCGTCGCAAATTCAGATTGTTACATGTGTTTGCTGGAGAGTTGTAAATAAATAATTTTGTCACAATTGCAAGGGGCCTTGAATTATGAAAAACTACGGAGAATAACCAGATTAAGGTATCTCAACAGCATGGTGTTTTATACATCAAAATATCACCCAGATATGCTCAGAAAGGCCGTTTTCAGGTAGGGAAATACCCCCCAGTGATGCCGAGGGGGCTTTGCGCCCTCGGATTGGGTGCTACGCGTGCTATGTTTATTAACACCTCCAATACAGACATTTTTATTTTTCTTTGGCAGGAACCCTGCCATACATATATAATATATAATACACAAGTTTGTTCATTTGAGTTGTCCTATAGAATTACCAGAAATACCCATTCACTAATTGCAACTGTTTATTTCAAACAGAACAGGCTGTTGTGATGTTTTTTCTTTGGGATTATTTGGATGTCTTTCCTGTTGTCTAGAGATATGACAAAATGTTGTTATCTCTTTATTAGTATTTAATGTCATCCTAGCATTTTTTGCAGCTTTGATCAAAGGCCTGTCCTATCCAGTATTTGGTCCTACATTGTGTTGGCCTTACATAAAATGAAAGCTCTGAGCTAAACAATAACTTATACTGGCTGTTTACTTTGGTTAGAGAGTTTAGACTGTTTTTTTCTAAAGTATAGTTTGAATAAGCCACCTGCACTCCTGTGTCACCGTGACCCAGTAAACCAAATGACAGCCTCTATACACTTAAGAATTCAATCTTTTTGTGTTTGCCTTTGCCTCACACTCTGACTTTCTGCCTGCATGAGCCAATTATAAAGCCTCTGAAGAAAGGTTAATGAGTTTGTGTGCCATGTGCAGCAGAGGTGCTCTTTGTGTGCACTTCGCTGACATACTGGACGGATGTGTAATTGTGTGCTTTGCTGGCACGTCATCAAGGTCAGGTGGACCTTTTGACCTCTGAGTCACCTCCATCTGCCCCACAGGCCAGAGGATGTTATAAATTCACTTACGGTTGTGCTGAGTTTTCAGGACAGGATTAAGGTGAGATATGAGGGAGATACTGAATATGTTTCCTTTGCAAGGTTTAAGTCTGCACAAGACAATTCAATACTGACTTTGTGTGACTACTATAGGTGGCCTTTGATGCAGGAAAGTATCAAGTATCTTTAGCACAACATGGCTAATAGACAAATGAGCTTAACTTACAATGGATGGATGTTGAGTTCCTATTTAATTGCCAAGCACATCATTTTACTATTTTTGCCCAGTTGGACTGAGCAGATCTTAAGCTAACTATGTCCTTCCTGTGTTACCATGAGTTATCACGGGGTCCTTTGGCTTTCTCTCACTGTCCAATTTTTTTAGGAATTCTGTACTGTTGCACGATAAGGCCCAAGACTTAGACTCCTGCCACAAGGCATTTGTAAATAAAGAAATGGATAGTTGTGAGAGACTTTGTGCCTCAGTGGATAAAGCATTTACCCCTCCAGTACCCACAACCCCTGTCCCAGCAACACTGTCACATGTATGTCTTTGAACACTGAGAGGAAGTCTGAGTGCTGGAGAGAGAACCCACTGGGGTAATGCAGGGAGGACATGCAGACTCCACACAGAGAGATCTAAGTTGGCCTTGCCTGAGGATTGCCCCCACAACCTTCTTGCTGGGAAGCACGATCACTAACTGCTCTGCCACTGTGCCCCCCTATATCTATCACTTCCTATAAAAATGAGATAAAATTACTAAATTTTACTGCAACCCATCCAACAATAGTCCCATTATTTTTAAATAAACTTTAACAGGAACTACTTCTTTCGAAATGAAAAATGCTTATTATTTACCATTATTTGGAAAATATTTTGCAAGAGCCATTAGTCAGCTGTAAATGTCAGCAAAATCCTTCCCTATTTTTACTCTTACTTCTATACTTGTACACTTTGACCTTTTTCCCAGTGAACTCAATACAACAACCCAGTCATGCCCCACTTATCTTGCCTTGTCCAGTCGGCAGTAATGAGTGGTCAATACTTCACAGTTTCCAAAGCGCCTCGTGAGCTCTACCACCTTCCCCTGTGGATTTACACACCTCATTTCAACCCAGGCCTTTGCCATAGGTTACATTCTTGTGGTCGGTTACAGAACATATAGGGTTGGATGTTATCCTATTCTGGTCATACAGTCCTACCTCGGCACTCCGACTTGCCAAAATGTTTTTCACTATTGCTCATCCTTGAACTTTGTGGTCCCAGCAACACTTGTAACTTTTTCGTATCACATGTTGCAGAATTCCTAACATTCCGGAATGCTTTTTTTCCCCCCGGGTGCATTTCCTCTCCATACAAGTGGGAGAGTGTAAACAAATGTGCTTGTCAGATGTACAGCGGCAGGATAAGCAGTAGAGGAGCAGTCCTGTGTTGTGAGATTGTCAGTTGTTGATTATGGCTGCACAGATGTAAGCTGTTACTCCAGGCTTTGCTATAATCCCTGTTAAAAGAAGCCACATTTTTGTCTTGTTACAAACTGTGGATGGATTCCAAATGGGATGAGTCACTGGAAACCCTTCTGTGTTGGAGATGCAGCTTCTGTAGTGTTCACACTCCAGAGAAAAACGTTTCTTGAGATATTATATTTTTTGTCTTAAAAGTTTATTATATGTACTAAATGATATAAGTAAATCAAATCTACAACAAATTCATACCAAATTAACCATATGTTTAATTAAGCTATTTTTTAACATGTATGCATAATTTCCCACAAATGTAGCTGTAATTAAAAGACAAGGATCTTGGGTTAGAGGAAGACAAATTTGATACATTCTGACTTGTATGTTCTGTTGTGGTCAGGGTCTCTGAAGCCTGACCCTGTAACTTTGAGCCTACACTCTGGACACTGACCAGCTAGTCACAGAGATCTGAATGTTATCAGTGTTAAATGTGTAAAAATGTGCTGTTCACGTGGATATGTGTGAATATACTGTGAAGTAACCAGAGCCATCAGCATTTATGTAACTTCTCATGTTGAAGCATTCTTCACATTTCACTCATAAATAATAACATTATGAAACGGCCTTGCAGGTCTTTGTATGCTAAAATAAAATGTAATAGAAGTAATAACAATGAATTTGATTTGTATTGTGTTGTCTAAGCCTCCCAGGCTTCTCAAGGCACTTTACATTAGTCCATTATTCATTCACTCCTTAGTCACACTCTGTGGTGGTAAGCTATTTTTGTATTAACAGCTGCCCTGGGGCAGACTGACAGAGATGTGGCTGCCATTCTGCGCCTATGGCCTCTACAATCACCACCAACACTCTGTCACATGAACACATTCTTTATACAGGCAAGTGTCTTGCCCATTTTAAATTTGATTATGCAAATTTGACTAAATACTGTTTTGAAATATGTCTATCATCACGAATATGTGATTTACTGTATGTGTGTAGTGTATAATTGCAGTGTGATCATTACTCTCATAATGGTTGTAGCTGCTTTTTTTTTTAAACAACATAATTTTGGTAATAATAACATATTTAATAACATATTTATGACTATGGTTATTAATACTATGATTCACATTGATAAAAGACATTTCAAACTTAGCCATGGGCTCAGTTTCCCCACTTTAGTTCCCCTCTCTTACTCATGTTCATAAATTGCATGCATTACTCATTGTGTCCTCCTCTCCTCTATTCCAGTTTAGCTACACCTCCTGTGACTCTCGAACAGTTGTATCCGCGACGAGGAAGTCCGGACACTTCCTGCCTAGTCTCCTGACACTGAGGCTGGGACATGCTACAAAAAGCATGCTAGCACTGGAGCTCTTTGGCAGTTGTGGACTGTTATCTTGCTCGACTGGTGAAATGGGATTTTTTTTTTTTTTTTTTCTAGTTCAGTGATTCAAAACCTTCCCTGAAAACCAGCCTTATCATGTGACAGCCACTCCCTACCCGCTCCCAAATTTAGAAGCCAACTCTGACACACTGTGTATTTGCGGTAAAGCAGTTTGGCTTGGGGCTGATTTTATTACACCCATTATTATGCTAATTTATAGGTTAATAATTGATTTTATTGTGTAAAGAGCATAAGTTAGGCTTCTGTATTCTCATGTAAACAGTTTTAGCATAATGATATAAAAGGACTGCATATACAGTATTTTTAAACATTTTTCAAAACATAACTTTGTTTACCATAGAAAAAGCTTGACTACTGTTTAATTGATATTTTTGACTTTTGAACCATAAAGACAAAGTTTATTTCTCTAAACAGAACCAAAGATTCAGCTATTTAACTGAAAGAATACAAATTTTTTCTTTGATCAGAGGAAAATCATTTTAATCACCCAGTAGCATATTGACATGAATCATCTGTGATTCACACTCCAATAGCTCCAATCCATTGACTGCTGAATTAATGGGTGCCGGAGACAGAGAAATTGTGACTGTTAACAGAACATATCTGATTTTATAGTTCTGGGGTCAAACACAAACTACAAGTTGGTGAAGTCCTAGACCTATCCACTACCTCAACCTATATCCTGTCTTAATAATTAGAAAGTATTATGTATTTTCTATTTTAGATATTTGTTATTTCTAGATTTTTGGTTTGTTTTGTCATGGACGTTTCTGTAGCTAAATTATTTCCCAAATATTGCAGTTTGCTAATAATTGTTGGGCCTTGTCCCACTGTGTTACATGATTACATCTATTTGTAACAGGAAGCTTTTAAATCGCCCCATATGGATGTGGTTTTGGGGCCTGGGAACCTTACATCGCTAACAAAAAGCTATTGAACTTAAAGTGAAGCAAAGTGGAAAACTGCAAAAAGCATAATTAGAGCTATTACTTTGCTAGCCACATCTTAGTTTCCCTTCACTCCTAGCTACCATATGATTAGGTGTGTGCAGATTCCTCCTTTTCTAAACAGCCAAGGTGCTGACAGATTGTATAGTGCTTTGACTCTGTCGTGTCATTCACAGTGTTCAAGATAGTTTGCTCAAACCTTTTTCCTATAGACTAGCCTTTTTTAAAAGTATGTTATGTGTATGATCTATGTACATTTTTGGAAATATCCATTGGCTTAACCATGTGAGATTTTTGTTGATGCTGACAACGGAATTCCTGTGGCAAAATCAAAAGTTGTGGGTTTTAGTCTGAGGTTGTCGGCCACGCAGTGTGACTAAAGATTACAAATGACAAATATCTGACAGTGTCCAAAATGTAGGACAATTGTAGAGAATGGTTCTATGATTACTATTTAATTAGTCATTTGCTGTTTGGCTTTGAGAACAAACTTATTTCAATCTCTCTTTCCAATGCATTGTTCAAATCAAATACTTGCCAAAACCAAACCAAACTTGTGAAGACATCTCTTTCTTTAATTCTTTTTAAGCAAATAGATGGCACTCAAGATGACTCTGCTTGTGCCTGTTATTGTCTAGACTTGAATAGCACAGTGTGACCTATTTAATTGTATGGGAGATAAAAAAAAAATTGCTAGCATTCACAGTTACACCATTGTCCAGAACAGTGGCTGTAGACTTATGGCCCTTTTCCATCAGCACTACTTGGTTTTACTCTACTTAACTCGGTTTTACTCGGTTTGGGTGGTTTTACATTACTTTGGAGTACTGGTTTGTTGTGGGTGGGGACAGTGGTGCCTCACTGATGCGACGTCCTGTAAACGCGGCATAAACAACAACAGTGGAGGCAATGTTGTACTATGTTCTGGTTTTGTGTTTTTTGTCACCCGCAATGCTAAAGAAAAGAGCCAAAAAAGGCAACAAGCAGCGGGCAAAATACTGTTAAAAAGGACAGGAGAGTTGCGAGCTGCGCCCATTTCACATTGAAGACTTGCGTGTATGGCTGACAGCCTCTGGTCACTTAGTTGATTAATCGCTCAGTGAGGTCTTGGTTGACTAAACCTTTATCGGTCGATTAGTTGCATGAACTCTTTGCATCAATAGAGCTAGTCTCATTTATTATTTTATAACTTTTCTTTTTCATTTTGTTTAAAATATCATAGACAATGGTTAGATAACAGTATCATTGACAGCCATCTTTTGTAAATATTGTATCACCTAGTTAATGTGAAGTCACTTGTTTGTGTAAGACTCTGGTCCTAAGTCCCCCACATACCCTTTGGTCGATTTTGGTCGATTAATCGCTGTACTGGGCATAACTTGAGTCGACTATTTCTTTGGTCGACTACAGCCCTACTTACGTGTCCGTTAGGTGTCCCGTATGACCTCCGTAACAAACAGATGCCAGTCAAGAGTTCATCCCAGCTGCGTTGCAGTCCATGTCAGTGTCCAACGCCCCAACAAAAATAGTATAGTTTTTTTTTTCACGGATGCTGCAGCCGTCCTGCATAAAGTTGAACAGAGCAGATGGACCCAGTATGACTCACAACTGACAACATTCTCTGACCAATCAGTAACCAGCAATCTGTCAACATCACATTTTAGTACTGGTTTGGCTCGGTTGGTACCGCAGCCAAGCAGGTATTAAAAAGTACCTGGTACTGGTAACAGTTGCCTAATGGAAAAGCTAACAAAGTGGGGAGAACTGAGTAGAGTAAAACCAAGTAGTGCTAGCATGAGGCAAGAAAATAGTCTTCCACAGTGGTAGTGGAGTTGCTGTAGATGCAATTGAGGTACCAAAGATTGCCTATAACAAATAAGTAACAGTGTCAAAGCTTTACAATTGTAAAGATTGCTGCTATAGATGACTTCTGTAAAGGCCTTTGGAATTGCTAAGTGGTTTGCTGGTCCCATTTGGTTTCTTTTTATTCTCCCAAACTTGTCTCAGAGCCAATTTCATTCACATAATATCATGTAAAAAAATTATATGTACCCACCATACCCCTTCCTACTCCAGGAAGCACTGACCAATCAACAAGCCCTCTACATCCAGTCTGCTCTCATTCATTTATCAAAAAAAACGATGTACAGTACAGCCCTGTTTCCACTTATTCCTCACAGCTGTTTTTTTGCATTTTGTAGCAAAATGGCATCATACAAAAGGTTTAAGGAAGTAAAGTTTTTTTTTCTCTTTTTCTGTTCAAAAGAGCACAAGAGACGTGCCCTCTGGTGCCATGTGCTGGTCTTTTTACCTGTTTCTGTATAACACCAGTAAAGTATTTACTGAAAATGTTTTCTTTTAGTCAGACATTGTTTGTTGTGAAACATGCAGTGCTGTTCAAGAGGGGACCAAGACTGGTTTAAAAAGATACAAAAAAGCATAATATATCCCTTTTAATTTTGTCCTCTTTGTCTTGTATTGTTATTTATCATTCCAAGTCTTTCTGTTTCCCTTGCTGTTGTGTCGTGTCAGATTTGCCAGCACTTGAGTAACAAATCCGGCTAGTTTGAGGATTTGCCGGACATTTGACCCCGATACTCGGAACAACAAGTGACAGGACATGAGCGGCTGTAACTAGAGCGCACCGATCTAAGATTGAGCCAAGGGCATCGCAATCCAGTATCACATCTGTCCTCGCAACGCCCACTGCTGACCTTGCATCAGGTTCTTTGGATAGGTTTATTCAGACATGAAAAGAGGAAATGTTTTGTACGTCCTTCTGGTTAATATGACAAAGAGCTGTCTAGACACAAATCAGGACTGTGTTTAAAATGATCCGTTGCTGTGGAGCAGAGTGCAGGATTTGGATTTGAAGTTGAATTACAGTTGTATGATTAACACCAGGCTGAGGCAAATGTAAATCAGGAAGTAAAGTTATACTCAGATCAGACACTGGCATAAGCTTTTAGTCCAGTATACCAGCTTTATAAATGGATCCATTCTAATGACCACAACATTTTGCAATAACTTAGCCTCCAGCCTCCAGTCAGCATTTTGTGTGTGTCTTAAGTAATAGTGGCACCCATTATTCTTGTTATCTTTGTTTATTCTGGGGAAAAAAACTTGAATTGTGTAATACATTTGTTTGGTTTTTGCATGCTGGTCAATAGGGCATATGAATGGTTAACGCAAAGAACTGTTTGAATCAAAACACTGAGGTATACCTTAGACAAACATTTTAACTTCATGTGTCAAGACAATGTCTATTTTTACTGGACCAGATTCAAAAACATTAAAATAAATCCATTGCTTCCTTTGCCGAAGATTATTATTATTTGTTCTACATAGTTAACAGTTTTTTTTTTGTTTTTTTTTTGTTTGTTTGTTTGTTTTTGTGTTTTTTTTTGCCTTAGTAAAAAGTGATCAAGGTAGTGCTCTAGACTAACTCACAATGCACTAAACCACTTAGACATAGAATAATACTATTAACTTCATGACACTGTGGATATGAATGTTGTGGTACCAATAGACTTGTTATTTATTGTGTAGCCCTAGCAATAGCATTTACTCTAGTGGTTCACATATTTAGTCTGGCATAGGTTTTTATATGGACGCTCTTTCTGACACAACCCTCTTGGAACTGGCACATGAGAGACCTTGTGGCTTGCATATGTTGACAAATAACTAATGTCTATATTTGGTTTTGTTGCTGTAGCATCTGGAAAATGTCATTTTTATTTAGCCTTTTGCTTACATGTTAATTATACAGTATACTGCAGTAGTTCCCAAAGTGGTGTCCGGGGCCGCCAGAGGTTGCCTACATTAAACGTACATAAAAAGTAATTCACTTTGAAATAAATAACAATAAAAAACGTATTTAAAAAAGAATCACCGAAACATCAGCCAACAGTCTGTGTTTTTTAACATATATATAAACAAATGTTTGGAGGAAAAACATGACAGACTTTTGGATATAGTATTGTTTAGTTGTTTGGGGTCCGCGTTGGATTGTCTGAAAGGCTGATATACTGTATGCCAATTGCTACATTTATTAAAATAACTAAATATTGATACACCCTCTGTGACATTACATACAGTACACATTGTAGTCGATTGGTTGTCAGCTGCTCAAGTTGCTTCTTGGTGATACCTATTTTGCAATATTTGGTGGCTAATTTCTCCATAAAAATGTATTATGGTCAGCTGAGTTTATGGTACCATTCTCTATTGTTTACAAACACTAAATGGGTCTAGGTGTCTTTAAATGTCCATGAATGACTTCTAACAGATGTCCTCTTCCTCCGTCTGTTCTCTGTCCGAAAGCAGTTATCACCAGCACATCTGCTACTCTCAGCCATTAATGACTCTTTAACCACCGCCACCTCTTCTCTTGGCTGAGGCTAACCAACACTGTAGCTCTAGGTCAGCAGATCGGAGCCACACGGATTGGTCGTGGATTAGTCCTACACAGCAACACCATGTTTACATTTGTCAGCCTTGTCTCTGGTGACCATGTGACTGGTCGTTTTCTCTCTCTTTTTTTTTTTTTTCCTCCTGCCCAGCTCTAAAGCACTAATCATTTCCCTGGCCCTCGTTCGCTGGTTATCAAAGGCCTGGCCTAGGGGCCCTCTGGCGCTGCTCTTTGGACTGCGGTTTATGAGTGGCCCACTGAGATCAAAGATGGCGGATCTGGTTGGCGTTCAGATCTTGGCTGCAGTCCGTTTGATGTGACATGGTTTAAAACAGTGGGCTACAGCGTCTCAGCGGTAGCCACTTTACTCTGGATGTAATGAGTGATGGTGTGAGAAGATGAGCCTAAAGTGAGGTTTATTACTGAAGATAGTGTTACAAGTTGCAGTGTGTTGCACAGTTTGTAATGGTCTATTTTTTCGGATATCATATTTTAGACTTATTAGACTTACTTCAAATACACCGCATTCATGTCTTTAAAGTACTGATCTGCCACTGAATAACTGCTCTTTTAGTGCAACTTTAGCTATTTTAAGAGCTAAGGCAAAAGCGAGAAGCATGCTCCATTTGGTTGAAGTTTAGGACTTGAAAAAAAATCATAATCATGAGTTGAATCGTGTGAAAAAACTACGCCTTAAGACGTCATGTAAGGTTTATTAATAATATATATGTTGGCACACTCATAAGTTCCAATTTGGTGTGATGGTTATCGGACAAAGTAAAAGAATGTATTTTTTAGTCAGTTGACACAGAGAAACATTGCGGCCAAATAATCATTTAGATCATAAGTCATTCTTTTTGATTCAGAAGATACATTATACCAGCCATTCCCAAAGTCAAGACTGTCGTGACCCCCTTAAATTTCTGAAAATCCCTTGTGGACCACCAACTTCCTTATATTCAAAAGACTATGTCATGTTTTTCTTAATATACAGTGGCATGAAAAAGTATCTGAACCTTTTGGAATTTTTCACATTTCTGCATAAAATCACCATCAAATGTGATCTGATCTTTGTCAAAATCACACAAATGAAAAAACAGTGTCTGCTTTAACTAAAACCACCCAAACATTTATAGGTTTTCATATTTTTAATGAGGATAACATGCAAACAATGACAGAAGGGGGAGGAATAAGTAACTGAACCTTCTGTCTAAGGAGATCTTGAGAGCAATTAATACCAATTTTTACCAAACAATTTAAGTCAGGGGTGTGTCCAATCACTGAGGAGTGGCTTAAAGCTGCCCTGCCCACTATAAAACACACACCTGGTAAGAATTGTGTCTTAATGAGAAGCATTGTCTGATGTGCACCATGGCTCACTCAAAAGAACTCTCTGAAGACCTGCGATCAAGAATTGCTGATTTGTATAAAGCTGGGAAAGGTTACAAAATCATCTCTAAAAGTCTGGATGTTCATCAATCCACAGTTAGAGAAATTGTCTACAAGTGGAGAGAGTTTGGCACTGTTGCTTTTCTCCCAAGGAGTGGTCGTCCACCAAAAATGACAACAAGAGTTCAGTGCAGAATACTCAGAGAGGTAAAAAAGAACCCTAGAGTGTCTGCTAAAGTCTTACAGAAATCACTGGCACAGTCCAATATCTCTGTGCATACATCGACTATATGTAAAACACTGGCCAAGAATGGTGTTCATGGGAAGACTCCACGGAGGAAGCCACTGCTGTCTAAAAAAAACATTGCTGCACGTTTAATGTTCACAAAAAGGCACTTGGACACTCCACAGAACTTCTGGCAAAATATTTTGTGGACTGATGAAACGAAAGTTGAATTGTTTGGGAGGAACACACAACGTTGTGTGGAGGGAAAATGGAACAGCTCGCCAACATCAACACCTCATCCCCACCGTGAAGCATGGTGGAGAGAGCATCATGGTTTGGGGCTGTTTTGCTGCCTCAGGGCCTGGACAACTTGCAATCATTAATGGAAAAATGAATTCAAAAGTTTATCAGGATGTTTTGCAGGAAAAGCTGAGGCCGTCTGTCAGACAGTTGAAGCTAAAAAGAGAATGGATGCTGCAACAGGACAATGACCCAAAACACAGAAGTAAATCAACTTCAGAATGGTTTCAGAAGAACAAAATACATGTTCTGGAGTGGCCAAGTCAAAGTCCTGACTTGAACCCCATTGAGATGCTGTGGCATGACCTCAAGACAGCGATTCATGCCAGACATCCCAGGAATCTGACTGAACTGCAGTAGTTTTGTAAAGAGGAATGGTCCAAAACTGATCCTGAATGATGTGGCAGACTGATCTGCAACTACAGGAAGCGTCTGGTTGAAGTTATTCCTGCTAAAGGGGGGGCAACCAGATATTAAGTGTGATGGTTCAGTTACTTATTCCTCCCCCTTCTGTCCTTGTTTGCATGTTATCCTCATTAAAAATATGAAAACCTATAAATGTTTGGGTGGTTTTAGTTGAAGCAGACATTGTTTTTTCATTTGTATGATTTTGACAAAGATCAGATCACATTTGATGGTGATTTTATGCAGAAATGTGAGAAATTCCAAAGGTTTCAGATACTTTTTCATGCCACTGTATTTTTATAAAAACATTACAAAAAACACTGACTAATGGCTAAAATTAGTTTTAAAGTAATATTTTAAAACAAGTATATAATTGTAACTAATTTCAAATTAGATATCTTCTATGTACTTAATGTTTTTAGGTACATATTATATTTTTGTATGTTTTATTTGTTGTTATGCACCAAAACCATGTGTCTGAAATAAAGAGTGAATTGAAACTGAAATTTAATTGAAATATAGACTGCCTCTGGGGTCCCCCCTGCAGTACATTTGCGGACTCCCAGGAGGCCCCGGACCCCACTTTGGGAACCACTGCATTATTTAATTGTTTAATTTGTTATGTTAAAAATGCTGACTTTATTTTGTCAAAAGTATATGTTTGCAGGGGAGGGGGCTATTCAAATTAGAAAATGGCAACTGTATTAAGGGACAGATTACTTATTTAAAAAAAAAAAATGCTTTTGGTTTATTTTAACATAGGGACACTGGGGACAAAGACTGTTAAAAGAATTGTGACTTATCAATATTCCTGTATGTTGGGACATGGTCATAATAATGAATGTGAGAGTGACTGCTTGATTCTGTACAGTCCAGAAATGTCAGCTGCTAACTTTTGCACTCCCTCATGACCAATGTTGGACGCGTTACATCATCCCAAATCCCTCGCACACAGTTCGTGGTATTTGGAAAATGACTGGGGGTGGAGTTCCTCTGCTCTGTTGGCCTATTTCCAACATTGACCTGGATTGGCTCAAAGAAAATGTGAATGGCCTTAAATTAACTGTATGACATTGCCATAAACTGCTGTATTATTTAACTACTATACAATACTATAACTATTGGAATAGGTGAAATGTACACAGTTGTTAGTACTTTCCAGAAGTTACCTGAGACAAGTAATAGCGGTATTAGCAGTTGTCATAGTAGTAGCAGTTAGCAGTAGCAGTACTTGTAGTAGCAGTAGATTTTGTATCAGTAGCAGTAGTAGCATAACTTTTTACTTTTATTTAAACAGTAACCAGTTATTTCAACTTGGTTTTATATCATGGTGTTATGGATTGTAGTTGTTGAAGTAGAAGTAGCAGTTCAGGTAGTGCACTTTGTAGTACTAGTAGTAGAAGTTGTAGTGTTTTTTGTAGGCTACTAGTGGCGTTTGTAATGATGAAAGTGGAGGTTGCAGTAGATTTAGTAGTAGTTATAAAAAATCTAGAACATTTTGCTAAAGACTATTTTTGTGTATTTTTGTCCTATACTTATGAGTACTTCTTTTACCTTTGCAGAAAAGAAACTGGCTTTGGGTGTGCAGATGGATGTGACCTTAACATTAGTTTGGCTCCTCTTTCATCTTGTTTGCCTTTTTTTTCCCACCTGTAGGCCCAGGACAAGAGGAAAGCCCTGGAGGAGACCAAAGCCTACACCACGCAGTCCCTGGCCAGCGTGGCGTACCAGATCAATGCCTTAGCCAACAATGTGCTGCAGCTGCTGGACATCCAGGCCTCCCAGCTGCGCAGAATGGAGTCTTCTATCAACCACATCTCCCAGGTACAGCACACACAGCTGAGGAGAATGGTTTTCACGAGGGCTTTCTTGTATTCTGTCCCAGTATGAGAGGTGCTTTGAGGCTGTATCCATGGCTCCTTTATTGGTTCATCAGTCTGGTCCAAGTATCTGTCTGTCTGCAAGTGCTGCTCTGTTTGCTTTTTGTGGTCAGGCACACAGATGAAAGTTTGCTCATAGATACTACGGCCACATGGAAACTGCACACTGTTAAACAGTAATGAAGTGAATGAAAAAGAACTGCAGCTATTAGAAAAACATGTAAACTTAACAAAACCTAAAGCAGGACTAAAGCAAGGCTAAAACAGGGTTAAATTGACAAATTAGGACTAAATAAGGTCTATTTTTATATATAACACAGTTTCAATAAAGGTTCTGTAAAAGAAGTCCTTCCTACAGTGTAAACCATATCATTTCATTTAGTTTCTTGTGATATGAATGTGTTTGCTGATATTGCTCTAACAATAAATTTGCAATACATTGTGCGGACCTAATTTTTTACTCCTGCTTCATGTACATCATCTAGATTTTACTATTAACATTAATATATATTCCCATCAATACATGCTGCTGTATTTTTTTTTTATTATAGACTGAAAGCTGATATAGCTGCATATTCAGTATCATTTACTTCAATAATGAGTTGTTGAAATTGTAAATCATCATCTTTATGCTGTAATTAGTTTGTTAGCTTAGCCTTAGCAGCAGTTCAGTCAGTTACAATCAACATGCTAAGGGCGTTTATCTTACTTTTAACTTTTTAATTATCATTTGCATGGGCCTAGTTTTTTGGTTATACCTAAATTGAGAATTGAAATTCTACAATGATGCTATTTAAAATGAAGCTTTTTTCTTCTTTACCATTGAGAATCTCACTTCTTCTTATCAGCTCGAAAATGACAGCACTGAATATTATGGTGATACTGATCTCTATTCTGATCTCTATTCTTTTTGCATGCACGGAACATTACAATAGTATTGTCATTCAAGTTTAGTCACTGAACAACTTTTTTTCTGTCACCAAAAAGCATGGGGAAGTGCAAACCTTTGTGGGAAGCAAGCAAATTACTTTTTTTATTTATTGTCATTGCTGCATATTTAATAAAAGAACAATGCAAGCCTGAGTGACATATACAGTAAGCAAACATACAAACAGATATCATAACTATGATAGCAAATATTGTTCTTGTTTTTCTTGTATTTGAAGAAAACTGTTTAACTACCTAATGACATATTGTAAAAGGAAGGTGAGCACTTATAGATATCACAAAGGCTTCATCATAAAGGATTTTAATACATCTGAGTGTTAAATAAATAGAGGGAAGAGAAGTGAAAAGATGGATAAATATTGGCCAACCATTCACGCCATATCTAACAAGAAAGAGATAACAGCAGGATTGTGTTGGTTAAACTGAACATAGAGCTACAAGTAAATGAACTCTAATTTTCAGTTTGATGTATAAATCCAGTTCTAAAGGAGACAGTACTAAAACTGTATTTTATTCACAAGCAAACTTAAAGAATATACACTGTAGTGTTGAAACTGGAATATTTTACTATTTCATGAAAAATGATAGCCTCTGTGAATTTGATGGCAACAACACATCTCAAAAAGATAAGGACAGGGTCAACAAAATACTGGAAAAATAAGTAAAAAAAAAAAGAGTTGGAGAAGCGTTTGCATTTTAGGTCGACTGGCACATATGGGTAAAAAGGAGCATTTTACAAAGGCAACATCAGATTTTGTTTTTAATCAAAATAAAAGCAGGAGGATGTTTCCGGTAGTGTAGCTTTAAAGGTTAAATACAAATAATAGCCTTTTATAATGGAAGACTTGACTTCGTCCACCCCACTTGCATCAATGAAGCTAGCCTGCAATTATTAAGGATTTACCGGCTCTCCTCGCCTGACTTTTGCCATGTGCAGGTAATTCCAGCAGCTGATCCAATGAAGGCATTAAGGGCTCAGACAAATCAAACAAAGACTTCAGGCCAGGTGGCATCTCAACCATTTATAATACAAACCTATAACAACACCTCAGCACGTATGTGAATGAATCAGCAAATCACATCAGTGCCTAATTCTGACGAGTGACTTAAATGTTTGATTATTGTCAGTTCTTTTGGGGAAAATATGAAGGTCAGATTCTGAGTGAAGTTAGGGAGACTCAAAGGCAAGGCTCACACAAACAGAAAGACTGGCTGTGACGAGCAAAGAAAGACATATTTTTTGCACTCCTTCTGTTTTTCAGCCTGTTCCAAGGTCACCACATCGCTAGTGCCTTCTTTCCATCGCCATGACAACCCTCCTGGCCGTGTTGGAAAAGCTGATGAAACAGACTTAGACACGCTGATTTAGATCAAAGAGACAAACATGTATTTCAGCTTTAGTGCGTATTGTTTTTTGAGCAAGGATGAGTTCACTATCTTGTAAATATGGCTCTATACTTTTGGATAGCTTCACAGTTTGGAGAAGCAGCCAGGAGCAATGGCCCAGAGGCTAAACTATGTAGATAGATATTTAAAATACTAATAAGTACTTCATTGGGCTTTCAAATATGTGTTCTATATATGCTATTTCCCTATACATGCTGTTGAGAAGTTGGCACAAATTTGGTTCAGGTGGCCAAAGTGAAATTCTTGGGCTGTATGAATGAAAAAAAAAAATGGATAAAAGCCAAAATGACAAAACGAAATGCTTGTAAATGTTGGCACTTTTGCAAAATACTTGACTCTTCTTTACGACCTAGCATCTCGGTAACTGAAACATTGGATGAGAAAGCAAAAAATGATATACTACTGCTAGTTAAGGGTGAAACAGTGCATTATTATTCAGTTTAGATCGATTCAATAGAGATAAAAATTAATTGTGATGCACTTTAAAAAAGGCGTCTTGGCTGCCACAAGGTATAATGGTACAGAATCTGGCTCACTTGTTTGGTGCAACACATTATACGTTTTTGATGAAAACATGTCAATTCCGAGTTTACTCTTTTTCTTATTTTGATGTGAGATTTGTTAAAATATCTATTTTATTCAGTATAATTATGATTTCATGATCATAATTGGACTGCAGCTCATTCTATTATTAAAGTCATATCAAGGAAATTGTATTGTGAAATGAAAATTGTGAATCCTAGCTAATCATGAGTTAAGTGCATCATTACATCCCTACTGCGAGTCCAGTCTCACCATCAATAAGACCTTATCATTTTGCTAGTGCTTGGTGACCAATCTTAAAAAATAAATAAATAGAAGAATAAGGAAATTTCCCATAGTTATTATTAAAATGTGTAATGAAAAACCTGTTCTGATCTTATGATTGCAACACTATGGCCCAGCAGCTTTAGCCAAGCCCAATTTAACCCAGAAACCAGCCTTATTATTGTAAATGATACTCTGTAATCATGGTCATAAACATTCTAAATCTTGTCATTTTGCTATCAAATTTTAAACATTCATGCTGCAGAAGCAGTTCTCTAGAGTTTTGGTTGTTGTCATACATCTTGGTTTACTTCCTTGCTTTCCACATCCAAGATAAGGCCAGGTAAAATACATTGTACAACCTGGCTTTCACTCTGGTATTCCAAAACTAGTATTCTGTCCTATTCGTGAGAATATTATTCACAGTACTTCCTTGTTAAGTCAATTCAGGTCTGCCGGCTGTCAACAAAGAAACATCTTTTTCTGTCTGCCTTTTAGAATGACCGATTTTAATCTGGAGCACAAACTTCATCTGATAACAGTCATCGCTCCGGGGAAACAACTTTGTGCTTATTCCCGTCTTTTTTCTCATTTGCATAACTCGTCTGCTCGCCTTCATGAATGATTTAGCAGCTTTGGTTGGCAGATGATAACTTGATAACCTCGAATGGCTCTTTTATCTGACACACTGTATGTTTTGTCTTTTGGAAGCAGCAGACTAGAGATGCTATTGTGTTGGTTATGAAGAGGTATAATAATAATAATAATAATAATAATGAAGACACTTGCAATTATTCTTTTTTGTCGGCCTATGTAGTTTAGTTGTGGGAATGCCATTGTAATACAACACGTTTTGTCCAGAGGTGTAGTTATGTGATAAATGTGATCATAATAATAACTCACTACTTTTGTGAGCTGGCTGGTTTTGGTGGAGAAAGCTTTAGGATATGGTGTGGGTAAAGTATTTCCCAGTGAGCCTATGTGTAGTGGGGCACGGCCTAGTCTCTTTCCATTGTTCTGACCACAGCTTCATAAGCTTTACTCTGGTCTGGGTGTGGCCGCTCGTCACTTGCAGTTCCCTCTGAGTCAAAACATGTTGGACATCTTCCAAAATGTTTTTTTTAACACTTTCCAGATCCTAAAAAGTAAATATACAGAGTAATTTGTCGAATATTTGACTTTTCAGCCCTAGAAAATAATGTTGAATTATCCAACAACACTGATCAATTAGATATTAGTGATTTACCTACTTCTAAACAAAAAGCATAGTAACTTCAATTATTTATTTTTTGGTTAAATTTGGCTGGATTGTAATATATATGTAAGGAGCAAATAGTCTCTGAATTACTAAAAATATATTTGGCTGGGTGATATCCGTAAAGCTTGCATAATGCAATAACTACGTTGGATATTGCAACAGTTAGCATCTTGCAATATTTGAGTGCTGAAATGACTTCAACCATGTCATGAAATACAAGGTTCAGTATAAGGGTGCTCCGATCAGGGTTTTTGAGGCCGATCACCGATCAGCCTCTGCTGTGATCGGCCGATACCGATCATGGCCGATACCGATCACGTGGTCTTCAATGTAGTAATGTATTGAATGCAGGCTATTATTAGTTCCATTTGAAAAATACTGTAGCCTTTGTAAGTATAAAAGAACAACAAAATTCTACTTATTTTTGTTTTA
This sequence comes from Bostrychus sinensis, assembly GCA_020698575.1. Lineage (NCBI taxonomy): Eukaryota > Metazoa > Chordata > Actinopteri > Gobiiformes > Eleotridae > Bostrychus > Bostrychus sinensis. The sequence continues at coordinate 22,062,965 of CM036259.1, read as the reverse complement.
GAAGAGGTTTTGTTGCATTATTGGTCTTTAATGTGTGCCCAGTGTCTGTGGCTTTGTTTGAATGCTCCGCTGATGTAAAAATCAGCTGTTCTTAATTGGTTCCTTTAATGCGAGTCTGCGGGTGCAGCACCTGTGTCCGCGTAACGCGCAGCCAAACCAGGTTGAAACACAGTGGACTAAAGAGCAGACAGCTCCTGCTGCCAGTTTTGACAACGTCTGAATGAAGAAAACGTGCAAAGAGAGCAGAGAAGACAACGATGAAAGGTGCTCCTCTCAGACACACGGACACATGGGCTGCCTTTTTACTTTCTCTTTCCATCAGCAGCCATTTGGTGCAGTTTAAGCCACAAAACGCACAGTTTTCTCCGCGCAACAAGACACAGGCAGACTCTGAACTTTCTTAATCCTTTTAACGTAACTGTTAGCGGGTTAGCTGTAGCTCTATTTACGTTGGTGTTTGCAAATACACGCACTGCTGCGCCTCGGTTCTGTCCCATGCGCTCCTAAAGCAGGCGGGGACACAGCGGGGACACAAAGCAGCGCCTCCAGGGCAGGTTTGTGTTAGTTATAACCAGGGCTTAACTTAAAAACACTGCTAAAATAACGCTACTGCTGTTTAATCAAACCGGAGTTGCAGGACAGTAAATGTGAGAGCCTCGCGTGTTTATTGTAATTTGATCAGCCCTTCTGATCGGCCCATTTTACCGATCACCGATCACTCCATTTTTAGCCATGATCGGCCGATCATGATCGGCGGCCGATCGATCGGAGCACCCTTAGTTCAGTACCAAGTTTAGGTGATGATGGTGTTGATACTCCTGGGAAAATTTAGTGGATTCTTTACCATTGTGACATAAAAGGGCTGTGTGAAAGTCTCAACACTTTATCCTAACTATTGTGAGATAGGGCCTGTGCCTTAATTGAGGTCTTCTTTTGTAGTTTTAACTCCTCTCTGCAATACAAGTTTTGCTCATGGTCATTGCGGTAATGATATTTGACAGTCCCTTAACAGCGCTTGTCTTTTTAAGCCTGGTAGCTCATTGAAACCAATGCACCTACTTGAATAGATAGACTCTTGCATTTTTTTTATTTGAACAAAGCCATTCACGACCTCACCATTTTGCAAAAATGTGTGCATGTGTTGCCTAGTTTCATCAAGTGCTGAATTATTTTTAGATAACAATAAAGTCTAGAAACATTTCAGATCTCCTATTGTTGGCATAACATAGTATATCAACATAATCCTTTGCTTTTAAAAAAAAATTAGCATAAATTGTCAATAGTAGTGTGCATTTGTATTTACTGCTGTTGTTCTTCAGTACAGCTTGGTTTGCTGCAGAATAAGTGCGTGCTTGCAGGTGCACGGCAGCAGAAGTTGGCACTGTCAGGTATTTGTTTGCATGTCACCTCTTGTGCTGTCACTTCCTTTCAGAGGCTGCAGCTCCGAGGCCCAGGGGCTGTCGAGAGAATGGGGCTTCCACCTAGCGCTGTGTGTGAAGTGGCTGCTAAGAGACTGTGAACAGGGGGAGCTTTGTGAGAGCGTCGGAAGAGAAAAGCCCCGCATTAAGAGCCACTCTATCATAGGCCCAATACAGGGATGCAAAGATGCTTGTTTCAAAAAGGAAACCACTCAATATTAGTATCTAGCCGACACTGTCATAGAAAACAACAAAAGCTTTCATGGGCTATTAATTTCTGCACAGCCCAAACAAGGCAATAGAGATCCGTTTGATGTACTCAGGCTGATTTTAAGGCAGTCCTCAGAAACCTCTGTCAACTGCTCTAAATATAGCGACGCTTTTAACAACTGCATAGCACCATTTTCTGTACGTCTGTTGCATGCTCTGAGCACAGTCATGAGAAAATCTGATCACTCATGTTTGTTTGTTTTTGTTTTTTTTTTGAATGGGACAGCATGTATTAATGAACGGCTAGTGCCGTAAATACACCGGATTATAGCTCAGAGCTAATTTCCATTCGTAGTCCCCACTCACTCACTCACTCACATTCACACCGACTTCCTGGTGTTCCTCAGCGGTCTCCCATCCAGGTACTGACCAGGCCCTACCCTGCTTAGCTTCCGAGGTCTGACAGGATCGGGCATCCACAAGGCGGTATGGCCTTGGTGGTATGGTATTGTCCACCTTAATATAAGATATTTATTTTGTGAAGTCCACTAAGTCCTTGGTTTAGTCCTAAATTTAGAGCTGAGATCTGTTTTAGCCCTGGTTCAAACTTCCTGTGTACCTTCATTACATGTGATAGACCTTTGGCACTTTGTATGTCAAAACAATTGACAAAATAGAGCTTTAATTCTGAAAATGACCAGGTTAAGTTGAAGCTAGAGTAGAGTCTTGTATTTTCTAATATACCAATCAAGCATACCATTATGACCAATGAATGGTCAACTAAATAACACAGATTATTGCTTCTTCATGGCACCTGCTAGTGAGTCAGATATGTAGGCACTAAGTGAACACAAAGTTGATGTGTTAGAAGCAGAAAAAAATTGGCAAGTGTATGGATTTGACCAAGTTTGTGCCAAATTGTGATGGCTAGATGATGATGGGTCAGAGCAACTGCAGGCGGGGTGTTCAGGTCTGTAGTGGTCAGTGTCTATCAAAAGTGGTCCAAGGAAGAAACTGTGGTGGACCGACAACAAGTGATGCATGCAGGGAGGCTGGCCCGTGTAGTCCGATCCAAGAGGCAAGGTACTGTGACTGAAATTGGTTGGTTTGTATGTGTTGTATGTGATGACCAATAAAATGTTAATCTTAAATTGTATGCCAGTGATAGGGTAAGTCAATGTTTCTGTAGGCAAGGTGGATTATAATGTCATAAGTTTTCTCATTTTGCAGCCCAAGTTTACATTGATCAGACGGCAGCCTAGAAAGCAGCTGACGCTCTCTCATCCTCATCAGCTGTTCCCTCAGCTGTGAGCATATCTCACTGTTACATTACACATCAGCGTCTTATCAGATCAGCCCTCAGCCCACTGTTTGGATCACACTTCCCCTCTGTGTCACCACTCACTAGCTCACGTTTGATTGTTTTGGTTGATTGTCATTCCTCCATGACTCTTCAGCTGCCAGTACGCTGTAATAAAAATGCATATGTAAATTCCAGAGTAGTGTTTGCTCTCTGACCTCCCATAGAGCAGGAATGGCATTTATCCAAACAGGAAATGAGCACATGCATGCAATACTATATGTGTTAGTGTGTGGTTCTGCTGCTCCAATTGCCTGCCTGCCTGCCTGTGTATTTTGATCTCTTTCCTGTGCGTCTTGGTGGTCTCTTCCACTTTCCTAAAAAAATAAAACATTGAGTTTATTTGACTGTAGGATTTGCACATTTTCTACATTCCAGTGCTCTATCCAGGTCAAGTTTATAAGGTTTTACTTGATGCTTATTTTGATATCATTTGTAATTCATAATCTGTGGCAGTAGCTCCCAGGTGGTCATATCTTGTCCACATATCCCCTGGACCCCCTAAGTTGTAACTTTAACTGGACCAAAAATATATCTATCTATAAATATAACTATCTATATTGCAGACATAAATTGTGTGATTGTGTGTGACGACCTAAACATGCACCTCTTGCCTGCACATCTTATCAAATAAAGTAGAATGTTTAAAAGGGCCATATCAACTTGAATGTTGTTTCCTCACAAAAAACATTCCTGGAGTTGTGCTTTGTTTCATTCATGCCTGTTTAAGTACTGTTAGTAGCATGCGCTCTTACTGGGTTGAAAACAGTACTGCAGCCTAAATCAAAACAATAGTCTCTTTTCTGATTGGATAATCGGCAATGAATTTTAAGAACCAAAACAAAAAATGTAAACAAAAACAACTTGGCCATTATGTAAAACAGATTTTTAATTGGTAACAACTAGAGATAGACCGATATATGATATATCAGGCCGATTTTTGAGTGTTTTAGACAGTCGGTTGCCGATTTTTGGTCATGCACATGTCCGGACAACCACTGAAGGACCCTAGTTTTTGTGTCCGTGCCGTCGATGCTACAGCGGCACTATTGACTGCAGAATGTGCTCAGGGCGAGTGAGGGAGATCACTCAAACAAGGCTGAGGCAAGGCCTATTGTTTTGGAAGAAAAAAGGTAAGACTTTATCTTTTTTTCCCTCACCAAACCTGCGCACATAACGCTGATTTAACTTTTAAATGTCAGTTTGAGAGAAAACGTAAATGCCCAGACACTTGAGGCTATGTTCGAGCACTTTTGTATGCAACTAAGTCAGTCTCGTTAACTTGTTAAAATGCTGCATAAGAGAAACATTTGGTAAAACGGGGAAAAGTTGGTGGGTTCATAATCATAGTTGAGGCAAATTTTTTTTCCATCTAATACATTAATGTGGAGCAGTGCGCCTCAGTTACCGTGGTATAAAAACCTTTTGCCTGCATATGTGAGTCCATGTTTTTCTGGATTTTAAAGTGATGCTTTTATGTTTCTTTACATTTTATAAGCAACATGAAAACATCTGATTATATTAAACAATTTTTATTCATAAAATTAGGAAAGACAGCCCTCCATATTGGCCTCAAAAATCGGCATTGCTTATCAGCCATCAGCTGCTCTGGATTTTAAAAATCTTAAAAAATCTTAAAAAAACCCATATCATACCAAACCCATACCCAACCCAAACCCATTGTTATCAGTAAAACTAATATTTGATTTAAGCATGTTTACATCATATCTTGGCTCACATGTGGCCAATTTAAGAAATATAAATAAGTATGATATATAAAAAATATATACTGCTCATAGCATCTTTTAAGTAAACCTGTATGGTATATACAGGAAGCACGGACCAATCAACAGGCCCTCTACATTTGGTCTGCTTGCATTCATTTATAAAAACAAACAAAAAAAACAGTGTACAGCTCTGTTTCCATTGATTCCTCGCAGCTATTTTTCATTTTATAGTGAAATGGCATCATACAAAAAGCTTAAGGAAGTAAAAAGCATTTTGGGAACCCCTGTTAAATAGCATATATTGTGCAGAAACATTTAGAACAAGCCCAGAAGTCAGACCAGTTAAATTCAAATTGCTATCAGACTCAGACATAACCTATAATGTAGAATTTGCTTGTCATACAGCTGTAATGACAAGAAGGTAATTGTACCTGGAGATCTTTTTAATCTTCTCAAATGCCTAATTCTGTTGTTGATTAGGCTCTGTTGTTTATTCTCACAGCTATTAATGGGAGTCACTTCAGGTTAGATCACATTCTTCTTCACATGGTCTTTTCTATGTGGCAAATAGAACAAATTATTAGTTGTAGTAACATTGTAGAGGATTCTTTGCCATTATAGGGACCTTTGAAGCTCAATGGATAGAGCATTTACACCTGAACTAGAAGATCCTGGGTATGACTCCAGGTTTGGGCACTATATTTTTACCATAGTGACATTAGGTCTGCATCTTCTTAGTGCTCCTGGTTAGTGCATAATTTTTTTTTTTTTTTGTATGACTTCCAATGGAGATTATTTCTTATGTCTAACCCCAAATCTGACCACTGCATATAGATTGTATGGGTTTTACTGAATGCTTTCTTGGCTAGAACCCCAATGTCATCTTGGCAAACGTCCGCTGAGGTGTTTCCATATGTGCTGTGTTAGCAAACAACGCATCGACCTTGGCGCTGGGACTTTTTTTTTTTTTTTTTTTTTTTCTCTACAGGGAGAGTGGGAGAGAGGCTTTCCAGCACTCTCAACCTCCGCTTCTGTCTTGTGCACATTTGGGTTGCTACATTTACCAGTGGAATCCGGTTTACGAGGGATGGTAAACAAGAACCAGCCCAACTGGAAGTCCCCAAGGGGCTTTTGATCTCACATTTTTGGCTCCAGATGGATGCTCAAACATGCTCTGAATATTTTTTGGACACTGTTTAAGTCCACAGATGACAGGCTGCGAAAAGGCGTTTTTAGCTAATAGGATGGGAGTGGGTTGGATTGTAGATAGGCTGCAAACATGAATCTTGTGCTGTACACTCGCTAGAGATTCATCCTTGTGACCGGAAGTTTAGTGGTTCAAATCTAGGACAAGATGCCCCAGGGCAGTGTCTCTTGGTTCTGGCCCCATAGAAGGTCACATGGTTGACATAAAGGGTCATGGGATTGACGTGGCAGTAAAAGGAATTAGAGTGTGAGAGACAATTATGGCCAAGTGGAGCGTCAATAAATTTAGTAACTTTGGGAAGGTACAGTGTAGTGGAATAGTTTAGACCCTACTCATTAATGTTTTGAGATTCTGGATAGTATCACTATATGTTGTTTGTTGCATATTTGAAAAAAAAAGGCAACTTGTTTAGTAAAGTTATCATACTTGCTGTTCTGATAAATAAAATGTTTATACCGTTTTGTGCATGTAGTGGTGCACGGGTATGCTGAGCTTTTCCAAAATAATAGTTAATAAATTACAATATAAGGTAAGGTAGGGTAGATTTTATTGTTCTTCATAGAAGAAATTTTTCTTGGGTGTGTGGCATCATTCAAAACAACACACATCAGCTTAATAACATAGATTAAAAAGACACACAGTAGAACAATATCAATAAAAATTAGGAATGTAACAATATTGGCTATATCAAAAGTTGCACAATATCATTGTGGACTTTTGCAATATCAAATGGTAGGCTCCCGGAGCTAAAAGCAAAAAAGGAGAGGGAACTACATAGACCATGATCCCTTGCTCCATTTTAGTGAAGCCACCATTTCAAAATGGTTATTAAACACTATTTAGTCTTAATATTTTGAAATATCACAATAAGTAATGCACTAAGGTTCCTCAGGAAATTTTTAGACAATATGTTTTGTTCTCGTGAGCATTTCTACAATACCATGAGCCTATCCTCAAAATATCACAATAAATATTGTTCCATGAGGCTAATATTTTAATAACACTGTACAGTGAGATTTGGATGGCTTGCCACTTTCATCAAAGTTTAGTCAAGCTTACCTTATAAATCTACAACCGCTCCATAATAATCTTGTGGCTTAATGCCGAGCCTACTAACAGCAATCACGCCTGTGTGTTTTAATAATATCACCACTTTTTGATGCTATAGTAAAGAAATAACTTCCCTTTAGGTCATTTGTACGAACAGATAAGACTTTGAATTTTGTGCCAGTTTTTGTTTTATGTCAATAAGCTCAGTACGTGCAGAGATATTAACCATAAATCACACAAAAACATCTGCATTTAGAAGCTGTATCAGCAAATTTTAAAAGCATTTTTTTCTCTCAATTGAAAAAAGAAAAGGCACACACTGCACATTTAAACCTTCTACTGATCACTTTTTAGTCTGCTAGTCTAAATACAAGCACAAGTGCACCCCACATTTTTCTCCTTTTTGCTGGCCACACTCGAATCTCCAGTGTAACCCAAAACACTCTCGGTTTGGCAGTTCCTAAGTGATGCAACAAACCCTCAAAAACCCAGCTGAATAATTACATTGCTTCCAGATTCCACATGTTCTCTCACTAATTTACTGTACTTCCCACAGGAAATCTGCAAAAATGACTTGCGTATTGAAGCGTACCAGACAGGCTGAGCTTAAGTGGGTGCAAAAAAAAAAAAAGCTGCTATAACCTCAACTGACTGTCTTCACCTGATAGCAAGCCCAAAATGGAGGTCCAAATGTCTTTAACAGATGCACTTCATAGTTATTATCTCCTCATAGTACCACATAACAGTCCAAATTCAAGCTTATGTTAGCGCTTAGCCAGAAATAGCTGCTAATAAAATGGCTTATTTAGCAGGATTCTTTTTTTCTCTCTCCATAAGCCAGCACAAATGAGGCTTGACAATGTTCCTGGACCACAAAGAATGAGAAGCTAACCGATGTGTGTGGTATTTTGGAAGAATATGAAGATGTATCGGTAAATGGAACCAGTTCTCTATAGCAAAAAACTAAGACACTACATAAAAAAGTTTAGAGCTTAACCTAACTTCTATCTCTGACATCTAGCATTGCCATTACTCAATTATCTCCAACTAAACTTTGCTTGACTGTCAATATTTATCCATTTTGCTTCCTTTTTTCTATTTTCTGTTTTATATTTTTTGATTTATTTTGCTCTGTAAGCAAATGTTCCCACTGTCTCCATTGACTTGTTGACAAGCAGTGTAGACATTTAGCTAGTTGAAGCCTCCATAAGTTGAGACCCACTATGATTGGCCAAAACTTCCAGTATGCACCAAGCATTCCCATCTACTTGTTATTAAAGGTGAGATAACATCTGAAGGTCTAGCTTTTTTAGCTAGTGTTTGTAAACTACATAGGCCGACTGCAATACATTTTATTGGATGAATTAGCATTAGCCACAAAAAAATCACAAATTGGGAGATAACTTTGTCAAACTAACAAACTACATGTGCATTGCCAATGTTTGGGAGCACCTGAGAACATTAGCATCTCTCTCAGTATTTAGCAGTTTTATTTATAGCTACATAAGCTGAAGGCTACATGCTACTGAATTCTTGTGTTACAGTACAATGGCAGGTTTGTCAATGTATGCTCAGGGATTATGAATCAAATAATACTTTTAACTTGGCCAGTAGATCTGTATGCTATTTGAACATAATTTTCAACCATATTCACAACAATCAATCATTCTAATGGTCTAAAAATTATTAAATTAAAATTATTTACTTGGGGAAAACATCTACTTTAGTCATCAAAATGCAAGCACTGTCACTCATGGATTGGTCTCTCATAATTGATTAAACCATTTTCCCTAATTGCTAGGAAAAAACTGCATATCTTCCATTTAACGCTTCTAATCCTATAGGGTTTGGAGTCTATCATTAGCTGTTGGCACATTTGTCTGCTGGTTAGCCACAGATGCTAACAGAGATGTCGCTATGTTGGGCATGCTTGTTTAGTAGTAGGCTTTTCTCCATGTCGCCTCACTTAACATCACCACAGAATATGCAGTGTGCCCTTTCCGATGTCTGTGTGCAGAGTTGGCATTTTCTTAAAGAGGTCATCCCTAGCCCAGTGTGCCAAAATGCTGAAATAGCTTCTTTTTTTCTCCAACATGTGCTGAAGTGAAACCAGCTGGCTTTTTTTATATCAGAGTTTCGAGATGTGTTATTCTTGTATCGCTCTCTCTTTACAACGTCTAGTGGGAAGTTGTCTAGTTGTCCCCGGAACTGGGAGATCTATGGTCCGTTGCTGATGTTGCTTGGAGGTATAATGGCAGTGTGCTGTTTTTACAAATAGTCCAGGCCAGTTGGACTCTTGCAGTGCAAATCAATCAAGAGAAGGCGTGCTAGGTCAAAAAGGATCTTGGAACAAATGCTTCCCAGATGCACAGAAGGTGTCCTTTATTGTTTTGATGCATGCAAAACCTCCAACATATGGGAAAGGAACATACCTGAGTTTATTATTTTCATATGGACTCACCTTTATAAAAGAAGTTGTTGTGTGTTGGCCACATTAGCAATCGCACTATGTGGTACTAGAGATGTGGCTTATTTGGGAAGTTTGTTACCTTTAGCAGCAGCTGGTTCTTACTGATGGTGTGGCAGTACAGACAGTTATGAGCGCGATTTGATGATGAGGCATGTTACTGTGGTGAACTACATAGTGTTACACTGATTGGATAGAAGGGTTATAATAGGAAAGGTTGTCATCTCAAAGTATCCGCCAATGCTTTCTGGTGAAACCCTACCAAAATGGCTGTATGTAACGGACCATCTTGCAAGTCAGGTTAGAACCTTTGATCTCTTTTGAGGATGGAATCCTTGTAAAAGCAACATCTCTTCCACCAAATACTGCCCTAAAAGCGATCACATCTTTTTTCCAGAGCCCCATTTTTAGGCCAAATTTCTTGGTCCCATGTTATTACGAAAACTTGAATTATCCAATCCCTCTGTTCATATTTAGTTTTTCACCTTTATAGTGGTGAAGGTTATATGGTATTCAAATATATTAACACTCAACATCAGGACTAATTGGTGGAAACACAGTAACTTTTACTGTTAACATTTTGTCACAGCTTTTGTCAGTTGACAATTGTATTTGCAAAGTGAATGCATGAAGATAACCACAATATTACAAAAAATTAAGTAATTCTATATTGTGGTTGTTGATAACAGTAAATATGCAATGTTTTTGCAGCCCCCCAAAAATGTAGTTCTTGCACATTGTCCTGAGGTCATTTATGTTTGGAGACAAACCTCTCTCACGCCTGTGGTATGTGCATTTGAATTAGGTCACATCCTTTTCAACCTTTCAGGCCAAACATTCAAAATAACTGACCTGCTGTCCCTTTTTGGACCAGGAGGTTTCATCTAGGTTCAAAAGAAATGATTCACTCTAAATATTTTGACCCTTGTTGCTCATGACAACCCAACTGGAATCTGCTATGGCAAAGCCACAGTGCTTACTCACTGCCACCCCAAGAAAGACTTTTGGCATAAACCTGTTGTTAACCATTTTAAGTAATGATCTACTTCATCAACTATTTAGAAAGTGATGTGGAAAGAATGACACACAAAATCAAATTTGTAAATGGCACAAAACATTGTAAAATAAGTCAGTAGAGACAAAGAGAAAAGAGTAAGTAGGCAGAGGATGAGATTGTATCACAGTATCTTAAGTAAGTAATCATTTGTGAAATTAGACTGTATTGACCTAATTAAGACTTTATTATTTTCTTGTAGAAATGCTTGGTACATCCTTGCTTGTGTTGCTATGTAGCTCAGTTGGTTGACTAAAGCTCACCTATGTGTTACTGGGTTTGAACTTGGACTGCGACAGTTTACTGAATGTGTACCTGCTGACATAATCTCCACTCTTTATATAACAAAGACTTGAAAGGCCAAAAGATAAGATGGATAAATATATAGAGAAAAGAGTTTATTGCTGAACACTGAGATAAAACCATACCACATTCAAAGTCTTGAGCTTAAGCAGGTTTATCTTGAACAACCCTACATGCATACTACTACTACTACTACTTTGCAAACAGGTCCACCCAAAAAAAGTGGCCAGTAAGTAGAAGCTGTTTTGTAAAAATATCATGTCGTACTTGTCTCTTCAGCTAAGAATAGTATTAGTGGTTTTCACACCTTTATTACCTTGACGTTTTTGAAACCATGACTTATTTGAAGTAACACAGCCAGGCATCTAATAAGCGATTGCTTGAACTCTAGATGCCTATAGCTGGTGGACAAACCAAACCTTTGAATGTTTTCAGTTTCCCAGGAAACAACCGCCGGTTTTAAACATGTGCAATAGATGTGACTCATCATATTTCAGAAAGCCTTCTACCCCCGACATTCATCGCTGAGTTAGAAAACACCTTTAGAGCCACTCCACCAGGCAACTGACTCAAATGCAACTCGCTGGGATCCAAGCTTTCCATTGACCAGAAACATTTAGCCAGAACCCTTTCTAAAGTTCTTTGGACATTGGCGAACGACCAAAGAAGCAAGAATGTAAGGTTTTCTAAAGACGTTTTAGAATTCACCCGGCTGTCAACACTTGTGTAAGGCATGGCCAGCGCTCTTACATCAGGCCTGTTCTGTGGGCTTACAGGAAGGAGGTGAACTCGAGCCACGACTCACTTCCTCTCACTGCCAGCTGTGATACTGTTGGTCCACATGCTCCACACTGATAAGAGGAACAAGCTGCTATTCCAAATTTAGTTTAATAATGGAATCAAGTTAGTCAGTAGAATTTTTTATTTTTTATTTTTTTGGACATCCTACTTCCTTTATAGTGTAATACGTGTCTTGTCTGCATGGATATATTATATAGTCTATTTATGCATGCATTTTTTGTGTGTGCAGGGGGCATTTTGTAATTTAAGTACATGTATTTTAGACCAATTATCATTAGACACTGAAATTATAAATTCTGTATAAAATTAGAATTAGAAACAATGTCTGCCTGGGTATGGAAATTTAGCAATTAGGTGCCTATTTAGCAGTACAAGCTAAAGGCTCCATGCCAGTGATTATAGAATCCTTATCAATTTAGACAAGTCTGAATGAACAACTGCCCAGAGGACAAACTGAGCACTGCAAGACTAGAAGCACATCCGCATGCACAAAACTTCAGTTCAACTGTGAGATCATTTTATTGTGTTTTTTAATGCTTTATAATAAACTCCTTCTCTGACCTGATTTCCCTTCATGTATTTTTATTTCCATTTGCCTACAGGGCTACCATAGCTGCAGTGGTATAATGTGTGGGCTTGCTGTTTGCATTTTTGATACTAGGAACTACCGGTGTATTCATAGTCTGAAATGTGTAAAAAAAACTATACAACTAAAACATTGAGTTGGACTGTGAACAACAAAGGCTTCCAACTTTTCACACCAAAATGGGAACTCCAAAAATGTGACCCTCCCTCCTGAATACACAAATAAGGTTCACTAATGGCAATATTTCAATAAACACAGACTAATTCTGCACATTTCATCCTGCTTTATGCATTTTTGTAATAACTCTGCCCCAGTTTCTCCTCAGTAAATAAAAGCCAGTCTATGAGAGCTTGGCACAGTCTATCTTGATTTATGACACTTTTTCAGCCATTATCTCTGGGCAGTGGACTCCATTTATTAGTCTCTATCCCATCCCAGTGGAGCTGTTGGAGCTGTTTGGGATAGTTTTAAGTGGGGCTTGTGCTAAAATGGAACATTAGCCACCTGTTTGGGTTCACTTCAGTGGTTTGTGTCTCGCGTCCTGGCAGCCCAGTTTTGATTTGAAAAAGATGGGCCGCAGTCAACACTTATCACTCTTAAGTCAAACAGATGTAACAGGCCATTGGAACAGAACGGATCTTTCCCCTTCTATAGGAACTCTCTCTGGGAGCAATTATGTATCAATGGCTTTGACTGTTATTAAATATTGATTGCTCTCTTTTTTTTTTTATGTCATTTGGAGAAACTCACTTCCTTTTCCTTGTGCATGTCCGGGAGGAAGTCTGCTTTGCATCATTTCCCATAGAGGCTAGTGTTCGGCTCTCGTGTCTCAAAGCCTAAATCTCATTGAGAATGCCATTGATGTCCAGAGATTTTCCAGAGATGTACACCAGACTACAGGCAGTGAGTGTCTCTGAGATGGCTGGTACATGAGGGCCACAGAAACAGTACAGAGTACAGAGGCAGGCCTGCTCCAGATCTGTGTGGTATGAAAGGAATCCTCTGTTGGCGCTGCTCTCTCTCAGTCCTTCCTCATGAGAGAGACCACCTCTGAACCGCTCTGTCCACACTACACATTAAAGTGTTTCATGTGTGCAGAGGGGCAGCTGCTGTTCTCATCGTAGTCAGAAACACTGGTGTGAGAATACAATAAGATACATCAGATTTATGAAGTAGCCTGGGCTACTCAGTCATGCCATTTTTTTCTGCCTCTAGATGCCGTTTGATGGACACAACTAATCAGATACTAATTAATGCAACTAAACTGACATAATACCAGCATGTTTAAATCAATTATTAGTTTAACTGATAACAATGGTACAGCTATTTTTTTCACAATAAAAGAAATGTTGTTTATATTTTCTTTTTCTTTTTTTTCTAAAACTTTGCATTGATGATCATCCAATCAGAAAGGCAGAAAGACTGACAACACACTGACCATTGTTTTGATTTAGACTGCAGATCAATATTTAAACCAGTACAAGTGCGTACTGCTTTCAGTACCTTTAAATAGCTGGTCATGGTTTGTATGTCTGTCTAGTCATATTTGCTATGAATGGAAAGGATGCCAGACCCATTTCACTGGAAATGTTAGTAGTGTTTAAAAAAAAAAAAAAAAGTTGTTTAAACCTCTGTGGAATTTTAGCAATGCTTTAATGAATGACCATGTACTTAGGAAATGATGGTTGTTGCAAGTGTATATTTACATTATTTTGCTACAATAGTTTTGCTTGTCATGTTTTTCTATAGTACAGTGGCCAAAAAATCTGTTTTATTTAACAAGGAGATAAAAATATTATGTTATAAGCAATGAATACTTAATAACTTTTTTAACTTCACAATCTGAGAATCTATTTATTACTGTTTTTGTTGTTCATAAACTTACCTTTGATGTCATAATTCCTTGTATAACTAGTGTCTAGTGTTCTAGACACTAGTTTAGCATAGAGTTTCCTTTCTGGAAGCTGTTTTTGCATTGCATGCAACCATTCACTTGTGAAAATTTTATTCATTGTATTTGAAGTTCATCATAATTTACACAAACCACTTATTACCCCCATGTTAAGGGTCACCGAATTCATCTCCGTATTAATTTGTGAAGTCAGCGATGCTTGGAGCCATGCGCTTATGTCATTATTCTGAGCACTTTGCACCACTATTGATTTTATTAGTGCACGCCACTTCTGTAAAAAGATTAGGACTCTGATTGAATTAAACCTCCTCAAGCTGCAGATGACAAGTTCATCAAATCCCACAGCTCTCATTGAACTTAACCCTTCATTGGCTTATTCATCTCTCATCTCTGTGTTTTGTTTTTTTTTCCAGACGGTGGACATTCACAAAGAGAAAGTGGCCCGGCGGGAGATCGGGATCCTGACCACCAATAAGAACACATCGAGAACTCACAAGATCATAGCTCCAGCCAATATGGAGCGACCGGTCAGGTACATCAGGAAGCCCATAGACTACAATGTACTGGACGATGTGGGCCACGGGGTCAAGGTGAGTTTTGATACTGTTCAGATTTCTTCTTCTTTCTCTTTGTTTGAACCTTTGCATATGGTATGGTTGATTCTGAGACAGCATGGTGTATAATGGCAATATAGCTAGTTTTCACTTAACAAACATTAAATTTGCACAACACAACAAAGCGGAAATGAACGATCAAGAACCATCCCAGATCCAAACATTTCAAGCAATTCCCACTTTCTTTAATGGCATAGTAATTTAAATGTAGACAGCAAATGCACAGTTTTTAATTAATGCGCTTAAAATATTACAATATCAGCAACAAAAGGCTGTATTTCTGAGATCTCAGTGAGACTCCTGAATTGCTAAGAAAAAACCTTATCAAGCAGTTATTGAAGAGCGCTGTGATCAAATGTAAATATGTGACTTTATCATTATCTATATCAATATGTTTCTATTTTCTCAAAATTTAAGATTTGTTTCCGAAAATGCAGTTTTACTTTTTTACTTAACTCAATGTATTTTTAATTTAAGTGGTGTTCTCTTCATCAAATGACAATGTTTAGCACCATTTTTTAGTATGATCCCTTTTTAAATCAACAGAAGGTAGCCAAAAAAGAACACTATGGTACATGTACCGTTCCCAATGTTTGACAATGGACAACAGAAATCACTCTGATGCCCAAAATGAAACCATACCATACTGCTTAGTCAAACCACTGCCTTATTGTTTTATATTTGGCTCCATCTGAAATTTCTGTTCCTTCACTTCTCTTTTTTGCCAAAATGTATTTCTATCTCCTTTGTTGTTTTTTATTACCCTTACCCTTTTTTTTCTTGCCTGTGCTGAGTCTTCCAAAGCTTTCATCTTCCGAAAGCGGCCTTCTCTGACCCTACAGGAATACATCCCGGTGTGGGTTGGTGGGAAAGGGGACGGGGGAGGAGATGAATCTCAAAAGCCATTACATCACACAAAAAGATACTCTATTCTTGGCTGACACATATTCGCTGGACGTTTTTAAAGGCACTTAGACCCATTCTGCCCTCGTAATCAGGTTCTCCGGTTTCTAAAGGAATGATACAATTGCATTTGCGGCTTTTTACAATGGGAGAAGCACATTTTGATGTCATGCCCTGTTTTTAAGTTGAAAGTCTATGTGGGATACTTCACTTCAGGGGGTCAGTGGGTCGTCCCGGCAACAGCTGCGATGACATCATTTCCTGATGGCTGCGGCCGATTGGTTCCCTGTCTATTCCTCGCTTCATCAATCAGACAATCAATCGCAGCTGTCACACAAATCAGATTAGAGTGCTGCCATTAGGGTCCAGCAGCGTTACAGACATTGATAAGCAAAGGATAAAAGCCATTGTGCCACTTTGAATTTAGTCTCTATAGGGCCTTATGGTGCCAGGGAGTGACTGTTAATGGCACGTCAAACAGTTACCTAAGTATTGTTTCCCATCATTGGAAATTCATCTCATGCACCACATGGTTTACCATTTTCAGTGTCATCTTAAAACAACTAGGAGATTTTGAGTAAAACTAAGTAAACTCACTTTGAATCTCATCTGTCAAAATGGTGGAGTTAAGAGAATGCACCGGGACAAAAGAATGATGCTTGTATAAGGTAAACTATTGTACTATGTATTGTAGTGGGCCAACAACACTACATTTTAAAACATAATTAGCTAAAAAACACACAGCTAAATACTTGTTTTTAAAAGGTCTAGTATTATCTTTTTTCAGAACTGGATGTTTTCAGTTTTAAAATGCACAACATATCAGCTTGCCCCTTTTTATTTGTTAAATTATTACAGTTATTGTATAAAAACTAAAACTTGCCATGAAAGATTCTTCAGATTCTACACTCCCACATCTTTCTTTTATAATAAAAAGAATGAATCATATCAAAGCCATGTTTAATTGTTTTTTATTGTAAAAGATAACATAAAATTGAATAAAAAAAACAACTACTATGGGGAAAAAAATGGTGATAAAATGTTTTGCCATATCGCCCAGCCCTATCATGAGGTATTTTTTATCCAGTCAGTGTAATTTAGCATTTAATGTTGGTAGTGCTTCAAAGCCTAAACAGACTAAACAGCAATCCACTGCAGTAAACTTCATAGCATCTTTTTGCTTCTCCTCTGTTCTACTAAGAGGTTCAATTGAAGTATTATTTTGTTCAGTGTGGGCATTTTTTTTTTTTTTTTTTTACAAAGCCATGATCACTTCTGGCTGCCGTCACACCTAAAACTTGACCATAGCCATTGATGTGCATTTGTGGGACATAAAGTTTGTAGGTGTGACATGAAGTTACTTAGGGATGTGAGTTTGTGCTAACAGCAGCAAAAAAACAGCTTGAGCGTTCCATAGACAAGACACAATTATAATTTCTAAGCAAAGTAACTAAGAATAATTTAACCAAATGAGTCATTGCATCAAAAAAACTCTTCTAACAATGTATTTTTGCACACATTTTAAGGTGCAACCTGCACCCAAAACCTTGGGTATTGAAACACAATTTACACACATGCAAATAAAACTGGTACAGAGATTTTGGTCTGAGGTTACACCACAAGGCCAACTTCTGTAATGCTCTTGGTAATGTTTGCTGCTACTATTTTAAGACCATTACTGACTGATCAAATCCCAGCGGAGTGTCTTTTTTTAAACTCCTCGTTTAGTTTGTCAATACTACATGCATTGATCATACATCCATCTCCCATTCTCATCTACACATGCCACAGCTCTGAGAACCAATTAATATTTACCACCCATTCGCCATTTTAATTCATAATCCTGGGCTGTGCTGTTGGACGCACGGCTCGTGGAGAATATCTATGACCGCAGTTTACTTACTGACCAGAGTCGATACGTTAATGGCAGTTTAAATCATGTCTATTGCCTCCAGTTAGCCGTTTGCTCGCTGCAGGCTGCAAACTGCACCTGTAATGTTGACGCATTTTTATAGCTTCACACTATCGTTTAACGCTGAGCTGGAGCTGTTAATACTAAGAGGGAAGGCTCTGTAACGCTGCATCCATTATTAAATACAAGATCTAAAAGAGACAGATGGTTTATTCAGTCGTTTAAGGAAGGTGATGCTGTCTTGGGAATCTAAGTGGCATTTTTTTCTTGCATAGTCATTAGAGAAAGTTAATGGATTTAAGCAGTCAGACCTGAGCAGTCATACAAACCTTTCTTTCTTGTTCATGTTGTGATGTAGAGTTAATAAATATTTTGGAAATCACCATTGAATCCAGGGCTAAATTGATGGTTGTTTCCTTACCATAACCCTAACCATATTATAACCTAATTGGCAGTAGCTCAGTTGGTAGAGACATTTGCCTGACCCAAAGGTTGGCAGTTTGAGTCCCCCAACTGGAATTGCTCTCTGCGGCTGTGTCCTTGGGCAAGACACTTCACCCATCTTGCCTATGTATGAATTTGTCAGTGTTTGGTGGTGGTTGGAAGGGCCATAGGCGCAGATTGGCAGCCACCGAGTGTAACTAAGGAGTGTACAAAAAAAAGACTAATGTAAAGCACTTTGAGAAACTTGAGAAGCTTGCACAATATAAATATAATTAATCAGGGTCTCAAATATAAAAGCACATCATTTCTCAAGTTTCCACTGGCTTTTTTGTAAGATAATTTAAAACGGTACAGCCGCAAGATAGGGCCAAACATACTAACTCCAGCCACAAGTGGTCAGGATTTAGAGATATTTACCCCTAAACTAGAAAAGCAGTTCTATGCACTATATCTTTACCATTGCAAGATAGTGCCAAGGTCTCTGCTCCCGAATAGCTGTAAGTTGCCCTGTATATGTGCCACAGCTCTATCACTGAGCTTTACAGCAGTGCTTTTACAGTCATTATTAAGTACATAAAATCACTATGTTTTTCGAATATCACAAAAAATATCTATCAGCAAGTATCGATCGAATATGGCACTAATCACTGTGTAGTGCACACATTAGTTCTAGTTCCATTTTATTTAATAAATATTATTTTTGCTCAAATGTATGTCAGATAATAAAAATGTTCTTGTTCACAGTCTGTAGTTGTATCTTATTAATAGATGGATCTGCAGAAGGCCATAAAATAATGCTATCATTTCATACAGGGCTGCTGGTAAATACAGCTGTCATGTTTTTTGATGCAGAAACCCAGACATCAGATTGGTTATCGATATTGGACGATATGTTGAGCCTATGTATTGTTTTAAAACCCTAGACCTTCTTTAGTTCCTTGTGGCAGCCTTACATTGTAACAGTCACATCCCAGCACTAGCTTAAGGCATACAACTGTACAATAGATCGTTAAAATGTTCCTAATATGATTTGTCTTCCCACAGTCCACACATTGATTATACAGTTACTGGGTCTGGCCTGTTGAGTAAACGGACACAAAAAATTGCCAAAGAGATAAGAATATACAGCATAATAATACTAGACCTCCGCATGACCTACATTGTAAACTGAATCTCACTCGGAGGCAGTGAAATTTGGCATTAAGTATGGTCGGTCTTTTATTTTCAGGGATCACTTCTTCGCTGACCCATGGCACCGTTTTGCTTTCTCTCAGTGATGCCGTTCAGTGCTCTCTGCACACACCTCTGGGGATGCTGCATTATAGATGAGCCACTTGACTCTGCAGTTGTCAAACTCTAGATCAAGCTCACTGCAGCGACGCTTTCATATTCGCTTTGACAACTGGGCCACACAAGTTACACCAGGGCTCCATGTGTGCCATCACTATTAGTAATGTGATCATGTGTGGACACCTTGCATTCAAATGTATGGAACAGGAATATAGCCTGGCCAGTGATATTTTTCTTAAAGTATGCAAAGAATAATTTTGATCCCTGTTGATTGGAATTGGAAGTGGATTAAATGCAGTTATACTGTATATAGGAAACTAGATGCAATCCGAAAGTGCAGACCTTCACCCTATCTCCCAACGGTAAACATATATTACCCAGATCTGGACTGTGAGCTTCTAATTCAGTGGTAAATGCTTGCTCCCATGAGCCAAAAAGCCTATTTATCTCAAATGTGTTTCTTTACTCGCCCCTTGTGGCTGGAGTTAGTATCTTTGGCCCTATCTTGCAATGGTACAGAGCTACAGGTTTAAAAAAAATATGGACACACAAAATGTTCCAGAGCCACAAGAAAAACATTTGAGTTATCTTGCTTACTGGAGTATCAAACCCACCAACAAACCAATGCTCTGTATAATCATTACATCATTGGCAGAGGTAATTAGCCAGAAATGCAAAGGCAATACCAACTCATGGAAAATAAACAGAACGCTATAGTCAGTGTGTTGTTAGGAGTACCTCATTGCAGCTCATGGCGTCTTACCCAAAACATGCTTACAGCAATTCATTGCCCAAAAATATCAGCTGTACCTAGTAGTTACAGCCAATAGTAGCAACCAAAATGTAATTGCAGCCTAGATAAAGAATGAAGGAATCTCCAGTGCCTCCCTTCAGATGGGATCTCTGCTGCTGCCTGGGTGTGGTGTATTTGAATAAGATAACCACCACAGTCAGATTCTGCTCTTTTTTCCCACTGACCTTGCCATCTCTTATCAGATATTTGTTCAGAGTAAATAGCTTCAGATATCTTTTTTTTTCTCTTCTGTCCACTTTTTTACTCTTACTTGTGCTGTTACGACATGGCCTTTTGACATGCACTTTCTCTCTCTGTCTCTCTTCTCTTGTGTTTTTTATCTTCGCCCACACTTAGTGGCTAAAAGCTAAGGTAAGTCCATTTGTCACATGACCCCTTTTGCTAGAATGTATTATTGATAGATCTCCTTTTCTACAGAAACCCCCCTATACGTGTGTTGTCCTTCCCCCTCCATTAACTGTAGTCCTTTTAGTTCAAAATACCTGACTCCCTTCCAATGTAGTCAGTGTATTAGTAATATACTCTACATGTTGACTAGTTGTCTTGTCTGTATATGTTTGTCATTTACTCTGGTTGTATTCAATATAAGCTGCATACATTTTGTGCAAGTAGTTAAGCAGACTTCGTTACATTTTCATTGTATTACAATAGAATTAGCCACCAAAAAATTCTAATTGTTCACAAACAAGATTTTTTGCAAATTAATGTTTTTACTATCAGTCTGAGTAGAGAACTTTAGCGACTGAACGAATATTTAGCTATTATTATCACTACATAAAAGCTTATGTCTAAAGCTAAAGTGACTTTTAGCATGTAGCTTTCAGCTTGTTCATCACTAATTGCTTCTTTAAATAAGAAATATTAAGCCAGTTGCTAGGTTTCTTAAGGTTTATATCTAGGCACTGACATTAACAGATGTAGTTAATTGGTTGCCATTTTTCAAAACTACTTTTGTTCTGTGGTGTTTAGCTTATGTAGCACTATAAATAATATAGATAAGCTTCAAATTAGTAGCTAATGTTCTCTACCCAGGCAATACACATATTGAGTTGGCTTGTTGCCATTTGCCAAAACCTTCTAGTTAATGTGCTATTTGAGGTTTTTGGCGACTAATGCTAATTCCTCCATTGAAAATGCAATGCAGTCTACCAAACTTACATAAATGTATGTGCAGCCTATGTTGTTTACAGGCAATAAAAGGCTCTACAGGCTTCCCAGATGATTACAAAGATTACCGAACACGTGTGATGAAATACTACAAATCCAGATGTTGTGTAATGTTTTGTCAGACCAAAGCCGTGTGAGAACCACAACCTGCAATCAAGTTAAATATATACTAACACAGCATTACCTAGTACTCCAAATATAATACCTTAGAAAGATCTATATATCCACACGTGCTGTTGACAAATCTGGGCAGCCTGTAACATTTCATTTAGGTCACTGTAATAATCATCTGTAGTGTGTAAAATTAGCATCTTTCTCTTCTAACCACAGCAACATGGGAACAACCAGTCAATCCGAGGAGGAACGCTATCGAGGACCAATCCGCCGACGCAGAAGCCGCCCAGTCCTCCCATGTCTGGGCGCGGCACGCTCGGGTAAGGCTTCCATTTCTGTCGCCGAGAAAGCAACACTAATCTTCTGATTATCAAACAGTAGATCAGGGAAAACGGTGTTCTTGTGTGGGCGACCAAAGTACAGGCAGAGTAGCATGTCTGATTGAGTCATGAGTGAAACAAGTTAGTCAAATAGCCCTGAGGCAATTCATTTAATGTGTCTATGCTTCTGCACATTACAATAGTGTTGTAAATGAAGCCAGAGCAAGCAGAAGGACTTAGACATAGGCTTGCACATGTCCTGTCTGTCATCCCTTGATACTCAGCAGCAGTCCACTAATCAGATATTAATTCCTTAGCTCTGTATCCAGCTGGGTAAACTGATATGATTTACTAAATCTCCAGTACATTATGGTTGTAGCACACAATCACAACATATTGGTTCAATTTATTGCTTTTTATTAGGGGTCTGATCTGCAAACACAATTTAAAAGAATGTTGGGAGACTATGTAAAGTTAGTGGTTTGCAATAATAGGCAAATCTTAAAAAACATGTTAGTTTAGTTAGTTGGAATGGAACCAAAACATATCAGGTTCTGAAAAAGCTACATTTTATTATACAAACATAGTAGCTTCTGTTTGATTTGAGGCAACAGGACAAAGGCAACAAAAGACTGGACAAAGAAGTAATACCAATAGCTAGAGGAGCATGGACAGAAGTTTACTAATGGGCAAAAAATGTGTGTAAAAATTGTTGAAAAATTATCCTATAATAAAATGCACAGAGGGTAGGGCTGTGCAATTAATCAGATTTTAATCATGATTACGATTTTGGCTCTTAACGATTACAAAATCTGTATAATTGAGAAAAAATGATTAATGTCCATATGTATCCATACTTTACAGAACTGTCAAAGCGAGATGCACTCTTGTCTTTGCCCAGAATGTTTTCCAAAGTCTTGTGCTAGGCTCTATGAATCAGTTAACACAAATAAACACAAATAAAAATAAAAATACTTTTCCTCTGCAGGTTATTATTTTGGCAGCACATGAATAATTGTTTTAAATAATCATGATTTGAATTATTACCTAAATAACTGTGATTATGATTTTTTTCATAATCAACCAGCCCTAACAGAGGGTTTGTCAAACTTTTCCGAACTGGACATAAATTCAAGTAGTTTTGTCTACATTCAGTTGTAATAACTTAAATGTTTTGTGTTTAATTCAGACGTAACACACCATACAAGACCTTAGAACCAGTAAAACCTCCCACGGTGCCCAATGACTACATGACCAGCCCTGCCAGATTGGGCAGCCAGCACGGCCAGCAGAACAGCCCCGGACGCACGGCATCACTCAACCAGAGGCAACGCACACACAGGTACAGCATATGGAGGACTTACATTTGGCTAATGGGAACATGGTACAGTTTATTTTACTGAGTACTAAGTAGTGCAGCCTGAAAACATTATCTTTGATGCATCATAAACATGAACACACTCTGGAGGGATCCATATAGATAATAGAGGTTTTGTTTTGGGTTTTAAAAGCTGATTTTCTACAGCACAAATTAGTCTAAAATGCACAACTAAATTATTACAAAATATTAATAACCATTATGTCCTCTGAGCTGGGTATACCCATTGGTTATGGGTTACCATATGGCATAATACTATTTTGTTATTTCTAGAAAAAAACTCAGTAACATAAATGCAATTTACAGTTATATGCAAAAACAAAACAAGACCTTAAGAAATCTCCTTGGGGTTACAATTAAGGATCTGAACTCTAATTTACTGGTCCAATTGGTCCAGTTTTATGAGTTTTAAGACTATCATAAGCCTACAGTAATGGTTGATGTTATCCAGTTTTGACCAGCTTTTGATGGAGGCAGATGCTTTATTCTCTTTTTGGCTATGCATGACCGGTGTTATGAAATAGTCTGCTACATCTTGAAATTCAACCCTCTCCGTAATGCGAGAAAGCACCTCTTCAAACCCATTAGTCCTCCTCGCCATGTCATATCCTTAATCTCCTCCTTAGTTTCACACTTCTCCCTTCACTAAACCTTGCATTTGTGTTACATGACTTGCAAGTTTTCCCCCGAATCACTCTCATATTATCTGTAAAAGCCTGTGAGATAAAGCGCTACGTGAAGAAAACCAAGTGAAGTCAAGTGCAAGTGTGGAAAGCCTCTCAAGGAATTTTCACATACAGCGCTTTCATCAAATCTGACTTATGATATTGGCCGCCTCATTAGCTAAAAAGCCTGCTATGCTGACTTGTGAGGCTCATAAATATCATTGAAATGATTACCTTCGCCAAGAAAGTCATGTTTTCACCTGTGTTGTTTTGTTTGTTGGTTGAGTAAGTATTTTAGCAAGATAACTAGAAACCGTTTGGTGTAGATCTGGAACACTGTCTGTACAATGGCGAGATGGGACCAAAGATGCTAACTCCAGTCACATTGGGTCAGTGTAGGAAGAAAGAGTACTTCTAGTGATTTCTTTATCATTGGGAGATATTAGGAGGCACAAAGCCCCTGAACTAGCAGATTCCCAGTTTAAGTCCAAGTCTGGTCGGTATGCCTTTATCATTGCGAGTAGTAAATCATTATATCTTTGCATACATACTGTAACTAAGCTTACTGGACTTCTACCCTCCAATCTTTGTTTTTTTAGTGACACTGGCAGCATCACAGTGGCCTCATATCTGCCTTATAATGTCCCCTGTAAGTGACCAAAGTGCCCCGTCTGCTGCTGCTAATATTGCTGTGGCATGGCTATTTGATTATCCTGGCTCACAGTCGGCCGTGCTTATTCAGCTCATCAGTCTCTGCCATCTCCAGCTCAGGTTTAAATTCAATACAAGCGTCTGCCTGCGCCTCCTAATGTCTAATCTCTTTTAACAAGGAGAGATTGTTGGCTATGCCCGACTTGACATGTGCAATGGTCAGCTTCATCTAAGTCTTATTTCAAATTTAAATTGACAATGGGCAGGTAAGCTGAAAAAATTCTCCAAGGTGAAGGACCATAAAATCAGTTTGTCAAAGTATACATCTTCTTTCCTACATGGCTGTGAATTTAATAATGTTAGACTTACACCGATATCAGCTTATGGGAAGAGTTCTTACCAATAAACCAGATATAATTTATAGTTATTCCAATAAAAGAGCATTTAATATAGTAAGTAATTAAAATTGTATATTCATTATTGAAATAGATCCTAGTTTAGCTGACTTTAATAATCCATTTACAGACATTATTGGTGTAATGTATGCATGTTTATGGTATTACGTGTAAACTGTGATACATTTTTGTAATGTTAACTTTGGTAATTTTGATAAAATGAGCTATACATACTGTATATAGGCACAAAAATAATAGTTTGGTTGTTTGATTCCAAAATTTGATGCATATTATGAATGCCAGATTGAGAGTTCATCATTCTCTTTACATTATTTTTACACTATAATATAATACAGTGCTGTAATGGTTCATAATGTAGTGTGGGTTAGCATTCCCAGAAGGTTGTGGGTTCAATTCCTGAGCTAGCAACCACCATGTCAAGTCTGCTTGACCTTCCTGTTCTACCATGGGTTCTGTCCAGCCACTTAGACTTCCTCCTGCCATCCAAAAGTGAACTGGTGGATCTAAGTTGCCCATAGTCAGTGAATGTAAGCGTGAATAGCTGTGTATGTCTCTAAAATTTAAGCGATTTTCAGGGATGTAATCTGCCTCATGCCCAAAGCAGCTGGAGTATGCTCAAGGCCTTTTGCAACCAATGAATTAAGTACAAGACATAAAAGAAGATTTAGAAATGATGTTAAAGATTAATGATGTTAAAGATGAAGATGATTAGTGTTTGTGATTTTTTTATCTTTAAGTACGTACAATACAGTACACGCCAGCTATCTTTGTGATTCTTAGGCATATTCTACCTTATTTTGGACTATATAACATTAATAAGAAATAATTGTACAATCAGTAATGTCTGTCTTGTAAAAAATATGTAATACTAGCAAAAATCTTATGCTAAGCTTCTCATTAGTTCTACATTGTAAAGCACCAGTGGCAATTGGCTTCCAGAGTCTTGTATTGTACAGTTTGCTCTCAGCTACTTCATTGTCAAGTCATATCCTGTCATAACCATTCATTTTTATTTATTTTAACTGAGGTCTAGTTTTTTGAATGGGTTTTGGTTTGTTACACAAAGTCCCAAAGGCAGAGCGCTTTTGAGCAAGTGATTTGCCGGAGAAAGCTGAGAAAGAGATAAACTGGGTTAGTGAAGGAACGAGTAGGTTAGCGGGGGATTAGGAAGGATCAACCCAGAAGATGAGAATAAGGGGGGTAGAAATACTATGTTCACTTCAAAACGCTCTATGATATGATGATATTGTATAGGCCTTATCTGTGCTGATACTTTACCACCAACATCCTTCAGAGCAACAACCCCTGCTGTTCAAACTGCCTTAGGGCCCAACTGACACAGATCAGAGAGAGAGGCATGATGGGAATTTTTTTATTTTTATTTTTTTTAATGTGGGGGAAGGGGAGGAAAAGCTAAAAGGGAATACATGAGATGGCAAGGGGTGAAGGGTGCATGGGATCAAAGTTGGAAACAGAGAAAAAAGGTGATGTGGGATAGGGGTTGGATCAAGGCGAGTGAGGGGGATTTAGCCCTCCCGGGACATCGATCTGCAAGGGCCTGGGGTCACGTAGAACTGTAGAGAGGGCCCTGCTGACATACATGTAACATTCACATGGCCTACATTAAAAAGGCTGCTACGGACACTATTGACCCGATATGATTCTCAATAATGTGATGTGACTGTTTTGAATGGTGTCAGGAGGGCAGAGTAATGCTGCTGAGGGCACTGCAGAGCACACGAAATGTTTATAATGTGGACATGTGAAGATTTTGAAGCAGCCAGCCATAAAATAATACAATGATAGAAACATAGTAAATGTATGTTTTATAAACAGTTAGGAATGAAACAACTCAATGCTGGTTTCTTCAATAACAACATGACAATATTTGATTACACTCTTCTGTAATACAAGTTGAATTAGATTATTTAAAACAATACATTTTACTATACTATCTTTATTTGCACTAATTAGTATGTTACTCTTAACTCTTAAATGTGTTTTAAAACTCTGATTGATCAGTTGATTTTATATACTTATCGTCAAATGTTCATCACATGGAATGCCTTAACATGGCCATAGATGCAGTTATTTGTCATATGGATACTACAGTGGTTGCTAAGTGAAATCTTAATACATTTTCTATTGTGTACCCCTGCAATTAATTATACTATAGTACATGTATATTGCTGTGGAACAGTTGATACCAAGTTTGCCCATTCAGCTAAATTTTTTGCTCTTTTTGCACACTTCTTCACATAAGCAATATATTCTTTTTATTGTCTAAATATTATTTAATCAAAAAATTCTTTGCTTTGTTTCATATTTATGTTTTGGCATTTGACAGTGAAAGCTTTGAAACTCTATAATAATGCTTGTGTGAGAAAAGTTATTCATATTAGACTTGTATCATTAGTTCAAATCAGAGAACTATTGAAAACAGGAAGTAAATAAAACTAAACTAATATAAACTACTGGCATTGCTGAAGGTGTGTTCTCAACATTATCATTTGACCAGAAAATAAAAGTTAATACTTAACAAAATTATAGCTAGGTTTGCACACACACACACACACACTATAGAAGATATATGTGCAATCCCATAATAGTAGCTGCATGGAAGAGTATAGTATAAAATCATATTAATATTAAAATATTAATAATCATGCAATATACAGATGCCGGTGATCTTCATGTTGACAGTGGCACACATTCCCATTTAATAAAGCAATGATTCTATGCTTCAGTGTTTCTTAGCAACCAGTCAACAGTCAGATCAATTTTTAATAAAAGTTTGTGTGCACCAGATGCAGTATGTTTGTGTTGCTGATGTATGTAGGCCAGCGTAGTACAGCATCAGTATCTTTACCCATCTTACTGTTCCCTGTATAAACCCACGTCCTCTCTGCATCTCCTCAGTGGCAGCAGTGGGGGCAGCGGCAGCAGAGAGAACAGCGGCAGCAGTGGGATCGGCATTCCCATCGCCGTGCCGACACCCTCCATCCCTAACTCTGGACCAGGTGAGATACCCCCAACCTCATAACCTTTTTTTTTTCTTCTGTTGACCTGAGGTGAAGGTAGCATTATACAAAGTCAGCCTCAGGCATAAATGCACTAAATAAATCATGCCCACACAGTGAACCATCTGGAAATATGGGTGGGACTCACACAGTGCCTCACTATCCAATATTGTTATCAAGATAAAATGATTCTGCAACATCTATAATATATTAAAACTTTCTTCAGTGGAAGAAGTAATTTTTTTCCCTTTATTTGCTTCCCTTGCCATCTGCCATTTTGGGTCTATGAGTTCCCCTTCTCTTAAAAGTTTGTGGACTTGCATGCTTATATGGCATGTTAAACTGTAGTTTTAAAGAGGTGATAGTAGTCGAGCCAAAGTGGAGCAATGTAACTGATACTTAATTAGGTTAAAATTAATATTAATATCCAGAAATTTTAATTAAAAATACTGTATGAAATATTGGCATATTTATATTGTAAATTTAGTATAGCTAGAAACTTGGGTCAACAAGGATATAAAGGATTTTTTTTTATCTGAATTTGTCTATTAGACATATACACACCAATTGCTAAATAGCATTATAATTAACAATTTGCCGTTTTATTTATAACTTGCCCATTCCATAACGCAACATGTAAATGTTTTAGTTCCGGTTAAGCCATAGCTGACAAGATGCATGTGTAAAATGCTATTTGCAGTGAAGGCAAGTGCGTTACACAAAGCCTATGTTTACCAGACAGAGGGATTAAGCAGGCCCATTGTGTTCTAAGCACAGCTGATTCTCTATCCTACTGTGTAAATAGGCCAAGCTGTGTTAGGCCTGCAGCTCTATACTATAGCACAGCAGACCCAAATACTGGAACTCCAAGCTCCACGTCACTTTATAGACTATATGTTTAAATTTTGGATGAGAATTTTTTGGGTTACAGAGCAGCAGTTTTACCTCAGCACCATAATCAATCCAGGGCCGTTCTACCCGTTGCCATGGCAACTGTCAATTCAGTGTGTTGTGCACTCATTTGGTCCTCAGAAACTCAGGAAAAACTTTTTCCAGTTTCAAATAACAGTAGTTACCATGTTATATATTCATGTATTAAACTGATGTCTGGTGTAATTGTTCAGAAATATGGAATATGGGTTTATTTTGATGTCTGTCATGTGGAGGGCCACAAAGTTATTGCAGTATGGATTTAATGATTGGTGATATTTTTTTGGAACAAAAACAACAAATGATGAAATGTCAAAAACAGTATGATGTGTTTTATTTCAGATGTTTTTAATCTAACGACAATACTTTTTACAGTCCCACCTATGTCGGCTCCTCCAGGGGCTCCTCCTCCACCTCCCCCTCCTCCTCCTCCTCTCGCCCCCCCTGCCCCTCCCCTGTCCGGACCAGCCCCACCAATGGCACCAGCCACCACCTCCGCCTCCTTCTCTAACACCCATAGGTGAGAGTCTGCGCCCTCTGAGCACACGCCTGCTGGTCTATGGGTGCACTAACTGCTGGCGGATGCAAACAGAGATGGGTGTATCAGGGTGCTGGGTGCACAGAGTTTCTAATGGCACAATCCACACTGCAAGCATAGGCCCATGTAAGAAATCAGTACTCCAGCATGAATTGGTGACTCTAAATTGCCCAGAGTGAATAAATGTAAGCTTGAATGTCAGTTTGTGTACATCTGTGATTAATGGGCCATTGTCCTGGGTGCACATCACCTTAGACCCAAACTAGCTAGGATAGGCTCTGGCTACATACCAGCAAAGTAGAGGTTTTTAAATAAAATAGTCAATTGGAATATATTTGCCATGCTTGCACTGTGGACATACCTATGGGGTCTTGAATAATCAAATGACTTTCATTAATAATTGTGTTCCACAGATTTCCTCAATTCTCAGTGGTGATGGTGGTAATCTTTATTCTCTATCTATTACTATACAGTCATTGTGCCATATAGAAGTCCCTTAAAATCAAATTTGTCTATAAAATGGTTCATTTAAAGGTCCTATATTATGCTTTTTGTTGTTTTGTTTTTTTATAGTTTTGGACACCCTTGCATTAGTCTTTAACATTTTTATAGTTTAAAATAATGTATATGTATGAAAAACCTGCTGTTACTTTGAATTTGCAGAGAACACTTGAATTAGATGTCTGTCGCCCCCTGCTGGCAACTGTGGGGATTGGACATAAAATGGCTAATTAGCATGGCTATTAGCAGCAGGATGTGAACAGATGGATAAATGAGCTGACTGCTTCATAGTGATGGCAATTTTAAGAGCTGAAATTATAAAGATGAGTCTCTGGACATGTTTAATAGCTCAAACAGTCGATTTAGCTTAATATGGGACCTTAAAAGTTCAGTTCAAGTTGCTTTATTGCTCTGTTTTTATTGCTTGCCTGATGCAGCTTTTTTATTGTTTTATTGATTGTGGTAATGGGTAAATTTTGATATAAGTTTTGTACATTACTACTGAACAACCTCCATTTGTTTAAATATCAAAAATACTGTGTGTGTGTTCTGTGGCCCGCTTTTATCGGATTTGCAGTGATCACTTGAAACATTTTAACAACACATTATTGCCTACATTTAGATCCAGTACTTTTTTTCCACTGTTGGTGTATGATGTTTGTTTTCGCAATGTTGTTTAATGTGCACTTCCCGTGGTCCCGCCCGTCCACATCTCAACATTGGGCCTCTCCGGAGAGATCTGGAAACCAGGAAATACTTGCACCAAAGATATCTCTGTCATTGTCAGTTGAACTTGAAAAACAGAAGTTTGAAAAGGCTGTTGTTGGATGTATGCAAAGATAAGGACGTTCCCTGGGTCATGAACTTGGTGCTGTACTATGAGAAACGTTTCACTCTGTCTTCTTTATCTTGAATATTTTTCACAGTTTTTCTTCTCTATACACAGGTTTAATCAGACGACCTCTTGGGGTGTAATGAAAATTATTAATTAACCATCATTATTATCTTTATGATTTTAATGATTATCCTACTTCCTCTAAATCAGCAGCGTCAACTCACTTCTAAAAGGCACAAAATGTTCATAAGTGTTTTGTTTTGTTTTTTTTAATGAAAAAGAATCACGCTTTTTCACTTCTGTACAAAATGTATCCCTGTCAAATTAAAGTTTGATTTCCAGGGAGCAGAATAAGTACAGTAGATTAAATTAAAGTACCTCAGAATGCACTTGGATAGACATAAAATCAAACAACATTGAGTGCAATTTCCAAAACATACATCCAATCACTGGGTTAAGCGTTCAGCCAGCCAAACCTGAAGTGCATACTGTTGTGTCCCTGGGCAAGACACTTAATCCACATTGTCAGCTCCAGTCACAGTATGCGGCTGGTTGAGACAGTAAAAAAAAACAACCTGCCAAATCACTGTACAACTGGTTCACTGTGGCGACCCCAAATAGGCAGAAGCCAAAAGACCTATTTGGGTGGAAATATATTTCAGTGTGAGGGGTTCAATACCCATTTTGCTACCAAAGTGAGCTAGCTAGCTAAAGTGTAACCATGCCATCAGTACCCATTCACTGCAATTGTCATCTTTGTGAAATGGGTCAGGGATTCCTTCTCTTCATAGCCATTACCACTCCTGTTAAATCATAACTTCCTGAATTTCATTTTGGATCAGTGAGTGCATTTACATGCATTTGAGTATCCCGTTTACAGTTTTGTCTTTGTGCACGTAAACACAGTATCCTGAATTCAGTATCTGGGATAAACCTGGAAAACTCCAACAGTAACCGGGATACTGTGGCATGTAAACGCAGTGTCCTGGTTTCTGACCTCACCTGACGTACTGCGCATGTGCAAACTCCAGAGATGCAGCAAAACAAACATGGCCCAAGCCGTAACTTTGCTACAGCGTCATTTAACTTATAGCTGTGCTTTCAAAACTCATAATCTATCTAATCTAATTTAGTCATTTTCAACAAAGCAGCACAATCGACCTAACAATACAGCTAACTTTCTGCTCAGGGCTAGACTTGGTTACAGTGTCCACGTCTCCACTTCTCATGGACTAAACTATCACTACACTTCAGCTGCTGTGGGCCTCCACTGAAGTCTTCACCATATTTTTCCACATATATTCTCTTGTACTGCTGCTGTAACAGTGCACTACAGTCTTATGTGTTACTAGCATTGTTGCCACAGTGCTTAGCTCACTTATGTGTCATAAGCACCCACAGTGACTCGACTCCTAAAAATCCGGGATACTATAATTTGTGTGGTATACAGGGAAATGAGTATCCAGGAGTGCATGTAAACGTCACATCCAGAATACTGTCATAACCTGGATAAGGCTTATAATGAGACACTCAAGTGCATGTAAACGCACTCAGTAAATGATCTGTGTAATCTCATCTAAGACTCATTTGTCTAAAATAATGCAAGCTTTATGCCTGCACTCATTTCTCTGATTAGTTTTATGCCTTTCCAACTGCATCCAGAGGCAGTTTATATTGTACTGCCCCCTAAAAATCCAACTCAAATCCACAAAAACATAGACTATTTCTTTGTATTGAAATTGTCTTGCTTTCGAGGGCCTTGTGCTTGACACTGCTTCAAATAATTATCAGTGGTCTCTCTCATAAGCATTGGGATTCTTATCATTTTGTATAACTTACTGTGATTGCGATATTGTGGGTGCTTTGCCTGCTTGCTAACGTCTGCTTCCTCATTTTTCCCTTCTTCACCTCTTGTCTGTCTATCTATCTCTGTCCTTGTCTGTCGGGTGTCCGTAGCTGTGGCACCTGGGCCTGGGCTGGGTCCCGCTCCAGTGTCCCAGTTTGGAACCATGTCGCGGCAGATCTCGCGGCACAACCCCTCCAACTCCTCAGTCTCCATGGTCTCAGCCACGGGCACCTACCGCCGAGCGCCATCCGTCACCTCCCAGTTCTCCCTACAGCAGCAGCAACAGCAGATCCAACAACAGCAGCAGCAACAGCAGCAGCCTCATATTAACGGAGGCACTCCTGGTTACGGCCAGAACTCAAGTAAGGCCATTCTGACTCTAGTTTAAAGCAAGAGCCACTGACAGAGGTGGAAGAAGTACTCAAAATGTAAATCTCACTTCAGTACAAATGACAAATTCTACTACTACTGGTATTGCTACTACATAAGGCCATTGTGACTCTAGTTTAAAGTGACAGAGGTGGAAGAAGTACTCAAAATCTGTACTCAAGTCATAGTGCTGCTACTTTAAAGTAATATCTAAGTAAATACTGCTACTATTGTTACCACTACTACTTCTTCCCCGTGGCTACTATTACTACTACACCGACAACTACAACTGCTACAACCACTACTACTTCTGCTACACTGCTGCTACTACAAACCTGTAACATTACAACCACTAGTACTGCCACAACTATTACTACTACTACTACTACCACTTTTCCCACCACTACTAACATTACGATTACAGTCACCACTAATACCACTACTACTAGTACTCAAGTTACAACTACTACTACCACTACTACTTCTTCCCCACAGCTACCATTACTACTACTACTACTAATATGGCTACAACCACTAGTGCTACTACTAACTTGTATCATTACAAGCACTAGTGCTTTTCCCACCACTACTAACATTACTATTGCAACCACCACTAATACCACTACTAGCAGTACTCAAGTTACTACTACTTCTACCACTACTACTACTATCACTACAGGTACTACCGCTACAATCACTACTACTTCTGCTGCTAACACTGCTACCACTAACCTGTATCATTACCACTAGTACTGCCATGACCGCTACTACTACTTTTCACAATACAACTATCATTACTTCTACTACCACAAATACTACTACTGCTACAGGGTCACCCCAAGGTCTTTAAAAGCATTCAAAAGGTATTAAATTTGATCTTGTCCAAATTAAGGCCTTAAAAGTATTAAACATTATGAGCATATATTCAGTTTTGTTCATCTAGGTCTAGGTGATGTTAATAATACAAAAATGTAGAGTCACCACAATAACAAAATATATTAATTGAAGAAATGTTATCATTGAAATGCATGATTCATTCAATCATGATTTCTTAATGCAGCTCTGGAGTTCTTTCATCTGTATTAGACTTTTACAATAAAACCTTTGAGTTTCAGAGAGTAGTAATTCCTTAATGTAAAATACATACAATTTGTTATTCTGTTGTTGACGCTTCTAGCATTAAATTTCACTCTATAAGTGGCATTAAAAAATCTTAATATGGTCTTAAAATTCACAAGACAAAACCTGGAGCTACCCTTCACTACTACAGAACTACTATAAACCTGGGCTCAAACCTAGGCCCTTCTTGTGTTAAACTATCTAGTTACTCTCCACCTCTGCCCAGACACTTACTCACAGTTCTGCTTTGTTAAAGGCAGTCTTGCTTGCCTGTCACTAGTATCGACTTGTCTCTCACAAGGCCGGTTCACATATTGATTACAGACCAGGTTAAGATTTTTTTTAGCATGAGGCATCTAACAATAGCCTGCCCTTTTGTTGAAACAGATACAGTGCAGATAATCAGTGTCAGCTTTGAGCAGTGGAGTTTTTGGCCTTTTAAATATACACGCATGTCAATAAGATTAAACCTCACTCGTTTCTATCAAATGTCAGTCACTCGAGTATAGCAGCGAAAGGAACTACTATAGTCCATTTATGAAGTTGCATTGTCATGCATTGCTGACATTTTTACAGCAGCAAAAGGTCATGACAACATGTCTGGCCATGTTGTTGGTTTCCAAACTTAAACTTCTCATTTTTTTATTTATCAGAATTTAACATTTTAAAATTTCACAAAAAGCGGTCTAATCAACAGAGGTTGATAGTAATCTGTTACATTTACTCAAGTAACCTTTTCAGAACAAAATCAACATTTACTAAAACACACCATAGTGCTACTTTTTGTTTATTTCAGAAAAAATGCCTTTTGCGCAAGTAGCGTTTCAAAATACTGAAGTCATGTGTAAGAATGACGTATCAGTGGTGTATAGAAAGTTGTAGTAATAGTAGTAGCGGTACATTTTGCAATTCAATATTTGACTCAAAAGCTTTTTCACTAAATTATT
The DNA here is from genome assembly GCA_020698575.1 of Bostrychus sinensis. NCBI lineage: Eukaryota > Metazoa > Chordata > Actinopteri > Gobiiformes > Eleotridae > Bostrychus > Bostrychus sinensis. The sequence goes on along the minus strand of CM036259.1, from coordinate 22,028,077 downwards.
TTTTACTTTTAACAGGGTAGCCCCAAGGTCTTAAAAGTATTAAAAAGGTATTAAATTTAATGCTCCCAAAATCAAACCCTAAAAGTATTAAATCGTATGGGCAGGAATTAAATTTTGTTTGTTCTTAAATTGTCAAACTGGGCGGGCCTTATTTGTCATAATGTCATAATAAGGTGTACGCTGCCACTATGGGCCAACCTGACCAACATGTGTTTTTAGTGCTAGGGGAAACCAGAGTAGGCACGTGGAGAACATGCAAACTCCATAGAAAGGCCCTGTCCGCTCCAGGAATTGAACTTGGTACAGCACTGTGCTGTACTTCTACTGGAGTACAAATTTAGCTTTCACTACCCACCTTTGCAAACCGAATTAAGCTATTGCTCATTTCTACCAAGGACTTGGATACACATTAAAAGTATCTCTAGTAGGCTCAGGAAGGTAAAATTAAAAGTAGCTCTGCTTTTTCTCTCGCCATTGAAAGACTAGAACGCATAACTGGCTAATTGCTCATAGTAAATGTTTGACCTTGAAAAACTGTCTGTTAGTGTATGTCTGTATGTGTTAGCCCTGCAATTACTGTATCCGTGGTATATCCCATCTCACACCCAGTACAGTAGTAAGCAAAGTAAAAAACTGTATTGGGCATTATATTGCATAAACCTAGACAAATTCACAGCAATTTCACCTCAAACAAACTGCATTGTGTTAGCACTATGTGTGATTTCTACATTTACCACAACTCTGTGCTTCTCCCTCTTACCACAGGCCTCACCATCTTTTGTAACAGTTACAACTAAGAACTGCTTGATTGACAGAATTCAGCTGTAATCCTGGTTGATCCTGTGGCCTCAGTGATCCCTGAATGCTATGTGAAATCTCATCACAGTCACAAACCTCTCCGAACTTTTCAACTTGCATCACCGCAGCACTGTCTAATGGCTTTCAGTTGCTTTAATATTGTACAGTATATACTTGGTGACTGACAGGCTTTTTCCTTCTTCTTCTCTTGTCTGTTACCTGTCTGTCCTCTGGCTTCTTCTTCTTCCTTGTGGCTTTCAGTGTCCATTGCCCCCCCTCCACCCCCCATGCCCCAGCTGACTCCACAGATACCTCTGACTGGCTTTGTGGCCAGGATGCAGGAGAGCAGTAAGTGAAGTGGTCACATTATGTGGGCCAGCTCTTTCCTCCCACCCTCTGCATGCTTTTTGTGCTTTGACCAGCTACTTCCCTCTGTCCATTTGGAACAATAACCCACTTCTTGCAACAATGAACCTAAACAATGTGTTTCAGCTAATTTTACATCTGAGACACAGTTTGAAATGAAATATGGTAACAGAATCTTTCACATTTACTAACACTGTTGCGTTACTATTGTTGTTACATTTTATGTGTTAGTGAGCAAGGCGGTTTTGATCAAATACTGTAGACACTGAACCTTGCCAAAGGTTAGTATTGAATCTGCTGTGCTGCCCTCAGCTGGTGACAAAGGTACACTGCAGTATAAATAATTAAGTGTGAAATTGAATAAGTTTATTAATTTAAAGTGGCACAGAGTACATTTACTACAAATACATAGCCCCCATGACAATGTAAATCATTTTGATCATTCCCTCATTTACTATTTTGATTAGTGTTGGCAAAAACATAACCTGTACAGCATAAAATGCTACCTAGACCTGTGCTTCTCAAACTGTGGTACACCGGCTTCTCCTGGTGGTACTCGAGAGTATTTTGCCGTGCAAGTCCTGATATAGTTTTTTTTCTGTTTTTGTGCTGCTTTTTTTAGTTGGGGCTAGTCCTGGTTTAGTCTTAGTTTAGTCTGTCGGTGTTAGTCCTGGTTTAGTCCTATTTTTATACTGGTTAATTCCTTGTTTAATCCTGGTTTAATCCTAGTTTAGTCAACAGTTAGGTTAATTTTAGTCCATTGAAATGATACATGGAAAGCCCAAAATTTTCTGAGGTGATACTTGGTGTGAAAAGCTTGAGAATCACTGGTCTAGACCCAACATAGACACCCAATATATAAATGTATATAAATATATAAATGTAATATAAATATAAATGTAACAGAATATATAGTGACTGTAGGAAACCTGAAGTACATTTTTAAGCCAAAAAATAACTGGAAATAGTGGTTTATTGTAGTTCAATTTCACTAACATTTTATTTATTTTGAAGTGCCAGTGTTGTCAAACCTCTTACCTCCTAAAAGCATGACCACTGCATGTGTGTTTTGGTGTTTCAAGAATAAACAAGCTAACCTATAAAACATCCTGATTTTATTCAAGTAACATACACACAGTAGAGCTTCCTTGTGTTACCATGCATGACTAATCAACCTCAACCTTAAACCCTTACAGTAAATCTCTTCTAACGTCTTTTTTCTATCAGTTGCAGACACCCCCACTCCGCCTCCCCCACCACCTCCTGATGATTTGCCCATGTTCGACGAGTCTCCGCCCCCTCCTCCTCCACCACCGGTTGACTACGAGGAAGAGGACGCTGCCGTGGTGCAGTACAGTGACCCGTACGCAGATGGAGATCCACAGTGGGCGCCCAAGAACTACATTGAGAAAGGTTTGCTGAAAAAAGAAACGCTAATACATAATTTAAACAGGATTACTACATGCCCTGGAAAACATGGAGTATACTGTATATAGTGGTATTCTAGAAAGTGGGATAAAAGGTTAATAGAATTCCTTATAGGGAGGGATGAATTATTTTTTTGTGATAAAATTTTTATTTTCCATTTGTAACAGAAAACAAACAAACAGAATACCATTATATAATTATCTACCACAAAAAAAGAGCTCTCGGTGACACCCCCAGATAATCTCATATATTCTCACATATTGTATAGCTTTAAAGAGGCATGTATGCATTACTTTGCCTAGTATAGCTGTGCCATTTTCAGTTTTTAATAGGAAAGCATAACAGAGCCCAAAGCATCTGGTGGGTTGTAGTCTTTTGCTTACATAGACAAAACTCTTGCTCTCTCTCAGTAAGGAAAAACTCCTAAAAAACCCAGCTGTGGGGAAGCAAAAAGAAGCTTGTATGAATCTTTTAATAGAGATGAGTTTGCTTATCTAAAGTTAGGGACAACCACACATGAAACCTGCCTCTTCCTGTCTCACACCTATAAATAACGTCCGGTCTGATCTTCGCCCACCCCCACCCCTCGCCTCACCTCACCTCACCTTTGCCTGTTGAGTACATCAGGGTTAACCACATTCAATGCCTGAGAGCACTTCCCCAAGAAGCCACAAACCGTCTCACATTCAACCAAGCGCCCATTATTCTCTTATTCTGGATCATATATGTTTCAGATTGTGGTCACTCGTTAAATGTTCTCTACCCACTCACGAACAGCATAGAAGTTGTCAGTCAGGTAACATTTGCTGAAAATATCATCATACAAATTTGTGTACTGCTTTGCCCATCATCCATATTGTACTTCCATTGCCACAATTCCCTCACACCTTATGGAATTTGTTCACTAAAATATGGATGCAGTAATGACTTGGTCCCGGTTCAACTTTAAATGATGTTTTTGGCTCTATGTTGACAGATCATTTGTAGTCTACTCACAATACATCGCATTAATTTATGTCCATTAAATACTCTAGAGAATTCAGCAGCATTTAGCAGTAATAACAGTTCACCTCTTAAAAGCTCTTGGATCCAAACAAAATTTAAAAAAAATTCTTTCTTAAACTATTACGGACCTTTTCTGATAAAATTGCAAGCATATACCGTTTTCAGTGATCTATATATTACCAACACCACCAAAAAGATCAAATTCAAGACCTAACTGAACAGAATGTAATACCTGCTGATAAGATTTAATACTTTTAAGGCCTTGATTTTGACTTTGGGGCTACTCTGATTACATTTTGAGTTATCTTGCCAACAAAATAGCTAACAAAAACTTAGCCTCCTTGGAGGAAATTATAATGTTCAAAGCATTCATCTAAATAAGTCTTCTGTCCTGTTTCCAGTGGTGGCCATATACGACTACTCTAAAGACAAGGATGACGAGTTGACTTTCATGGAGGGCGCAATCATTTACGTGGTCAAGAAGAACGACGACGGCTGGTACGAGGGCGTGTGCAACGGCGTCACCGGCCTCTTCCCCGGCAACTACGTGGAGAGCATCATGCACTACGCTGACTGAAGGGAACTCAATTTCATCCAGTCATATCATTTCCATCAAGACCAACAAATGCCATTTTTAACCTTAACAAAAAAACCTAACTGTATGAGCTCCTTTTGATATGACCGAATGTTCTTTCTCTAATTGAATATCTATTTAGTTTATTTTGGTGATATATGGGCAAATGGGGGACAATTATGTATGGAATATGTAAAAAAAAAATAATAAAAGTTTTTAAAGTATTGGACTGCACAAGTGATGGTAACACTGCTGAAGGATGTAGTCCCGGACAAAGCTTTCCCAATTGTGAACAAAAGTATTGAATGGAACAAATAAAACTTTGTGTCTTGGAAGCACCTTCAGATTACGTGTTTGTACTTGTAAATACCGCAGCCATTTGAGGTTCCTTTGATGTAAATGCAGTGAATGTTGACTATATTAGTTTTTATTAGTTCCAGACTCCAAAAAGGAAATAAACATATGGATTACTAATACTATACAAATTATAAATGTATTTGGAAGACAGACTACCCTTGAATCAGTCTGTGGTGGTAAAGCATGCGAAATTATAAGATATAATGTAATCTGAAGTTTGTTGCCATTATGCTTCTATTATTTTGAATACACTGTTTTTAAGGTGCTGAAGAGACCCTTACTTTTCCTTATTCTTTCTAAATTATTTCATTTAAAAGTCAGATTTTTAAACATTAACACATTCCTTTAAGGTAAGCATTTTATGATTGTCACATCACTGTATATTAAAGGGGATGTAAGTGATTTCATTCATTCTTTTCTACAGCTTATTCCCAGGGAATCATGGGTGACTGGAGCCTATCCTAGCAACTACAGGCCTTAGGCGGGGTACACCCTGGACTGGTAGACAAAGTACTGGCACAGATCCATTGAGGATACAATTAGGGCTAAATAACTATGTATTCAAACAACAATATTAGTATTCTGTCTGTAACATGGGTACAATACATTTTCTGTTGGCTTGTCCAGTTTTACTTTCATGAAAGAGGCGCTCTATATTTGGGGTTTTAAACAATGGCCTGCTAAAACTAGCTAGCACAGTGTTTGCCAAAGTTTTTTGTCAAGGGACCCATATTTTAAAATGCCAAACAGTTCCTTACTCTTTTCCTGAAGCAAGTGAGCAGTAACTATATAGAGGCTTGTTAGGTTAGCTTGTAGGTTTTTGTTATTAAATTGAGCTATTGAAGGGATGTTAGCCTTAATAACCTAACCTCTACAAAACCAGTCTGTGTGGCAAAAGAGTAATTAGGTTATTTGAGTAGTCCAGGCTTTACACAACATACGACAAAGTTAAAACTAGTTAATATCAGTAGGTATTCGAAGTAGCTTTGTTTTGTTGTCTTTGTACTCAAGGTTAGTTAAAATGACTTAACCACTTACTTCTCCTTTAATAATTTCTAAATGTAGAATGACAAATAGCAGGTGGTGTGCAGTGGTCTTTACACTGAAATTGGTGCCTGACACTGCCATGTGACAATTCAGACATAAAGTAGACCAATTTAATTTGAATACCTCCTTTTCAAAGCAGCGATAAAGAATTTCTGAACTGCTATTCATGAAAAAAATGGAATTAACCTTTTACAATCAACACAGTATCACTCAGGTGCTAGCAATTCAAAATGGCTTTCCGACCTCTACGATGAACGTTCATCATCACATGCTATTGCTTTTGCCCATTCTGTACCAATGAAAAGGCTCATGGTAGAATTTAATGTATCTTTCAGCCCTTCATCTGTATATACAATGTGTTGATTGAAAAATTTAATGTACAGTCTTTTATAATAAACAATTCTATGTACAACATGCATTTATGTTTGAAATAATTTGAGACTGCTTAAAAAACCACAATATGGTTTATTGAGCACACAGTCATTGTGGATGTTAAGGCCATTGCTGTTACAGAGCGCTTTGCAATAGACTACAGAAACCCTCTAATTTGTATACAAGTTGAGGAGTTTGGCCTTTGTGGTGTGGACGGATCTGAACATTTAGGACATAGATCCAACAAACACACCAATGACATTTGAAAACCAACAGACTTAAGCAACATTGACCCTGCTTGTAACCATTCACTCATTTAACACTTAAGTTAAGTACTTCAAAGCGTAGAGGCCAGTGTGAATACAGTACTGTTAAGAGTTAATGTTTGGGTGGCAGTGCCATACATTAATTTAAATGTACACATCTGATTCAGTTCAGAGTATGTGGAAAATTTGATCACATCAAATTCAAGTGACATTTCTTCTTTGAGAGCTCAAAACAATCAGTCCAAAGAACCCCCCCTTCCCCAGCGCTGATGTTTCAACCAATCAGATTCCTGCATACACCATTCTGACTTGGCACTGAACACCAGCCTGAGCGGTTCTTCTCCCCTAGTTCTGGATCAGCCCGTGTTGCACTGACCCTGGGGCTGTAGAGGATACCAGGTAGCTGCCTGAAGTGAATCCCTGGCAGAGGAGGTTCACTTGTCTCTGGAGAGCACCATTTCAGTGAGTCGGATCAGGGCATCCCTCTCTGCTGAAGGCTGCAGCAGGCTGATCTGTCTGATGGCCTCCTGACAGTACCGCTGGGCCAGGAACCTGGTCTGCTGGACCCCATCACTCTGAGCAGAACAACAAAGACATCAAGTATAAGACAGTTTTGATTTTCATCTTACAAATAAATATTTTTTAAATATTATGTACTATATCTTCTTGTACCTGGAGGACGTACTGCCAGGCTCGATCTACATCTCCTGTGGAGCTAAAACGCCTCATGATCATTGCATGAAGTTCAGGAAACTGCAAACATGATAACAGAATGTTATCTTTCTCATTCTAATAATATCCAACTAGAAAAATGACCATATAAAATTCATTCAAAGATATACACATTTTAAAAGGTGCTATGAGCAGTATATATTTTTTATATTTGTAAAAAATTACCCACGTGTCCCAAGTTATGAGGTAAACATGTTTAAGTCAAATATTAGTTTTACTGATAACAATGGTACAGCTGATTTATTCACAATAAAAAAAAATTACATAATGCCCAAGTTGTTTACATTTTTTGTTTCGGTTCTAAAACTGCATTGCCAATCGACCAATCAGAAAAGCGGAAAGACTGGCAACCCACAGACCACTGTTTTGATTTAGACTGCAGTATTGTTTTCAAACCAGTATGAGCGCATGCTGCTTACAGTACCTTTTAAATAGCAGCAAAAAGAGTAATAACTATGCAATTAAGTATGTGATGAACATTGTTTTCCTTCAGACTACATTACACTGCAATTAATGCACAAAATGTTAATCTAGGGTTGACAGTTCAGTGCATATTCACATATTAGTAACTGATGAAGAGCATTTTGTACTGTACAGTGTATTGTAAATTATAATGCAATAACTACCCCTAAAACATTTGAATTGTTAATGCCCCACCTGTTGACATGCGAACAGTACTGGTCCAGTGGCCAAGCCTAGTTTGAGGTCTGCAGCTGTGGGCTTCCCCATGTGATTGGCTGCTGATGTGAAATCCAAGACATCGTCCACCAGCTACAAAAGGGAAGAAAATGTTTTTTTTAGTAATTTTAACTATATAGCTTCAGGATGCTTTTGTGTTTTAGTCCATAATTTATATTTATTATTTATATTATTATTTCTGTTGACATTTTTACCACAGAAATTAAAGGTCCCATATTATGCTTTTTTGTAGGCTTTTTGAAATAGTTTTGAACACATTTGCATTAGTATTTCGTATTTCGTTTTATAACTTAAATAATTTGTAATGAAAAAGTCTTATTTTGGGGAGCTGGCTCTATGAAGTTGCAGAGCTTAGATTAGGTGTCTGGCGCCCCCTACTGGCAAAAGTGGGGAATAAACAGGGCATAAAATAGCTTTTAAGCACAGCTATTAGCAACATGACGCAAACAGATAAATAAATGAAATAAGAGCTTCAAAGTGATGGCAATTTAAGCTCTGAAATTATCCGAGTGAGTCCAGGGAACGTGTATGTATAGGCTTCCTGGTTTCACGCGTCTACATAGAGCTGTGAGACCAAGCATTTTCCAGCTCTTGAGACGGAACAAGCTGAGCGAATAGAATTACTCAAACATGCGTGTATGAAACAAAATACAACTACAGGTATGTTTTTGAAGTGAAAATATTATAATAATAATATGGTTAAAATCTCTAAAATGTAATTTTAGCAAAATAACCGATACTACGGTGGCCCAGAGAGCTCAACGAATTACAAAAGCCAAAACACACTTTACAAAAAGAAACTGCTGCACGGCATTACAACATTCACCTGCACCAGAAATACCCAAAGCTGAAAGCTGCTCATTTTCAGCTTTGTACTTACTTTAAAATATGTCGATACGGGCTATACATTCACTGAGCTGGCTCGCGTGATTATGCCATCCTCCAAAACAAACCAGTCGCGCCATGAGTCGTGCTGAAAATGAGCAGATTCCGGCTGCAGAGCTTCCGGTGCTACATGTTCCGGTGCAGAAAAATTGTTGTTGTAATGTCGTGTAGGTAATATTGTTGTAATGTCGTGTGGGTATTTCTGGTGCAGGTAAATGTTGTTGTAATGCCGTGTGGCAGTTTCTTTTTGTAAAGTGTGTTTCGGCTTTTGTAATTCGTTGAGCTCTCTGGGCCACCGTACAATACTGATGCTCAGACCTATAAATCATCCTATAACTAACTAATTACAACTTACCTGAAATGCTATGCCAACATTTCTTCCATACTGGAAAGCAATTTCATGAACTTCTGGATCAGAGCTAACAAGGATTGAAACCTTAAAAAAACAGACAAACAGTCAACAAAATATAATAATTACACAAATGGAGATTATTCTCCATCTTGGTGGTATTCATGCAAAGACCGAACGTACATACTGCTTTACAACTGTTGGCTATAAGACTGGCTGTCTTTTTGAAGGTTTTCTCGAGGTAGTGTTTGAATCGCTCATTCTCATTTTCCTTTGAGCCCAGCTGCATAAATTCACCTAAAATATAAATTGAAATGAAGGTGTCAATAATACGAAGACTTCATTTTGCAAAACATAATTGTGCATTTTATTGTTCATTTAAATCAGTATTATTATTTTTTTTTACCTCTAACAAGATCCTCTATGACCTGAGACAGCACTTTTACCACTGAGATATTACCGATACGAGCCAAAGCCATGGAAGCAGCTGAAAGGATAAAATCTCCAGCCAAAATTGCCTAATGAGCAGGACAAACAGTGATTAAATATTAAATGTTCATTCAAAATTTACAAAGGTTAACAATAGATCTGGAGTCAGTGTAATTTAGCAGACCTTTCTTTCACCCCACACTTCATTGATGGTTCTTTTCCCCCTGCGCTTGTCTGAGCCGTCTATCACGTCATCGTGCACCAAGCTGGCAGTGTGGATCATCTCAGAGATCATGGCTATAGTTCTCTGTCCTGGAAGCAAGTCTCTACAGGTAAAAAGAACACAAAGTAGGAATTAAGATGAATAATTACGCTTTGTAATAAATATGTGTAGTGCAAATATTTTAACTTGGTTGTTAAAAAGGAATTTAAAAGCCCTGTACCAGAAGGTTGCATTTTGTAGCAGGGACACTTCTATTAACTAGTGGCCTACAGTCCTCGTCCACACTATACCAATGGCAGCCAAAAATACAAAGTATAATAGTGTTTTGCTTACACCTCTAAACAGTGTGTAATGTAATGTACTCATGTAATGTCATAATAGTGAAACAGAATTGGTCTGACTCAGGGTAGAAGTTTAGGGTAAACCTGAAACTTGTTTGTTCTTTGATTTGAAGTCGATATCTGAGATTCAGAATCTGGCAGAGACTGATTCATGTTTGATATTGTTTACACAGGAGCTGAAAGGTCCAGTTAAAACATATTTACTGATAAATGTCTAGAGTAATGAACATGCCGCCCCTTTTCTGAACAAATATACAGTGGCATGAAAAAGTATCTTAAGCTTTTGGAATTTCTCACATTTCTGCATAAAATCACCATCAAATGTGATCTGATCTTTGTCAAAATCACAAATGAAAAAACAGTGTCTGCTTTAACTAAAACCACCCAAACAGTTATAGGTTTTCATATTTTTAATGAGGATAACATGCAAACAATGACAGAAGGGGGAGGAATAAATAACTGAACCTTCTGCCTAAGGAGACCTTGAGGGCAACTAATACCAATTTTTACCAAACAATTTAAGTCAGGGGTGTGTCCAATCACTGAGGAGTGGCTTAAAGCTGCCCTGCCCACTATAAAACACGCACCTGGTAAGAATTGTGTCTTGATGAGAAGCATTATCTGATGTGTACCAAAAGAACTCTCTGAAGACCAGCGATCAAGAATTGGTGATTTGTATAAAGCTGGGAAAGGTTACAAAATCATCTCTAAAAGTCTGGATGTTCATCAATCCACAGTTAGAGAAAATTGTCTACAAATGGAGAGAGTTTGGTACCGTTGCTTCTCTCCCAAGGAGTGGCCGTCCACCAAAAATGACAACAAGAGTTCAGCGCAGAATACTCAGAGAGGTAAAAAAGAACCCTAGAGTGTCTGCTAAATACTTACAGAAATCAGTGGCACAGTCCAATATCTCTGTGCATACATCGAACTATATGTAAAACACTGGCCAAGAATGGTGTTCATGGGAGGACTCCACGGAGGAAGCCACTGCTGATCTAAAAAAAACATTGTAGCACGTTTAATGTTCGCAAAAAGGCATTTGGACACTCCACAGAACTTCTAGCAAAATATTTTGTGGACTGATGAAATGAAAGTTGAATTGTTTGGGAGGAACACACAACGTCATGTGTGGAGGAAAAATGGAACAGCTCGCCAACATCAACACCTCATCCCCACCGTGAAGCATCGGTGGAGGGAGCATCATGGTTTGGGGCTGCTTTTGCTGCCTCAGGGCCTGGACAACTTGCAATTATTAATGGAAAAATGAATTCAAAAGTTTATCAGGATGTTTTGCAGGAAAAGCTGAGGCCGTCTGTCAGACAGTTGAAGCTAAAAAGAGAATGGATGCTGCAACAGGACAATGACCCAAAACACAGAAGTAAATCAACTTCAGAATGGTTTCAGAAGAACAAAATACACATGTTCTGGAGTGGCCAAGACAAAGGGGGCAACCAGATATTAAATGTGATAGTTTAGTTACTTATTCCTCCCCCTTTTGGCATTGTTTTTATGTTATCCTCATTAAAAATATGAAAACCTATAAATGTTTGGGTGGTTTTAGTTAAAGCAGACACTGTTTTTTCATTTGTGCTATTTTGACAAAGATCAAATCACATTTGATGGTGATTTTATGCAGAAATGTGAGCAATTCCAAAGGCTTCAGATACTTTTTCATGCCACTGTAATTTCCTACATGGCTACTGAATTTTCACCAGATATTGTTAACATCCCAAGTAATACATACAAAGAAACTAATACAAATGCATTCAGAAATAGTTATGTAATAAAGAAATTACAAACTAAAAAAGTATTGAACACAGGAAGAAAGATCGATGAAAAAAGGCATGGAAAGCCAAGTTACCATGTGAAATTTATCAGTGATCAGAAAGCAATCCCATCTCTTGTCTGATCTATAAAGAGGTGCCTTTTGATGGGTACAAAAGAGCTCTCTCAAGACCTGTGCAGCCCTATTGTTGCTAAACATGCTGATGGCATTGGTTACATAAGGATTTCCAAACATCTGAAAGTTCCAGTGAGCTCTGTTGGAGCCATAATCCAGAAGTAAAAAAAGAACTCCAATATTCCACCATAAACCACCCATGTCAGAAACCTATTTGTAGAGAAAATTGTGTGATGTGCTTAATACTAATTTTACCTGCTATATGTTATGAATGTACATAATGTTTTCTATAATGTTGATATTTATGTTTGAAAATGTTTCCACAATAATACAGTTCTCTACATAACAAGGGATTTTATTTGGGCTTGTGCATTTCATTTCAAGCTACCAAAATCTGAAATGTGTCTGTCCAAAAGGCTACCAAAGGCTCTGTCAAAATTTGCTATTTCTGACCGTAAATGTTGTCTTACCCATCTCTATTGTTGTGAATGTTCATAGCACGAGCCATCAGGACAACTATGATTGGTCGAATTGCCTTGCCTTTGCCATCAAAGTAGTAGTCACAAAGAGACTTCAGTTCTGCCGCAACAAACAGCTCCTGGGAACAAGAAAGTGTTGCCTTAGATCGAGCTTTAATCTGTTTTAACTACAGAATATATAGGAATGTACAAAATTCCTGAGTGAAAGTAAAACTATGTGCCACACTACATACAATGTTGCCCCACGTTAACTGTCGTCATTTGCCAAAAGTTTGTCACTTAGTTTGAAAAGCTGCTCCATTTACAGTTACTGCGGTTGAGGTTATAAAAGGTCAAAGGTGATCAATACTTAAACTTACCTTTTTTATGTCATCATATAAACTGGTTAGGTCTTTCTGGGCTAAAGAGAAGGGGTCTTTAGGCTTTGCATCGCTATGCATCTGTCTACAGCACTGAAGCGTAGGATATAACAACTTCGGTTTATGCCTAGAAATAAAAAAGATGACAATAAAACATGAGCATATTCATAAGAAGGTCAATGTCCAGCAATGTTTTATAACCTCTCTTAGATGGTATTTAAAAAAATCAAAAAGGAAAAATAAAAGGATTATAAGAAGTATACAGAGTGAAACATATTGCCACTTCTTTGTAATTTGCTCCAGTCATAGTTTCAAACATAAACTGTCTTGGTTTGAGACTCAACTCACCGGAAAAGAAATAAGGCAAACTTTTGTAAGGTAAAAGTTTTGGGCGCTGGTCGGTCCAATAAAAATGGCTGCACCTGAAAACCAGAAGACATGAAGAATTATAAAATCAAGACATCGCGTGGCATTACAAAATCTCCATCTTGCATATTTCATGACGCCACACCTATTATACAATTCTATGATATGCAATTAGGGCTAAGGGGTAGGGCTACTTTTGATAATAAAAAATAATACTTTTGATAATTTTGTTATGCGACTTAGAGCATTGTTGCAAGGCATAACATATTATAAGGTTTATTATATATATTTTAAACTACAGCACAATTGTGATAGTAATTCTTATAGTCTTTAGCATATTGTGGCTGATATAAATAAACTACAGGACTATTCGTGGTAAAGTACATAGCATTATAGGATTTAAAGGTACAATGAATGAATGAATGAAAAAGTGTCACGAATACAATAGGGGGAACTTAAGGTAACACTTTAAAGTGAGATGAGGTCGTGACCTTTCTGTATCGTAAGACCACATCCACAAGTCATTATAATTTCTAAAAAAAAAAAAAAAAAAAAGATCGCGTTTAACTTAATTCATACGAAACGCAATATAACAGTACCAGGAAATAGCAAACATATGATAGTAACCCAGGTGTAATTCATTTATAACAACGGCTGACAGCTGAGCAGCGTGACCTTCCGGGGTTTGACGGTACTCCCTGTCCCGGCGACCAGACCGCACAAACTCACCTCGCTCCCCGGTGCAGACCTCCAAGACGCCCGTCCCAAAGGCGCCGCGGTGGAAGACAGAGACCTGCAGTGATGGTGCCACACGGTTTCAAACACGCTCACGCCCGCACAGCTTGTAGTCCACGTCCTGCACACATTCCTCCACGGCCCCGCCATGTTCCGCCGCGGCGTGCATTGCTTTGGAAAAGGTTAGCTAACTAACCGGAAGAGAAGAGAAGGGACGGTCGCTGGTTGATGACGCAGACGCTTTTAACAAGGAAGCTGTTGGAAAGTAAAGTAGAAGTTTTTGTAGTGTTGTATTTATATTAAAAAGTATATATTCTTTTTATTTATAATGTTGTAAGGATTTTTTAAAGGGAGTTTTCTTCGAAGCTAACGACTGGACAAACAACCAGTGGTGAAATTTAACAAATAAAAGTACTTAGTTACTTTACTAAAGTACAATTTTTATGAATCTGTACTTTACCTGAGTAAATTGGTATAAGGGATACTTTTAATTTTACTTCACTGCATTTTAGAGTAAGTATCTGTACTTAGTAAAAAAAAAAAAAAGTAGTAAAAAGTATTTTGATTTTGATTTGAAATCCTTAGTGTTTGCCTTGTCATTATAGACACAAAAATAAAAAAAATCAGTAAAGTAGCACTCGTCAGTAAAACCTCACCTACAGATTCTGTTGCACCGTTAACCTTTAGTTTTCAGCACAGTTTTTCAGCAAAATCTATCACATTTAACAGATTCAGTAGTTTTTGAATCTGTGTGAAATACTTTTACTTTTTACTCATAAGTACATTTGAAAGTAAGTACCTTTATACTTTTACTTAAGTAAAACTTTCCATGTGATACCTTTCCTTTTACTTGAGTACATTTTTGCAACTTTATATGTACTTTTACTTAAGTAAAAAAATTGAGTACTTCTTCCACCAATGCGAACAACACATTCATTTTGAAAGTTGAGGCAACAGACCTGTCGTCAAGTAGCAGCAATATTACTCAAGTAGAAGTAAAAGTACACAACAAAATCATTACTTCAGTGTAAGTTTTGCATATTTGCATTTAAAAAAAAACTTTTATATATACAGGGCCGCCAACTCTGACGCATCCCACGCTTATCATCTCCGTTCCACTTAATGATTAGGAAAACACTTCATATAGTTTCAAATCCAGTCCATGTTTTAATCCAGTTCGTGTTTTCTCATTGACCTCGCCATCTCCTGAGCTGAGAGCGGCTCTGAACTGCTGCGGTGCTGGAGAGGCCAGAGGAGCCTACTGAAAACACTGGAACAGTGTAAAACTATACATTTGTAAATGATTACAAAACAGTAGTTCTGGACCGTGCATTCAGAAACACTCAAGCTACAGCCTTTTTTATCATTACCGGTATTGCCCCTTCATGGCAAACCCCCACTATTTTTATATAGGTTGTTTAACATTTTTTGACGTCTCTTTAACCACTTAATATGAGGGTACATTGGTTTTGTTAATTTTTCGGACTTAATCTGCCTAACCTCCGACTTATTCTTCGTTTCTTTTGCCTTCTGTGACTCGTGAATGAACTGTTTTTGGGCCCCTCTCTTTCCTGGTGCACGGCGACCACACATCCTTCTTCCCCTCTACATATTTGTGATTTAAGGATGACAGGAGCTTAGCACAATCTATAGCACAGCCGTTTACCGTTCCATTGTTTGCGTCTAATTCCTTATGCAAATTAACCACGTGCATATTTAATGAGGCGCTAAGTTTTTATGCGCCGATAGCCACCATGGTAATACTTTTTATCACAGAAAAAACACTTCCCAATTACAGTATGATTTACATAAAAATATAGAGTTTAATAAAGAAATAGCCACACATTTTTTTCATTGGTGAATTCATTTCAAACAGGTAAAATAAATAACCTTGTTTTGTCCAACATGCGGACAACTTGTGTCACAGGTACATCACTGATCAAGAGTAAAAGAGAGTGCATTTAATGAAAGGTCAACAGCCCCATGTGGGTTTGCAACATCTACATATGCCCAGTGTAGTTTTTTACCATAAAAATCCAGAAAAGTTGGACCCTTTTTTATATGTATAAATTGACAGAATCAAAAGCAAAGCATTTATTTTTAGCGCAGTGTCTCTTTGACTGTTAGAAAAGAAACACCTTGAAGCCCTCATCATGATAAGAAACAAATTTTAAACATAATAGTTTATAAAAGTTTGGGAGCACATAAATGTTTTGGTGGCATGGGGCAACTAAACAAAATTCACAACTTTAATCTTGTTAATAATATGAATAGATGAAGAGTTTTCATCTGATGAAGATTATATTCATATTTTTCCTCACGCTATATAATCAGCGTAAACACTTACAAAATACACCATAAGAAAGGAAATGATCTGTTCTTTTATTTTTATTTTTTCTGGGGGAGGACACCCAGACCCCCCATTGCATATAACAGCTATCTATGCTTTCCTCTCGACCGTGGGCTCATTACAGAGAATCATCTGTACACCAAAGGACAAATTCAGCGTCTTTGGGGATTCCTCAACTATTTGGAAAAATATGTCTTTTAGGTTAACCATAGTGGGTGAAAATTAGGAACAAGTGCTCTTTGTGATAGCCCTCAAAATCTGTTCTCGTCCCTGTTCAGAAACACTAATATTAAATGGTAGCGATAAAAATGTTTCGCCGTGTACACAGAAAAATGTTGGTTGCTCCTACAAAATCTCACTCCTAGGTTTTCTGAATGTTTGGCACGCCTGCGTCTCCTTTATAATTATTTTTAAATTTTAATTAGTTTCTTATATTCATAAAACACATATTACAGCCATTTGTACATTAATAGGCCTATGTTAGTGTACTACACATTTTAAAAGCCCCACAGTGAACTATTCCAAACATTTCAATGAATTTGCATTTGTAACATTCAACAATGGCTTTGGCTCCATGTGAGACCACAAGGTGGCAGCACGTAGCTACTGTCCTCACAAAGTGGATCAGTCCTCTATTCATAGGTTACACAGTACTTAGTACTGTAATGCACTGGTCATTTCTTTTCTAATTCATTTCTCAGCTTTAGTCAGGTGGTAAGATTAATATATGGCATTATAACAAGCGTACTTCAACACACTACATGTTTCAGTGATATAGTTCATATGTTACATTATTGACATATTTTAATGTCTATTTTTCCTGTTCATGTTATTATTGAGCAGCACGTTCTGACGTAACCACGTACAGGTGCCGGTTGCTAAGTGTATCTTTTCGTGCGAAATGCGTCATTTAAAAACTTGCAAACTTTGGCTGCGATCAAAAACACAAATTGTGAGCTTCTCTCGACGACTTCTTGGAAAAAGAGACACCCACTGAGGACTTTTCTCTCCAGTTTCTCTACTGACCACTCCCTGACGGGGACTACGGTACTGTTCTGAGAAAAAACGTGAGATTTTTTAATGTCTATGTTCACGTTATTTACTATGGACTTCTCCCATTAAATCTCTACGACGAACATATAAGCTAGTAAATTTGAGCTAAATGCCCATTTATGAATATCTAAGTAATGATTCACGGAAAGTTTGGAGACAGCCACTTTGTGTTTTTATTATTGTGCTCTTGTTGAAGCTCATTCTTAGTAAATTAGCCCACAAAACAACTAAGCTAACTCCACACAGGCCTATAGGATACCACTGAAATTCAACCTTTACATTTTATGTTGTAAGCTGAGTGCTACGGGTGTCGTGCTGTGATTCATGATTTATTTACGGTAACCCTAAGTCATAAAAGTCTTCACAAGTGTAGTATGTGCAGAATAAGACGCTTTCTTATTGTTATTTATATGAATTTGATTCTGGATTTAATAAAAAGTATCCAGATGTAGTAAACGTAAATAGTATAAGCACTTTAAACAATGTGATAACACTTGTGCATTTGTGTCACGTGTCCATATCAAATAATTTTCAAAGGTTATAAAATTCAGTTATAGAGATATCAGTTTCATCCATTAACTTTTTTATACTTTCCTTTTCAAATAGTCGTAGTTGTTATCTACTATTTCTGAGGCTAGTATAAGTGAACTGCACAATTACAGTGTTGAAAATATCCTCTGTAATAGTAATAATACTTATAACAGGGGTGGTGCTAGACCTGAAGCTTTACTGGGGCACAGGACCCTCTTACTCGTATCACTTTTTTCTTGAAAGTATGCGCCACACAATGTACTATTGCCTGTACCGCTGCCTTACTCAGGCCTGTTATAGCTTTGCAGTTCAAATCAAAGCCTGTCAATGTCCAGCATCAAACTGGGGTCCGTCTGTTGCAGGAGCTTGGCCTAATAAAAGCCCTGACAAATAATATTATGTTACTGAGGATTTATTTACTAAGGCACAGGTGTAGTGATCCCTTCCCCCCTGGCTTATAATGAATGTATGAAATCAGAAAATTGAGCATCAGAGAGCATTTTCTCTCAGTAACAAATGTTACAGGTTAAACCATATGTTTAAGAGTATTCTTGCAATGTAATGTGTAATTCCTGTTCAGTACGTTTACATATGGTATATTTCAGCAGTGGCAGAAGAACAGGATGCAGTCGTATTTTGACCAGTGTCTTTCTCTCCACAGATCTGTGCGCATCATGGCCCAGCGGTGCTCCTGGACCTCACGGCCCGGGTTCCCAGACCTGCTGCTCCTGCGCAGTTTGCACACACACACCACCACACCTATCACTGCACCCACCACCACACCCATCACACCCATCACTGCACCCACCACAACACCTATCACTGCACCCACCACCACACCCATCACACCCATCACTGCACCCACCACAACACCTATCACTGCACCCACCACCACACCTATCACTGCACCCACCACCACACCCATCACACTCATCACTGCACCCACCACCACACCTATCACTGCACCCACCACCACACCCATCACACCCATCACTGCACCCACCACAACACCTATCACTGCACCCACCACCACACCCATCACACCCATCACTGCACCCACCACAACACCTATCACTGCACCCACCACCACACCTATCACTGCACCCACCACCACACCCATCACACTCATCACTGCACCCACCACCACACCTATCACTGCACCCACCACCACACCCATCACTGCACCCACCACCACACCTATCACTGCACCCACCACCACACCCATCACACTCATCACTGCACCCACCACCACACCTATCACTGCACCCACCACCACACCCATCACTGCACCCACCACCACACCCATCACTGCACCCACCACCACACCCATCACACTCATCACTGCACCCACCACCACACCCATCACTGCACCCACCACCACACCTATCACTGCACCCACCACCACACCCATCACTGCACCCACCACCACACCTATCACTGCACCCACCACCACACCCATCACTGCACCCACCACCACACCTATCACTGCACCCACCACCACACCCATCACTGCACCCACCACCACCACTACACCCATTATTACCTCTGCCCCAGTCTCCCACAGAGGTTTCTTTAATTTTGTGCCTGTCTTTCCACAGGGCACCTGGACCTCTGTCCTGGCT
Source organism: Bostrychus sinensis (assembly GCA_020698575.1). NCBI lineage: Eukaryota > Metazoa > Chordata > Actinopteri > Gobiiformes > Eleotridae > Bostrychus > Bostrychus sinensis. Next base: position 22,008,811 of record CM036259.1, on the reverse strand, counting down.
CCGAACCCTGACGGACAGGGCATCCCACGCCTGATCCTGCGCTGGATCCCTGCATCTGGCCCTAAGTTCACTCACACACTGACTTCCTGCTCTTCTTCCTCTAGCTCCTCTTCCTCGAGCTCTGGCTCCAGCCCTTCATCCTCTTGCTCCTCCTCCCCGTTTCCTCCCTGTCGCTCTCGCAAACGCTCTCCTGGCAGGACGCGTAAGCTTTGCTCTAGTTCTTCCTCCTCTGCCTCCTCTTTCTGGAGCTCTAGCTCTGGCTCCAGCTGCTCCTGCTCTTGCTCCTGCACTTGCTCCTCCTCTTGCTCCTGCTCTTGCTCCTCTTCTTACTCGTTCCCGTGCTCCTGCTCTCCCTCTCCTCCCCGACGCTGTCGTAAACGCATTCGCAGGCTTAGCTCTAGCTCTTCGTCCTGCTCTTCTCCCTCCTGCTCACCTCCTCGCCCCTCTTTGCTCTTGCCTCTTGCTGCTGACGGCCCTAAGCTCAGCTGCAGTTCTAACTCCTCCTCCTGCTCCTCTTCTCCCTCCTGCTCCCCCTCTCTGCCCCCTCACTCCTCTGCTCTCTCTCCTCCTGCTAAGATCCCTAAGAAACAGCATTACACTTTTTGAGAACTGATGCTCTGTGTGTCTGTTTCTTTTGAGGTACTGAACCAGGATTGGGAGTCTCAGGGGCCTAACAACTGCAGAGGCAGGACTCAGGGTCATAGCGGGATAAGTAACATCTTTGATGAAAAAAAAAAAAAACTTAGCTAAAAAAAACATTTCATTTTAGAACCCGTTACATTAGATAGTTATTGTTCTTTGTGTTGTGTAATAACTGTACACTTTGTAACCAGAGATGGAACTACTCCAGTAAAGTAATAGTATTAGTACTTCAAAATAATATAACGTAAGTAAGTTTTTAGAAGTAAAAGTACTTAATTTAGTTTTTATTTAGTACCAAGGACCTTTAACCCACTGCCACAGAGGTCAAACTTAGTGTTCTCTGTCTTGTGTTGTCTTAAAATACACTGTATATGATTTTAGGTTAATGTTAAGTGTTCTGTTTTCTAAACAATTTGACAAAGTAATGATATGGTAAGTTTTCAAAAAAAAATTGAATTTTAGTATTGTAAAACTAAATATTGCTAAGTTAAAGTGATGTTATTTTTAACTACTAAGTACTTACTGCTACTACATTTATTATATTGCCACTATTACCTGTGCTACAAATGTCAAAAATACTAATTTAAATGTTCTAAATAAATAATTTAGTAAGTATTACAGTTTTCACTTGCCATTTTCTCTTTTGCTTCTTCCCAAACAGAGCTGACAGATGAGATGCAGACAGTAGAGTTAGACCAGGAGCGAGGGAACGAATCCTGGAAGACAGCTTTGACAATGAAAGCAAGAGACCTGCAGTACAAACAAGGTGAAAACTGTAGTAATACTGCACAGGCTCACATACAGACTAAATGTAGATGAAATGGTTTCATTCAATGAAATAATCCTTTATCTGTGTTTTCTCAAATTGAAGAAAGTGGAGTGATGGAATGGAGAAGGCAGGACGAGCCATCACAGTCTCTCTAAAGGTCATTTGTGAGTACTCTAGTATCCCAGCAACTATGGGCGTTAGGCAGGGTTCACCCTGGACAAGTCTCAGAGCTGACTTTTCGAGACACACAGACAGACAACCATTCACTCTCACATCTCCCAATTTAGGCTCACCAGTTCACCTACAACCTGCCTGTCTTTAGTGCACAAAGATAAATGAGCGAATGAGTACTTTAGTACACTATGTTGCTGAACTATAGCCCACCTTAACCAGGTGTTGTGTAAATATCAAAATATTTCAAAGAGAAGTACATTTAAAACAGACTATAGACGTCTCCAGTGCAGTACAAGTTGGAGCCAGATGTTAAACACAGAATTTGGGGGTTTTGTCAGGGAGAACAGGGGTGTGGTTTTATACAGATTCAAATGGGAGACATGCTATTTTAATGAAATCAGAAAAACAGTCAAAGCCAAAAGAAGAGGATAAAAAAGATGAAAACAAATGAAGATATGTATTTCATTATTTAGTATTCATATTTCATTCATTAGCCTGCTAAATGTTCAAATAGTCTAAAACTATAGTTTTTTTTGTTTTGTTTTTTGTTTCTTTTGGGAGATGGGATAGATGTATTATTATTTTTTTGTCTCTATTATAGATGAAAATGAACCAGATGTAAAACCATTGTGCTGTGAAACAAACATTATAAATGTTCCCATAAAGATGACAAATTGAAAAAGGAGCAAAGTTGTGGAGATAAAAGATGAAAACTGACAAAAGGTAAGTTTTTGATTATCAATTTAAATGTCAAGTGTAATCTAAATGTTCATTGACATTGTTCTGAAACAAAATTGTCTTCTTATGTTTTTTAGAAAACATGAACAAAAGGTACAGAAGAAAATAAGAAAGATAAGTATTTCTTTATGTTTGTAAATATCATTATGAATTTAAATGTTCAGTTACATTTTTCTGAAACTAAAATTGCTTTCTTCTGTTTTTAGGAAAAATGTTAAAAAAGGTAATAATCACATTATAGACTTTAAATGTCTATCATTCTAATAATGCTTATCTTTAATTGTTATTCTATTGTCCCTCTTTTACATTCACACTGTGTCAACATGTTGTTGACACAGTGTTATTGCTTGAAAGATGAGTAGAAGAAAAGCAGAGCGGACAACAAATATGGAGAAATGAAAAGATGAAAAACAAAGAGAAAAGAGAAGATTCAAGAAATTCATTCTTTGTTCAGGAACTAAACATGTTTTTCATATTTGTAGGAGATGATACATGTTAATCATAAAGGTAAGTATTATAATTATTTAAATATGATTATACTGTATGTTATATGACTTGTCTGAGGTCTTGGCAAATATGACAACAAATGTTATGTGTTATTTTTTGTTTTTTGTAAAACTGTGCTCTACTATGAGGTGACTCCAGAATATTTAATAAAAAACATTTATTGGATTTTTAACAAATTAACATCTCTTCTTCTGTCTGTCTATCTTCTTCAATGTGCACACCTTGTAAGTACAAAGCTCCCAGTGTCTTTTTCTATTTATGCAGGATCCCTAGCAGTTTTTAAGTGGGATGGTGTAACTTCAGAGCCTGGTATTACCTAAATATTGTCTTGTTATCATTCATCTTTGGGAACTTGGAAGACAATAATAAAAATGAACACAAACAAACAATATGTATTTGATTTTTTACATGTTCATATAGTATGTGTTGGTCTCCTGTATGTTGAAATGTATTCTAAACTATGGCTCTTTTTTACAGATGATAATACTGTATACAAACGGTAATGATCACATTGTTCTGCTTTTGAATGGAAGAAAATTGTGGTACAATGAAAGACACAAATGGGAGATATGCTGTTAACTTAAAGAGATTTAAAATCTGAGCAAAGTAGAAGATGAGAAAGATAAAAACAAACTAAAGATAAGTGTGTGATTATCACCTTAAATGTTATTGGTAATGCAAATATTCAGTTAGATTGTTGTGAAACTAAAATATGCTTTTTATTGTTTGTTTTTTACAGGATATATTCTATTATTTTATTAACTTCATTATACATCTTTTAAATTCAAACTGGAGACATGTCATAATATGAAGATAGCGTAAAAGATGAGTTGCAGAAAAGCAGAGAATACAGTGAATGTGGAGAAATGAAAAATGAAAAACTAATGAAGAGGAATAGAGAACACAAACAAAAGTAAAATTCGTTCTTTAGAAAATAAACTTCTTTTATTGTTTGTAGGGGATGATACATGGTTGTCAAATTGATAACCATATAGTACTAATAATGTAAGTACAATTAGATGTCATGTGACTATAGTATAGAGTAGATTTGTCTGAAATTGTGTGCGTTTCATTGTTACTGTTTAAAAAAAAACAATGGGAGCTGCTTTAAGAGGATTAAAAGACACAAAGTGCCAAGTAGAGTTGATAAGAACGATGAATATAAATCAAAGATATGTATTTTATTATTTACGTGTTCATATTATGCCAAATCAAACAAACTATTCTAAAACATATACTTATTTTCTCATGTTCTGAGGAGATAATTTGCACAGAAGACAGCTTTAAAGATGAGTGGAAAACAGTGATGAGGAAAAGAGAAAAAAACACAAGATGTCTCTTTTACAGAAAAAATTTGTGCTAATGTTATAATTTGTTTATTCTTCAGAAACTAAACATGTTTTTATATCTCTAGGAGATGATACATGGTCATCAGAAACATTACTAACTACTCTAAGTACAATTAGATGCCTTGAAGAGAGCAAAATATGTCATTTTAATGACAGTAAATTACATTTTTTACTGTCTTGATAGTTGTTGCTTACTAGCTTATATAAAATGGTGCTTGTGTTTTTGTACTAAGTTGTGAGAGATGCTGTTGTCATAAAGATGATATTGACAAAACATGAGTCCAAGCTGAAACTGATGCAGACAAAAGAAAAGGATGATATACGGGAGAAGAAAGAAGAATGTTGTGGTTTGTATGTTGTATGTTTCATAATTTAAATATTCTGAAATGTCAGTATGTTGGTCTTGTGCTTTTTTTGATTTTGTGTTTTTTACATGATATGTGATAATACAGTGTAAACGTTAGATTACAGTGAATGCCTGTAATTCATGTGACAGCATTAACCCTGACTCAGTGGGAACCTGTAAATTAAAAAAAAAAAAAAAACAGGTTAATTCATATGCTTTACAATATATTGCTAATATAGTATTGTTGTAGTTTTGGGTTGAGAAGGTTATGTATTACTTTTGTTCTTTAGGTCTTGTTTAAACTGCTGTTGCGTGCAAAATTTGGTGCACATATTTAAGTTTTACCCACTATTTTTATGTTTCTCTTTGACCCCACAGTTGGTGAGGACAGACAGTCAGACTTGACCTTCAAACTGCTCAGATGAATTAATTTCGTAAATGTTTCTTTAGCCGTGATTAATTCGCCCCGATCCCTCTGGTAATCATAATAATTCTTAATGATTGGGGTCTTGAGGACCTGTCATCACATTAAGATTTTTCTGACTGGCTCAGCTTATACCTGCTGCGCCCAAAAGGTCCCTTTTATATGGCGCTACACAATGATTTTATGTTGAATTTGCCAGTGTAGTAATATAATGTTCTTGTTATGTTTACAGACAAAGGTAGACTGAAAGTAAAGCCCAAATGAAAGTAGGCCTCTGTCCTAAAGTAATTGTCATCGTTTTAAGTCATGACAATAATTAATGTTATCCAACTCATTCAATCCTAAATATGTCCTCTGGGTGGTCAAGTCAGCTGTAGAGAAATGATTCATTAATTCTTTGAGGCAACTATTTGCTAAAAATACAGTACACATAAAAATTCACATCACCTTTGCGCCAAGTTTGTAATTGTCATGTCTGTCTGCAGGTGGAGCTGCTGCATCATAAACTGTCATGTCCCTGTGTTACACAAGAGACTGCAGAGGAGGCGGCTATGCAGCAAGACCTCCAACATGAGCTCAAGAGCTAAAGGTCAGCTGTTGATTGATTTTAAATAAAATGATAAAATCATAAATGACAAAACAGGATTAAATGGGAATTAAAGGGAAAAAAGTGGCAAGAAAATACTAATCTGAAAAAAGATAACCAAGGATGATATCAAAATTTGTTGGGTCTTTTTGAAATTTGGGTCCGAGAACGTTTGGTAGCTCCGCATTAAGTGTCCTGATGGGGTCAAGGCATTCTGAGGTCCAGTCAGTTGTGTTGGGGTCTTGGGTATTGATATTGCTATGTCCTGGATTACACTGAGAAACTTTCCACATCAATGATGATCTTTTTTTGCTCACTGTAGTTGTGTTGAAGTGCTTAATTATGCTGGTATAAGGAACTAATTAGTAAGGCTGGAGTGGCCACAAAGAGAATATGCAATCATTACGAGTTTTATATCAAAGAGAACAGAAAGAAACAAAACAAGAAAGTGTTTCTTTCTTGTATTGATGGCTTATACACAGCTCTCTGTTACCTTATAAATGGTTATATGCACAGCTAAGTCAGTTTGAGGTAAGCAGAAAAACAGCTTTCCGCTTTCAAACTCTTTTTCTTTTTTCACCACATTTTATTTAAAAGTATAGATATCAGTTATATGAAATAAGAGTGTCAAATTCAATACACTGTTGAATTTGTCCACAAAGTGTGTTTTACAGTATTTACACACTGCCATGCTAAAGCTGTATGTTGTAATGTTCATACTCACCTTTACTTACACAAAAATGGTCTAATGGTCTAAGTTACAGTACAGATATTATTAAGCTTGACTCCAAACATTACAGGCACTTGAATTGTTTCATTTTGTCTTTTTGGGATAAGCTTTGAGAGTGATATTTTGAAAAGAAGAAAATAGATCAAAGTCTATTAATTTGTGGGAATGTGAAGCTACAGCCCAGAGCTGTTTGGATTACGATAAAACAGAAGTGTCAAAGGTCACACCAGTAAATAAATAACATCAAGGGCACAAGTTATTGGCTTTGACCTTTATTAAAATATCATACATATCACATTATTTACTCCACAGAAAAGCTCAGCCCTTTGGTGAAAGCAAATGTAGACTCATATACATTTATAACCATTACATGAACCACACTGATTGAATTTTGACCGACACACTGAATTCAATACTTACATGGACTTTCATCTCAGTTCAGACCCATAATTTTTTCCACAAAAATGACCAGATTCTTGTCTTTTTCTTACTTTTTACTTCTGCCTCGTTCAGAAAATGTCAGACTTTTTCTTAGACTTTTTTATATTCTGTTTTTATTTATCTAATTTTGTCTCTCAATTCTTACTTGTTTCAATGTAAATGACTTATTTAAGCTATTAAATAAAACTGTACAATAGACTATGACCTTTTCAATATATAAGACTATTTAAATGCATATACTTATTTTTGTGTGGTTCCTAAACATGTTTTTAGTTTCCATAGTCTTACACAGAAACACAGGCCACCAGAAAAAAATTCAAAAGGCCCTGTTTGACAAATTGGTGTGCATGCTGTAAAGTTAAAAACAGTTCTTTGCATGGCCACAGTCCTTCTAATAATTATTAACTTGATTCTCAGGCTAAACATTGCCTCGTTTTTTCTTCATGGCTAGCATCAGTTCTGACATAAAGTCCCCTTCTCCACCACCACCATCACCACCTCCACCTCCTCCATGGAGCAGTGTGGTAGTCCTCTTTGGCGGCGCTGGAGGAGTCTTCTTCAGTGACCCAGAAGACCGAACTAATACCTTTGGGCCAGCCATTACTGGTGGTGGTGGAACTGCTGCTGGTGGTGGTGGTGGAGGTGGTGGAGGTGGTGGCCCTGCCCCTGGGAAGGCCTGTGGGGGTGGAGGAGGTGGTAAAAAACCTGGGTCTGGTGGTGGAGGAGGTAGGTCAAAAGCTGCCGCTGGAGGTGGCGGGAGTGGCATTGAGCTCAGTGGAGGTGGTGGAGGGAAGCCAGCAGCTGGTGGAGGAGGTGGGAGGAAGTCAGGGGGGGCCTCTGAGTCATCAATAGGTGGAGGAGGCGGCGGGGGAGGAAGGGGGTCCATGGAGGCCGGAGGTGGAGGGAAACGGGACAGTTGGCAGGCGGGGCTTGGTAGGTTGTTTGAATGAGTTCTTGGCGGCCAGAGGAGGTGGAGCTGGAGGAGATGGTCCAAGGTCTGCTGGAGGTGGGGGGAGGATGTGGGCGGAGGGTGGAGGTGGAGGAGGAGGTGGTGGTGGGATACCTCCAAGGTCCTGGGACAACAGAAAGAAGACATTGAAGTAGTAGGGCTATATAATATATTGTAAATTTATCTCAGTCAATGCAAATATAAAATCCATATGGCAAACACTACTTGTATATGTTTGGGTAGGGTATAAATTGGATAATTCTAAATCCTCTGAAACGTAATCATTATCATAGAGATAAATAAAACACTAGAGTGGACATTCTGAACAGCAGTAACTGAATCCAGAACAGCCACCATATTATGATTGTAGACATTCTCCCAAGTGCCATGTAAACACATAGGGAGCTGCACTTGCTTTCATGATATTCTTTGAATTAATTTTGTTAATTTCATAACTTTATATTTTTGCTTGATTGAACGTCTAGTCCTATTTAATGTACTTGCTTCAGCACAGAAACATTTTGGACAATTCTCAGTTTCCAACTTTGTATAATGGCTCATTTTAATTCATTGTCTTTTTGCTCTTATACTCGGTGAAATGGAAATCTGTTCTAATACCTTTACAAATACAAGTGGATCTGGACAAAAGTAGAGACCAAAGCAATATTAATAGTGTTAATATTATTTTTTGCATTTCAATGAAAAACGTACTGATAGAGACTGCCAGTCTTATTACGAGTTCAGAAATATCACTGTTTCTCAGTTTCCAACATTTACTTTTTTTAATTTATGTCTCTGATTTTACATTACTTACCATTAGAATTAGCCTTATCTTACAGTCACAAGATGGCTGCTGGAATTGCCACTCAAACAGTTGCCATTGCCACTCTAGTATTTTATTTATCTCTATGGTTATATCTTAAAATAGCAAACACGACTTAATTGTCTCTTTTTAGGCAGTACCTGTGAGATAGGCCCTGGTGAGGGTTGAGGAGCGTGCCCATTGGCCTGGCTTGGAGATTTGGCTGTAAAAGCAAACAAAAATGACATGATTAGATTGAAGATCATGTACACATCTGCTAATAGTACATGCAGCTAAATGGTTAGTGAGTCTGTGTGTTGTACCTTTAATGGTAGGTGATGGTGTTGATTGGCTGGAGCTTGAGGGGGTGCTGCGGTTAGAGAACACAGCACTGACAGCCGCCTTCTTCTCAGAAGCTTTGTAGTTTTCATACAGTGAGGTGCCATACTAAAAAAACAGTCACACATTTTAATTTTCCAATTTTTTTTTCTGATACATTTTAGAAACTCCTAATTTAGGTTGCTGAATTGTACCTTTGCAATACGTATTCCAGTCACCCATAGCTTCATTGTCCGAGCATCATCACAACACAAGTACTTGATGTACTGAGACTCCTTTTGAATCTGAGGATGCTGTTAAGACAAACATTAGGCCAGTATGTACAATTATATCATATATCATATAGCTTGGTATTTACTGCAAGTTTTCATAATAGTATTCCTAAACCACCAGAGGGCAGTGTCTCTTTAGGCTTGCCTTTCCAAGGTTGTTCCTAATGAGCTGCTGTTACAAGCACCCTCAGGTAGTTCTTCTGCATTTAGAACTACGCAGTGATTAACCTAAATTGTTTGTCTCTAAATGGCAGCAGATCATAAAATCTTATCTGCCAAACTTTCCGTTTGGCATCCACAGCTCTTGTTCCCATTACATCTTTAGCACCTCCAAGTTTTAACTCAAGCATTGTTTAAGGGTTAGAAGTCAACATGAAACCCGCTTGGCTTCCTCATCCGTCCACACTGACAGGTCATTTACCCCTGGCCTTGACCGGTGCCTTGGCACTTCATCCTCCTTCAACTCGAACCTTGAGGATTCTGTCTTTCACTCGCAGGTAATTCACTTTCTTTGTCTCTCTAAGCTCTTTTTGCTTTGGTCCTGAGCATCTAGTCTAATGCTATCTGCTGATGTGAGTGTTTTCCAGACCAGATAGGGGGAAAGAAAGAATAGCGCATTTTCACATCCTTTTTTACGCCTCCTCAACTAATTCTTGCTTTTTTTCTTTGGTGTCAGCATTTCTTGGAATTAAGTGACTCCTCTGTTTATCTCAATGCTTCTGTATCAACATGATTCAATATCAGTGTATTGCATTATTTTTGTATCCATCATCTAAAAAAAAAGTGACAATACAAACTTTAGGTAATCTGGGTAAACAACATATTTTTAGCATCATGGATGCTGTACTAAACAACATTAACCATGCATGTTATCTTTTTAATGACTGTAGATTCAGATTTTTTTTTTTTTTAGCTTTTTACAGCATTAGACTTGGATATATAATGTGGACAGGTTTTATTGGTTTTGTTCATTTCTCCCTTTCACCATATCAGACTTCTTCTTTCACTTCTTTATATTCACCTATTTATTACACTGGACTTTTACCGTAAAGCAATGCAACTGCAACACATAACCAGTGGTTTATTTAATGAATTTAGTTATGGATATATTCCACACTGGTTAGAGTTTTAATATTACAAGGCACATAGGCACTAGAGTGCCACAACTGTATGGTAAAAAACATGACAGTCTTCACATTTTTGTTCTGGGAAATTCAGCAGCCTGCAAAGCATTTTCAGAAGTTACCAGTAGAGAACAAAACCATGAACTGTGCATAAATACAGTAAGATGGCTTAGGAAATTGTGTTTAATGATAGTGCCTGGGTAGAGTACATAAATAAATAGCTTGACGGTTTTATTTGTAAGTCCTATTAGCACTACATAAGCTAAAGGCTACATGTTTAAAGTTTTTTAAAGACTTCCTATGCTATACTGGACAAGTAATTACTGCACCATGGCAACAGTAATTTTTCATATGTATGCTGGAGCTTTCCATTAAAGTCTGCAAAACTCACTTTACTTATACCTTATCTTAATATCTATTATACTGCTTTTAGTTTGTCCACATGTCAAAAGGAGTGAGAATGATTAGTACTTTTATTATTTAAATGCACGTGCAGTTTCTTTGATTTTGGCCTTTTGAAGGGCCTACTAAGAGGAAGCCAAAATGAATTACTAAAGTTTTTTTTTTTTTTTTTTCATGACAACAGTATTTATAAACAATCAGCATTATGTTCTTTATCACACCTTTTACTATTTGCATTATTCACTTTCCTGCTGTGGCACTATAGTTATGTTACTAAATGTCAAGTGGATTGTTACCTTGAGAACAAAGCAGAAGTCAGTGGGGGCCTTGTATTTGTTCTTAAAGTCTTGTCCGTAATAGACGTTTACGTTGTCAAACTGGACATAGCAGACCAGGTCACGGGAGGACTGCACAGACAGAGGAGACACTAAGCCAAATGTCCAACACATCAGAGTAACAAGCCCTTTACAAATCATGTCCCTGTTCCTGACTCCTGACCTTGGTCTTCCCTTTAGGCACGTAATAAATTCCCGAGGCTCTCAGCTGGAACAGGCGCTGTTTCCAGGACTTTTTGCCGTCTTCTTTGAGGTGCAGCACCCCCTCCAGATCTGGGACAATGATGGAAGTCCCACAGAAGTTCTCCTGCAGAGGAGAACCGGGATTAAAGGGTAAGAGACATGACACAAGCTCCCATTGGGAACTAATACTTAGGTTTACTTAGGAGTTTAGTATCTTACCTTTATCAATATCTCCTTGTCCTTGTCTTTCATATCTTTGAGAGATTTCTTATCCTTCTTCCACAGATAAAAGTTCTGAAACAGACATTACATCAGTGAGATTAGGAGTTTCTTTTCCAAACTTCAAAAGTTTACTGTCACTCAAAGACATATGCATTTGGTTAGGTACTAAAATATCTGCAATTCCAAAATTATTATTTTTAATTAAGACTTTAACTTCCCCAAAGGCAAAATTATCAAAATAGATGTTTTGCATAGATCATACAACCCACTGATTTCTGTTCAAGTGAAGGTAGAAAACAAGTGGCTACATGATACAGTGTATACTACTAACTTGTCCAGTCATTTGTCATTTATCACATCCAAACACTAGATTAGATTAGATTTGGCATAAATTAACTACAAAATGTTTTTTTTCACTATGACAAAAACCCCCTTAAGTGAAGCAAAGTGTGTGTGGGTCATGATGCTAATGGTAGTTCATACCTGTTTCAGTGTCTTTGGTGCAGGGACACACAGAAAGACAGCATAGGAGGATATTTCAAATAAAACTTTGGATTAAACTAAAACTTTATTTTTCTACCAATTTTAATCTCTACTAATACTTATATGCATTTTTTACTGTTGTGTGTTTCTGTTGTATTCACTAGATTCTTGATAACCTACATTTACTTTTTTTGTTACTTTAGGCTTTAGGACACATATTATATTGGTGTAGTTGTGTTGTATACGTAGTTGTGAGTTCTTTGTGTTATTGGCAGTTTATCATACCAATTTCTTTCATAACATTTACGTAAAATGCAGTGGTTGAGGACATACTGGATGTCTTTACTTAAATAACATATACAAATAAAGGAATAAACGAATAAAGCAAAAAATGACTTACTTACTTACTTAAGTAAAATAAAAGTATAATAGAATATGACGGTGGTGCCTTCTGTACTCTGAGTCAAAGTACTTTCTACTTCAAACCAATTCAAAAATGTAGTGGTGTAAAAAGTACAAATACTAGATCTAATATGTAGAAAGTAAAAGTACAACTTATAACTTTACTTTTGCTTTGTTACATTCTACGACTCTGCAAAAGATTTGAAGCTATTAGCAGATATAAAATGTGGCTGCTATAGACCAAAATACAAAAACTGTTTTTAGCCATGTCATAAAGAATCTAATTGTATAAGACATGAGCCATTTTCCCATCATCAGCGAAAAAGCTATTAAAGTAATTGATGCAAACATTTTACTCTTATAAATAAAGTGCTTTTTTGCTTTTTCAGCAGCTTCTAAAATCTCCTTCTATTCATCTCAAAGTAGCCGACCTGACAGAATGGCTAGTTTGATTCATACTCCGGTCTTTTTTGTTTCTATAAATGTGGTGAAAAAAAGCCACATTATTTAGTTACTTCTTGTCAAATGTTAAAAGTATAAATTGCGCTGGACACACAGCATAAAACAGATCTATGTTTTGCGGGGGAATGTGGACGGCAGTGATTGAGTACATTAAAAACGAGAATACCTCCACAGTTTCCATGCGGCAATCAGGCCATTAGTCTCTGCCAACAGACCGAATCCATTAAATACTCTGAGATTACAAAGGGCTGCTATTATGTCAACAAACATGCCAAGATGTCAGTGTCTCTTGCCTGAGCCTTTTTTTTTTACTGAAACATCACAGTAAAGACATGAAAATATACGGTCTCCACCTTGAATGGTAGACATATCATCATTTAGACAAAAACAAATGGAGCTCTGCCGGCACAATGTGGAGATAGATGAGTACGAGTGAAGGCCAACAATAATGACCTCTACAGGGTTGGATTGCTGAGATAATACACAAAGCTCACCTGTGATTAATCAGTGTTTACTGTGTTGACATAGGAACAGCTGATCAATGCGAGAGAGAGAGACCCACCTGCGGGTTTTTGAACATCTCATATTTCTCCGGCATCTCTTTGAACAGGACTTGATTTTCGCTGTCTCTGGTCCAGGCTAACAGAGGCTCCACCATGTTCTCATGATCCTCAAACAGACGCTCTGCCAAAATAATAGAAAGATATAAGAACCACATTTTAACATTTGGACTTAAGAATGACATTTGTATATTGATCAGCCATAACCAAAGAGAATGCATACGCATTAAGATTGTCAAGCTGGTAGATAAAAGTAGCTAAAACTAAAATTACATGGTCATGTAGTAGTTTAAATGGAACTTCACCCCTTCAAACATGTTTTTAACCCTTGTTTTGACATAGTGATATTTATTTTGTTTGCTTCCACACTACTCTCACTAGTTATAAGTAAAGTCTATAAATTTTTCTTAGTAGTCTTCAAAACTACACTCAGTATAATTACCTAAAAAAAAAAACACACAAAAAAAAAACACGAGGGATTTGAATATCTTAAGAAAAAAAAACATTTAGACAGCAGACAAACTAAGCACTCCTAAAACAGAAGCACATTTTTTAGGCTATTTTGTTTTTTACATTTTGTCCCTGCAGGGCTATCAAAGGTGCACTCAGGCTGTAGAAAGAATGGGTTTGACAACACAAAGCACCTTGATGTTTACTGTTCCTGATTTAGATTTAATATCATAAACTAAAACAACATGTCAGTAGTGGATGTTTATTTGTCTCATCAGCATCAGCAAAGTTATTTGACCAATGTAGTAAAGTAAAAGAATACAGAAACTAAAAAAATAAATAATGAGTTTGTGCCGTTTTACTGTATTACAAAGGTCAAAAGCTTTCCAAACACGCCATAAGAGTGACTGATTGTCTACTGTGACACCTTGTTTTGGCTTTAGGCTACAGAAGCAAACATAAGCTCAAAATAGATTGTGATTTCTTTTTATTAAAGGCATTCTTCAAATGTCACAGAGCAGTAAAGCCTTGGTCTGAATGAGTGTACACAAGTCCAACACTTAAGAGAATTTTCTCCCCTGCAGCAAACTAATCAGTATGGGCCATTACTGTAATTCCTCAGGACAGTCAAACTACTGCCAACAATGTGGCTTTGGAAAATTAAAACCACCTCAGGTTTACTTTATATTCTGGACTGTACGGTACATCATTAGGCAAACTGTAGTCTACAAAGCATTTATTGTCATTTTTTATTTCTACTTAGTGCCATAAAACAAGTCTGAACAAAGACTCAGCCAAATGCACTGTATTTCACAGTGTCACAAAATCTTTAGCTCTGATCGAAGTCAATTTTATAAATGTGGAACAAGTATTTGAAATCTGTACTCAAGTAAAAGTACTGCCATAATTAATGTTACTTAAGCGAAAAAACTTGTATTGAATGTAAAATTTCCTTATGGAAACACTTTTGAAACTTTGAATTGCAGCAAAAAAACTGCAATAACACTACAATTACTACAACTAGTAGATTACTATTACCCCTACTGCTGCTTCTACTGAAACAATACTATTACTAGTAGTGCAATACTCTCTACTACAGCTTCTACTGCTTATTACTACCACTACAGCCACTACTACTACAACTGCTATTATGACTACTATCTCTACTACTATGAAGGATACATTTTTAAATCATTTATAATTTTACATTTGTTATTTTTCCAAAAAAAAGTTCCAGACTTGTGAAATCCTACCCCTCTTGAAAGAACAATATACTACTAATGTATGAAAGTATTTAGTTACTACCTACAACTGCCTAAAATACACGCTTCCACATTGGCTGGAAGTTTTTGAAATGGCGCTAAACCTCAAAAACTCATTAAGCACTCATTCCACCTCTTCTTTCTTCTTCTCTGGCCACCCACACTCCAAGCAGATCTCCATCACACACTAACCCTTTGACTGGAGCCCCAATTACAGGTTTCTCGCCCAGGCACGAGTACGTCCTAAATAAATGGCTGCCAGTCTGTTTAGTGACTATTACGATCATTATACGTGTGGTGTGACTTGGCAGTTCGGTGGAGTTACAAGGAGTGAAAAAACCTCTTTGAACTACATTAACCACATGGCGCGTTTGGTAATGTGGATGGAGAGCACATGGCTGAACTGTGAGCGTTTGAAGATGGAGGTCTGGAGCTGTTGATTAGACACGACTTGAACATTAAAGTCGGTGAAATGTACCAGTAGCTGAAGCCTAACATGTTTACAATCACTTAAAAGTACCAATGTGTTTCTAGACTATATATTATCTACCATGTGCACTAACTTGGCATCCATTATCCAATAAGACTAGCTAAAACTTACATGCAATGCACATTTTGGTTATAAAAAACATGTTAAAAGCTATTTTGACCATCTTTATTAGCTGTAGACCCTTCCACAAAATGTTGGCTGCACAATTGCCATTAGCTGATATAGCTAGGGCACTAACAATCTAGCTAGACTTTTCATAGCATTGATTTGTAGGTTACTTTACAAATGGCAACACACCTTTATTTTAACCTAGTAGCCTAATCTATAGAGCCAGATCTCAGTTAAATAACCCTGAATAAGGAAGCACAGGTCTTAAAACAATTAATCGATACTGTACCTCTTGACTTGTTGCTCATAGCCTATAGTTGGTGTAGCCTGAATAATCCTTATTTATATAAAGCACCTAAATATTGGGCCAATGATAATGTTCTTTAACCACTCACTGACAGCACACACTTTGCCGTCTGGAATTTTTTGTGGTTAATGCGTGTTATCCATTGACAATGTATTGTACACTGCTTAACAACAAACTATGAGCACAGCTTAGTTAAAGCAAAAAAGAGAAAAGTGGCATTTTGTGGAAGTCACATGACTTTTGTTTCTGGATGAAAAAAAATCAGAAGAAGTCACATAGGAAATGGTCGCCTCATTTTTCTTCATTCTAAGCTGGCACTTTGTCTGGTGAAGTCTTTGGTTTCTGTTTGTCACTGTTTGTCTCATTGTCATGATGTCTGATAGTCAGTGGTGACACATGGCCGCTCCTGCCCGTCTCTGAGTCACATGACTAATCTGCTGAACTATGCTATAACTGGTAATCTGTGTCAGCTTGTAGCATGACTAAGTGAAACTTGAGCTCTAATTTGGCTATAAATAAAGTGTTGACTAAGTGAAAACCATACCTTCTGGAGTGTTATACATAAGCATCACACACCCAGTGTTTGTTGAATGCAGAAACCTTGAGGACAATTGACCTTATATGGACTAAATGTAGCATCTTAAAGCTTTATAGTTAACTCCTGCAGTAGTAAATGCTGATTATTGCATTATGTAAACTGATAAGTGAGAATTCTGTTGCTTGTTTAGAAAATACATTCTCATACAAAATTAAAATCTCGTATTTACAATAAAGGGCAAAAATATTAATGATGATCAGCAAGTGTCTTTATTACATTACTAACACTTGCCTGTTCTAGATTAAGCACAATACTGCTTTGTACACTGTGAGCACTTTTCACACTCTGATGAATGAGCAGAAGTTAAAATGAGGGATAAGTCATGTTTTTGTCATTTCAGATGTCTTTCTCAAGATGAAATGATAGACTAAGCCCTGGCTTATCCTTTAATTTACTGTTTTGCAGTGTAACTAACTGAATATAAAATGACCCCAATATGATAGTGGTGAAGATAATATTGACTTGGCATTTCTTGGAGAGTGTAATGACTTTAGCATGGGTGTCTTATTTAGATACTCCAGGACCGAATTTAGTGATTCCCCGTGGATGATATATAAGTCTGTTTCTGTAAAATAATGCATTATCTCCATAACAATCTGATCAAGTTGTTAGAAGTAAAGAAAGCAGATGGTAATGGGAATCTCATGGCAGGCAGAACGAGCAAACAGAGAAGACATGGCTCAGACGCGGGATTGAGATCATAAGGCTTCTATTTCCGCATGACAGCAAGGAAGAAGCGGCACCATCCCGTACAGCAAATCAACCCCACCTGTCTCTGCCCTGTGTGTGTATGTGAGAGAGGCTGAGGTTAGGCAGATCAATGTTTCATTGTGAGCTCACTGTAGTGCGGCTGCCACTGAGCCAATAAAAACATAGTCTGTCATCTGGACGTGCATGAAATATTCTTCCCTGCACACACACATCCACCGTCTACTGTACAGAGCAGACAATAAAAGATTTAAGGGACTTTGCCAGTTCCCTTGGATGAGGGACAAAACTTCTTCGAAGAACAAAACTTTGTCCAGATGCCTTTCTTATTAAACCTTTTTACTGAATTTCACCTGGATGACTGAGAACAAGCATCGACACGTGGCAGACAATACAGAATCACACTCTAGTCAAAACTTGGTCACTGCAACCATGAGTTGAGCAGTGTGCATTTTTAATCAGGTATTAAGCAATTTATTTGGAAAATATTACTGGGAAATTGTTTTTAAAAATCTAATTGGTAGGGTAATTAATAATATGACTCATGTATTATGTTCAACAGACCCTTCCACAAATGAGCTAATAAATAGATTACAAATATGAAGCTCTCTTCCATCCATTTTAACAAGTGAGCAAACTAAAACTTGTAAATAAGAAATTTTTAGACAACAACAATGTGACCTTTAGCTTATTTTGCATTAATTGCTCCTGGAGATAAAACAGCTAAACATCAACCCACTTGGTAACGTTTACCACCCAGAAACATTTTTTGTTTAACCTTACACATTGTACATTCAAGTCTGATGTAAAAGAACATTTGGAGGCTGGTTGTCAGTAAAATCTTGTTGACTCTGAAACAGGAAATGTTTGGTGAAATGACCACACACTCTGTCACTGTGATGTCATCCAAACTTATCTACATATAAAACAGTGATAAGCTTTATAAAGCACCCCGTATGTGTGCATGTGCCTCCCATATTTACACAGCCATCTCTTTGTACAGTGGACTGCATACTGACCAAGCTGCAGCTCATGGTTGGTCTCACACAGGCTCCAGTCCACGTTGCAGTCACAGTGGCTCTTCTCAAACATGTTGTCCAGGACCTCCCGCACGTTCTGCCTCTCGTCCACCATCAGGGTTTTAGAGCTGCCATCGTTCATCAGCACCTTCACCACCAACTGACAAAGAAATGTATTGATATTATCTTTAGATTGCAATTGCAAGGGCTAAGTTGTACTATGCTCACATCTCAGTTAAGACATCTAACTGAATTTCTCACTTTGATAGTTAACTTGGATGGGAGGAAATGGAACCACTGTGTCCTCATGCAGGCATTTAAAGTGGACATATGCTTTATGCTTTAAATAAATTTAGACATCTTTGCATTAGCATTTCATATTTTATTACTTTAAACAATGTATATTTATGGAAAACGTCTTTTGGGGAGTTGTTACTTACACTTTGGAGAAGATACTTTGCTATCTGTCACATTAAGGCCACATCAGCAGAGCCCACTTCATTCCAATGCTGAGCCCTTTGTTAACACCTTAGTTTACAGCAGCAGACAGCGGTGAAGGACCACAGGGCTGAGGCCTTGCTCTGACTAAACAACTCTACAGATGATTTGAGTTCAGACATGAGAGGAGAATCTCACTATGCTTGTACTGAACAGTGGGGGATAGACAGAGCACTATAAATAAAAATAAAATAATAATAGCATGGCTGTTAGCAACATGAAGCTAACAGATAGATAAATCTGCTGACTGCTTTGTAGTTACAGCATTTTAAGCTCTGAAATAATTGGAATGAGTACGGTGAATGTGCATTAAAAACAAGAATGAACCGTTCTTGAGAAGGAGCAGTTCAAGTCTAAGTAAGATGTTTAAAACTCAAGATTAAATGTGACTGAGGTTAACATTTTGACCATCTCTTCCTGCAACTAAATGTACTTATTGTTTCAAGTAATACTAGTCAGATCAGAGAGTACTTTTCAAACAGACTGCACTGGTCAAATTATTGTCTTGAGGTTTTGTTCTTGATTTTGCTCATCTGTTGGACAGATTGAGGACAGCATATTGTGTACAGCAGCAAGTGTCCCTTGTGTGAGACTTGAAATGAAGCGTTCAAGGTTGTTTATTAGCTAGTTTAATTACAGGCCATGAGCGGTAAATAGCTGTTTTTGTTTGCTAATGCTAGCTTTGCTCAAAAGGCATTCTCAGCACTTCCCATAAACCTGCTCGGCATATCTTCTCCACTTTCATTTTCTTTTATCTCCTTTCAGCTCTGTTTAGCTTTTTTCGTATGGCTTCACACTTCCCCTCATCTGGAACCAAATCCAACACTGGAACGCTGAGGAGTTTCACACAGGTCAAGCAGTCGTGTGTCATAAAAATGTGGCTTTCCGAGATGTTATCACAAGTGTGGGATCACTGTTTCAACCTTTGTGGAAAATATTATACCAGAATGTGGTTGAATAAAATGCAAACTTGAGAATCTGTGACCACTGACTTCTAAACATAAAACTACTTTAGAAAAAAGTGCTCAAGTGCATGTAAAAGAATTATGCTTAGCAATGAAGATTTCTAGAATTTATTTTAAGTTGTATTTAAAAGGCAAATTGACACAACTCACTTGACGGACAAGTAGACTATGCTATTTTTCTATGTATTTTAGTCAGCTAATAGTATAACCAAATACTGGTCTTCTGTGAAAAAGCGAGACCTAAAGACTTCATCTAGGCTTTATTATTAATGTTTTTAATAGATGGGAATGTAAAACATAAACTGAAGCAATGATCAACTTTGTCATTGATGACATACTTGCATACTCAAGGGACGATACCCACTGGCTACAAAATTTGGCCCCTGAATCTCAGGCAGACAATAGAACAACGAAAGATTCTGTTCCAGAGCTGTGAACATCTGCTTACAGCAAAACTGTGAATAAAAGAAATACGCAATGAAGAAAAATTTGAGGTGAAAAAAAACTTTGACATTCTAAGTTTATAAGTATTTTTTAAGTAGTATTAAAGTGTTCAGTGCAATTAAAAGGTTAGGTGAGTTTATTCAACTCAGAAAATTGAATTCAGCCTCATGTCATCATTTAAACAAAATCAATCCTTTTTTTCAGTGTAAAATTGAAGAGCCACTGTCCACAGAAACCACTGAGAATGTACCTTCCTTATCTCCACTCAGACAGATGTTCCTCTGAAACTGAAAAGTCCTCTGTGCTTCCTTAAAAGTTCCCTTCTCAATACCACTACATTGGTCTCTAACCGTTTCAGTATTTCTTGAGAAGAACAATGTCGACTGTATGTGTAGCCTTCGTTGCATGACCACATGTCTGCACTTTGTGTCCTGCTTTGAACATGAGGAAGTATCCACATATCACCCGGAGAGGAAACCGCAGTGTGCCCTTCAGGATGTTGGCTGGATCCGTTACTGTGATTCATGACTTGTTCAAAAAGCAGAGGAACAAGGAGCCACGTTATGTTGGAACACTTCAGCGGCGATGGCCAAGTACCAATAACTCACCCTCTCTTTAATGTTTACTGGCATGTGAGCACTGTTAGCTTACTTTCTTCACTTTAGCTTCCTTTAGCTTCTCCAGAGCTAGCTTGATCTTGTCGGCTTTCAGCTGGGCTTCCATTTCCTCCTAAAAATGTCATCAGAGAAGAGTAAGCAACTAAGCAGACATAAAAACCTCTACTGTGAAAAGTAAATATTGTCTTTGCAAACAAAAGGCCTGAGCTACACAAGTCAGTTTATGAAATTTATGGAGTCAGGAGTTATAGCCTATTCAGAAAATGTAAACACAAAGAACACAAAAAGTTCAAGCAGCATAAAGGATAATGCTTATAAAATCAGCCACATATTTCATGAAAGTACAAAGTAGGCTACCTTGCTAGTTTGGCTAGTCTGAGCTAATTAAGTAAGTGTCTAACTATGTAGGCCATTGGCCCTACTGAACTAAATAGCAGAGGATATAGACCCCAGTATTATCATTTTTAAGTTTATTTTATTGTACTGTATAATATAAGTATATTACTGTATAATATAAAGTACTGTAGCCTTAGCCTATATGTAAAGTTAGCAGCAACCTTGTAGGCTAAATTTTGAGAAGCTAAATGTTGAGTTACAGTAACCTAGAAGTGTTAAGGAACGCTAGGCAGTAAATTTAACCAGATTACAACTGACGTGAACATGCAAAATACTGTAATGTTTATGAAGACAATTTGTATTTTTCTGCAGCAAAGTTTCCTATTATGAAATGCCATACCTTGGTCCATCATGTGAATGACAGAATACCACAGTTAAAAAGTGTATATTTTTATTTTTGATGTTATACTGAATAAAAATACCTTGGCTGGGGGACAAAATGTCTTTTAAAGAACAGCTATGTTCAATATGCATGCTTTTAAACCTTTTTTTTTTTTTTATATTTGATGACCTCTGACAAACTATTACAGTACATCCTGGATCCAGACAGTGATCTAGATCCACACCAAATAAATGACTTGTTCCTCAGACTCTTATCTTTAATTTGTTGTTATATGTTGTTCACAAACAAAGAAAACATAGCTTCTTATGTGGGTATTTATGTGTAAACATTTACATTAATCTGACAACACACTCAAGGTTATACATATTTGACAAGTATTATGCTACACTATTAACATTTGGCCCAGACACAAACGTCACAGTCAATTAGATAAATCCACTTGAAACAATTCAGCTGGTTGACTGTGTAAGATTTGATTTGGTTTGAATTTCCTCTTATTTCTATGGACGGAAATTCACAAAATTCACCTGGGACATTGCATCTAATATAGCAGACTTAAATGAGCAGGAAAAGGATTGTCTTTTCTCGGGGTCATGGCTTATTAACTGGAGATATCCTTACAAAAACCTGCCTACAGTGCAACTTTGATGAACTTGTACACCTCTGCCCAACAATGACGCATTCTCTGTCTCGGCACAGCTGGTGTTTTTACCTCAGAAGGATGAGGTAACAAGCCCTGCTAAAGTAATAACGTCCCGTCTGGCTGCCCCCCCCCCTTCCGTCCACCACTCTTTCCCCGACCCTTTGCTATTGATCCTGTTACGCTGATGTATTCCAGACAGACTGTAACTGTAACACATGCCCCACTCCGGCCTTTTGTTCAGGAACAGCCTTGAGATCAATGTCCAATTTCAAGAGCACCTTTCAGACATAGAATGAAAATGTATATTGCGGGAAGTGATGCCATGTTGTAGCGGTTTCCTGTCACACGTGCCTCCAGGAGCACTTCGTAAAACCAGTGCCAATAAAAAGAGAAGTTGGGACATTACTGCCCATCTGCTTCATCTATCTGCTGGTCTAGACTGTCTTTTTAAGGTGCCACTCACTACTCTTGCTTCTCTTTGCAAAAAAAAGTTCACAGTAAAAGTACTTGCTAAAATAATTGAGCACTCAAGTCCTATCGATGTATAAAGAAAGCCATTTCTGCGAGATTCCAAACACCCTCACACGTAGGTATTGTGGCTTACAAAACTCACTGTTGCATCAATAGGTTGACCATAGTGCGAATATTTTTATACATATTTTGGAATCTCAAAAAAGTTTAGAGCTGGGGCAGCTATTGGTACAGCAATCGCAAACGTAGCATTAGCATGATCCATCAGCATCAGGTGAAATGTGTGCTTATCAATAATATAACGCCCTAGCTTCTGAATATGTCAAAAATAATGTTGAATCTCCATGCATCCGAACACAAGGGGTAAAAAAAACATAAAAAACGATTATGGATGTTAGGTACTACCTCTATTGGGTATAGCAAAAGCAACCACTAATTTAAATATGATATACTGTATGCTTCTGCCAAAATTCTTCAAACCACTTAATTTAATTTAACAACGTATTTCCTGATAATGTTGTAACTATCTAGCAGAAGAGGTGTGGTGTCACATTGGGTAATTTAATAGGAACAGAGTATCTGCCTGGTACATTGTTACTCACCTTGCTGGGCTTGGTAGACTGTGGAGGTGGAGGAGGAAGAGGCGAGGTGGCCGATGAGGCTGGCGTGGTCACGGTGCTACTCCTGCTCTGTGGTGAGGGTAGAGAGGGTGTTGGAGAGGGGAACTCAGGGCTGAGACCCATGGGTGCCATTTGTGGAGGTGCTGGTAGATCCGCTTTGGGTGCAGATGGAGGCTGTAGGCCGTCGATCTCTGCAGCCAGCTTCTCCTCCTGACGCATTGAGGTCTGCCATCAGATCAGCCATGAGGGCATCCAGGTCATTGTCCTCCAGTTCGTTGAGGGATTCTGGGAGAAATTTAATTAATTTGACAAAGACTGAGTCAAATATGGTAGAACATCATAGAAAGGTTTAAAAGGGAACCATTCGAGAAATATTTAAATAGTATTTTAGCTACCGTACTCTTGAAGTGTAAAAATGAGAATATATGGTATTCTAGCCATCCATCCACATTACCTGTTCAGTTCAAGAGTTTTCATACTTAGTTAAATAGCTTGTACTGCTTGTATACTTCTTTAACTAGCAGCAGCTATTCTTAACAGCTATTAGCATACTAGCTATAGAGGTGACCATTGTCTTTAAGTGGTAGGCTAATAAGTCTAAACTCCTTTTAAATCAGTGGTACATTAACTCAAGTTAATTATGTCAAATAAAACTGAGAGCACTATGTGGAAAATGCTTATTTATAAAGCCACTAATGGATTTTGCAAACTGTAGCTGCATATTGCTACGATATGAGAAAGGTTGGGAATTGAAATAATTTAATACATGACTGCCTTTGCACTGTCACATGAAATTGTACTTGTAGCAAAGAAAATCTGTGTACATAAATCTATTATGAATGAAAATTGCAGTGGGGAATAGGGGAAATTAAGGGAAATGAGGGCCAATGAAAGCAAGCGCTATGACCTTGCTTTCGGGTTATTACTCCTTGTTTTCTGTCCCATAAGAGCTGCACACATCAAGTGAGTAATTAGCACAGTGACCTTCATCTTTATCTACAATCAGAACTTCTACCATAACCACTTGACTATTCTTAGATCAAGTTTCTCGGCACAAATAAAGTGTTGTGTGAGAGTGCGAGTAGTTACTTCTTGAATTCTACACTAAATGCCAAATGTGTTTAAGTGTCAAGTCACCATTGAGGTCAGTGAAGCCGATGGAGAGGTTGACTTCCTTATTTGCACTGGGGAGAGATGGAGGTGGAAGTTCTGTATTTTCACCAAGACTCTGTTGGAAGGAAATAAAATAAGCATAATGTTAATAATTTGTTATATTGTAACAAAGTTACACTTTGATTACAAAAGTGGTGGTCTTTCCCAGTTATTCTGAAGAGAAATAAAAGTAAAAACAGTAAATAAAATGTTTGTTGATAAGAAAATGTTTTTTGTACATATGGTTGTTATATACATTCATTCCTCTTTCCTCCTTTTCAGACTTAGTTTAGCTCTGGTCTTGTCCTTGTTTAGTTCTGGTTGGAGTCTGGAGTCTGGACTGGAGTCTGTCCCAGCAACTATGAGCCTTAGGTGGGGTACATCATGGACAATGTCCAGTAGGTCACAGCACATTAAAAAACATACTGACAGGCGTTAGCTCACTATGGCCAATTTAGAGTCACCAATTCACCTAACATATGTAATCCAGCCACAGAGGGTCACAAGCCAGTGTACTCTTTGTGCTAAGCTTGGTACCAAGCTGGGTATAAAGGGCATCTGGTATAAATCTATGCCAAATCAAAAAAACTGCACACTAGTAGGCAGATAATTTGATGACAACTCCAGAAGTAAAAAACGTAACGGAAACATGCAAACTTCATTAAGAGTAATAGTACATGCTTGCTGAAAGACAGGAGTGATATCCACTCTGCCACTGTGCATGACAAATGTATGAATCCTTTTTATGTAACAGCATGCACAGATCTGGTAGTCTATTCCATTTGCCCAGTTTAACTAAATAACAATTTGTTGTACAATTTGTGACTTCTGATGAACAAACAACAAGCATACAGTGCACTGACCAGCTATGGTGGTCTTCCAAAGTGGTCTAACTACTTGCACAATAGAAGATATCAGTGTCTTTCAGCATGTAGCCTTTATTTGTTACAATTTGGTAAGCTTATTTTAGCACAATTTTTGTGTCTAATGCTAATTTGTCTCTTACAATGTACCTTGAAGTGTTTATTATCCAACTAAAGGAGTCTGTAGATGCATGAATACAATGTATGTATGATAGACCACTAGCTTCAATAAGCTAATGTACAACATGCTCACAAAACTGTCCTTAGAAATTATGTAAGCTAGCGTAAAGCTCCATCTGTTTTTGGGTTCCACTTGTAGAAAAGTAATCCCTGGCTAAATGAAGTGATTGAAACCAAATGGACGGCTGCAAAACAACATCAAAGTAATCAGCAGGACTTTTCACACAGAAACTGAAGTCTGTAGCAGGCTCATGACCCCATCTAGCCCCCAAAAGGGACATGTAATTTATGGTTGTTAGAGGAGCTAAAGGAGTGTTAGCCCCACTGCGTCTGCTGCGGCTGCCAGTCCAGAGTATCTGAAGTGATCGATGGCGGGTTTTAGTGGGTCTGTCATGTGTCTTGAGACTAGAATGAGACTATTTAGGTCTGGTGTGTGAACCCTACAATATCTGGAGAAAAGGTCATGAGGTCAAATAATGTATATAACACATAAGCGGCTTTAGCACAGTCAGTAGCAGTGAATACAATTATATATGGAATTCTATTCCATATATTTACTTCACTTTGAGCTCAAAAGCAGTGTTGTGTTTACTCGATAGCTTTGTGTTGAATGAATAACATGGGCACTATGTGGAAAGTCCTTGTTTATAATGACAACAATAAATGTTGCAAGTCATTCACATCATGTTTGTTGCAGTGAATGTGGTTACGCTAAGAGTGTTATATTTGTAGGCTATCTTCACGCCACAGCTTATGGTTGCTGTAATCTCGAGCCTATTAGCTGGCTGACAGAACTCTTAATATCTGATGTACAAAATCTACTGTTATAGAAGTACAGCTAATTGATAAAAACAAAACAATGTTTTTTACCTCCAAAGACAATATGAATAAACAATGGAAATAGTGGACTAATGCTTTATTAACAATAATATTACAATGTTAATTTTATTATAAACATTCATAGTCTTTAACAGAACAAGACTATTACCATTGCTCAAAATCAGGATACCTTGCTTACTAGTTTTGTGGCTGTACATTTGATTTATTATTATATAATATTAAATAAACTACTGTACTGAAATGTATAAGAGATTCCATTAAGAAGTACTTGTTAGCATCACTAGCAATACTGCTGAAGCTGGCCTTGTTACTGCTGTGTCTTTTGAACTCTCATCTTTCCACAATGATCATTCTCTTTGCCAGTTCTGGTTCCTAGTTACAAAAGTTAATGATTTGAACCAACACCTCGTGCTGAAAATGTGTTTTGTTGTGAACACAGAATATTTTTACAGAAATCTCAAGTTTGCCATTTCCAAAACTAGAACCAGGATCACAGCTGGTGCTAAACCTGGCAGGTGTGAAAGGGCTAGCAGTGAGTGAGTGAACAGAAGTTAGTGGCTTACATCATGGGTCTATTGGTCGATTACATATCTACTATTCATCATAATAACATACACTTACTATTACATAACATGTTTCTCCAGCTATTTACCACAAAAGTATGTAGGGTTAATGCTGATGTCATTGTGAGCCTACCTGTGTGAGGAGGTCCATCTCCCCCAGCAGGTCACTGAACATGGCGTCTATATCATCCATCTGTGGAGACAACACAGCAATCAGACACTTTACCTCATTCACATGTCCAGCTAAGAACGTTCATTGATTAGCTCTGGTCGTCATGGTGACGGCAGAGGAATGTGTGGCATGAAGAGGTATAAATTCATTTGAGACACAGCTGATTAGACCCAGTGGAATAGGTTGTACTTCAGTGTTTGGTGTGTGTAATATGCAGCCTTAGGCAGCGCTCTATCTGAACATCTCCAGCCTCCACTGAAGGTACACAAGCATGCTTCCTGGTATTCATCTGTGTGCCACAACTTGTCGTGTCTTGCTCCATATGCTACATAAGACATCCAAAACTATGTGACTTTTGTACTGTCTGAGATTACACATTAACACCAAAATGACTGTAGTCTTAGGGGCAACGCAATCTAAATATCATTAGTATCAATACCACCTTAGTATCAGTATTGGATCAATACTAGCGTGGGGAAATTGATTCTTTTGTTCAAGTTCCTCTTGTATGTCCGTACTCCAAATGCATCACAAAGTAGACATGTCTGTGTAATGTACTGCACAGCTTACTTCAGTATGTTCTGACGCTCCCCCTCCCCTCCCTGCAAAACCTCTGTGAACTCTGAAGGAAGCATTGGATTTTTTGTTAGTACATGTTTATTCTAACTTTGTTTAAAGTCAGTTCTGAGTTTTAACATGCACTTAACATCGAAAAGCAAAAATCACATACACATTTAGTGGTCAGAAAATAAATTCAGATTGAACATATGAAGACACACTGCTTGTCCCTACATGAAAGCAAATGAGTTGCTTGTATATTTGGTGTCAGTATCTGCAATGCTGGCCCAGTATTTATTTGGTATTGGTTCTCTAAAAATATCCAGTCTCACACCCTTCTTTAGTGTTCTGGTTTCTCTGGTTTCTGTTTTGCAGTTTACTGTGGACTTGCATTATATATGCATTTTCTTAGTAAAAAGAAAATCTGGCAACCAGTTTGTGACACATAATTGCAGTACTCACTATTGTGTTAAATAAAATGTATTTCTTAAATGTAGTGCTGTGCTAATATACAGGTGAGGTTCTTCCAAAATATATTGTTAAAAAAATCACAATATACTGTTTTGTTTTTGTTACAATATTGTGACACCTATATGGTGAGACAAATTGTATCACCATTTTGAATGTGGCATGATTGTTGGTTCAAGACTTCTTTTTTTTTTTTTTTTTTTTTTTTTTTTTTGGGATGTGTAAAGCCAGGTGGTTGTAGTTCTGTGTTATAGATCAGCAGTTTGTAAAATACTCAATATTTCTGAACAGCCCACCTGGCACCAACAGCTATTCCATGTTCAAAGTTACATTTCCCTTTCCTATGGGACAAAGAGAAACCTCAGTGAGCACCACATGAAGGAGAGATCCACTCCCAGGACTGGCAGGCTGTAGATGTGTCCAAGAGTGAAGGGATATAGTCCATAGAAGAGGTGGGAGCATTATCATATACATGGTCATTTTCTTGACTGGTTGTCTAAAGGAAACAATATTTGATCCCTTAAAAATGATGAATTAATCCCAGATTACATGGCATAAACATTTATTAGACCGGTCTGTCTGATATTGTGGATTGATTTGATATAGTACACTCAAGGTAAAATATTTCAAGAGTTTATGTATTTTAATTGTTATTATTATGACTATCTAATATAGTATATTTACAATATTTTTATATAGGACTTTACTGTGGACAGGTTCATGGCATATTCTTGAAATAATAATATAATTGTTTTTCACTGTCTTCTTATAAAGCATATAGAGTAAGCATATACTTGGCCATATTACATAATTGCACCAACATTTTAAAGGTATCAAGACTGCAGTTCTATTTGTCACACCGAGAGCTCAGAAATTGATTAGTAAAAATGCTGATGTCCGGAATAAATGACCCATTGGCTGTTTCAACTATGCATGCTCGCATACTGCACTTGGCCATGAATCTCCACTGCTCCAGCTCTGACTTTTACAGTGCCATATTCTGATTTATACAGCGAAACGTAAGAAGATGTGAAAAGTCAGCAGCGTCAAGTTGAATCATTTCGAATGCTCGGGGCCTTAGTTTGCTTCAAAACAGTTAAGGTGAAGTGTCCATGTTTCTCACATCTGCAGGTTATGATGGCTACAGCAGGGTTCTCAAACTTTTTACAACAAGCATTTGGTTCTCCAAGCACCAATCTCTAATTAATGAACTATAATGAGCCTAAATCCGGACTAACCCAGGTCAAATGGATGAATGAAATGCTAAAACAAGGGAAAGAGTGGAATAAAAATAAAATAAAATAAAATAAAATAAAAATTACTAAATAAATACAAAACTACAACTGAATCAGGACTAAACCAGAACTAAACCAGGACTAAACCAGAACTAAACAAGGACAAAACAAGAGCTAAACTAAGTCTGAACCAGGACCAAACCAGGACTAAATCAAACTAAACCAGGACTAAGCCAGAACTAAACCATGTCTAAACCAGGACCAAACCAGGTTTAAACCAGGACTAAACCAGGACTAAACCAGGTCTACACCAGGACTAACCCAGAACCAAATCAGGTCTAAACTGGGATGAACAAAGAACTAAACCAGGACCATACCAGGCCTAAACCAGGACCAAATCGGGATTAAACCAGAACTAAACTAGGTCTAAACCAGGATTTACAAATAACTAAACCCAGTCTAAACCAAACCAGCTCTAAACCAGGACTAAGTGAGGGCCAAACCAGAACTAAACCAGGATAAAACTGTGACCAAACCAGGACTAAACCAGGACTAAACCAAGACCAAACCAGGACTAAACCAGGACCAATCCAGATCTAAACTAAAACAATGCTAATCCAGGACTGATTGAACAGGTGTAATCCAGGTCCAAACCATGAATAAACTAGTTCTAAACCAGGGCCAAACCAGGTCTAAACTTGGACTAAACCAGGACTAAAGCAGGTCTAAACCAGGACTAACCAGATTTAAAGCAGGACTTAACTAAACTGTGGTCTACACTTGACTACTGTATAAAGCTCTAAATTCAGTTAGAACTTGAACTGGAAAAGACTCCTGACTATCACCAAAACAGGCCTGCGTACCACCAGTAGAACCCTTACCACAGTTTGAAAACCACTGGGCTAAAATGTGCAGTCAAAACAGCAGCTGTGTTTTGCTACAGTTTGTCAGCTCGAGTTCATGCTATCACATTATAGACTTACAGTAGGAGTGGAAACATGCTGCTCTGATTAAAAGACGTTTAAACAGAAGGAAGGGTGTTGAAACTGCACCAGTAATCACCATTAGCAATTACAGCAGCCCAGTAGTGAGCTCTCAATCACCTCTGTTCTGCACACGACCAGCATGTAAACATTAGGCCACGCCCTCTTCCTGTGTGGTTAGTGGTGGTTTCAGAGTCACACTGGGCTGATTATTTACGTGTTCAAGCCCAATGGAGGGAGAGAGATAATGATCCAAATATAAGCAAGGTGGAGTTGGGTAGAGTTGGCTGTTTTTGTTGTTGACCAGAAACTATAAGGAGGTATATAAATATATACAAATTCTGCATAAAAGAAAAGTTCACATTGCAATTCTGCACCTCACACATTTTTATATCAGAACAGAAAAAGCAGCGACATTGTTGACAGTCCCAGTGGAAATGGGTTCATTAATGAAACCATATTTTTCTAAATTTGAGTGGTTGTCTGGCTACATATGCCTCTTTGCTAACTAACTAGCCATTGTCTTTTGCGTATTCTGCTTAAGGCCCAAAGTTGGCCCCAGCCATCCACAATTCCTAATAGCAGAAGAAGTGCAGAAGAAGATGGATAACTGAATAATTTAGATCATAAATGTCTGCCATGCAAGAATATGTCCCCAAAAAGAAACACTAGTCTGCTTCACACCCAGGTGAGCTCAGTTTGTCCGCTCTGAGCAGCTGTAGGAACAGGAAGTAATGAAATGGATCCTTTCACTGGGTGTTACTGCACTTGGCATGTATATCATGCACATTTTTTCAAGAGAGACAAACTAGTTACATAATATATCTTAAAAGCTAATATATCTTAAAAGCTAAATATAAAGCTACTTTATATTTATAAATAGCTTTATACACAGGCAATGTATTGAGCATACATTGTCTGTGTATAGAGCCATTTAAAGCTATTTTTAAAACTATTTAAATATGAGAGGCAGACTATACTTTTTTATATTCTGGTCTCTTTTTTAAAAGTGAGAACCTGCCCTGCAAATTTTCAATATCTACATTAGATAAAATTACTTGAATTCAGATTATTAATCTCAATTTGAGCAATAATTCAGATTATCAATCTTGATTTAAGTAAAAAATAACTAGGTTAGATCATTTTTAGTTATTAGGTAACTTATTACTAGATTATTTGCCTTGTTTTAAAATATTTTTTCCTGTTTCAAGCTATTTTTACTTAATTCAAGCAAAATTGTCTTACCCCATGGACAGATAATTTTGCTTGAAAAGGGTAAAAAAAAAATACTTTGAAACAAGGCAAATAATCTAGTAATAAGTTACCTATAAATAAATAAATCTAATCTAGTGAAAATGGCTCAAATCAAGATTAATAATCTGAATTCAAGTAATTTTATCTAATGTAGATATTGAAAATTAGCAGTGTGTTAGCTAAGGTCTATGTGCAACGATAAGACAAAATTAGTTAATAGCCTAACCCAGGGGTGTCCAAACTTTTTTCCTTGAGGGCCACATACTGAAAAATATATGTGCAGGAGGGCCACTCAGTCGAGGCGTCATATTTTGCATCACCACAAAAGATGTCACTTTTTCTTGGCGCCACCAACTACTAATTTCCATTTTTTCATTCTTAATGCCAGGTATATCTCACAAAAATGAAGTTTTTTACCTGCATTTCAAACCTTGCAGTAAATAGTGCTACCTGTGGCAATTTGGGCCAATTGTGAATGAAGTCCCAGGGCCAATAAAAAATTGTCTGCGGGCCACATTTGGCCCCCGGGCCATAGTTTGGACACCCCTGGCCTAACCCAATCGTCTGGTGAAGTGAATAGGGTATAGGATCCTTTCTCTTCACTGTAGTTTAACTTGTCTTATATGGAATGGGGTACATGTGATCCTTGAGTCCTATATTAGTTGCATGTGTATTTCAATGCATTTTTTATTATTTGGTTGGTTCAGCCCCTTAGAAATCCAAAGACACCAGAGTAATCTTTCTAGAATTGAAAAGGTTTTGCCAGAATTACCCAGCAACCTAAAAAAAGGCTTCGCTGAATGTGTCAGAATTTCTAACTCTTAGCAAAGGGTTATGGATCACTTCTGACAGGTGACCGTCACTAATTCAGCCCCACTTCCACATGACCTCTGTGTATATTATAATATAATATAAGACATGGCTAGAGTTTAATAACAGCTTACTGTATAAAGCTATGGTTATGTACCACAAGGTGCAACAAAGAAACCTCAATGGCTACATAGAGATTTACATGTTAACATTGTCTGCTCCTCAGATTTTCCCCCAAATCTAATAACTGCGTCTTTACTTCTCTTCCTTATGCCATGGTGCATTAGAAGTAAAACCATTTTCCACTGTTTTTTGCATGATTCTTTAAAGTTGCATGCTGAACAAAATTGAATCAAAAGTCGGTAATGCTCCCGGGGCAAGCCCTCAATCACAATTTCATCTGCTAGTGTTCCAGGCAAGAGTTTATGCGACGCGATGACATGATGTTTCTCATTTAAATATGGACATGATCAGTGTTTTTCCAATGTCTCACAGATGTCCTTGTGAATCAGAGAGAGAAGATAGTATTTTCCACACTCCTTCTCGTTTTCAAAAATGGTTTGCCCCTTGAAGGAAGCGGTAAAGGGCACACTTCCTGTCACTCACAATGTTGAAATGCATGTCGGAAATGGTGACATGCACAGCCACCTGCTCATGTTGCCTTCACACTCTCATGCTTGTCTGCATATTGACCTCATATACCCTGTGGTCAAAGTGTGAATTTAGGCATTAAAATGCACTCTGCAAAATGGTGTATTATGCATTTAAGCAAAATGGAACACAGCCACCAGGCTTTTTCTCATTTGAGATGGATTTCCAGGGGGCGGGGGGTTTTCAGAGGGGTTTTTAGACCCACTTAACATAGGAAAGAGAATGGGTCCTTGCATCCTACAACTGTTAATACAACTGCCCAGAGTGGACAAACTGAGCACTGCTGATGGAGAGGCATGTGTTTGTGTAAGATTGTTTCCACTGTATATGTTTATAGACAAGCGCATGTCCCTATACAGGAATTTCCCAGAAGTCAAATATAATGACAATATTAAGTAAGTTAGATATGATCTTAAAGCTTCTAATCACACAAACCACAACACTGTATGCCTGTTATTAAGCTAAAACTAATCAGCAATGTAGTACTTCTGTCCTCTTGCATTAATAAATAAATAATAACAGTTCTCCTCCCAGCTGAAGTAGCTCATATACAGTAGATATTTATGTACAGAATTTTCCAGCGCTACATGTTTATCTTGTATTATGACAACGGCTCCTCCGGCCTCTGTATGTCGTTGCTTTTGTTTTGAAGTCACGCAGGGAAAGCATTAGTGTATGGGACAGCTCACTCCTGTTTGGGGCCTTCTGACAGCAAATGCAGTGAATGGAGCGTGTCCAACCTCTGCTCACAATAATAGACATGTCACCGCTTTAGGTTAGAATAAACAGGCATATAGTGATCAAAAGTATAGTCTTTTTTTTTTTTTTTTTTTTGTGGAAGCTGGCTCCAAAATTCATGTATGGACTGAATCAAATGATGCATTGATGTAATTCCATAGAGTCTCCTTAGAGTAGGCTTTAGAGCCCTTAAGTATAAAATACAAGGGCCAAGGTAAAACCTTAACTTAAACAAATAAACTGCAACCCTGAGCCTTAAGGTATAATTTTTAGCTCAAGTAGTGCTAATTCTAACAGCTCCTGCCAGATTTTTATTTTTGTCAGTAAATGCTACATACAATTTTGGTGACTTTTAGCATAAAGCTTAATAAGTACTAACAGGTTGCGTTCACATATAGAGGTTGATGATGCCCTCAGATGGAGGGCATGGGCCTGTACAAATGTAAAGGTGAGATAATATGTTTTAAAAAAATATCCAAACTAAAAATTGACAAATATTGAACCTGATAATTTTTTGTTAGCAACTGGGTCCACAGCCGCACCATAATAATCTTGTGGTTTAATGCTGAGTCTACTGACAGCAATCACGCCTGTGTGTTTGAATAATATCACCACTTTTTGATGCTGTGGTGAAGAAATAACTTTTAGTTCATTTGTACGGACAGATAAGACTTTGAACTTTGGGCAAGTGTTTGTTTCATGTCGTAAGCTCAGTATGTGCAGAGATATTAACCATAAACTACACCAAGACATCTGCATTTAGAATATTTGGCAGCAGATTCTACCATTCTTACCTGCCTCCAGCTGATTAAACAGCTAAACATTTTCTGGTGGTGATTGTTGGTTGCCATTTGCCATCTTTATTTACAAGTTTGCACTTTTTGGCAGCTAATGCTACTTCGTTCACACACAAAAACTGATGCAGTCTGCTTAACTAACAGCATCAGGACTTTTTTATGAATAAATACTTCACTAACATAAGAATAGTAAGGCTTATGAACAATTTGCAATCCTGCTGGCTAATGCTAATTCCTCTATTTGAAATGAGTTGGAGTCTGCTTTACGTATAGCACCACTGTACATCCTCATTAGGCTGCAAGACAATGTGTTGTGAAATATTGCTTAATGTGTTATCACAAGAAAACGTGTTGGAAGTGACCCAATCAGCATGACTAAACCCCCAAAAGCCACTGTCACTACACCTATAATTTTTATCTATTTAATATTACATGCTTTAAAAAATTTATGCAATGTTGGCTGGGTTATAATGAAACAAAGTAGGTCTATACAGTATCTGGACATAATTCACTTTTAAGTATTTCTTTATATGACAAAGTGGGTAGGACGTTGTATTTAGGCCTATGTTGTAACCAGAAGGTCTTAGATCCAACAATACTTTTACTTGAGAACATCTATAATCAAGTGACTCGCAGCTATTAAAACAATATTGACCCTCCCACTAGCCGAACTAAACTTCATTGTCAGCTGTCAAATGGAAGAGTATTCTAATAAAAATACATCGCCGCTTCTTTGCACAATATTATTTTTCGCCCCAGAAGCCACTCTGAAAATATGTGATTTGTCAGCGTTCATAAATATTATTGGAAACAGTCAGGCATGAAAGGTGGCACTTAGCCAAAGCCGCACAATGCATTATAAAAACACATCATTTTACAAGTGGTAGCCCCGAAGCACACGCTGGGAGGGTCGAGATCATGTGGGCCACTGTGTTCTTCTCCAAAAAGTAAGAATTTTATCTAAAGGAGGAAAATGAAATCCAGAAGTCTAAGTGGATGGATAGCATGTTTAGAGCAACTACTTTTACTCATTACATCATTAATAAACTAGTTTTAGTATTGGGGCGGCAGTAGCTTAGATGGATGAGCCGCTTGTCCACTAACCAGAAGGTTGATGGTTCAAACCCTGCTCTCACTGTTGCATACTGTTGCTGTGTCCTTGGGCAAGACACTTAACTCTCCTTGCCTCTACTGTACACTGGTGTATGAACGTGTGAGTTCCTGTGAATGGTTCCCTGATGGAAAGAGCTTTGAGTGCCCATGGAGGTAGAAAAGCTCAATATAAATGTGACAACTTTAGTATTCATCAAAGTAAAAAGTACCTTAAATCATTACTTAAGTAAAAGTAAAAAGTAGTGAATAAAAAGTACTGATTACTTCTGACAGTAATTATATATCAGTACATAGCACAAATATTGTTACTACTGATGCTGTTGCTAATACATTCAACTACTATTACTACTGCTACTACTATTCCTATTACTACTACTCTTACTGTAATACTCATTTTGAGACTCTAAAAAATTTCCAATAGTTACTCAAGTATATTTTAGAATATGTACACAGTGTTGTTGTTTTTTTCTCCATTCATTTTCTACCGCTTATTCCCGTTAGGGGTCGCAGGTGACTGGAGCCTATCCAAGTAACTTTGGGCCATAGGCAGGGTACACCCTGGACAGCGGCCAGATTGTCGCAGCAGTTTTTTTTTTCTTCACAAAATAAACTACTAAATATACTCAAAAACTACTACCTCTAATGCTGCTGTTATGTCTACTACGACTTTTACAACTGGCACTACTACTACTCCAGTGTTTCCCCCAGCCCTTGATAGTTAAGGTGGCCACTTTGGCTATAAGTCTCTACCAACCTGACTACCATTCAATGTAGGCCAAAAAGAAGTCATATTTAAATTTAATTTATTTGCCCAAAACCCAATTTTAATGCTTTTATATTGCAGTGTTTATGTTAAAATTAACTTTTTGTGGCATTTAGGAGCTGTAAGTGCTATGAGGTGGCTACCACCTTCACTGACCAACTTTCTTTGGGAAACACTATACTACTACTACTGCTACTACTTCAAATGCTATACTGTTATTACTACAACTAGTACTGCACATTTAGATTAAAAGTATCTTGACTTTAGAAAATGTACCCAGAGCATATTTTCTTCATAAAATGTACTTGAGTAAAAGTAAGTAGTTACTTTCCACCTCTTGTTTCTAGTGTTTACAAGTCTGGGCGTATTCTGCTGTAACACAGGCAAATCTTCACTGAGCGGTAGAAAGTCTGTCCGCGGAGCATGAAAAACTGTCATTGCATAACACGAGATCATATCTACTGCAGTACCGCTTCCACACTTCATAAAATGCTTTCTGACTGAATGCGTTTTACCATAGACAACTCCGTGCCATTTTAAAATGCAACATAAATCACTGTTTGACTGTTAGGAACAATTGTCAGGCCGTATGAGTGTGGCCAATGAGTCAGAGAATAGGCTGAAATTAGACTGGGGGCCCACCCATTGGAAAGCACATATACTGTATGAACTAGACAAGCTTTTCATGGTGGTAATATACACTTTATGGGACACTTAGTCATTCCTTACAATTACAATGTCTATCCAAAAGCATTTATTCATTAGTTTATTTTAGCTGTTTATCTGTAAAGACTGTGTGTAAAAATATATATACCACATATAAAAATTGGATGATGATAAAGAAATAGGCTAGCATTATGTCCTCTTTACCGTTAACCCAATCCAAAACTCAGCAAACTCACCTTTAGAGTTGTTCTGTCAAGTCCTCTATATCGTCAAGACAGCAGCCTCATTAGTTAGACATTAGTTCCAAATTACGGCAATCTTATCTAACAGGAGTAAAAAACAGAGAACAGAGAGAGTTGGGTGTGTAGATGTAGAGGTCGCATCTGGCTTTGTGACTCTGAACCTCTTCCTGTATAATGCGGAAGTTCAGGTCTAGACCTGTCATTGCATTCTTTCTCAGAGAGCTCTCTACACTTTCACAACAGTCTCATGGGCCAACCCCTTGGACATACACAGCTTATCTGCACTGTACCAGGGACAAGGCTCCGGACTGGGACTCTGTTGGACAGCTGTTTGAGCAGAGGATGAAGGAAAGACAGATGAAAAAGTCTGGGAGGGATAGAGAGAATGGCTGAGTCAGCAGAGGAATGTGAGGGTTAATAATTCACCTTAACCGGACTGATTTACAGCCGCTCTTAAGACCCGGGTGGTAATGTGGCACGTCACGCCAATGAGGGATACAAGACTCCTGTTACACTTCTACACTTTTGGAAAATTACAAGAAGTATATTGTATAATTTGTATGTATAATTTGCTGTAAGTAAAGTTTAAAATTAGTGGAAGAGCCTTTATACAGTATGTGCTGACCAT
The DNA here is from genome assembly GCA_020698575.1 of Bostrychus sinensis. Taxonomy (NCBI): domain Eukaryota; kingdom Metazoa; phylum Chordata; class Actinopteri; order Gobiiformes; family Eleotridae; genus Bostrychus; species Bostrychus sinensis. Next base: position 21,970,955 of record CM036259.1, on the reverse strand, counting down.
AACTGATCAACTGGACCAACTGAGCTATCTATTTATCTAAGGCAGAAAACCCAAGTTCAATATCTACTATGTAGTCCAAACCCAATTCACAGCTGTGGCCGTAGTCATGTTACCATTAAAATCTTTGTTGTCTGTGTTGTCTCGCTGTATCAAAATCCCCAAACACATAAAATATCTTTGTATGTATCCAATGTTTCAGCAATGCAGCAGGATTTGATCATCAGTATTCATTTATTCTTCATTTAGTTTGTCTAAAGTGTGTTTCAAATTAGAATACCTTTTATTTATTTTATTTTTACATTTACACAAGTTGTTAGGGTTACATTTTTGTTTTGGTTCTAAAACACTACATTGCTGACCGTCCAATCAGAAAAGCAGAAAGACTGGCGACCCACAGACCATTGTTTTTGAGACTGCAGTACTGTTTTCAAACCAGTACAAGCACGTAGGCTGCTTTCAGTACCTTAAAACATAGTAAGTCCATGGCTGAGTATGCATCTACAAGTCACTGCATGTAAAAGACATGCAGAATGAAGACGTCTGTTGGCAACACAGTTGGACAAGTACTTATTAGATATGGTCACATATATGGCTTATAAGCATTTTATTTTCCACAATTCGCAATTCGCAATTCAGTTTCAACAAAGTAAGACTGTGGATTTGGATCACTATATATAGGTGCTAGTGTTACTGGCTAAAAAAAGGGTGTTTCTGTTATTCACACATCTGCAGTGTCAAAAAAACCTCACTGCAGCAGCCACTTCTCATTTGTATGTAATAATAATAAGTTTCGCAAGTGTGTTCATTGTGTCTGACTGCAAAAATAGAAATAACTGTTTCACACTTGATGTAAATGTGGTGTTCCTCCACACATATGTATAAACAGTTTTCCTTCCATTACAACATTCTTCCTTTAAATCAGGAAGGAGTATCTTAAGACACTGATGTGGTGCAATTGCCTTTTCTGATTAATTCTCTGGGGCAGAGGTGAGAGGGAGCCAACTGTCAACCTATGAATAGCCTTATCTGACCACACAGACTCAACCTCGAAGGCAAAAATAAGAGATTTGTGTTTTTTTTATTTATCTCAACATGGACAGAAACACAGATTTAAAATGCATGTTTGTGGAGGAAAATGTGTTTACAAATAAAATAAAACTGTAGTTATTACAATATGCATGATCAGCCAGCTCCAGCAGCAAACACAGGAACTTCCAATTCATCTATAACTTCTTCAAACCACAGTAGCCTATTTTCAACCAAAGCTTTATAGGTCAATAGCACTGATGGCAGTTGTGGTTAACTAAGGCCTTTAGTACGGAAATCATGTTAGCGATGTTTAAACTGACCTGAGTTTTCACACCAGATGCCCCTTCCACCGCAAGCCTCTCTATTTATCTTTGTAGGAGGTGATGGCAGGGGAGAAGAGATGTTACTGCGCACCCTGCTTCATGCTCTGCTTGGCCTGGTGTTATGGTCTGTAAGCCTTTGTAGCGTTAATTCGTCCTATTTATAAAACAGTTGCTAGTTGCTAATATTATATACTCACGCACTGACATTAAAAGCATAGTCGGTAGCCATGTTTTTTTACCCACAATTGGCTATTTATGGTGGCTTATGCCAATAGTTTTGGAGTGTACACGTCTAGAGCTTATACTAGAGGCCCATTTGTAGAACGTTACCACTTTGGACCACCTTGTGAGGGGTAAGAGTGACAGCCAAGACACAACAAAGCTGAAATATCTCCCATTTCTCTTGCCAAGTTCTGGTGTATTTAATCAGTGTATTTATTTGAGAAATGTTCAGCCCGTTCATGTTCGAGAGACGTCCGTAAGTTTGTCAACCTCAGAGTGAGGAGGGGAAAGATGGCGGTGGCCCCTCTGTTTGTTTAATACATCAGAAGTTGTGAAAGGCGCTTGGACGGGCTCAAGGTTATTCGGTTTCTGCCTGCCGTGTGCGGATGATGACAGAAGTTTACCGCAGAGAGGGTGGTCTGCTTTCCCCATCGGAACAGGGGCACACTGAACTAAAAATAGCGCCGGAACAAATGTTTAGCCACCTTAAACAGGTTCAGGTGGTTTAAATTGGGTCAGCGCAAAGCTGAAACTAATATTTTCCAATGTTTCAAAACACCAGGGTCATTGTGATTAAGTGGAGAGCACTTCCTGTTTCCAAGAATTTCATTTGTAGTTGTGGTGCATGGCATTGCACCAATCCTAAACCATATGGTTTCTGCTGTAGATGGAAGAATTATGGTTTTATATTAGGCGTAGTCGATTGGGAGCTTGCAACAATACTAGTAAAAAAAAAAAAAAAACGCATTATGTAACAGCTTTTGTGAAAGAAACTAAAAATATTATCCAAATATGTCTGTAGTTGAATAAGGGTTCTTGTATTGGTTGTAGGTAAATGAGAGTTGGAAACAAAAACCTAATGTAAAAAATAAAAAATGTAATGATTTCATTATTAGGGCTTTGTATTTGGTATTATATAAGTAACTTTATTTAAAATAAGAAATAAATTGTTGGTCAGAGGTGTAAATGCAACACAAAAGCATTCCACTAATGTGTATAGAAATAATTTACAAAAATCCTTACATTCCCTTTTTGATATCAATATAGTAGAGCAAAATAAAATATTTGGAATATTTTCCAAAATGTTCTCACTGATTGATCACTATTGATTATAAATTCAAATCCTGTTGACATCTATTAACTCAAACGATTTACCTAATTTGAGCAGTGACATGAATAAAAAATTGTATTTTGATTACACATCTCATGTTTGTAGTTTGTATATTTATGAAATGCACTTGCTACTAATTAACACAGGCTTGAGATTATTATTGTTGTTGTTGTTGTTGTTTTTTCTCTTTGATACAAATTACTGCATACTTAGTGTAAGTAAGAGAATGTGCTTGTTGTAGGCTAGGCTATTTTAACTCAAAATACTCTCAGAGGTTACTTAAATAACCATTGTCTAGATGCAATCAAAACAATGATTTTATTTCTGACTTATTCTTGTACAGCTTTTGACATTATGGCCAACAATAGCACATTACAATATAATGCATGAGCTCAAAGATTGGATCACAATTGTTTGTGACCCTGTGTATGCTGAGTGGGTAGAAAACCTTTGTGAGTGGGCTGTACCAGTTAACCAGTTATTCATAGATGGCTGTAAAACCTATTAAGATAAAGTCAGTGTTACTATCACAAACATACTGTAGTTAATACAAGAGATAATTTTGTTTTGTTGTCTTTACTGTCACTCAAATATCAACCATTTTTTAAGTTTTCCCTGGTGGCATGTCTTCTATATTTTTACCCTAGCCTCACATCACACATTTAGCCACATGGCAAAAAGAGCAGCACGAAAGGCCATACTTTTAAACCATTAGTAGCCGTAATACTACGTCTGAGTGCTTTACCACACCCTGAAATGGCTGGGTAGGATTTTGTGACATTAAAGTCAAATGGGGTGATAATGATAAAAGCAGTGGGGACCTTGAGTCTGGCACATTTGATGAGATGTAGCGAACCAGACGACAAGCTGCCACTGATGACGTGAGAATTAGAGAGGTGCTGTGGTGCCCTCTGTTTGTACTGGCCAGAATAGTACACACCACCTAATACTGAGCTCAAGCTATGATTATTATTCTTTTCAACCGAATTCATTTTCACATAAGAGGTGAGCCCTTGTCACTCCTCCAGTATTGGTAATTGAAAGCAGTCATAGCAGTTATTGTATGCCACCTTGCTGTTATTATGCATTAGTACTGCCCATACAAAAAGTAAAATTAAATGTGCGGATGCACATACTGTTGTCCCTCAACAAAACCAATGCAAACAAAAACAAAAAACAAACAAACAAACAAAAAGTTATCATAGACTGAAAAATTAGTGTGCCTCTCTTCTAGCATTGCTCAGTTTGTCTAGTTTGGGCTATTGTAAAAACAGGTACTTTATGTTAAACTATTATACTATACATATATTTTACATAAATGTCTCAAGCCAATAAAATTAAGCTGGGGATCATGTAGTTCAGAGGTAAATGCTCCATCCATTGTGCCAGAACAAAGCCCATATACACTATATTTACAAAAGTATTCGCTCACCCTGCCAAATAACTGAAATTGGATTATTGTGTGGAGTTGTTTATAGGAGCTGGGCTTGGCCCCTTAGTTCCAGTGAAAGGAACTCTGAATGCTTCAGCATACCAAGAGACAGACACGTAGATGTCTAACGTAGATAGATGCAAAGGGTGGGCCGACATCATATTAAACCCTATGCATTAAGAATGGGATGTCACTTAATTTCACATGCATGTAAATGCAGGTGAGCAAATACTTTTGGAAATATAGTGTATTTTGGAATAGCAAATAATCCACAAAAAGATTGATCCAAATCATAATCATTTATTTCTTTACTGACCGTTTGTAGCTGGAGTTAGTGTCTCTGTGGCAGCTGGGGTAGCCTTATCTCACAAAGGTACATGTTTTTCATTTTTTTGTAGTAATCTTGCTAACTAATATATCAATGTTTTCAAAAACATAATCTTCTTGGCACATATAATAACATACATTTTATAAGTTAAGCCAATTTTTTTGCACCAAGATCAAATTTTCAAACCTGTGCACTCTTAAACATCATCAGTTGTAACCATATTAAGTTTGAGCCAAACCAAACCCAAACACATTATCGCTCTCAATCCTCCGTTAGCCTCCCTGTGGGTCTGCGGTCCAGCCCGAGCACTAACATTATGGATTGAGAGGGGGTCCAGCCATCATCTGTGGCTTTCTGCATTCCAGCCCTGTGCCACAGACGCTTGACCTGCGCCGGCTCTGTCTATAAAGCTTCATCTGAGTGTTGACAAGGCCAGTAAAACACAGAGAAAGTCCCCGGGCCGAGGAGCAGCAGCTGTCCCAACACTCCGGATGTGCTCCAGCTAAATACACTGCCGCTCAATGGATGAGCAGCGGGTCGGAGCAGAGTCAACACGCTGGGGGAAATGAAAAGTGACAGTCACCAGGGGAAAACAAAGGAGCAGGATGTTAGGATCTATACATTATACAGACAATATTTATTTGCTAGTCTTTTAAGCAGATATTTGTAGTTTTGACACTAAGAAATTGTCTCCAGTCATTGACAGCAGGGGAGGAAATGAACAAAAAGCCACAAAAATCTTGTGTCTAAAACTGAACCCATACAATGTGAATCTTTTCATTTCAGTGGTGGTTACCACTATAATCTAAATCAAGACAGCCAAAGACATGAATGTATGGGGGAATTAGTGAACCTAGGGTCAATGCTGAATAAATGTGAGTGTAAACAGTTGTATATAAGTATAGTCTCTAAGTGTTAGCCCTGCGATTAACTGGCCATTGTCCAGGATGTACCCACCTCATATTTAAAGGCACTGGTACAGGCCTAGCTCTATGACCAGCGAGGATAAGTTATAAATTTAAAGCTAAAGTGTTGTTTTTTTTTTTTTTTTGTCATTGTATATACAAATACAAGGTGTACAAGATGGATGATTACTCCTGAGTTGCTGCCACCACAATGGGCCAACCTGCCCCACCTACGCAGACACGTGGAGAACATACTCCACACACAAGGGCCCCGTCCAGCCTGGGAATCAAACCTGAGACCTTCTTACTATGAGGCAAGAGTGCTAACTTAATCTAAATCAAGCATGCTGTGAGGAATAAAGTTCAATCATTATAAAGTTCATCTATACAACATAAAAACAAAAACACATGATACACAGCTTACTCCAGCATTGCATTTTCTTCAAGTCTTATGACAAAATTGTAAAAGTAATTTAACAAAGTGATACCACCAAGTACCTGTTTCTTAATTTTCTATTTCAACATTATTTATAAAACCCCCATTCACATTTTATTGAAGACATTAGAAAATGTTGGAATATGAAATAATTGGCGAGTAAAATGCATGTCTACATCGAGAGGGAAGGAAGGGGAGGTTTGTGCCAAGTGAGGAGAGTGAGGAGGGGAGGTGAAGGGTTAATGCGTGGCCGAGGAAACCTGATGCTAATTAAGTCTTAGGAATGCCATATACTGACAACGTAGCGCAGAGAGAGAGAGAGAGAGAGAGTGAGAGAGAGAGACAGAGACAGAGAGAGACAATCTAATGTTTTCATCTGAAGAAGCCAGTCACTCTCCCGCAAACCAGGGCTCAAACTTTGATGATGCTCTTGTTGGGAATCTAAATGTTTCTTTTCACGGTACGGGGGATTTAAGTGCACAAAAATGGTGTTAGTTTTCAATTTGTTGCTGCTTTGTTGTATATCGTCTTGCCAAGTCGCTGCAGACAACTGTAGAGGGACTCACTGCAAGGAAACTGGTGATCCAAGACCGTGCATTGGCGCACACTGTCCCGGTGGCAGAGTGTCCAGACCGCCGCGCCAGTTCAACCCAGTTACGCAGGGCAGAGTGAGCAGCCAGCACCACGCGTATCCCAGCTCTCCATCCACACAGCGCCAAACCAGCAGCAGCAGCGGCGGCGGGGTGAGAGAAGTGCCCCTCGCAGGATGCACGGATGCAGACTGCCCAGCGCTCGCCAAACATTTTCATTTGTCCTCCAACGATACGCGAGAATGTAGAGGTATCGAGTGTAGGTTACCGCTCAGAATACGGCCCAGGACTAGAGCGAGGGTGTGTGTGGGAGAGGGGTGTGTAAGTAGTGGCACGCCGGAGGACCGAGACTACAGCCATCCCGTCCATGTGTCCGACAGAGCCGCTCAGTTCCTCGGGGATTTCCCGGAGTTTGGATATCCGTCTCCAGAACTTGGCGGTGCGCCTTTGGGTGTCCAGCTCACGTGTGATATCAAGCCAGGTCTGCCTCACATTGTTAAAATGTTAAAAAGTTAAATCTATTTTACTGTTAAGTATGTCTTTAACTTTTATTGCAGGCTATAAGCTTAACAACCTCTAAAGAGTGCTGAAAAAAAAAAACACTGTAAAAATCCAGTGAGTGTAAAAAAATATATTGATAAGCTTTCACTCAAGCTAAAAAGAAATCGACCAAATCCACAGTGTAATAGACTTCCGTGTCTCTCCATCATTACTGATCAAAAGAAGATTATAATCTAAGACAGCAAGGCTTATTTGACCTTCATACTTAAATATCAGCAGTCAGAGCCTAGAGCTGGAGTGGAAAATGTCTCTGAATCAGTTGTGAAGGAAATGAGGACTTTGATGTTCATGGTTCATTCTGAGAAAAGTTCTCACATTTGGCCTGAGGTGGTTCACACTTGACACATCACACCTTTGATGCACAGTTTCACTGACAATGTGCAGGGGCAGGGGTAAGAAGTGATGTCAAGTGTCAAGTCGAAACTACATTAATTAGGTATTTCTTGTTACCATGCTCTATAGGACGGATGTGAATAGTGTTGTAGACCCATGGCGTATCTATAAAAACAGGCCCAAAATATTGGTCTATAGAGCATTGGTTTCAGCATGAGCAACCTATGAGCCTATGAAATAATTATTATACCCTCATAATATAACTGGACCTGGAATAGAAAAGGGACCAAAGTAACATGTTCCGTGATGCCATTCTGAGCTTGTCAACCTCTTTAATACTTTTACTTGAGTGTGTTAATCTTTGCATGTTTGCAGGTGAGAATGAGGTCCCATCTGAAGACGCTCTTATCCTTCACCTTCAGTTGGCCAAAGGGCAGGAAAAGCTGGTGGAGGCGCTGCGGGCCCAGCAGACTGTGGTGCGGGAACTGCAACAGAAGTTAATGGACCAGCAGGAGGCGCTGCTGTCGCAACAGCGGGACATCCTGGAGCAGCAACGGCGCATGTACGAGCAGATGGACACGGTCAAGGCTCAGTACGAGCTGCTGTCCGACACGGTCAAGCAGGTGTCCTTCCGGGGTCTGCAGGGGGAGCTGCAGAGCTATCTGGAAAGCCAGCTGTCTGGGCTCCAGAGCCAGGCCCGTAGCCACCTGCACAAGTCATATGCTGTGCACAAGGTGGACCTGGACTCTAAGGGCATGGTGGATGTGATGGGGGAGGCCCACTTTCCCCAGCCCTTGCTGGGCTGTCCCTCACCTTGTGGCCCTGAAGAGTTCTGTGACTTCCAGAGGGACCCCCCTCAGTGTGAGAGCTGCACCATGTGCCCCCCAGGCTTCTTCCTCATCTCCCAGTGCTCGCCCACTGCTGACCGCATGTGCCAGGTATCATTTATTATACTAGACATTATGAAGTCAGTTTGACTGACCTCACAAGGGTTAGGTCTACATATCATCTTATTCACTGATAAATGAAACACATATTTATTATTGTTGAGCCAGAGCCAGCTTCCATTGAAGACCAGCCAAAGTGGTGGTCTGCCCACAATTTACAGGAAAAACCTCTGCATCGTCCTTCAAAATCAGCCTGCTAAGATCAGTATTATACTGTACAGTTTAAACAAGTAAACAATTTCACTTTAGCTGGATATTTGTTTTTATAGTATTGGTTAAAATGTGTGTTACATAATAATCAAATTGTGTTTTGAACTTGTATAAAGTAATCAATAAACTTGTCATTTATTTGGCTGCTGTGGGATTGTACAAAATCTATAGGGATCTTAAAGTGTATATTCTGCTGCATTGATTATTATTAATGTCTTAACAGGACAGAGATGAATGTCTTGAACTACCCAACATCTGTGGAGAGAAAGTAAAGTGTCTCAACACACCAGGTGAGTTTAGGTTCAGACTAAAAAAAAATGCATCATAATCTGAAAGTTTTTTTTTTTTTTTAATACTGTAATACTTACTCATACAGTCTAAAATCCCCCTGCAGTTACATAAGAAATTCCATGTCTGGCTTTGTCTTTACACACTTCCTGTCTGCTGTGAAATTTTCCAGGGGGCTTCAGGTGTCTGGGCGTCTCAGAGCGTGAGGCTGTGATGGGACTATGTGGTCATGAGTACTTCTACAACCAGGAGCTGCAGGAATGCCAGGCCTGCTTGGACTGCAATGGAGAAACTGTCACCGTTCCTTGTACAGCCATTAGCGATGCTGTGTGTGGCCAGCCTGCAGAAAGTCAGCTATCCCAATCCTGGGCAGCCACTGTTACAGTGCCCTCTGCTCGGACAGCTGAAGGTCAAATCTTTCCAGGACTTCAGCTGAATATTCGAGGCAAAGATAGTAGTGATCTTTTGTCCAATGAAGCGGGTAGGGTCGTCTTCCAGCAGCATGGCCTTGTGTGGTTGGATCATAACTTTGCCATCAAGCATACCTGTAGGAACTTCCTTCAGTTGGGAATGAGGCTTAATGGAAGCCAAGAGGAAGAAGGACAAGATCTTAGCGGAGTTCGCATTGAGCAACCCGATGGAAAATACTTCCAAGGGGTTAGTGTTAGCAGCGGCATTGAAGTGGAACCTAATCATACCTTTACCTTACTTCTGAAGAGTCCAAACCACCATTGCAACCGAAGTAAAGACATCCACGTCTATGATATATCAGCGCCGACTTTTAGCTTGCTTTGGCTATCCCATGATACCGGTGCAGTTGCGATGTCTGCCCAAATGTCTCTCTTGACACACTACCAAACAACCTACCGCCCAACTTTCAGGGCAACCTCAGTATCCGACCCTTATATGATCAGCTTGACTCATGACAATCGTGGGATACGCTTCACAGAAAGTGGGGTAGTCAAGTTTGTACTTCAGCAAGCTCTATACTCCATGGGTCACACCTGCGTTAGAGAGGGATTGTCGTTGATTGCCTTCACGAATCGCAATGGGACTGGCCAAGAGACAACGCAAGCATTCAAAACAGGTGTCAACTACCGGGACACTTCCATCACACTCTCTGGTGCTGCAAGGGTCGAAAGTGGAGACACGTTAAGCTTTGAAGTCACCTCACCGTCGCAGTGCAACATTAGGTACTTTGGGGATAGTACTGGGATCAGTATCTTGAGTCTAATTTGGATTCCTTCAGCTCTGTCTTCAGCATTAACCGCTACAGTAGCCAGGACTGGTCTTCCATCTGGAGCAGTCAGGAATAAACCTCTACTGTTCCACCAGACCAGCTCGAATGTACCACAAGTTGTTTTGGCACGCTCAGGAGAACCAAACAGCCGAAAGAACTTTGTCTTCCATGAGAGAGGGACTGCAAATGTCGCCTTGAATCTAAAGCTGATCCACTCTTGTAATATCGTAAAGCTGACATTGCAGAGAGTAGGAGGTCCGGCTCACAGCCATCAGGCGGGTCCTGTGGCCCAGCAAGTGTCTGGGCATATGCCTGAGGGAAGTGAGTGGGCCAGTATCGGACTTAGGACCTCATTTCAAGTCCAGAATGGGACAGCTGTATATGTGACACTGGACTGTATACGGGGGAGAGTTAATCAGATTACACATGAAGGTGGTACCAATATTTCAATCTTATGGGTAGCAGTCTAAGAACTTTGTGGAAAGGACAGACATTTTGCACATGACTGAATTGCAGAGCAGATTCATCAACCAACCAATCACCTAACTGGTGCCTTACTGTTATACTTTATCAGTTGTAATGATATTTTCCTGTCTATATTTCAAATCCTGTTTAGAGTAAGTAAAATATGTTCTGTAAGTACTGCTTTTGCTCTTAGTACTTCGGCTGGTTGAACAGTGACCAATTCTTGTTTGAATGAGATTGTATGCTGGATGTGTGTACTTTTCTAGTATGCATGAGCGTGACAGTGGAACCATATTGGCATGTCACCTTTTGCATGCACATAAATATATATCATCAATTAAATTAACACCAATTAAAAATAGTCAATATTTAAAAACAAAATCACAACATAGGCTCTGTGTTGGCCAATCTTACCAGTCAACAGTCAATTGGCCCACTATCCTTCTGTGTATATTATGTACACATGTACAACTAGTATGTACTGTATGTATCAAATTTTTTGTGTATTATGCTGTACTGATAGGTCTTTGCAGTAGATACAATGCAAAAGACTGTCAGTATTCTGCAATGATTAGGAATTTTATTTTTTGGTATTTTGCTGGGGACTGTATTTATTTTCCTTTTATAAAGAAGTATTGTATTATATTAATGCATATATTTGCCAGTCTACAATGTAAATCATATTTTCACCAGTGTTAATTTTTAATACATACAGCAATTATTGCACAAGTACAAATTAATATTGTATGTTTAAAAAAGCAAATATCACACTGAGTTATTCTTTAGCCTAAACGATGTTAACCTGAGGAGAGCTGCTCAGGCATATCGCTTCTAATTGCCTCTGTGTGTGCTCTGTCCGCTGAACAATTAGGCATAATTAAGTGTTTCAGAGAGTTGGCACTAAACTGCAACTGAAAATCTACAGCTCATTTCTCTCTCCATTATGTTCAGTGATTTTGTTCAGCAAGTGTTTGGACACTCCACACGTCTCCTGGAACATCAATGCATGAAGACTCATTCAAAGGCAAATAAAGTGTATATATTTTGCTATGAAAAAAAAGAAACAGTTGTATTATTATATTTGATGAAAAAAAAAACAGTTCACTTCCATAATAACATATGGATTTTGCTGTGAAAACAAAACTTAAGATATTTTATAGGCAATTATTATTTTTATTCATCTCCTGCATATTCTTGTGTACCAGAAACTATGGGTCAGGGTACAGACTGGACAATAGCCAGTTACTTGCATAGCTGACACTTAAGAGACACACGGTGACAGCCATTCACTCTATTTATTCAGTATGGGCAATTTAGCTTTATTAATTCACTTATACATGCATATCTTTAGAGGGTGGAGGAGGGTGTAACTTGCCTAAGACCCATAGTTAATGGTATAAGTGGAAGAAATTGGATTAACTTTGGTTCAACAAGTATTTTGTGGTGACAAATTGGTTTGCTTTTACTTTTTTACTATTAAAAAAAGGAAATCAGTTGTCAGTTATCATGTTGTTGTGGGAGGTTGGAGTTGGGTTTGTCAGGAATGAAGGTTTGGGCCGTCACTAGATCACTTTTACTAGGTCACATTCTCAATAACCTAATATTAGTCACCAGGGCTTTCATTAGACCAAGCTTCTGCAACAGATGGACCGCAGTTTGAATCCAGACTCTGAGAGGCTTTGCTTTGAACTGCAGGATTTTCCATAATGTGCATATAGTTAAAACACAGCTATATTATATTTTGAACAGGCTTGTGTAAGACGGCTGCACAGGGGTCTTGTAGAACTTAGAGACATGTTGAAAATTCAGATTATCATGTTTACTTTTCCAAATATTTATTGTAGTGTATGGTTAGAGGCTAAAAAAAAAAAAAAAAAAAAAAAAATAGTACATTGTGCAGCACATACATTTGAGAAAAAGCTATATGTAAGGGGGGCTTCTAGTGACCTTTCTTTCATTCCAGCACATTTTTAGATGAATCTATCAGCACTCTGTGTTACATAGCCTATTTCTGATTTTCTATTAATTTAAAGGCTAAAAGTTGAACATCGAGACATTACTCATCCCTTTAATCCAAAACACACTGAACCGATTTCAAAGATGCCTTATTCAGCAGCAAAGGTGCCAAAATTGCTAAGTTAATACCTGGAAAATCATACACTATTTTTCTTCCAATTGGTCTTAATCAAGTTCAAATGATTCCTCCATGTCTTACCTATAAGAGGACTGTTCATGTGCTTAAACATAACAAATAGCCTGCGCCTGGGAGTCAATGGAAGGAGTAGAGGAAAAAACGTGGTGCTTGTGAGAAACAATCAAATGTTTCTGTCGGTGGGCGAATTGAAAACAGGTGTCTGAATGAGCCACACTCCAGATGTCTGAGGATGGAGATCAAATGAGAGCCATAGCACACGAACATTGCTAACATCAGAGGGAGAACAGACGCAGGCTTGTACTGGACCTGTCTTGAAAGAAATACTTTTCTAAGCATTGGCTTTTAAGTGGGATAAATACTTCAGTCTACATAGTTGTATAAAACTACATTAAGTACAATTTCCACCAAAGCAGATTATAGCAGAAAGAAAAGCACCTGACATGAATGCTAATGGGTAGCTTCAGTAGAACTTGCAAAATGTAGGAACTTTAACATTCATACACATCAGTGTTTCTCCCCATTCAATTTGGAACTGGCCTATCACAGTTGTTTATCTGCAGCACGTCTTACAAATATGAAAGCTAATCTAGATAATGCTGGCTAATGCCGAGCTAACTTTATAGCTTCTCTGACCTGATTAACTTACTTTTAACGTACTTTTCTTCGTCACCTGTTGATTCTGCTGAAGTCTACGTTGTTGTTCAGACCTCTGTGTGCTATTTGTTTTCACCCCATTTCCATTTTAACAACAGTAAAGTCCCGTTGACGTCCAATAATGACCACATTCAAGGAACCCCCCTTTCTCTGCAAGTCTGTCAGAAATAAGTATGGCGCTGCTAATAATACGGTATATTCTGGTGTTTTATTGCAAAACCAGCAAGAATCCATGTTTGTTTTGCTTTCAGGTTAGTGGAGAATGAGGGGTCTTTCCTAATCATATTGGCAAGAGAATAAACTAAATAAGACCAAAAATGAGTGAGATGCAAAAGTGTAATACCGAAGGATACACTAGCATAGAAATTGTTTAGCATTACCATGCACTACAAGACCTGCTGTGGTCTGCCATGCTTTGTTTTTTTCCATGGGTAACCTAAGAATCTAGTGACATTTTGTATTCAGCCTTTAGCTTAAATAGCACGTATTGTTAAATATTAAGCCATTCTCCTTTTCAATGGAAAAAAGTCTAACAAATATGTTTAGGTTTGCTACAGTTTTGTTATTGTTTCAAGCAGGGACAATGGGGACAGAGACCATTCAAAAATAGGACATGTTAGGGTCTCACAAATAGCTGAAGATGGAAAACAACAAAGCCAGGCACTGATGGTCACTCTAGACAAGAAATTAACTCTTACTGGGCTAACCTTAGCTATTATATGTGATAAAAAACATGCCACCAAGCTTCTGAAACAAAAGAAACAAAATATTTTAAACATACTACATTCCATGTTAAACTATTCAGAAATTATAGACTATGTTTTGTTTATACCCTGCGTGTATTTGTATATTTACATGGCAGCATTTCTGTGGCAAAAAGGCATCCGTCGACACCGCAGTGCATCTGTTGTAAGTTTGTAGTCTTTGTGTGGATTCTTGTGTTTGGAGAGGTCTCAAACAGCTGGAGGCTCATGGGGAAGTCACACAACAAAAACTCACATGATTCCAAATGCAAATATTTCTACAGTAAAACCAACCTCTGAATGCCCCGAAGCCCATCTATACTGAGGTCTGCTGTATGTGGGAGTAAAGCCGCATCATTTGTCTGCTCATGGACAGAGACATAGATTGCGGTGTCATGCTAATCGACGCATGAGTTCTGGAGATTTGTAGCAGAGGAGGTGAGCACCCGGGAGACCTCCTAACCCCGGCATGGCCCCAGAGCGCTGCAGTGTTGACTTAAAACGGACAAAGCTGGAGGCCGCCTGGCTGTAATCAGCAGCGGATGTTACTGTAAGAGTGCAGTTTACAGGGAAATGTTTGGACCAAGTGCTTCAGCTCAACACGGCTACATCTCACTTCAGTTTAAAGGGACATAAAACCCTACTGAGAGGATTTATGGACTGTAAATAGACTGTAATTACCTTGACAATTTCCTGCTCTAATTTACTGGAGTCTATGGCATAAGAAGGAGAACAAATACTGTCCTCTATGGGACGTGTCTTGGAAGAAGTACTTTCTAAGCAGTGGCAAACATGTGTCTTGTATACTGTATATTGCTATTAATGTCATCAAAAACTGCACACGCTCTCTTAATGTTACTAGGGGTCTTTTTTGCATACTTTTTTGACTATGGAGCAAACCCAATAAATAAAACAAACAATATTGAGATGCAACATTCTAACACTAAATGCTACACTAGCATAGAAATGAATAAGCATACATAGCCTTTACCTTATGTAGAGCTATAAATATGAAACTATTCTACTTTTGAGTGAAAAATGTCTAACAAATACGTTTATGTAGCTACCTTTGCACCATTTTTTATTGGTTAAAATGGGGACAAGAAAATCAGAGACTGCTCAAAACTTGGACATAAACTTCAGAGTACATATTTGAATTATAAAAAAATATATAAGTACAGTAAAGCAAGGGCATTAAGAAAAGCACCTAGATAGATGCTAACAGTTAGCTTTTGCTTTTAATTAGCTTCATCACATCTTATTACATGATGTGAAAAAAATCATTATGTTGCTTTTAATGCTTGTCAAATGGGAAAAATATTCCTATCTCTTGTAGCACTTGTAAAAGACCGACTTGTTCAGAATGACTGCTTATTGATTATTTACAACAGGCTAAAGCTTAAGCTACCTAGCTACTAGCGAAACTGTTGAGGCAGAGAGCTAACAGACTCACAACAATGTAACAATTAGTATCTTAATCATAATTTGTCACTTCTTTTTGGACATAAAACTGTAGATTTGTGGGCTGTAAATAAACTCTAATTATCTCAATGATTTATTAGTGTTGATATAAAATTAATCACATAAGCATTGAGGAAATAATCCCTATCTATTATTCAAATGGAACGCAGATCATCAAATTAAATGTTGCTATATTTGTGGATAGACATGGTTTATCAAGTAATTAAAATCCTGGATCAATTAAGATTATTTAATCTTAATCTTCCAAAGCTCGAGACATGCCACCATTTTGAAGACCCAGACAACCAGATTTTTAGACCCAGAAAGAAAACAGAAATATAAAGTTTATATAGCCTATGAAATATGTTCTCATTGTTTCAGCTGTTGCTCCGGTCACCATGTATGCGCTACTCCATGTGGCCACTGTTGAATTTTGGTAGCCCAACAGAACTTCAGATGTATCTTACTTACTTCAGTTCTAATAATGCCACCTACTGTTTTCCAAGACATAACCTGAATGCTGAAAAATCTATAGCCAGCTTGTAATTGTATGTAAAATGCATGTGTGTGCCAAGCAATACTCAAATCTCCTCAAGTGATTTAACAGTCTTTGATGAGGAAGCACAGGTCAAAAATAAGATATAGTATCAAGTGTCTTTTCGCATTTAGCCTATAACTGAGAGCCAATACCCTAAATGTTATTCATTTGCTAAGAATCTTCTTCAGTTCTTCAGTTTCAGTTGCTTATTAAACTACTGTGTATTTAGGGTAATTATATTGATCTCATAAACAGAGTATTACTTTTCCAGACAGTTTAAATCTTTACTGCCAAGCCCCAGTGATGTATGCCAGCCTCCATAAATATGAAAAACAAACACATGGTCTTAAGCATATACAAATATTTCATCTCCAAACAAGTTTTTCCATAAGCGCCGGCAGCTGAACTGGATTTGGTAGTACACATCTCAAGTTTATGATCCGTCACAAATTCTCCATCATCTTCTCTCTGGCCTGGCGCAGTCTCCTCCCTCCGTCGTCCATCTGTGCTGCTGTTTCTCTGCTCATTAGAGAGACCACTGAGGCATGAGGTGATGAAGAGCCAGGTCAGGACCAACAAACACATCCAAACAGATGAGGGCTTGTCACTGTGAGGAAGATGACCCAAAACTCTCAGCAGGCAATAAGGTTCCATGTTTGAAAATGGTTTATAATGATATTATTGTTCATCACTTAAGAACTCATTTACATTCTTATACAGTCCTTGCAATCTAACAAAATGCTTACAGTATACTAGTTTTTATAATCATCTTGGACTTCTTTTTTCTTTCCATTTACATAGTCTCTTGCAGTGCATTTTCATCTTCCTAAAGTACAGTTTGTCAAGGGCACAACTCCAAATCCTCATAAATACCTGTGTGCCTATGATAAACACACTGAGTGATTCCTGTCTTCATGAAGAGGCCATTCGGAGTGCTGACAATGAATAATGGCACTGTGGATGTGAACATTGCAGTCCCTGTGGTGTATATTTAAACAGCCCTGAGATGCTCTCGCTCATATCAACTGCGCACCGGTCCACGAGGTTAATTGCTTTCTCCGGCAGACGCGTACAGATGAACTACCTGGCTGAAAGCATCCATACAAATGACTGGGCAGACGGCACAGTAAGTTGAGTGGAGTGATGTGTGTGTGTGTGCGGCGATGTGCAATAGGACCTGGTGTATGCAGAGGAAGCAGCAGAGAGGTCAGGGAGGCTAATGAGTACCAGTGAGTTTGAGTGACGAAGAGGGCTCAGCAACTGGACAAAAGTACCCCTGCACTTTTATGGCTCAAATGGTTCATAACAATAGTATACAGTACATCATGTTTGGGATATCTAAAAACACATGTTCACCAGTACTGCAACTCTTTATTGGTACTCGGATTCATGTTCCAAAGTTTGTGAATATAATAAAAAAGCAAGCGCATAGGTTTGCATATGGGCCATGGGGTCATTAACTTTACAGCTTTACCATTACAGCCTTTACTTTTACCATTATAACAAGCTGGATTGTCATGAAATGTTTAAGTTCACAAGCTTACAAAATCCATCTTGTCAGGCTCCTGCTGATTGGTTTGGGCCAAGGCCAGTGGTGGCCCGGGCCAATAGTGTGGCAGTATTGCTGTGAGTGGGCAGGTTTTAGGTTCACAGACTGCAACAAGCTCTATTAGCTTTACTTTGTATCAACATGGCATAATTGAGAAATGTAACGTATGCTGCTATACATTTACAAAACACCAAAAATCTTCCAACAATGTCTTTAGTGTGTTGTTTTATTGTCATAGTGCTTTGTTGTTTAGCTACAGAGCTGGTGCTGTATCCAGTCACCTCCAAGTGTTCTCCTGAAAGTCCTGCACATTTACAAATGTTTTAAACGGGAGACATTCCAGATTGATATAATGTTAGCAACTCTGTGCTAATGTTATATCAGTCTGGCCAGATTAATAGTGTCATGTCCCTACCAAAATTTTGGGAAGATGGAACTGTCCCTACCAATCATGACCTTTTTTTGGGTTTTTAAAACGGAAGTAATTTAGCTAATTCCTTTAATATTTTTGTCTTATTTTTATCTGTGGAGCTCGACCTACATTTTGGAGTCAAGCACAATTACTACTAAATACTCACAAGTCCAGTCCTATATGATCCCTCTCTTGGCTTTACTTTTGTTTTTCCCCTCTTCATATGCATACAACAACCCATTGCTATCTTGTTGTTTTGCTAACTGCAATGCGCTGCTTTCTCACCGGGTCGGTGTTATTTTTGGGCCAGAAGGAGCAGGGGTAGATGCCAGATGCTCATTTAACCATCACACAGACTCCGAAGGTTTATGTAAGGTAAATAAGTTACTGAGTTCTGCTTTAATGACCCTATCTATTTTTTATTAGATAGTGCTGTAGAAAAGTAACACAGAATTATGGGTGAGAGAGCAGAGAAAGAAATTTGGTAAATCAGCAGGGCGAGCTGTTGTTGCTCTACATATGCATTGCATGCTCTACCAACAGAGCTACACAATAGAACACTGTCTGTTTAGCAGATCATTGGATGCCCTACCTTACTTGCTCTGTCATGGATTGCTTTTGTTTAGCTCCTTTATGATTGGCTTAGAGTCGAAAGGGTGACAGTACAGAGATGTGAGTTAAAACATATGAACAGAATTAGATATTATTATTATTATTATTATTATTAATCACAATATAATAATAATAATAATAATAATAATAATAATAATAATAATAATAATAATAATAATAATAATAATAAATATAGTCACAAGAGGCAATAAGTGGCCCTTGCCCCATCACAGCCGCCCAGGCATGCAACCACCCGGGCACGCAGTCGCACCGGGCTGCGCGATCAAGCCGGACTCACAACTGAGCCAGCCATGTAATCACAAGAGGCATGCACATCTGGCTTTAGGACGACTTCCTGTTTGTTGGAGGGTGGAGCTATAATCAGATTTTAGGTTTACCTCAATGTGAAGAATCATTGTACTGAATATCAATGAGCTGCTTAAAACTAAAAGGTGTTCCCCCTAAACATTGTGTGCCTGTAATGCTCATTGCAATATAATGCGGACTTTAAGACATTATATCCGCAACACCGTAAAGTATACAGCTTTGGGGGTCCATAGCTTTTTTGATTGGAATGACCTAAGGTATTTATGTGCCAAGTTTCATAAATGTCCAATAAACAGATTTCATTTTATCCCTATAGTGATTTTGATCATTGCCATGACAACACCGTACAAAATATGACATGGGTCCTATTGACGTTTATGATTGGAGTGACTATTTTGATCAGGGCCACATAAGTGATTTTTTCTGCCAAATTTCATGCCTTTCTGAAAAACAAATTTTTTTTCTCTCCATACAAAATTTTGTTTGTTTCTGTAGGGGGCGCTATTGCGAGCATTATCCCAGTTTTGATTTTTGTTTAAGCTCAGAGCAAATTTAAGCTCAGACAGAGCATGTGCGGTTTATAAGAATTAAGGTTTTATGTCATTGACGAGCAATTAAGTGGCGCCACGCCCAAACCCTGCAAAATAGGCCATGGCTCCAATTGACTTTTTTCAATGGTGTCATGTATAGAATGTTTGTGCCAAATTTCATGTATGTCGTAAAAACTGTAATATTTCTTGGAGTCTGTAGGGAGCGCTATGGTATTCACTGCTGTGCTAATGAGTCTAATCTGTTCAGGCTGGGGAAAGTTTT
Organism: Bostrychus sinensis; assembly: GCA_020698575.1. NCBI lineage: Eukaryota > Metazoa > Chordata > Actinopteri > Gobiiformes > Eleotridae > Bostrychus > Bostrychus sinensis. Next base: position 21,951,271 of record CM036259.1, on the reverse strand, counting down.
AGGTGCCCCATGTCTCTAGAAGAACCTGTCGAAACATTTAATTTTGTGCATGTTCAATTTGGCTATTTTCATCTCAGGTCCATTTTCAATGGACCTGAGCACTGTGCCAAGTTTCATGATTTTTCAGCTATGTTTGAGGGGTCAAATTTGCGATCCAAGAGTCCTAAAAAAATAATGATAATAAGAAGAAACCGCACAATAACAATAGGCCCTGCTTTGCTTTGCTTTGGAGAACCCAGACAATTACAATATACAATATTTTTAGAAAGGACGTGACACAAGCAATCTACTCATGGGGTCCATAGTCATTGACCTCATCATGGCGTAAGCCCATTACCGAAATTTTGTCCCAACAATTACAAATATGCCGCATTCGCAGCAGACACTTATATCACAGGATCCGGCATGACCCCATGAGTGTGGCTATTAGTGCTTGATTAATGATGAGGGCTTCGCGCTCTGTTTTGGTGCTCTTCACACATTTAGGGGCAGTGTTCTGCCAGTGTTCAGTGTTCAGTCTTCTGTTACTATAGGCCCTACGCCATTCTTGAGGCTCAGGCCTAATAATAATAATGAAGAACCCATACAATTACTATATATAGCGTGGCCATAGGTGACACACCTATATATTTTTCGAAAGGGTGTGACACGAGCAGTCTGCTCGTTGGGTCCATAGTCAATGACAAGCACAACCTCACTGAGGTGTGAGCCTGTTACCGAACTTTTTTACAAACCAAAAAATATTATTTAATAATAATAAAGAAATATGATTTCATAATACAAAAAAAAATCACAATAATGAAAAATTATGATTTTTGAGTTTTGTTTTTTCTCTATAATGTGATGGATGTTTAGTAGGTTTAATACTATATACTGTGCATTTCAGGACATAGTGTCTTAGCTGACTATATTTACATGGATTAAATAGGATAGACTAAAATAAGCATTTGCTTCAGCCTATTCCTTTTTTGGTTATTTATGTATTATTTCATTGTGATTTGTGCTATTTGCAGTAATATATGTGACCAAAATCAATCAATCAATCAAAGTTGCTAACAATTTGGTGCATTATTAATTGACTCCTCAGTCACACTCGGTGGTGGTAAGGTCCCTCCCTCGGTGATATTGAATGTCCCTCGGTGGACGAGTGCCAGTCAGCTGTTTGTGCTGAATTCTATGCACACCTTACATGCTGTCATTAGGAATTTTGTCAATAAATTTATTATGTGATTGGAGGACTCTAAAAATGAAATTATTATGGTTTTAATAATGCCTAAAGAGAGCAGTGTCCGGTACAACTTTGGACTCTGGAGGCATTGGAGAAAATGCTTGTATGGACTGTAGCTGTTATTTATATTTTCTGTATTGTCTGGGCCAACGTCTCTTCTGACTGAGCTGCTGCTTTATGGATAACACTGCAAATGAGTAATCAAATATTCCTAACAGAAATTGCTGCTTTATGCCATTCACTTGAACACTTAAACTGAGCCAAACCCTAACCCAGTCACTCGACACAGCACCCAGACCCCACCGGTGCCATGAGTGAAAGCAGACACTAACGGATGATCCAGCAGCTTTGGGTCTGACATGAGAGCAGGGCCACTGACTCCACTCATCCCAACATCTGCTTTGGCTTATCCCTGCTCTGGAGTAATGTACTGCCTGTGTGCACTAAGGACTCCGCTTGTTTAGAAGAGCGGAGAATCAGTCTGGCCCTCCTGTCTAAAACGCTTTGGTGTCCCCGTTTTACCATCTGTTAGTTCAGCCATAAATCACCACAAAGTTTAAAGGACTTCAAGGCAATTCTGTTACTTTTCTCTTATCTGTAACCCATTTGCTCATCTTCTTTTGTGCTCATATCTTGGATTATACAGACGTTTTTAATGTTAGTGAAAACAATTCGTAACTTATCTGAATAGATCACTTGTGGTCTGTTGTGCTCCAGATTTGTAATGCTGCAGTACAGACTTCACACAGAGCATATGTGTTAAATATGTATACACACAAAACATCCCAGGGTGCCAGGCCACTAATGTTCTCCTCTAAATGGGTTTATAATGGGTAACGACAGTGATGACAATATTTAGATCGTGGGAGAGGGGACTTCCTGGCGCGATGGGAACAGCATATGTGTCAGGGTTGATTGAAATTAATAGAAAGGTTACATGACACCAGGATCTGTAAAGTGATGTGAAGAGTACACAGGTAAACGCTTGATGATAATTAATGTTTCAGCTGACAAGACTTTTTATCTTCTCAAGGCTCAAATAACAACAGTATATTAAAGACAGGGAAGGTAATTTATGGTGCCTGTATCAAGACTCCATTTGCACTGATTTGTTTTGTACAGATTGTGGCAGGATGGAGATATACTTTGATTTCAGAAGGAAGCATGATTCCCATTTGTTTAAGGCCCCCTGTTCTGCTAAATTAACTTTTTTGAGCTTTTAACCATGTTATAATGTTTCTACCTCAAAAACATCCCTGGAGTAGTATTTAGTATCATAGACATACATAGACACATGAAACCAGGAAGTGCTCCTGTGCATTTTTAAAGCTCATACACCGTCATCAAACTCCTTCTGATAATTTTAGCACTTAAATGTCCGTCACTACAAAGCAGTCAGCTCATTTATCTGTTAGTACCATGTTAATAGCCTTGTTTAATAGCCATTTTATGCTCTGTTCATTTCCCACCATTACCAGCAGGGGGCGACAGACTCCTAATCCATGTATTCTCCTTCATGCAAAATGATAGTTCCCCCAAATAAGACATTTCCCATACATAATCATTATATTAAGTAAAAAAAAAGTGAAATGCAAAGGTGTCCAGCATTATTTCAGAAACCCTGAAAAAGCATAATGTGGCCCCTTTAATCTAAATACTACTACTGATGCTACTATCACTATCATGAGCCTACTACAACTACTCTGACTATTGCTAGAGTAGAGGTAGAAGTCTACTGCATTCTACAATTAATACTTCCACTACAGCTACAAAGATTCTACTAATCCAGCTCCAGTATGGCTGTTATGTTAGTGATTTGCATCTTTATTTCAGCATAGGTTTTTATCTCAGATGCCCCTCCTGACACAACCCTCTGCATGTATCCAGACATGGGACCAGCACAAAAACTACACTGGAAGTCATGTCAGAACAAAAGTATTACACTTAGGGGATTACTCCTTGTACTCCAATGGCTTTTATTTAAAATGCTGGCGTTATTTAGCTCAGTTCCCACAGCCGAGTTTTAAAACATACTTTAACACCTGCTAATTCCTTTATGACTAACACCACGGTTCATTTCACAGCCTAAGTGCCATAAAAATAAGTTATGACTTTGCAGCTTGTGGCAAAGGTTTGCGGCCTGAATTCAAATGGCAATGTCATGCCTAATAACTCTTTATGTACTTTAACGTCAGGGTGCCAACTCAAACTTCTGATTTTACATACAGCTTTAACTGCTTATTACCGCCGACATTTTGGGAAATATCAAATTATGACATTTAAAGGCAGGACATAGAGGAGAAATGTTAATCTTTTTAACCTTTTTTCATTCATGTTTATGTGAAGTGACTGGGTAAAGCCTTTGTGTATGTTTGATGTTTGTATTTCTGGATGGGTTTTGAAAATATGTGGCAATAAATTGAGAAGAAAAAAGACATCAGTTAAACAGATGTGTGCAGATCCTTCTACAATAGTGAATTTTAAGCTTCATTGCAAGTGGTTGTGGAAATTGTTAGAATCCAGGCTCATCTGAACAATTACATGTCATTTTTGTAGTGTTCAAAGCATCCATCTCCTAACGCCTGCAGCCAGGGCCAGCAGACAGTGTGCTGCACAGATGTTTTGCTTATTACAGATACACAAAATGTTCCACTCTTGATAAATGGAAATAATGCGAGAGTATAAAAAATAAACTATAATAATTAGTCAGAAAGTGTCAGCACATTTGCGATGGGGCTGCATGTTTGATTGGAGTCATTTGTGAGAAAACAGTGCCATCTAGAGGTTGTCAAAACAAGAATGCAGCACAAAAATAAAGCCTATTGCATTATAAGATTGTTAGTAAATAGATGTGAAGTTTTTTGTTATGTAGGCTATGTGATGTTTTACGCATTCTAAAGCTGACTATTTGTTAGGTTAAATAAAATTGATATATTTGCTGTATCTGAAAAAAGAAAAAATATATAAAGAAGAATCTTATTTGATTTTAAAATTAACCAATGTTTTTGTTAGCTTTGTTGGCAAAGTGATGCTAAGGTAGGCTATAGGGCTACAATAGGGTTAAAACTATAGTTTTTTTTTTACACCTTTCTTTTAAACTACTAAAGACAATAACAAATAAACTGTACAATTAAAATATATATTTGTAATGTTATATCATTGCTTAGGGTGACCATTTTTCTAAATCTAAAAACTGGGACACATATTTTTTTGTATAAATAAGATGCATTGAAACTTACCGGACAACAAAAAACATTCTCTTTCATATAAATTAAAGTAAATAAAGTTAGGCCTTAAGTTTTGAATATGATGTCGATTTATTGGTAAAAATGTGTGACATGGTAAATAAACTGAATGACAAATATCTTTGGACTAATGTTTTTAACTTTCCTTCGCTTCATATATTAATTGAAATGAGGACAACTGGGACATATTAGTGTTTTTACAGATATTTGTTGGGACTAGGGACATGGAGCCTAAAGCAATTAAATAGGGACACATAGTCCTCATCATTGGTCACCCTATTATTGATTTAAATTCTAATTACTGTAGATCTCAAAGCCAAGAGAAGGTATGGTAATATCCCACGTTTAGGGAAATGCTAGTTTAGGTATGCATCTAAATATACTTTTCATAAGATAAACAGAGTTTTAAATGTTTGGTTCAATAAAGAGAAAAAAGGACAATCAGTGTATATTAATTTGACAATATTTATTTATCTTCTTAAGAGTAACATATATTTCAGGACAAATGAATGTTTAAGAGAAGCGAGCACATTGGTTTGCAGAATATTTCATTAAAATTGCACCAAATTCAGAGAACATATAGTGCACTCTGGGCAATAATCTGTTACAATAAAGAATATTTCTGTAAAGCAAATATGTATTTATAAGCATTAGGCAATAAATGAATTAACACTCATACATCCCATTGAGTTTGAGTTAGTGTTTGGTAAAGACAAGTGTCGTAATGACACTATGACACAAGTCAACATAGTGCCTCAGACGCCCAAAGAGAACAACAGTGGGTAGCCAAGAAACAGTGGAGGAAAGCGAAGGATACGTGTCACTGCTACCAGAGGCCAAGCGCGAGAGAAAGAGAGAAAGTCATACAAGAGCAGAGCAGGAAGCAGCTTTCCCATAGACATGCGGAGGGACTACACACAGAGATATAATACGCTAGGATCCAAGCAGCAACAGTCGTCAAGCAGAAGAGAAAGACAGAAGATAGAGCTAGTCAAGCGCAGATAGGAGTACAATGCAAGGCGAGTTTAGCATGCTGGCAGCACAGGAGAGTCACAGAAAGCAAGGACATAGAGATCACATGTAAAGGCTAGAGCGACAGTGCACTATTCTACAGGCTGGCTATACATCCCACACTAATGCTAATTACAAAGCTACACATACTGTATATATACGGATATAGAATATATAGAAGAAATAGATAGGACTGAATATCAAACAAGCTGGATAGGCAAGGCATTGCATGCACGTGCAAAGGAAGCAGCGGTCTAGCAGCAGCAGCAGCAGCAAGAGAAACAAAATGTCTGGCTTTCCAAGACTACCACAGTGAGATTCCTTTGTAGCTACATCCCATGTTGCCTGTGTCACAGCGTGTACGCCAATTCACAAGAAGTGAGCAGAACATTTCAAAAGGGAATTTCAATTTGGAAGCTACTCTCCACTGGGATGTAAGATGGTTAAACAGTACACTTTAAGCAGTAAAAATAGTCCCCTCTTTTGGAGCAGACTCTTGCTTTAGGACACATTCAGACCAACAAGCTTAAGTTACATATTTTGAGTATTTTTTAAACAGCCACCTATAAACAACCATTAGACATTGCACATTATTGGGTCATGTGTATACTCTAAAGTGCACGACCTCCCCTTTGGAGGAAAACTAGACAATACTGGCAAATTTATACTAAGGCAACACAGTAACAAACACACTAAGGTACACATTGGCACATACTGTCAAGTATCACTTGTGCACAAAAAACACACAGCTTCAGAGTCAAAATGGCTTTGCATAATCGTCAAAAATCCAAGCTTCAGCCTCACCTCTCTGACAGTGAGAGGTGAAGGCTGTCATTTCCTTTAAAGCCAGTCCCTGAAACACATTTTCTTTGAAAGAGCTAAAGTCACAAACCAAGTCAAGTATCGGACATACATACATACACACAGGAAAAAGCCTTTTGGACTAACAAGATGAAAATACAAGTATTCTATGTTGGAGATAGAGAAAATATGATTACCTCACAAATAGTCTCTGGTTACATGTCTTATATACACATATGTATACACAAGGATATGTACTTAGGACATCTTGAAAGTCTATTTACAGTCTATGATTGTACACTGAGCGACCATGATGAGCAAATTGTGCTTGTCTAACTTGTTCTAATAAAAATGCTACAGAACCTCTGCCAAAACCAGGGTTCACCTCCTGACCCTCCATATGAGCACTAGTCTGAGCTAACTACTGAGTGCATTTGGTCTGGATTCATGATTATACTTAATCACACTTGATTTCACTCTTTTCTTTGAATGTTTTTGCAGTTTTTACAGATCCGAATATTGCTTGTGAATGAACAAAGAAAGAATCTCAGCTGCAATGCTGAAGGATACAACTTTCCCTAATGATTTAGTGCAAGTGATGTCAGGTATACATTAGCTCCTATCTTTTATTCTCAAACCTAACACCAGTATTGCCGCTTTTTGCAATTTTGTCAACACCCTGGCTTTCACTAAGTGCTTTTTTTAAACAACTCTGAGAATCAAATTTTAAATTAGAGGTTCATATCAAGTTATAATCCTTAATATCTCAAGGCATACCATCATATTTTAGTCTTTGGTTGCCCCATTGAAGTTTCTGGCATGCTTAAATTAAATTCCAAATGGGAAAAATATTAGGGCTCATAACTTCACATGACCTCAAATGGCAGCGCTATGTCTATTGATACCCTCATGTGACACATTAAGCACCCTACATATAGTAGAATATAGAGCTTGATTACAAATGGTCCCACATATAGCTGGTGGCATACAAAATGACAAGTCTTTACATGTAAATAGCAACACTACTAAACTTCATACTATTGTTCCATGCATAAAACAAATGAATGTTTTTGTGGGGTCGCTGTCTTGGCATTACCAGCAGAGAATTGTGCAGATGTGAAGGCAGTTACTCAAGCTGAGGTAAAGTGAAGTGCTATTTTTGATTTACAAGTTTCGAATGTTAAGTTACAATAGAACACAAACACGTTTGGCACTTAACAGCTGCAAAATGATAATGATTGAAAAAAAAAAAATCTTCCTATTGCACAAGCATTTCATATCACAAAAGATACATAGAAAGGTACGTCACTTACACTACTCGGGAGTCTATGCCACCATAGGAAAAGTAGACAGAAGCACATTGCTTTGGACCAAGGCAGTCCACAGAAAAGCTACGATACATAATATGTGATTATATTTATATACTGTATATATATCTTTTTTGTCAATATACTCTTAAATATATGACTTTGGAGGGAAGAGAGAAAAGGAAGGTTTACCAGTACATTCACGACATTCAACATTTCATTCGTCAAAAGGGGAAAAAAAGAACAGTAGGACTTAGGAGTCTTATAGGTCCTGGCCCAGTCGCTCAATCTCCTCAATAAGAAAGTCGATGTCCTCGAAGGTAGCGGCAGGATTGGAGATGACCATGCGGAAAAAGTTGACTTTGTCCCCCTGTGGCTGGTAGCTGACCATGGTCGTCCCGTACTCCATCATGCGGGCTTTTATCACGGGGGCCACCTGGGAGTGAACATAGAGATGCAGTTTTATTTCAGCGGCTGCTACAGGACACAATAGGTATGTTCTTTTTCTGTGTCCTCAGTCCTCGTTTGAACCACCGTTCTCTAAGGAGCTAGGAAGGAGTTTTCTATGAGATGACATCCAGTGCCAAAACCAAATAAACTGTCCTTAAAGTGACCCAAAAGACATGAGTATTACACGTAAGTATAGAGAACAAGGAAGTGAAAGATGCAGACATTGTTCAAATGATAGTACACTAGCTAACATTCTGAGACAATCCATAAATTGATAAAAATACAAATGACTGATTTTAGTTTTTCTAATGTTAAGGTGTTATGTAATAAAGAGCAGCAATGTGTATTTCTGATCATACAGTTCTCGGACATCTGGATTTATAAAAATTCCAAAAGATACAAACATTTCTAAGCTTTCTCACTAATAATTACTGTGTATTAGAATATACAGCAAAATAAGGTCACATATTACTAATGATAATTAATTACCTAAATAGTATAGAATTTTCACTTGGCAATCCATTCACTTAAATGTAATTTTTAAGGCTTTAAATGTTGAGTGTGATTTTGGCAGCATCTGGTGGTGGCTTTGGAGATTGGAACTACATCAGGCACCCCTCCGTTTTACAGCCTATGAGAAAATATAGTAGCTCGGATGGATGAACACCCACAGTGGAAATTTTGTCAAAGTTCACTTGGTTCTCTAAGTTCTTCATCTGGGTCTATGGAGCGTATGTGCCTATTAGGGCCTATAATATTCTGTATATAGAAAATTCATTTTACTTAACTGTAAGTTGCAGATCTTAGTATATATAATATTCTACATAAGTACAAAGCTTATTTAAAATTTCTAACAAATGTGAACTGACATGTTTTCCTAAATATATCAAGGCATTGAGTTTTAGAGTGATTTTGCCAACAGTCCTATGCAGCCTTCTATAATCTTGTGAAGTCTGTTTTTAGTGACTAATCTTGACTGAGTCTGATCTTGTACAACACTGAACATACTTTTAGAGATAGGTAGGATCTACTCAGTGTGTTTCAGTCCCATTTCCCTCTCATATTACCGTGATCCCAGTCTGTGTTGCCATTATCTCCAGCAGGCTGACAACTAAATGTGGCACCGGAGTGCTACAAAGAGATGTGACTGCTGCTGCCAAGTCCAGAGGTTATCTCCCTGACACTCATTTATTTGGTGCTCAGCTCAGGCTTGATGGCAGTGTGGGGTTTTTGTAGTGGCAGATTCAATTATAAGTTTGAAACGCACTCTTCTTGTATTTTCACAACACATCACTATGTGACATGTGACAGCAGTTGTATTGATGCATAAGAGAGTAAAAACATAAAAACTATAAGCTCAAAATTATTAACTAAAATGTGTTTTTATTATTGTACAGCTTACCAGTGGAGTGTTATGTTCTACTGTGATTTTGTTACCACTGATGCTTTTGTGAATTATACAGGAGAAAAATTACACCATTTACTGCAACCTTTACAAAAATCCCAGTGAAACTGGACATTTTCAGTTGCAACAATCACAAAAAATTGGCTGCACTAGTAAATCAGCGGTTCTCAACTGGTCTGATTGTGGGACCCAATTTTATTCTTGATCATTTCATTTCAACAAAAATGATTTTTCTAACCGTTTTGTAATCTGTCACTGTGTTTTCTCATTTGAATATTTAGACTTCAAAAAAGCTGAACATTATAATTATATGTTTTCCTGAAAATCTCTTATGGGTCTCATCCCACCTTTTGGTAGACACTGTTAATGACTGTATTTTAAACATTATAGTGTGTTACAGGTACTATACAGTAATGCATAGTTTTTGGGGGTTCATTAGTAGTTTGTATTTTTACATTTTCACTATGTACTACCTCCACAGCCAACACAAATATTGTATATATTATTTGTGTGGCTGCCTTGTATGCCATCTGTTCATCATAATTGTCAATTAGTAGGTTCCTACTGCTTGGGCTAATGCTCTGAATAAAATGGCCACTGTGACGTCATAGCTCTATCTCACAGTGTTTAAATTGTTCGTTAAATACTATTATTACATACAAGTTCAAAGCCCATGTCACATCTTTTTACAGCTGACCCACCTTGTGCAATTGTTTCTTTTTCTCCTCTTTGTCCTCTATGTAGCGGACCCCGGGGGGCAGATACCAGAAGCAGACATTGGTGTGCTGAGGCTGTGGTACACAAAGTACACAAATGGAGACAAATGAACACAACTGCAATATGCACAGAAGCCAGTGAGGTACGGTACATTTGTGGTGATTCCTATCCCCTTTATAGACCCTTATAATTGAATGCACTGATACTACATCTATATAATTCAACACCTGTCCAGTTCTAATATAGGCACATATTCACAGGTGTCTGTGCTCTTTTGTCTAAGGCAGGTGTTCCAAATGTTAAGGCTGTACAACATTGCAAATTCATCTATAATGCAACTAACAGCAATTGTGATATCAGGATTTCAGGAAACGTATATGGCAATATTGCTGTGGTGAAAACTTTTCAAAAATACCCTTCCAATCAAAGCCCTAAATCAAACTGTCACAACCAAAAAAATCAAGAACTGAATCCTAAATTTAGTCTACACTGGATATGTTTTTTAGCCCCTCTGTCGCTTAAAAAAATTCTTCCCCAGCTCTTTCTTGTCTCCTGAATCTCTTCAGTCTTTGAGTGCAGGATTCATTACCCACACGCAGCCAGACATGCTCACCAGCCTCATTTATACCGGCTGGCTGGTTCAGTATTCTCAACATCAGATGGATGCAATGGCTCAATGGGAGGTGGAGACAAGTGAACACCTGGGCCGGTGCCCAAAAGACTTGGCCCTCTCCCCATCACCCACTGGGTTAGTATGCCCCCAGCCTTTTGTGGCTCAGCAGGAAAACAATAAGCCTGGAAGCATTAGAACGTTTGCTATACGTGACTCTGGGTGTCCAGGCACTCTTTGTGAAATCAAGTGTTTGCCCTAATAACCCTGTCATACGCATGTGTAGTGTGTGCTGTATATTTCAGACATTGTTCTATTCATATGCATAGAAGCAATTACCGTCCATTACGCTATTCATAAAGCATAATAGCAGTGCATTATACTAGCAGCGAGAGGTAAAAATGGCATTCACTCAACACAAAGCAGGAGCACCCCATGTCCCAGTCAAGTCCCTCCTAATGACACTAAATACACTGAGGTACTACAAGTGCCAACATAGACTATTCTGAGTGGTTTTCAGCTGTTACGTGGTGAGTAAATCTTACTTTGCCATCGAAGACCATCTCATATCCTTCTCTGTCCTTGATCTTGTTGTAGAGGTACTCGGACAGCTCCAGACACTTGTCTATCTGAGCCTCGAAGCCAATAGTTCCCTGGGACAAAAAAGTAATCCTTTAAGTAATCCTTAAAGACTATAACCTAAACAGGACAAAAAATAATCTGAATGTACTTTTTTATTGAACTAATTAAAGAGAATCTCATTGATTTATACACATTTCTGTCCACAATTCTAACAGTGTGTTGTGGTAAGAGGCATACTAAAACATAAATATAAAAATAGAAAGATGAGATGGGGTGCTGGGTACCTTGGCCCTCCACATGAGCCACAGTTTGAAGATGTCCACGTGGCGTCCACACTGCAGTGCTTTGTCCCCCGTGTCGTAGGAAAGGTCATAGTGTTTGTCCTGCTGGAACAGGTAGCATGCGTGCATCTGGTTGCAGCTCTGCATCAAACCCTGCCAGCACATCAATTATTATACACACTATGCTTTGAATATCAAAGTCACTGAAACTCTTGATGTCAGTTGAATGATGATGTACCTCCTCTCTGACCAACAGAGCTGAGCACTGTAGAGGCACACCCATCATCTTGTGTGGGTTCCATGTTACTGAATTGGCCCTGGATATAACCAAACATTAATCGTTAATCATTGGTGTAGTTTTTTGTATAACCCAGCTTGTTTTCATTATATATAGACTGAACTTGCCTTTCAACTCCATCCAGCTTCCATCGGTGTCTCCTGGACATGAGAAGACTTCCTCCCCACGCACCCTGACAGGAACCACAAATCAATCGTTAACAAGTGATACTTGAAGACAAACTGTGCATTCTAAAATATACGTCTGTATTCCAAGTTCAGAAAATTGCATAGTTTGCATGGTAATTTTATTCAAGGAATGTCTAGTAGCCTGGCCAGACAGGCCCATTTACTTTCTTAGCAAAGTCAAGTGGTTCTGAAACTCTTTCTATTTAAACCTATTTACACTGAATCTATCCTTACTGACTAATTATAACTGGTTAAGTAAAATGGGGTGAGCGTTATCTGATTATTGTTTCTCTGGTGTATAATTTTCTAATTGTGCTGTCAAGATCTTTAAATGTTTAAATTAACAACCTTATTTGATCATTTTGCACTGCTTATTGACAGTAAGAAAGGATCCGATTAAGATTGGTCCCACTGAGTTTTTGAATATTCTTTTATTTCATCGTATAAAGAAAAATGGCATGAGCTACATTAACAGTGACGTCATACAAACGGCACACAGTTTGCAGTAATCTGACCATATCAGTCCAGTAGAAAGAGAGCTATTCCTGCCCAACGATGAGCTCTAATCAGTGTGCGATTCAGTGTGCCTACAAAGAGAAGGCTTGTGACTCTTTGTTGCTGGGTAGTTTTTGCACTAGTAATTATGTTAGTACAATTTATGTACTGATAAAATGTGATCTGTGAAAAAAGATCAGTTTGCATCATAACTATAAGGCTTTAACATTTAAGTCAGCCACTAATTGAATTGCATTTAAACATCAAATCAGCAGAGTCTAAAAACAAGTCATCATTTTTCCATCTGAGACTGAGCTATTGAAAAATGATAGACAAAGCCATTTGTGTCTCCTAATAGAGGTGTCCCCTGTCAGGCCTGAATCACCTTCATTAATACACTTCAGCGCAAGAGCCTGTGATGGCAAAGTCTGGGGAGGAGATGATTTACGGCCTCTGTTCCACTTTTTCTCATCTCCACTGTTAGATAGGAAATGGCTAGCTCCTATCTGGGTCAAGCCACAGCAGCACAGGCAAGTCAAACATAATACATTTGTCACTAGTGAGCTCTAGCTCTCAGCACATCACCACTGCCAAAATCTGCCTGTGACAAGATGTTTATTGAGTAGCTAAAAATTCATAGGTTTACTTACATCGACATGCATCCAGACATTATACTTTTTGCAGATATCTGAAACAGCAATAAGCGGATCAAAGGCTCCATAGACAGTTGTGCCGGCAGTTGCACTCACAAAGAAAGGCACAAGTCCCTGCACAATAATAAATAGATACAGCAAATGAGAAGTTTGGTTAATTTCAATGCACAAATTAGAATTTTCTCTAAATATTGCTTACTGTGCATAAACAAAATGGTTTGGCCAAATGGCAATCATCCAACTATGTGAGTTTAACATCAGTTCTTGGATAGCAAACATTGGCAACTGGCTCTGTATTTAGCAGTTTTATTCATAATCATAATATAGGGGCTATATTTATATAATAAAAAATATTATATAACACTTTTAAGATCAATACACTAAACTGCTCTGTATGCTATTTGAAAGTCTATTTGTAGAACCAATATCCACAACAATCCACAAAACATTTTTGTTATTTTCTGGTTTTAGTTAACTCCATCATCAAAATGAAGGCAAAAGAGTGATGCCTTTTTAATCCAAATGCAATATCTTCTTGTATTTTCTTATTCCTATTCATCATATTAAAGCCACTGAAGTATGAAAATAAATCCATCTATTTATAGCTGGTATTAATAATCTGCATATTACCTTCTGTTTGGCCTCCAGTATTCTTCTCTCAAGGTCAGCTGGGATCAATTTGCCACTGTCAACAAATGGAGAAGCTTGAGCTGCTTGAGTTGTTTGTAAATCTATACACCGACTGATAATTTACCTCTAGTTTGTGTGAGAGGCGCACAGTACCTTTCATCTGCTTTGATGCAGATCACACTCTCCGTTCCAATGCCCAGAGCTGCCGCGCCTTTTTTGATTGAGAAATGGCTCTAAAAATAAGCAAAACAACATATTGGAAACGTTGATAGTTTCAAATGCAGGTGGAGTCACAGCAGGGGTATTTAAAATGTAATGAGATTTGTCAAGCTGCTGCTGCAGTGTAAATGTTGGTGTCACATTTAATGTCTTATGCTCAAAGTATCTTTTAAATGTCCTTTAGAGATAAAACATGTGACAAAACATGTGACATTATGACAGACCTGCCATTCGGCCTGTGTGCTTCTAGATGTAAGGCAAAAATGTTGACTGTATGTGAGAGCAAGGGTTAAAATCTCTTTTGAAAAACCAGTCATGTACAGCTTAAGCAAACTGTCCATTATCTAAGGACCATACATAATCATTTTCAATAACCTTCCCTGATTGTAAAAAAAAAAAGCAATTTATTTTGACATTTCAAACAAGGTGTCTCATTAAGTAGCATTATTTTATGAAGTATTTTGTTAAGCAGGTTTTTCTATTGCTTATTTTCAAAATAAATATATATTTTGACACTGGGCTAATTATTATAATAATTATAAACACTGCAAATGCTGATGATGTAAATTTTATAGAAAATTACTGTAGTTATATTGTGTTTGACACAATTCAAGTTTCCATATTTTTTCCAAAAATGTGATCAAAGAAGTACAAGCTGCCTTTTAAATTTCCATCACTTTTTATGTATTAACACTCATAATTATTTTTAGCTTAAAGTTAAGAAATTTCAATTGTTTTTTTAAAACTATGTTTATTTCCTCAAAAAGGAACACCAAAATTTCAAAATACTGTACAAAATTAAAGGTGAGTAACATTGCAAAGATAAATGTAAAATACTTAATTACATTTTGACATATGTTTCTAATCCAGCTATTTATTTTGTTACTATTATTAATGTTTTTTGTTGTTTAGTAATTATTATTCATTTGACTGAACAAGATATGTATTTATGAATCATGTATTAGGCTGCAGTAAAAAACAGAGGCCTACATGTTCGGATGTGAAGGCCACCAGCTTGGGAATGGATGACATTCCTTTCTCCTTCACTTCAGGAAACATCTTGAATCGGGCCAGCAGCATGGCATACATATTGGAAATAGCACCACCTAGAGGACAGACACACCTCAGTCATTTCTGACAAATTACGGCTTCAAATCGCATGTCTCAAGGGAGTGATGCAGGCTTTTATTTGCTGACACTAAAATTGAAAAATGTTATATACAAGGGCACTGAAGATTGAAAATGTTTTCAAAAATCAGTCTGGTGTTAGCAGTGTTGTAAGCAATCAAAGCCTTTGTCTTCTCCAACGACTGCTCCTCATCTTGTGCCAGGTAAGAATGTCAATGAGAAATTAAAGTCTCGGACAACGGGGGCTTAGGTTGGAAAAGAAAATAATTTCATGCTAATTGGCTTCGAAACAAGGACCATTTATATAATCAAAATGCAAATAGACACATTACAGCACACACACAGGCCATTCCATTTTGTGTCAGACGGAGGGGTGTGGGGTCTGGCACTGCCTACGTACCAGGAGAAAAAATGCCATCTCCGCGTCCATCCGACCAGCCAATGATGTCCCTCATCTTCTTCAGAGTGACGTATTCCAGCAGCACAAAGACAGGGGCCACCTCATAGGTGAACCTAAAATTACCCATGGTGCAGGTTAGACAAATATAGCTGCAGGTGCCATGGAAGGGGTAGCGAGAGAGGAATGCGGCATGACTCACCACTGAAAAATCGTAACAAAGACACAGTCACTGCACTTTACAAATGTGGCAATATAAGAGGTTGATAAAATATTTTATTTTTTACTTTATACAAAAAACATATATTATTTTAGATTTGTCATGTTTTGTGATCTTGTTAATGCTAATCTTAAATATAATTTCTGAAAAAATAACTAATGATTTTTTGCCTTCTGGGTTACCTTAACATTTGCTGTATTAGCCATGGTGCATTAAAAAAAGAACAGTGTAAACACTATGTATTTTGCAGTCTCCCTACAGCTGCCAGGAGAGTTTATCACCCTGAAAACAGACACTCAAATTTGCTGCAGATTAGCCAGAATTTAATTTCAGAGCTAATTTCCACCCCTTGAATCCCCACGGGGACCAGAGGTGACAAGGAGGGATAAAAGGCTGGGGCAGGAGGGGTGAATGGGAGGGGTGAAAGGGGGCTCTCTCCCTTTTATTTCACGCTTTTCATTTACCATGATTGAGTGGGGAAAAAGCAGCTATCAGTGCGAGCAGACCCTGTGCAGACAGCATACAGACGAGCCGAAAATGGAATTCATTGTTATTATCATCAGTAAAATCAGGCCAAAACAGGCCACATACTTACATATTGGTGTTGGCAGTGGATGTTAGCCAATCGGCTGCCAGTCCGACCATGTCTAAGCCTGTAGAAAGCTGATTGAAGTACCTAGGGTGGGCTGAATCAAAACGAAATAAGTAAGCATGTGAGTCTGGTGCAATCTGAACATTTTATCTCATGTCAATAAAATAAAATAAAAAAGACTTGTTTACGCTGGCTGTAAGTTTGGAACGAAACTGCCATCTTTTAAATACTTAATTGCAGGTTGCATATGCAGCTGCTATGACATTTTGAGGCATCTTTAGAAATTGTGAAAACATTTTTGGAAAAACAGGATGGCGAGGGGAAAACACAGCAATTAAAACTTAAAAGATAGTGACATAATAAAAGAAGGCCTGACATCTCCAATTATATACAAGGATGCAGTATGTATGGATGAATATGTCTGCAATAAAACAAAACAAAATATATATATATACAAGTCGTATATTTTGGATAGATTTGGTCTCCTCTGCTCTTTCACCTGTCAGTCAGCACAGAATAATAGACATGGCCTGTGAAGCCCCGTTATTAGACTATTATCTGCTACTTGGTGAACCAGATTTACTGCGTCACCATTTATCGGTCTGGTGGCCATGCAGGAGGAGAAAAAAAAAAAAAAAAAAAAAAAAAGACAACTCCCTGGCTGCCTTTTATAGACATACTCCATTACCCCCAACTACACTATTTTAGACGCTTTTCCTTACTAAATACTTCTTCCATAGACATTTCAGTAGCAATATATTTAAACATATATTACCTTTTAATTATTACAATGAATTGTTATTTTATATTTTCTCTTCACGTTGTTTCGTTATGTAGTCTAAAAATTGTTAGCAAGGTCAAATTAGGTTTTTACATTTTAGCCCGCAAGCTTGCTAACAATGTTTAGCCGCTAATATAAATCAGATAAAAGCTCTTGAATTAGCCTCAATTCAAAATCATTCCAAAATACGCACAATTAATTTAGTAAAAAAAAATTGTAAAAAATAAATTGCCTGCTACAAAATGTTCCAAGTTTCTACTTAACTACGCCATGTTTTTTCCTCCCCCTTTCCCTGTACGTAAACGTGGCCTACCTGTTTTAATGGCGTATTTGAGGGTCGCGCGGCAGCTGATCAAGATATCATCCAGAGTGGCGGGCTGGTCCTGGAGCTCCCAGTTGTTCATCTGAAGAAGCTCGTTTGGATAATGAAAATCAATCACTTTGGTCTCCCTGTCGAAGGACTCCACTATGTAGGCCATTAAAATATCCACGACTTCTTGCAGGAAGGTCATTGTTTTGGTGTCTCCGTCCACGGCGGGTAGGAGGTCTGGTGTACAAAACAAAAAACAAAAAACAAAAAAAAAAAACCAAAAAAAAAAAGTAGACATTATGTTTATTTAGTTTGGTAAAAACGGATAATGCTACGAAATTCATTCTTAGAAAACAGTTTGCTGTGAAGTGTTTACATTTGCTTACTTTTTAAAAATACTTTATACAACCAGAATTAATAGCCTATTTATTTAAAAAAAAAAAAAAAAAGAAAGAAAAAGAAAGAAAAGAGAAAGTCTTTTTTCTATATATTTTATGTACATGTGTGCATATTACCGATGCTGCACACCTACAACATGTCATTTGGCTGAAGGTGACCTTTACTTAAATGAGCGAGTGCAAATATAACAAATTTTAACAGATTTAAAAGACATTTTTAAATCGAAATGTGTACTTTTGGTAGCGTTTCAATCGGCAATTTTGCCATTAGCCTAAAAACAACTATTACACAAAACGCATTAGTGTGTCACACAGCAGGCTTTGCATATGGATTCATAAATAAGAAGATGATAGTGTATGATTATTTTCAAATATTAAACGGGCCTATAGCCTATGTTTTATTTTTCAGGTGACAGGTGTGTTGGCTGTGCGGTAGCCATCTTTTGCCGGGTGTACCTGTTGAATACAGGTCAGAGAAGCCCACAGCACTCTTGGTGCAGGTACAAGCTTTGGTGCAGCCGCAGGGGCCAGGGGCGTTCTGTGGCGACTGCTTGGCGTCCGGATCCACGGTTTTCTCTCCTTCTCCCACATTTAGTAGCGCTTTGTGAGCACAAACAATCAATAACATAATCCTTAAAAACAATACAATGCCACGCGGGGAAATTGAGCTCAAGTCAGCAGCATACGCAAACATACCATATAATTTTGATCCAATTCCTCCAGATAATTTCTGGGCCGCAGCTTGGCACCAAGCCCTGGCTGAAAAAGAGAGGGCTATTAATCAAATAGAATGACAGAATAGCCCAAGTTAGGAGCGAGTCTGAGCAGTAAACTGACATAAATGCTACTTTAACTCCCCTGCCTCTCGGGGGTAGATAAAGAAAGCAGACGTGAGAATAAATACAGCAGGCCCGTTCAGCCAGAGAAAGAGCGCCAGTAAAGCACTATAGTGAGGCTATGGTGCGCTCCTCGAGCGGAGGGAAAGACAAAGCGCCACTCACGCGTGCTGGGGCTCTGACTGCCGGTGTTGGTCCCAGTGTTGTCCGCGCCCATGGACCAGAAGCCGTGCGATGCCATGGTTAGTTAGGAGCTGCTCGACGCACGCAGACCGGAGCCCATGCACGCGACGACCGGGAGCTGTTCACAGCGGTGGTGCTGAACCTGAGCAGGCTGCTCCAAATCCAGCCGGGCATCCGACTCTCTCGGGCGTTGGGCTCTAAAAAAATCCCAGATATATGACGGCAAATCACACAAAAGAGTCCACGATGCGTTTTAGCGGAGGTCCACAGGTGCACAGCCGCGCTGCACGCAGCAGCGTCTCCACTAAATCCAACAGCTTACTTCACTACCAGCGCACACACTCAGCGCTCCCACGCAAAGCACGCTCTTTTGGCATCCAAAATATTACATCAAAACAAAGGCTAAATTTGTCACATCAAAGCATGTCACATTGAAACATACTTTAGATGAGTGTGAATTTAAAGAAAAATGAAAGAAAAATAAAAGTAGGAAGGGTAAAATGTCGTTAAAAGAAGCTGCTATAACCCGTGGTTATGCAGCACGAGCCATGTCTAATTGTAACCAACCTAAATTTCACGTCACTAAAGAAATCCCTTCGTGATTCAGTTCAGGTCATGACGAAATGCTTTGCGTCGTGCGTCGTGACTCCATACATCCCCAACATTTTGTCCCCTGCGTGCTCAACTTACCCTCCATACAGACAGTGGAGCCAAATAATTTATGGTCCCACAAATTGCAGACCTACTTTGTTGTGGAGCGACTGCTGTAATTGGCCGCCTCCGGGAGGAGGAAGCAGCAGGGCGGTGAGGACACTTGGCTAAAATACACGACGTGCGCATGGCTCCCTCCTCTACACATGCACTGGTGGGGCGTCACTCTCAATTCTTCCACTCTTGTTAGACTTTTTACTATTCACTTTTACCAGTGATTGTTGTAAATCCCTTGCCACATTCCTCCTGGCATTAACAGCACAGGGAAAGCATTACTTTTTTGGCAGGTTTCAGAAGTTTATCTCCACCCTTACAACACAGATATTAATGTGAAACCTAAAATGCTATGTCATGATCTAAGCCAGAGGCTCAGCTGAGCTGAAACACTCTAAAGCAGAGCTTAAAAATACTGTAAAAATATAGCATAAATACTGGGTAGAGTGGGGAACTTTTGAAAAAGTAACTTCTGTATTTTTTTTAATTTTAATTTAAATGCTAGAGCCTTTAATGTGATGCATTTTAAACAATTTAAATTCCACACATCACAGGAGAACAAAAGGGACATCTCAAATACAGAATTGAGGATTGTTCTCTAAACACATGCTAACCCAAACCACATTTTAGGGGCACTATTGGCATAGTGGGGCACTTATAATTGGCAACATGTTCAATTTTTGCAGTGAAAACACACTGACATAAACAGTGTTAACTTTGTAAACAGTATACAAATATCAAGCACCATTAGCAACCCAACAACAAAATGGAGACAGGACGTTCGTAATGCGTGACTCTCCCCAGGATGGTAGCACCTTATATTTCACCACTGCACCTTTCATCCCATCCTCACTCCATTGCATCCCTTGCTTTTGCCCTGCCTTCTCCTTTTGCTTCTTGTCCACCTTTCTCTTCAGCCTTTCTGCCCTTTTCATTTCTACGCTGGACACTTATTAATATTTTCAGTAGGTCCATTTTAGTCCGTAAATCCTCAGTTTGGAAATTAATACGTTTATGCGACCTAGGAAATGAGATAAATGTCAAAAGAAAACTACAGTACAGCAATGGCTGCAAAAGTGTAGAGGGGACGACTGTAGCTGTAGCTCCTTCAGCTGTTCACATCTTCAGCATCATTCAATGTCATTAAAACTTTAACAAATCATTATTTCCACAAATTTAATGTAATCCCACCAATAAGCTTTTCTTCAGCCTTTTCAAGCCTTTTTTATAAGCCTAATTTTACATCTCCAAGCTTCTCCTGTTTGATTTTAGCTTTATCTTTATCAGGTCTTCCATCTTTTTTTCCCCAACAGATTTACAGGTGCTATCCAATAAATTAGAATATCATGTAAAAGTGCATTTTTCTTTCAGAGATTCAATTCAAAAAGTCAAACACATATATTTATAGTTTCACTACATCCAGAGTGAACAATTTCAAACATTGTTTTCACATAATTTTGATCATTATGGCTCACATTTACAGTAAACCACCAAATTCAATTATTCACAAAATTAGAATATTGTGGAAAAGCAAGAAGTAAGAATATTGTAAACTGTTGTTGTCACTCTTGACCTCTATATGACCTGAAAACATTTGCTGAAAACATTACCTGGTTCAGTCAGCCAAACAGTTATGGAGAGGCCTACAGACAGTTGTCCAGTCACTGACCCCTCCACAGAGAGGATAAACCACAAACAGTTATTGATAAAGCAGCTGCTGCTACAGAGTGCTGTATTAAAGCAGATTACTAGAAATTTGTTTTATAAGGGAAAAAGTGTTGGAGAAAAAGAAGCAGAAGAACTTTGGGGAAGTTCACAGAAAGTAGAGTCAGTGCATCAGGAGCCACCACACACAGACGGATCAAGACATTTATCTACAACTGTGTCATGGCTTTCCTGAACCAGAGACAGTGTCAACAGCAACTTTTCTAATGGAAGTTAATAGGCCTCTGTGCTTCCTGAAGTATGAAGTCAACACAGCCTTTTACTGTGAAGTTTTAGAGGACTGCAGGCTTCCTTCTGCTCACAAGCTGTATGGAGATCCTGATCTGATCATCCAGCAGGGCTTGGGGTCCAGTCCACATTGCCTGAAGTACCACACACTGGGCAGATGACCATGGTATAACTGGGACAGACTGACCAGTGAACTCTCCAGACCTGACCCCCAGAGAGAAACTGTGGAGTATTGTCCAGAGGATGATGAGAAACAGCAGACCCAGTAACACAGATGAGCTGAAGGCTTTTATCAGAGAGACTTGAGCTTCCTAACACCTCAGCAGTGCCTCAGGTTGATCTCCTCCAGGACACATCACGCTGAGGCAAAAATTTATCAAAAATGAGTTGTAAACAAACACTGAGTACTTATACATACTGCACATACTTTTCAGAATGCTAACATTACTGTTCATAATCATTCTATTCATTGGTCTCATAAAATATTCTAAATTTGTGAATACTTGAATTTGGGGTTTTCTGTATCTGTAAGCCATGATTATTAACATTAAAATAAAACAATGCTTGAAACTGTTTCACTCTGAATTTACTGACACTAAAAATATCTGTGTTTGACTTTTTGAATTGAATCTCCGAGGGAAAAATGCACTTTTATATAACATTCTAAATTATTGGATAGCACCTGTACTTAGTGTATTTCTAGTTGAACAGTGGCTCAGAGTGATTATCCAGATAGTTCTATTGTGTGGATAATAATGGTTAAAGCTATTCAATCTCATTACCATAGTTTTTTATATTGTCAGAAAATATTATTATTTTGGAAATGTATCTTCAATGTATTTTCAGGGGGACAATGGTGCAGTGGGTTAAGTGTTCGTCCACCAACTGGAGGGTGGGTAATTCGACCCTCCCTTGAAGTGCATACTGTCATTGTCATTGTCTCAAAGATAAAAAAAATGTACAAAATAAAAAATCTTCAATGTATTTTTATTTATTGTAAGGGTGGCTTACTTACTCTACATCCATGGGGAAGCAGGATTCACTATTAATTCATTTTGTTTACTTGCATTTTGTTTGGGTCACAAAGCAGCACTGTAATGTGAATATATTGTACATGTATATTTATGCACACATCGACATGTATGCAAATATTTTATGAATATTTATTATAAAAACACAGTCAAAAACATCTGTACTGAGTTCTCCTAAATGTGTTGTTGTTTGTTGATTTATTGTTTTTTTTTTTTACCTCTTTCTATGTTCAGTAGTGTTGTCTTCTTTGCGGTCACTGTCGTGTTCTCTTGTATTTTCATTGTGTTCTCCCACTTGCACTTTTGTCCATTCAGCGTGTGGTTGAGAATTCACTAACATTCCCTGTGGGGGGTTTCTCCATTCAAATGTCAAATAAAGGTCAGAGGTTCAATCTCAAAGAAATGCTTGTAGAAACATCAAGAACAATTCAGAGATGCTAGTGTGATACCAGTGAGGCACAGATTCAAAGATATCATCATATCTTAACAATATTAGCAAAACTCAAAAGTAATAGTCAGGTTTTGTTTTCATTTTCAGGACTGTAATGTATCATTGTCATTGCTTCTTTACTATTGTGAGAAAAGGCCAAAGATACTAACCCCAGCCACAAGGTGTCAGTAAAGGAACAAATGATGACTTTTTAGGTGAATTATTGTGAGATAAAATGTAGATATGAAATATAATGCTTCATGGTTATAGCAATTACCCAAGACGATCCCCAGTTTGAGTCTAGATCTGATATGCAGATGTCTAACTCACCGTTTTCTTCTTGTTTGCCAAGTTAAGCGCATGGGTCTGTCTGGCCAGGCTAGGAAAAGGAAGCATTACAGAACAATTAAATCAATACATTCATTTCTGAAAATAAGAACTGTTTTGGTTTATTTACACTAAAATAATAAGCATTAGACAAACAATAGACTGCAAATGGCAAGGTTTTTAAAAAGGCATTGACAAGACAAAATATATATCAAGAACTAGATAAAAATTTCACCCATATTAAACATTTTCCATTTTATAATTTATAGCTAATTTACACTTTTTTGTTTCATACATGATTAATGGTAACTAAGAGTGACATTCAAAAGTGTCCATTGTAACAGAAAGGTTAATGCAATTTGTCAAAATTATGACAAATGTATAATCTGCAGAAGTCACAATGTCAGGTTCATTGTTACAGTCAGTGCTGCTTAATAAGCCTTCGTCTCTGGGAGGTCTTCCTCAGCAGGTGTCTGTAGTCATAAGGATTGTCCTCTTTTCGACTTTCTGTGGAGGCCATTCTGGGAAGAGAGCGCCTGAGTAGAAAAACGTGAACAAGAGATGTAGTTGAAAAGTGAAAAGAGCAAGGACATGGAATGATTCATGTTCAAGAAACAGCTTTCATCTTGAGCACTCATTTATCATGTTTGTGCGCTGCCAGGAGGAACGGCCAGGCGCACAGGGGAAAACATAAATGTACATCTAGTCATTATTATACTGTTTGAACAGGCAGAAATGTGCGTAAAGAGACACTTCTTGGATCACAGATTTTATATTGGAACTTGGCCTTAGCAGTGAATGGTTATGTTTCTAAGATTAACTAGCTAGTATAAATGTTTGCTCTTTGTAAGCTATAGTTTTCTGAACAAGCATAGTCCTTTTTTTTTTTTTTTTACAATCTTTAAAAATTCCTGGATGTTTTTAATAGATCCACACCAAAATCAAAAAATGTCTTCCTTGCGCTATAAAAACTATCTTTATTTGGACTAAATTAGTCACGAGCAGCTATCTGAAATCATTAATACTGAGGCAGTTGTTGTAGTACAAATGTTGATATTGTGGACAAACCTGTTGTCTTGGTTTGGTTTGAGAGGCTGTGGTTCAGTGACTGCCCTCTCTCTCTGTTGTGTCTTCTCTGGAGACCCACTTCTACTCTCAGACTGAGGTCTTTCTTCAGAGCGGCTCCGCTCAGGTGTGGAGCTGGACGAGGAACGGCTGGTGGACAGGCCTGGGTAATACTGGTCATCTACATCCAGCAACTTTCCAGGGCTGAAAAGGTAAGGAATAACATAATTTGTTATAGGTATTTACAGTTAGGTGTGTGTTTTTTGAGCTTTCCACCATGTTAATAATTTTGTTGTTATCTTATCAAAAACGCACCTGTACCTGTCTTATGTTTCATTCATATCTGTTTAAGTAATCCTGTATTCTCTGGCACTGAGTTTCTGAGGCCTCTCAGAATGCTAAACAAACCTTGGCCACTCCCACAAACCCGACTCCAGGAAGTCTACATCCAGTCTGCTGTCATTCATTTATCCAAAAAAATGGTGTACAGCTTTGCTTCTACTGATTCCTCATCTCATACAAAAAGTTTAAGGAAGTAAAAACCTTTTTTCTATGATTCTGTTCAAAAGAGTGTAACACAGCTGCACTCTATTGCCCTCTGCTGGTCTCCTCACCTGGAAATGCTTTCTTGTCATGTTTTTAAAGGTAGAAAAACGTGCAGTGCTGTTCTAGGGATGTCCACTATTGATTTAAAAATATAGATAAAAGCAAATTATAGCCCCCTTAAGAAAATAAAACAATGTATAGTTAAATTTGGATGAAATCTTCTGGAAAGTTCATTACTGGGCCAAATTATTCTTTACTGTAATGCCTTGGCAGAGATATGGTCAACAAGTTTTGACTCTTCTACTTCTACTAGACTTGCTAATTGGTAGAAAATAACAGTCAATTAAAAGATATCTGCTTAGATTTTTGGATTCTCTTTGCCTAGCATTGATTCCATACGCCACACACTGTATTATCTATCTCTGTGCATTTACATACACACTGGCATTTTATCTTTAGCTACAGTAGAGGGGTATAATTATCGAGTCCCCCAGTCTGCAACTCTCTGCCCACCAGACTGTGTAAATAATCCATCAGCTCCTCAGCGATTCTTCTCACCGCTGCTGTCATGTAGTTGGACCTATGCTTTGACCTCAATATGAACAGGAGCGAGAGAAACAGAAAGTCTATGTGGATCAATATGCCTCACACATTTAAACATATATGCTGATAACTGCTAGTGGAAATCAGTGTTTTTCATTAATTGTCTTCTCAGCTCTGAGCACACCAGGAAGGAATAATTATAGCAATGGCATAACACTCACAATAAGCGGCTGCCTCATGTAAGAGCCAGGACCACTGGGGAATTGGCTGTGTCCTGCTGGTTGGTGTACGGCCAGAGGAGACCTAGGTTCATCTTTGGTTGACTGCTATTGCTAACCACCTCTGTTCCTCTGTGGATTGAGTTGCACCAGACCAGATCTGTAGATGTACTGTATGTGAATGGGGAAATGTAACTTTAGCAGTTATTTAGTGACAGTAATCTATTAGTGTGCTGACTTTCACAAGAGAGTATGTGTATGTGCATATATATATATATATATATATATATATATATATATATATATATATATATATATATATATATATATATATATATATATATATATATAATCTAATGTGCACTGTAAGATTTACTATTATTGTTATTAATTTTGTGGTTGTTGTTGTTATTATTACTTTTATTGTGCTAATGGCAATGATTGTGAAAGTGACGATGACCTTAATTATGATAAGGGTTATTAACATTATTATGAATATAATTAACATTATTATTACTTCTATAACATTAACTATTAAAAATTATCACTTTTTAACTATTAACTAATGATTAACTATTATAAAAATAACTAACTATTAATTAAATATAACTATGAACTTATTATTGATAGTAACATTTATTAATTAAATGATTGTGTAGATAAGTAAAGAAAAATATGCAATTGTATGATATTGTATTATTTATTTATTTATTTATATATTTATTATTATACTGTGATAAAAAGGAAGTCATCTAGGAAAGGACTTTAGGGGTGGGATTTAATAAGCTTAGCTTCCTCCCACTCCCTTTCGAGCATAACACTGTAAAATGATATGTAAATGTGCTTCATTTTGTTTATGTATGTATATGTAGATCATGCATATATTTTTTCTTTTGTATATATTTATTTATTTATTTTATTTTTTTCTTTCTTTTCTTTCTCTGAATATTGAAAAAAAAGAAAGAAGAGTTAGCAGTTGGAATTTTGTAGTTATCATCATTAAAAATGCTAATCTGTGTGTATTTATGCTGATAGAAAATATCCTCTAGATGCCATGTTGACATTTTTTCAGCTTTAGACACCAAAATCAGTTGCAACACCCTTTTTCAGTTTTTAGTAACACAAATATATCTATTTTGTACCTAATGTTTACTGCCTACAAACTGACTATAACTTTTAATATATTCAGATGTTAGACAAACTATATCCACTTGGCTTTGCCTTCCCTTATTGGATATTGGCGAGGCGTTATTAGCTGAGAGAAAACAACAGAGGAAAATGTTATAGACTAGTGGTTCTCAAAAAAAAAAAAATTTGTTTTCCAATGTACCATCTTTAATTCACTAAATAAGTATTACTATATAAGGACAAAACAGGGAATAAACCAGGACTAGATCAGGACGAAATAAGGACTTACTTAACCTGGACTTAACCAGCACTAAAATTCAACTAAACCTACATGAAACCAGTACTAATCTAGGACATTCACAGTTTCTTAACCAGGATTTAACAGTGGTTTATACTAACCTGAGTCAACCATCTATCCAGCACTAAATCAGAACTGACTCCTGAGCCCCGCCAGAAGAAGCATGTGTACAAATGAAACTTGACAGCCACTTTTATAGAGGCCAGGAATAAACGTGATTTGTGAAAAGCCATTCCAAGAGTCAAATTGTAAAGCTGCTTTTTAATAGGTGAGAAATACATTTAATGAAAATTCTGCATATTGTACCTTTAAACTTAAAACCTTATACATTTTCCTATACTCCCTTTAATACACAACCTCCCTTATGAGCACCTGAACAGTACCACTCAGGTTTTTTCCTCCTTCTACCTCCCATGCTCTTCCATCCTCCTCTGCCGTCAGCTCGGGCCTGAGATGCTATCTTTCCTGCTGACCTTCTCATCCTTAATGATGCATGTAAACAGCTCCTGTCCATCGCTGCCTTTATTTATCTGCTAACAAATGATTACCCTTGATGTTTAGTCCTCGCCGTGCGTATGTTTCGGAGGCAGTGTGTGTCGTGATGAAGCACCCTCAGCCCCCTTCTTAACCTATCGCTGCCATCTCTCTGCTCTTTGGGTGGTAATGCTCAGTGTGGGACCTCTGTTTAATATGTATGAACTTGCTAACATTATCTCAACATAAGGCTGATGTTAATAGTAAGAGGAGAGTAGCATAAGCCAGACATGATAAGCAGAAATTAGGGAGGGCCAGTATTTAACTTTGGTGAAGAATTTAACATGCCAACCGGTCACTCACCCGTCTTTCCTGGGTCTGCGTTTATCATCTTGAACTGACCGCTAAAAAAAGAACAAATTACAAAATTACAAATCAGGTATTTTGTCCTTTTTACCAAGTCAGTTTTTAGTGAGTAGTTGATTATAGTGAATGAGCTCGTCTGATACTGCTTTGGTTAATAGGACACACCAAGTGGTAATTGGTACAGTAATTACTTCTCTAATTAACAATTATGTTTCATTTATAAAGATTTTGCAGAGTTAACTAGTAACTGGATACTTTTACTCAAGCATTTTACTACAACACTTTTACTTGAGTAGATTTTTGAAGAAAAAATTTTGCAATAGTAGTAGTATCATTAGTAGTAATAGTAATAATTTTACTAATTGCAGTACCAGTGCTAATAATAACAGCAGTGGTAGTAGTAGAAGCAATAGCAGTTATTTGATGTGCTATTGCAAAAAATAAATCAAAAGTACTTTCTACTTGCGAAGACTTTCAATTAAAAAGGTAACTTAAACTGAAGAAAAGTGTTTTCAGTACTATTACTTCTACTTGAGCAATATTATTTTAAGGTAGCAGTACTTTTACTTCTTGAATACAGATTTTGAGTACTTCTGAATCTGCCCATGCATGCACATGGGCAGATTGTTTTCATTTGTATCCATGCAATACATTATACATTACATTTTAAGTTTTTGGAGAAATAATTTAGTTGTTTATATTTAAGAACATCTGAAGATTATTACTAATATATTACTAATAGCACCAAACAATATGTAAAGTAGTAAAAATGATATTTGCAGCTAAGCCTGAGTTTTGGCCAGTAGGTCTCCTTGGACCTGCTTGGTGGACTCACATGGATGAGGTTGTAGTAAGTGGAGTCCTCTGGTGAGTTGAGTGTCTTGGGCTGTTGCGACCTGCGGGGGGTCCTCGACATCCTCTTATCAGCTGAAAAAGGACAAAGCCATTAAGAGCTCACACACGGTACTGTATTTATTCAACAGTATATACTATTGTGACCTAAAACATTGCTGTATTCCTTCTTCAATTGCAACTTATTGTTCTGATCAATTGTGTACATGTAGTGCTGTACTACTAACCAGGAGAGGTTTTCCAAAATTATACAAAAAAATGCAGGATTCAGTATCATGATGATATATTGATATACTGTATATCGTGACATTTACATCGTAATGTGTATTGTATCACCAGATTCTTGCCAATACACAGCCCTAATACAAGAAGCCATTATTGTAGATGATAAAATGTGTTTCCTTTAATCCAAGAAAAAAGCTGAATACTTTTTAAGTATGGATTATGTGGTTCTATAGTGGACCAGTAGCTGGCTTGCAGCAGTCAGATGGATTTAGAGTTACTGGTGTCATTACACACGGCTGGATGGACTACAGTGACTGACCAGTGTGTTTCATGCTGAACTTTGACCTTGTTGCCTCTATCGAGCTAACCTCCATCGCCACTGCAGTTTAACCCTTAGGCCTTTGGCTATTCTGAATTTTCCAACAGAGATTATGGGAAACGACCTTTGACACATGCAAACTGTTCTATAACTTTGTGACAGTTCAATTCCTGTCATAGCACTGGCATGAACTGGGATGTGTTTGTAACCAGAAAGGCAGTTATGCATTGCATGTACGGTAATGTAACAAAATGCCTCTTGAGGCGTGTCCGTGTTAATTCAATCATAGATCTCATCGACCTTTGCTTACTGCTCATGATTAATTACAGCTCAGGCGGGAGAAAAATGAAGCCCAAACAATCTATCACACACATGAGATCTGAGGAAAAGGTGTTGCAAACTTTGTAATTTTATAGAGCAACTCCTTTTAAAGGTCATTGTGTATTACTACAATGACTGGAGCCAATTTCACACAATCTTATTAATTCCCATCATAATTGTTGGAAACGCTCGCTCGCAAAAATAAGATTAACATTTGATGACCTTTCCTATGAAGAACAATGTGACTGGTATTACTCAGCTTTCATTTTGCGTGTCTCAAGTGATTCGTATGAAGCTCATTATGACAGTCAAATTTATGAGGGCAGCTTAAATTGTCGATGGTGAAATGACCCGGTGGGATAACGGAGAATAATTTTATAGAAGTTGAAGCCTTTGGAAATAACACAGATAATTCATTCTGCATTACCCTAGGCGACGTGTTGCTCTCAAAGACAAGTGTAAAGGGCGAATACACCCAGGTTTAAGACTGCTACTACAGTAAAAGAGAAATATATTAATATATTTATGAACTATGCATATACTATATGCCATTTTTATATAGGGATATTTATGTTCTGGAGTAAATGCTTTATTCAAAATTCATACAGTGTACATCATAAATCACTTTAAACTAATCATTTGTTCTTTTGCTGACTCCTTGCAGCTAGAGTTTGTACTTTTGACCCTATCTTGCAATGAGACTTTTTTCTTTTGATGTGAACAGTGTTTCACATCCAAAATAAATAAATTGTCCCTTTGTCCATAATTGACCTAAGTTGCTTCAATCAATAACTGCATCAAAATTCGAGCATTATGTTTTGAGTTATCTTGTTAAAAGACTAACAAACAAGCTAACCAACAAATCAATGATAGCAAAAACATAAGTCTGTGTCACATGTAATAATAGTCAAACACATTAAAAATGTGAAAAAATACATATTTTCCATTATTATTATGAATGACTGACGTTCAAACTAACAGTGAGGGTGACATTTTCTCAGCTTAATTTTTTTCCAGACGCTGAACTTTCAATTATCTCTTCCCCTCCCCATTGAAAGCAATTACACGTATCATCTGTACACATCACATTTTATTTTTGATGACACATCAGGTAGAGGAGCGCTTCCTGTTTTGGCACTTGACTCTCTAGTTTGACTGATTTAATCACGCCTCATGTGAAGAAACGGGAGCGTGTCCTGGTGATAACATCACTGGGAACACTGTATTAGAACCTCTGCCTCTCTGAGTCATTTGGTACACTGAGGATCAAGCATGACTGTTGACTCGGACAACACAATCAGCCCTTGTTACTGTGTAAAAGCATACAATCAAAGTTCAACCATGTTCTTTTAGCAGGAAATGACTCCACTGCTCTTTAAGCTGGAAGAACACCTGCCTAATATGCAGCACCATACAGACAAACTGCAAGTTGTACTGTGTATTCTGACACCTTTCTCTCAGAACCAGCATTAGCTTCTTCAGCCCACTGAGATACAGAAGCTTGTCTGTTGGATTGGGCCACACGGGTCAGCCTTCACTCCCCACATGCACCATCTGTCACCAGTTCACCCCTGTTCCTGTTCTTGAACAGGAAAGAGCTATGGTCTGACCCAGTTGTCTAGCTCACAGTTTGGCCCTTTGCAAACTCATTCAAATCCTTATGCTTGTCTATTTTTTCTACTTCAAACACATCAACTTTGAGGACAAAATGCTCACTAGCACTGCAGGTTCAGTAAAGAAGAGATTATCTGTGTTATTTACTTCACCTGCCGGAATAACACAGTGGTTGTAATGTTATGCCTGATGGGGTTATATTTGTTTTTTGCTTTGTTTTTTACGAATAGAGGACTAAAAGAACTGATAAACCACAAAGCTGTCTGTCATTCTTAATTATCAAATAAACACAATTTGCAGCATATTGTAAACACACATTAACCCAGGGTCCACCCATAATACCATTTTGGAATCCGCCTAATGGATTATAATGTGTTTTTCATAAAGCCAATCTGCCTTATCTCACCTGATTGGGCATTCGGAGGAGCGTAGCCGTTCACTGCTTTTCCTCTCACAAACATGCCATTGTTCTCCGGGTTTGATTGATGGGCCTGGATGATCTCATTCAGCTTCTGCTGCAGGGCCACAAAGTCCTGAGACGTCTGTAAGATCTACGTGAAGACAAGGGAAAAAAATTTAAGTTTAGAAAATACACCAAATGGTGACAATTTCAACCGCTTTGGTCAATAGCAAAAGGTACTGTACACATCAGTTTACCAGCCTCCTGTTAGAAATCTGCATGTGTAATCGATGTAGCCTTCGCATACAGTCGTCAGCTACTTTGTAGATGTGTGTCACTACAGTTCGGATAAACTCCTTAAAGAGTACAGACCATCCAGGTTTGTTTGCAGAATATGTCACTGCCCTATCTAATGCATATGATGTAACCTTAGCTTTATGCGTTGTATGCATAATTTATTGCATATTGAGTTTTGGTGGGACTATTTACCTGTGACCTGAGACAATGTGATGAAGGGCAACACAAGTAAATAATAATTTATGACATGTTTATTTCTACATTATTTAATATTATCTTACTTTCAACTGTCAAACCATTCATTTGTTTGTTTTTGCTTATACCCAAATAAAGTGTGGCGTTGTCTCTGTTTTCAGAATAAAAAATTCACTACACACAAGTGTGACAAGTGCCTGAGTTATGGTCCACAAGTCCATGTCCACTGGTTTAATGTATTGGTCTTATATGACATGATCAAATTCCTGTGTCTATGTTGAGTATTTTATCTTTCTGTTCTATACAAATGCTTGTGTGATCGTTGTTGCTTCAAGTTGGATTTCCAGGGGACAGAACAAATAGACGCAGGCTGAATTACTAAAAAGTTGCATAAAAAACGACTGTAGATAAACAGTTATGATTAGTCCAATTGGATTGATACTGTTAGGTTTGAATGGTATAATAATCATTTACCTCTTTAGAGAAGCTTTCTATCTGCTCCGCTTCATTTTGTGCACTTTGCTTGTTGGCTTTGAGGTTCTTTCTTTCTTTGTAACCTCTGAAGTTACTCTGGATCTTCACGGCGGCCTCTTCCTCCTCCTGCCTCTCCTTGTCAGCGTCAGCCTCATCTTTGCGTTCAATCACCACATCAGTAACATCTACCTCTCCTCCTTGTTCTTCTTCTTTGTTCTTTTCCCCATTCTCTTCCTGTGTCTTTTGCCGTGCCTCTCTCTCTGCTTTTAGCTTCTTCCTCTCCTGATGCCCTCTGAAGTTGCTCTGAAGGACAGTGGCAGCTTTCTCTTCATCCTGCCCATCTTGATCCTGAGCTGGTTCTTCCTCTACTGTTTCTGCTTCATTCGCTTCTTCTTCTTCTTTTGGAGATTCTGGTTCCACCTCTGAATCCTTTTTCTTCTTCTTGGGTATTTTTCCTTCCTCTTCAAGGCGCTTGCGCTCTTTATGTCCACGGAAGTTACTC
Source organism: Bostrychus sinensis (assembly GCA_020698575.1). NCBI lineage: Eukaryota > Metazoa > Chordata > Actinopteri > Gobiiformes > Eleotridae > Bostrychus > Bostrychus sinensis. The sequence continues at coordinate 21,918,044 of CM036259.1, read as the reverse complement.
TGGAGCACCACAGCGGCTTTGGTTTCATCTTCGTCATCTTGCTTGACCTCAATTGAGTCTTCATTAGATTGTATTGCATCTTTTGCTACCTCTTCACTACCTACATCCTCTGCTGGATCTGGAACTTCTGCTGCTTTGTCTTTCTTGGCTGGGATTTTGCCTTCTTCTTGTAATCTCTTCCTCTCTTTGTGCCCTCTGAAATTACTCTGGAGGACAGTGGCAGCCTTAGCTTCCTCTTCCAAATTGCTGTCTTCATTTGTTTCAACATCCGCTGCTGGGGCATTCTCACTTAGGGCCTCGCCTTCTACCTCTGTAAGCTCTTCGTCTTCCTGCACCTGTGTGCGGTCACTGTCATCGTTTGGAGAGCCTTCTTCTGCACTTTCAGCATTAACTTCTGCTTCTGCACTTCCTTCCTCCTCGGTCACCTCATTTGGTATTTCCAGTTCAGCTCCGGCCATAGTCTTTTTCCTCTCCTTAAACTTTTTCCTCTCTTTGTAGCCTCTGTAGTTACTCTGAAGCACAACAGCGGCCTTGGCTTCTTCATCTTCGTTGGACACTTGGTCTGGACTTGGTGTTTCTTCTTCTTCCGTGGACTTCTCAGCCTCTGCTGTAGTTTGTTCTTGTTCTTGAACAGCTTTCTCTGCCTTCTCTTTCTCAATGGCCTCCCTAAAAACAGTCAAAAGAGTCAATTATGATGTTGCGTTTATAGAGCCACTCAAAAATGCTACTAGAAGCCTCTATTCACGCATTCATGCACAAATATCCCAGACACTAAATGCACAAGAGGCAGCAGTCCAACTTAATACATGTATATTTATGTGTATGTTTCTCAAACTGCTGCAAAGTGCTTATAGGGTTGCTTTTGTCTGCCACTGTCCTCTGTGCCTGCAATCTGTACATCCTGAATCCTTACACCACCTATCGCCAGATCTGTTGTTTTTGTAGTGCTGCATATAGTTTGCAGAGTCAATTTGTCATTTGACCACCAACTTTGCCTTAAAAATATTTGGAGAAATTTAACTTTTCACTGTCTTTGGTTTAGGTTAATGAGTTCTGGTTAATTTTAAGTTCTGAAACTGCTTTGTCTGAATTACTTTTTAAATAGTGCCATACCGTTTCCTCTGGAAGCTCTTCCTCTCCTTGTGCCCTCTGTATCGTGCCTGTATCTTAGTGGCTGCTTTGTTCTTCTCATCCACAAGCTCTTTGTATTTCCTTCTAGCAAGATAACCCCGACAAACTGAGAACAATGATAATCGGATATGAAAAACACACTGTCTTACGGTCTGTACATTCAAATGACTGAATCGTATTGTTCTTACTGGCTTGAAACTGGGTGATAAATGCCTCCGACTTGGCTTTGCTTTTATCATCAGCCACTTTTTTGCGGACTTGATGACCTCTGTAAGCTGTGCGGTTGGAAAAACAAATGTGTGTTATATAGAAAGCAGGATTGTTTCAGTGGCTGATAGAAAGTGGTACTGACCTGATTGGAGCACCAGAGCACTGTGTTCCCGCTCCTTTAACATGCGCCGGTAGCGTTTGGCACCCAACCAGCCGCGGACATAGGCCTGGAGCAGGACAATGCGCTGGGTAGTCTGCTGCACCATCAGGTTTAGGTGCTCAACATGATAATACTTAAGGAACACCTGGGTAGTACAACACAAAAAAGCAGAGTGTTTATAAAATGCAAAGGAAAAAAATGGGCTATTTATGTGTGTGTGTGATTTTTTTTTAATTAAGATAAGGGTTTTAACATCTCTACATTCAACCACTTCAAGTTTGTGGTTAGTAACAAAGGTGCCCACCCATGCTTTGGTAGCTAACTGAGGCATCAGATTGTGAAAAAAAAAATACTATATGCGACAATGTGACATGTTGCCTTAATAACATGAGCTGCTGTAATGCTCTGGTCAACTTCTACTGGACAAAATTAGGGCTAAATTAAAACAATGTCTCTCAGATGTTAAGTCAGAATTTTATTAATATATTAGCAGTTTCAAGAGATGCAGATGCAGTAATGTTATCACAGCAAATAAGCTGTTGATTCGTGGGATTTTGAACAAAAATGAAGCAGTCAAACACTAGCATTAGAAATGTTCTGAACAGGTAAAGATGTAATGTGGCATTAACCAAACCATTCAATGCTAACTACATAATAAAAAATGAGCCAAATTGACTATTTAACTGTAATGATACATAGACTAAGAGAAATTGAACAGAGCCTGCAATGTAGAGCAGAAACATGAAACATAACTACTTTGCAACTCTGACTTCCATAGATGAACTTAGGCTAATGTGTGCTATTGCTAATCAAATCTAATATCTAAATTAGAGCGCACTCACACTAGGGCCATTCGAACCATGCTGTGCCGAGATACGACTGGGGAGGGGTCTGCGCCGGCCCGCACTCTCACCTGCACAAACCATCCGTGCTGCGGCCCGGTTACGTCATCACCTCTGAGGACTACAGGCTGTTACATCATTGTGGTGCGCAGTTTGTTTACAAGTCGAGCGAGCCGCTAACACTTTTAAAACCGGTGTAGTGGAAAACGTGAGACTGTGCTATTTTGATTCTGCTTTGAGTCTCGTTCGTGAAACGCGGTCTTCTGTCACAGGTTTTGGAATAAACCACATACAAGGAGCAGTGAAGGCACCGCAGACGATGAGAGAGGCTTCAAAACTACTGCTGCTGTCTGTTCTCTTCTTCAGAAAGGTGAGCGCAGGTCAGTGGCGTTGTTACGAGTGTTGATAATGGAGTTCATCCACTTTTTTTCTGAGAGAAGAACAGATGCGTAAATGAAATCGTAGTGTGCGTGTGCGCATGCGCATGCATGAGCAACTGTGCTTGGCCGTGGCCCACCTCCTCCAACCGTGCCAAAGTCCTGAAGCGTACCGCACCTGGGCGCGGTTCGGAGCACTCACATTAGGCAACCGTGCTGTTCTTTAGGGGCGTTCCGGACTTGGGCACGGTTCGATTGGCCTGGTGTGAGTACACCCTTAGACTTGATTTGTGTAGCCACATTGTCTGGTACCTTTGTCTTCCCCATGGCCCAGTTCTCCAGCTTGGCTTTCTCCAATATGGTTGCACATGTTTCTGGTGTCACGGGTGGCTCCTCATTGGCGTTGAAAACCAAAATGTAATACCTACAATAAACATTAGTTTAACTAGATTAGACCATATAGACCATACTTCAGCGCTCACATCTAACTGAATAATTTGAACTTTTTCAATGACCTCTTGATAAAGTTGGCAAACAGGATGCGGTGAGAGTAGCCTTGCCGCCTGATCTTGGCCGTCTCCAGAACTCCAGTGTATCGCAGCTGGATGAGCACCTTTTCTCGGTCAAACTTGCTGGCCTGGCGGTCGTTATTGGGTTTGATGCAACGCACAAAATGGGGCTGTCCCGCGACCATCTTGGACAGCAGGTCCATTAGAGAGTACTGGGGATAAGAGGGGAAGTCGGGAAGTTAATTACGGATAATCAGTAATATGCATAATTACAACATGTCTGAGAAAGCATTTAAATGGAGTGCAGTGTTACTCTGAAGTAGGAGGCCACAGTTTGCGTTCTCATGTTGGTAGTTTCTCGTGGGTGGTAAGGAGTATCTCCGTCAGGCTGCAGAAAAAAACAAAACATGAATTAGGTCAAAAATAAAGAATATAAAACTAGTTTAAATATTGTTTTATATACATTTAAAGATTCTTTGTGGAACATTATCAAATTGGAAAATCTATAATATATATAGCACGAAATAATATTAACAAGGAGGTTATAATTATGCAAGAAATGGTTTGTGTTTTTGTAACTAACCCTGTCTATGTGATTCTAAATCCTAAGTTTTTAAGGATGGCATAAGTAATAACACTTTTAGGTGAAAATGGGGGGCTGCTAGTTCCACACAGTATCTTTAAACCTAATAAACACACACTTAGTCAGAAGACAGTCAAAACTAGTACATGTTATTATGTAAGAATACACTACAAATTAATAAACTAATGAAAAAATATCTATTCTTCAAACCATTTCTTCTAAAAACAACAGATTGTTTTTAAAAGAATTCTCAGTCACCGTTTGCATTTGCACTATGTCATCACATGGCACATCAAGCAAGCTTTTTTTGTCAGGGCTGGACCCTAATTCCCGAGAAGAAGACTGTGAAGAGATGTGTAAATGATATAAAACGCTATATAAAAACATTTTATTTTGTTTACATCATGAACATATTTTTAAAGGCGCAGTGTGCAGGATGTACAGCCTTCTAGTGTCTAGGTTGTGTATTGCAGAATCACACAATTGGTGAAAGCGTAACAAATATATTATTAAACTTTGGCAAATATATTGGCCCCATCCTTCCACATCACAGCACAAAATAAATGATCTATAAATAATAATGTTACTTTGATAAATCTAATAGTAACCGTACATATGGGCAATTAAAAAGCTCTTCAAGAATACACTAGGGACCACCACATTTACAAGTAGACATGAGCCCAACACTGTTTGTAGAATCTAAATGCTCAGAGCCTCCTCTTAAGAACCTTTTGATGAGCGTTTTTCTTAAAATATGCAGATGAATGGAAATAGATTCAGAAACGCATCAAACACAGTTCATTTGAATGGAATACTGACAATTGCTTTTAGGGCAGCATATTGCCTCAAGCCCACATTTAGCAGAATTGTAATCCTGTGCTGCCACAGTTTAAACTAATTCGCTAATGCAAGGCATGTAATTAAGTCACCAATTTGGCCACTGGTAAATGCAAAAGATGCATTTTATGGTCTGAGAAATAGTGTGTCTGAGAAGTTTGTGGTTTCTTTTAGGCCTAATGCTACAAACAAACAAATCTAACAAGACTACTTTGGTACCTTTTAATACAAGAATATAGTCTACTGTATCGACAGTAATGTAAAGATTATAGCTGCCCCTTTTGAAATAAAAGCATATTTGGTAATGTGTAAACAAATCTTTTTTTTTTGCATTTGTGGTTCTTTTGTGGCAATTATGGGATTTAGAGTTATCAAATTTAAATAGACAGTGGTTCTAAAACCAGAGGTACTGCTGGTGATACAGCCGCTTCCTATTCCCTAATGTTGTATTTTTAATGAAATACCATGAAACATAAAATTTGAAAATATAGGTCTAGTACTTTTACTATAGGTTTGCTCTTTGGTGTGCTACTATAGAGGGTGATATACAACTTTAGTACTGAGGTATTTTCCTGCAATATACAGTATTTAGAAATCTAAATGCAACCCCTCTTCTAAGATACATGTAACTGGATGGTCAAATAAAGGTAGAACCAGAGAGAACATGAAATATGACAGCACACAGAAAGAGCTGAAAAAGGTAAAGGTATTGTAAAGGTTCACTACATTATTGACTCTAAATCCTAAGCTGTCTGACTATTAAACTTTGAACATTAAAAGATTCTGCTTCACAAATAAAAACATCCTTATTTTGAAATGCAATTTACCTCAATGAAAGAACAAGACCTGTATAAAGTAAGCACTCCCATCTTTTAGCACAGAAATGCAGAAACAAGGAGAAATGAGGAAAAGAGAATAGTTTAATTATAGTCACAAGGAAGAGAAGCATAAAACAAAAGGAGAAAATGAGACTGTGAGAAGGAGAAGTTGGTGCAAAGTTGAAGAAGTTGTAAGAGATAATCCAGTGATAACAGAGAGAGAAGTTTAAGTACCTTGGTGAGGTTGATGGTGCGTGTCGGGGTCCGCGGGCTGCGCATTGTATTTATGCCTTTGCCCTTGGTGTGAGCAAGGTTACCTGGGAAATAAACAGAGGGACAAACAGTTAGCAAAGTGGCCCTGGGGACACTTAGTCACACTCCCAAACAACTCATACAATGTTAGAAATGTTTTAGTCAAAATGTCAATATTATTTTGGAATTGTGTGAAGGCCAGACAAGCCGCTGGGGCATCCTTAGAGACTATTTTAAAGTGCTATTGTTTGACTATTGGCTTTGCTACTTGTGTTTGTCAGAGTCTGACTGCTGAAGCTGGCTTACAGTTAAAGTCTGGCAGAGTAAACTACTTATAAGGTTAACAATACCCAATTGTTTAGGGATTCCATAATACTCAATTAATGCTTGGGGCAAACAAAGAGCTGAAGTTCTTACCTGTTTTGGTGAGTGGATGGGTGACAAGTTTGCGGATAAGTTCATTCTCTGAGGACCTCAGCAACAGGATGATGTCAGCTGGCAGTGTGTCTCTGTTCTTGGCCAAAAAGCCGGCAGCATTGTAAATGACCTTAGAGATTTTAGAAAAATAAACACCAAGTGAGTAGACCAGCTATAACATATTTATATGTATGAATGATTACTATTAAATGTCAATGAATAAATACACATCAGCACTTTTTTTTACCTTTCCTGCATAGTGATGAATACCAAAGCCCAGGTCGACCCTCATCGGTCTCCAAAAGCTTTTGGCCTTGAGGTTATCTTCAAACTTCTCTGCAAAAGAAAAGAAAAGAAGTTATAATATTTCAAAAAGTAAAGTTAAATCGCCATATTATGGAATATTATGAAATATTTTTAATATTTAGGGGAATTATTTTTTTCTCTTTTTTGCATTTAAGGAAACTGTTTATCTAAGTGTATGTAAAATATGTGCATAATGTAACATCAACATTAACACCCACAGACTGCTATTTTTATTGTATACTATTGTTCTATTTGCTGAAATCCTACAATAAAAATATATACAGTGAGTGGGCAGAAATGTTCCTGTTTCTGCATTAGCTGAAGGCACTGACCTACAAGTGTCTGGTCAGTGGCCTGTGGAAAGCGGCTCTCTTCATCTAGAAGAGAGAGCATGCCCATAGGCTTCTGCAAAAACAGATCCAGCAGCGGTCTGTTGTCTTCATACTCGATCATCCGGGCATCCACTTCCTCATTTAGGTACTCGTCCTATCAAAAAACATGAGAAACAGCCAATGCACTAATTTTACACTTTTACACTTAATGTTGCCAGCAATTAGGGTCATTATTAAGATTTAAATTTAATCGTTATTATGATTTAAGCACACAGTCAGGTTGGTTATTATGATTTGAGACTGAAATAAGGATAATTGTGATGATTTGTGCATGCAATCAAGATTATTATATTTTCAGCATGCAGTCTTGTTTGTATTTTGACTTGAGCATGCAACTGGAGTTCATTATGATTGTAGCATCTAACTGGGTTTATTATTATGATTTGGGCTTGCAGTTGGGTTAGTTATTAGGATTTGTCTTGTTATGGTGAAACAAGCTCTGCATTCCACTTAATACTACTGAGCTAACCTGATCACATCCTATTAACTCAGAGATGCTAGTATGAGTCAGCAACATAACTGGAGACTACTATTCTGAGACAGAAAAGGGGCAAAACGGGAACAAACAACATCAAATCAGAGTGGGCAATCTAGCATGAAATTCACACAGTGAGAGGAATGAGTAGCGCACCAGGAACTCTCCGGGAGACGAAAGAGATCACCACAAAATGTTAGATGTCCACATGTCAACATATAGGTAAAAAAAGATGGGTTTTCATTGTGGTGTTCTGAAGTGGGGACATGGGGAAAAGGGCTCTACAACAGTGCACATTTTTATGCAGCCTAACTAAATGGATTATTTCAGGTTATGTAAAGCTGATCTTCTCATAGCACAATTCCCATATGGCCCATATATAAAGTGCTGTATAGGACAAAGTATTTCTGGGCTGGGTGCCAACAATACCCAAGAGTGAGTTTAACGCTAACTGTCTTCAACTCCTAATTGACCCTCATTGGGGGTTGATTTATTGCGCCACTCTATGGGTGAGACCAAATCATTTAACATTAGCAAACCATTCTGTGAAGCCCCCAAGGCGAAACACACCCACAAGAGCACATAAAGGCAGAATCGCCGAGCTCATTTCATCCCGTAAATAAAGACAGCGGCATATTTTACCCTTGCCATCTCTCTTAAAGCGCCCAGTGACAAATTATGACATGCGATGGCCATTTACATAGAAATGAGCTAGTACCAAGGTGAAAAATGCAGACAAAGTTCCTCCCAGGATATATCCAAGTACTCAAGTGAGTGTTTATGACCTGAGTGGGGCTATGCTTTACCTGTTCCCAAGCAAAGATGTGTTGGTTGAAGTAGAACTGGATCTGTTCATTGGCAATGTTGATGCACAGCTGCTCAAAGGAGTTTTTCTTGAAGTTTTCAAAGCCAAAGATGTCCAGGATGCCAATGTTAAGGCTCTGGTCTTCCTCCCTAGACACAACAGGAGCGAAAAGTCAATTGAAATACAACTAGCATGCTGTAAACCTTACAAATTTAAGCGTTTTACTCCTATGTAAATAAAAGGATCCAATGCCCTAGAAGCACCTATCCCTGCTCTATCTCGCAATGGTAAAGATAATAATGCCCAGACCTGCACTTGAACAAGGGTTTGTCAGTTTATCCAAAAACTTTATTTCCAACAATAACCCACAAACACTAACACTACCACTTGTGGGTGGTAGTATCTTTAGCCCCATCTTGCATTGTACAGAATCTTCAATGTGGATCAATATGAACAGTGTTCTAGATCCAGAGCAAAAAAAAGGAATTTATCCATTACTGACCTATCGTCAAGATTTCATTGAAATATAGTTGAGCAAAGATACATTTTTGCAACGATACGTTAAGTATAATTTGAAATAGTTTTGATATGATTTAAAAATTATATTGGCTATTTTAGATACATATCAATACAATTGATAAAGTAACTTTCTGCCAAAAATTATTAAAGTATTCACTCAAATCTATCACACTAGCTGTGGCTGGCAAAGTTGATTATAACTTATTTTTTCACCAAAAAAACAAAAACTACATCCAAAAAGATAATAATAATGCATTAGTCTTAAATAGCGCTTAGTCGCTTTACAATTTGGGGCATTATTCATTCACTCCTCAATCACAATTGGTGGTCCGTGTAGCCACAGCTGCCCTGGGGCAGACTGACGGAAGCTTGATTGCCATTTTGCGCCTATGGCCCCTCCAACCACCCTCAAACACAGTCACACTGGCACCTTCATACAGGCAAGGTGGGTGAAGTGTCTTGCCAAGGACATAACAACAGTATGCCTTGCCGGCAGCGGGGCTCGAATCGCTAACCTTCAGGTTAGTGGGCAAATGTCCCTACCAACTGAGCAATTACTGCCCGAAGATGCACATCTGCTCTTATTTTAACAAGCTAAATCCTAATATTGATATTATAGAACTTTTTGTGTATATGAAATTTGTGTCTTTTTTGTATGGATGTAAACTTCCTGTAAGCTGGTACAATTCATTATGAGCCCAAGTGTATCAATATATTTGGATAGTAGGAAAAAAATATCAATACATCAATGTAGTAAATGAATTGTTACACTCCTATTAAAGTACAACTTACTTTTCAGACAACCAACAAAAGCTGGCAAAACATAACCTCCTTAGCAACAACTGTATATTTCCTGAAAATCCTGGTAATTTCAAAACTCTGTTAACTGTTATTCCCTAAAAATGAAAACCTCCCTCTTATATCTTGTGGTTATTGTGGAGAACCCTTCAATTCTACACACACCTAATAACAGATAACAGATAAAGTCAACCTAATCAAATGTGCTAACAAAACTTAGTTAACACAGATACAAATATACAGTAATAACCTCACGATTGGTCCAAATGGTACACTCTCCTTTTACGATGGTTGAACCTATGATCTAGTGGTTTGTTGTTGTGAAATAATGCAGTAAATGTATGCTCCTGTTTTTGTGGTGATTCATGTCTCACCCTGGTTGGCTGTCGGGCCGCAGCAGTGAGTTAATGCGGTTGACAATCCAGCTGAAGAGGCGGCCGTACAGAGCCTTACTCATGGCGTCCCTCACCACTGTGGCTTTCTCCACCGTGTTTGTCCGCACAATGGTCTCTCCCCGGGCCACGACGCAATGAGAGGTCAGAGCTTCCTGGAGCTCGTCTGAACGTATACATAGCAGAGAGGACACTACAAGGAAAGACAAAGGTATAAACAAGAATGGACTAGATCACTGATAGATCACTGATCTGACTTCACACCAAGTACCACCACAGAAAATGGCTTTTCAGTTGGCTTTTAATGGGCTAAAATGAGCATATCTTGACGTAGGAACAAAATGAGGATGAACTCAGGAAAATACATTACTAAATAAAAACAAAACAGGGATAATATATCAAGAGTAAACCAGGACAAAAACAGGATTTAAGCAGAATCAATCTTGGTCTCAACTAAAGGACTAAACCGGGGGAAAAAAAGGTCTAGACTTCAAATTTAAGACCCAACCAGAGCAGGGCTAAAACAGTAATGAAAAATTAGGTGTACCACCTAGGGTTGCCCGTACCACAGTTTGAGAACCACTGGACTAGAATGAATTTGATTAAAGCTATGGCAACTTGTCAAAGGAAACATCTCTTATGACGTCCTTAGGCTTTGTAATGAAGAGTTTTCTATGTGCTGTATTGGACTCTTTTTACTTTTTTAAATAAATGGAAAGCAGGATAAGTAGCTGAGTGAGTAGTTTACTCACCCGTGTGGATGAGGCCCACCTGTTGCATCCTATGGACTTCCTCAACCTACCTCACCTCACTCCCGTCTGGATGAATCCTTACAGAGCTGATCTATGATCCTATAGATGAGCTAATGATCTAACAGTCCTAGACACATTGCCTGTCCGTCCTGGGAGAGGATCTCTCCTTCAATATAGGCTCCATAAGGTTTCTTCTTTTTTCCCACAGCTGGGTTTTTTTTAGGAGTTTTTCCTTACCGAGAAGGAGGGTCTGTTTACTTTAGTGTAGTTATTGTTTGTATTGATTGTGTGTTACGTCTGATTGTGTGTTTATGTTTGAGGTGACTTTTGTTGTGATACTGGGCTATACAAATAAAACTGAATTGAATTGAATAGCTAGGCAGTTGTGGGTGCTGCTTTAATGTTATAAGACTATTTTGGAAAACAAATAAAAGCACTGCAAATGACTAAAAGGACACACAACCAAATCTAAACCCAAACCCAACTGCTGTAATGTACAACGCAGGCATTGTACATTCAAACACAGATACCCCATCCCCCCTACCCCATATTTAGTTTCATTTCATTTGCATTGGAGTTAATGGGGAGTAGCAGATGTGGGAGGTATCCATGTGGCACAGAAAAGCCGGAGTCATGCTTGGTTTCACGTCATCACTACGTCAGCCTGTAGACACTCACCGTTCTCTAAGACAGAAATGTTGGTAATGTTGCTTTTGTCTGTTTGGTGCTCTGAGGCGACAGCAGAAAACTCAATATCCCCGGAGTTGAGGATGGCAGCCAGGATGCTGTAAACACTGCCCAGCTCCTGCCGAGAAAATAACAAGGAACAGGACATAGAAAGCTTAATGGGCTGAGGCAGTTTATACACAATGATTTCCTTTAGCTATAAAAGCTGTTTCACTGTAGGTTGTCCTTACCTTGGTGGACCTCTCCCTACCTGTACATCAGTATTAATTTTAAAATGGCTCAAGTAAATTCATTCAAATTTCTTTAATGTGCATTATGTGCATGTTAAAATATAGTATTTAAAACTAGAAACACCTAGAGACCTATCACGCAATAGTAAATATATGGTATACTCGAACCAGGGAGCCACAAACCCCTATTATCTCACAATGGTAAAAAATCGTGACTGGAGTTGGTATGTTTGGCTCTATCCCGCAATGGTAAAAAAGATCCTGGATCCAAATCTACACCCAAGTGGGCCAAAAAAGAATTAAGAAAATAAAAATGTCAAAATTTGGCCATTATTGTTTGAGTTATCTTGCTGACAGACTAACAAACCAACCCGCAGACCAAAATTGTCAATACATTTTGGCACAATGTTTTCAAAACGGCGGAAGTAATTATGTTGAAAGTGTGATAAGGACACTAAAAGCAGTAAAGCTTTAAGGGTGAAAAACATGCAAAGCAAGACAAGCACCTAGAGACTCCATATATGGTAAAAGACTAAAACTGTGGAAGTATGAAGCATCATAGCGTCACTGTATTCATTTCATGCTTTAAGAAGAGGATTCTGAAGTCCATTTCTGAGACTGCTGGCAAGTGAATGAGTTACAAAGCACAGAGGTCATACTACACATAGGAATGTTGGTTTTAAAAGTCACCGGGGACAACCACCAACTAAAACCTCAATGATAATAATACGTACTTCCTTTCTTACAGTCTGGGCTACGCAACTTTAACTGCTGATATTTGAGGTTATTTGAATCCAGTTTATTCACAGTTGTCTGAGCAATAAATCTTCCAGATTTAAGGGAGAGACTTCCCAGCTCAACTTTATATTTTTTCTTTTAAAAATAATAATAATTTTGTACTGTATATTTTCACTCTCTACAAATACAAACATACTGATCATAATACCAAATCTGAAAAAGAAAAATGTTTTGTTGGCATCTTGTCGTGCTTGCATAAGTATTATTATATACAGTCATTACACAGTACTGTATATAGTTTTTTAGGAATATTTTGGAACACCTTTAATAATAGAAACTCCTCCCTATTGTCCTTCTGGCCAAATCCTTACTTAAGTGAAAAACAAACAAAGTGCTTCCATTCATTAGATATCTCACCCTTTTTTGTTTTCTACTGTATACCGCTTTATGATTTTGGACCAGTATTGACACACAAAACCTTTCTAATAGAGACACAGTCATTACTTTGTGCACACACTCTTAACTGAATAAGTCTGATGACTAAAAAGTTCTCTGTGTTGATGTCTGAAACTGTCTATAGTCACTACTACTGCCTAGAGTTAACAGAAAATATAACAAAACATTGCCTAACTTCGTCTTTTTTTCATATTCAAATGAACCCATGGTACACAGTGTTCCTACAGTGTTCCTGGACTGGTAGGCACATGTTTACCCTCACAATGGACAGTTAAATTGCATAAATAGAAAAGAAACAGATTACGCTCTGAGTGATTTTTTTTGCCCAACAATATGAAGAATACTGTTGCTTGAGCCGCACCGAGTGATTACAAGATAAGTGCTATTGACGTGCAGATCCCAGAGGCAATCACTTGTTTGGGCCTCATTAGCTTTCACAATGCCAGCAGCCAACTGCAGCTCTATGCTCCATCACCGAGTCACACTGTGCCTGAGGAGCAGCCCACAATTTGAAGAATACTTGGGTAAAAACGCTGATTAGCAAGAAAAGTATTTTTGTGTGCAATCGTACAATCGTGTAATACGGACGTAAAGCTTGTTGTGTAACAATGTGGTCTGGCTAGTAGTGCGCTTTGCGGTTTACCTCTAGGGTGAATCCAATGACTTTGAAACACTGCTCCACTGCATCAAACTGCTCCTTGTAAGAGGTGTTGCTCACAATGTCAGGTCCTAATTTAATGTGCTCATTAAACAGGTATCTGCAGAAGCGAAACAGAGAACAACAAGAAGATTAGGCCGTGGTTCATTGGAAAAGAGATTTTTCAGCTGTGGTGGAAAATAACAGGTTTGGAAAAGGGATAAAGAATGTCAAACGTACTTAGGTGTTTTGTTGTCAGAGAGCTTGTAGTGGGCTAGTTTCTTCCTGTCAGCCAGGCCAGCATAAATGTAGTAGAAGATGTGGAAGTTTTTCTCACCTCTTGAAAGTACAAAAGATAGATGTGGTGAAAAGGCAAGGATTTGGTACGGTTCAACTGAATGTTACAAACTGGAACCAACAAAGCTAGATTAAGTTCTTTGGATTATGTGAGGTAGATGATGTCTGGAGGATAAAGGAAGCACAACAAAGCATAGGAGGATAATCAGCCACCAGGACATGTTATTTTAATTGGATGATGCTGAGACAAAGAAATAAAATTGATGCAAAGCATAATTAAAGAAGCAGACTAAAATCAAACAATGAAATAAACCCATCGGGCAGTCAGAATGGCGAGGCCATTTTACAAGATCTGTCAAGTGAGTGAGTGAGTGAGTGTGTGTGTGTGTATGTATGTATGTATTGTTCATTTATTTCCTTAAAACCCAGCTAACTTTCAAACTTGCTAATGTTCTCGATCCACTCACATACATGTAGTTGAGTTCCATGTTTATGCAGACTTTGCCATTTCTTATGGTCCTTTTAGCCATTTAAAATGTATTGCTGTTTGCTTATCCTTGGCTGCCAAATTGATCAGCTTTTGTTTATTGCCTGTTTACAATAAAATTGAAGGGAATTTGAATGACTTTTACAATAATCCACCTTCACTGATTCTTTTAGTTTGATTTTCTTCACACAAGTGTCCATTTGAAGCTAGTGAAAAGTCTATCTCCTCCTTGCTAACAGCCAGAACCCTCTTCGACCCAGTGTCTGTTTTAATGAAAAACCCAAAGTCTACCTTTAATGTTCTGCTAAGGACACTTGTGAGAGCCACAATCTTTGATCAAACAGGAAATAAGCTAGTCCCTGCACTTGACCCCATTCAGTCCCCAGACACACGATAAGAAGAAAAGATAGATTGACTGGTGCAGGCTGGAGGCAAATGCCAGTGTGTTTCAAATGGAAACACCGAGGTTAGGGGAAGAAAGGCAGGCTATTACGCACTGATCCCTAGCAGGCGGGATGAGAAATAACCTGCTTGGCAATGTTCTCCCCGAAAAAGACCACAAACTTGATTAAAATATATGTGAATGTCACTGTCAAATGAAGGTCAGAGTTGTAATAAGGTTATTAGACTGGACAAAAAGACAAAAAGGAGAAGCTGTTTACGTTGCTTGGTGTATGACCCGGGACTTCTCTAGCAAGTATTCAGATATCTGTGCACCAACCACTGTCCCGCCGTTGGTAAACCTCATCTCTAGGTATTTGCCAAAGCGGCTGGAGTTGTCATTGATGACGGTGCAGGCATTTCCAAATGCCTCCACAAGACTGTTCACCAGCAATATCTTCTCCTGGAGCGTCCGGTTATTGGCCTGAAAAATCATTATACAAATATAACTGGAAATTCAATTTCTATGTGAAAGAAATAAGTGCTTAGAGGTGATTGGATGTCTGCTACATGACTCTCTCTTGGTGCTTGGTGCATCAAAGTCATGCTGTTATAGTATGCAATGCAGACACATCCAGTGAAATTTATTCATTATTAAGTTGCAAATCGTGACTGGCACCAGCTGGAGTTGCAAACCAACTTGTCAAAGGAAGATCAAATTGTCCAGAAAGCATAATGGTTTAGCTGACACACCAAGCTGGCAGTGTGTATTATCATAACTTATTAAGAACCAAAACCTTTCTCGTAATTGCTTTTTTTTTCTAAATTACAGGGGCACATATCCATTCCTAGACATCTACACAAACTGGCTTATGCTAATGTATCACCTTTCCCAGAACAGTGAGCTGTTGCACCAGAAGATGAGCACTCTCCGTTTTTCCTGCTCCACTTTCCCCACTTATTACAACACACTACATAAGAAGACACAAAGAATTAAAAATGATAACAGTCATATAGCGATATAGTAATCACTAAGCAGCAATCTTACATCTGTAAGATAATTGCTTGCAATATTATGAAGGACACTGTACCTGGTCTGCATTGTATGTCACCATGGACTGATAGGCCAAGTCAGCAACTGCAAAGATGTGTGGCAGGTTGGCTGTGCGCTTTGTTCCTATGTATATTTTAGAATGCTGTAGAGATGGAAAAAGAAACATGTACAGTAGTTGTACCTATACTAACAACACTAATACTACAATATACTTATTACTAATGAATTGCCACCAAAAATCACATATTCTGCATCTTGATTATTATGAACCAAATCTATGATCCCATGTGACAGAATGAAATCCATAACCTATTATTAAACTTTATGATATTTTTGTCTACAGACCTCAGGAGTATAAATGTCCATCTTATGAAATGGATTGACTGCAATGAGAATGTCTCCCACATAAGTATAGATCTGGTCCCTCCCATAGCGGTTCTGCAGGTGGTCCGTGACAGCATTCTGAAAGACATCATTGTGGCGTGATTAATCCTTGTAAATGTATTCAGACATTATTCACATCTATAATATGATGCAATAAGTGATTAAATTGATTATGTACAATTATTTAGGGTAAGTTCTGCCTCAGGCCTCAGGTCGTGGTGTGTTATCTTCATGTGGTGATTGATATGGTCCGAGTGTTAAGACAGGTGCATCAACAACAGCAGATCTTTGCCTTGAATGATGGCTGTAAATATCCGCTGGCAACTTAAAGCCTCACATTTAATGGATTACTCTAATGGCATTTGTTCAAAAGAAGTAGAGTTTCTCATTGTTTGTTGTTGTTTGTTAACAACATTGGTGATCATAAAAACTGACAAAAGCAAAGATGGAAAGTAATTTTAGTACATCTTTTAAAGAAAATGGTAGTAGTAGTTGTGGATGGAGTAATCAGTAGCTGTAGGAGTAGTGATAGTAACTAGTAGTACAAGTTAGTACCTCAGTAAACTTTACAATACAAAATAATTTTGTTGACTACATTTACTTTAACTTGAAATTCAGCAACAGGGGGTTACAACACAAGCCAGTGTATGCTTTGTGCCGCTCCCAGTCCCAGAAAAATTAAGGGAGTTGCATCAAGAATAGCAACATTAGTAATACCTATGCTAAATTAATATTCGAATTACTGCAGGCATATTACTTTAACTTGAGTAAGGTCAATTTGAAGTTAAAAATGTGTAAAAGATATCAATACATTTCTTGAGAGCTTTTTGATAGATGCTTCTTTTTGGTTCTCTGATTGTTTTCTTAATTACTAAATGTTCTTTTAGCAAACAAATATTAAATCTTTCAACCACTTTTGTCATACCTCGTCTAAGACTTCGAGAGTGGCGAGGTCCTCCACCTCATCTGGGTCGCTCTGGTTCTTCATGTGGCTTCCTTTTTTGGTGTGGATGCGTTCATGCCTAGAATTGAAATTATGAACAAACCAAGTCTTGTCTGAAGCAGTGAACCATAAGTTATTATATTATGTAAATGTAAACGTACTATAAGTCATTTATATTCAAAACCATTATAACTGGGGTGTATGCAGTGGCTCTGGCCTTTACTGCTGAAGATGCAAAGCTAGAACAATTCCATACTCGATAACAGATCAAATCAAAGGTAAATAGACTGCTACAGCTATTTTGAATCAGTCTCTAGTTCCTTATCAATGCAAAATTCAAGAGACCCATAGAGTAAAAAGTCATATTTGAATAAACATGAATCATGCATGTTATTATTTTATAAGATTATGTTCTACTCTGCTTTGCAATGTAATTCTTTTTTTTGTCAGCTTTTACAACAATACCTTGCCTGCAATACAAAACCACAGAAAGCCTTCGTGTCATCTATGTCAGGGATATATGAATAGTTAATTTGCAAAAACATTACAACAATTTTAATAATTTTTTCATAATTTTATTACACTGTTCTTTCCACAGTAACATGAGGTATGCAATTTTGCTTCTTCTGTATAAAAAAAATTAATTATAACATACTTATGAACTTTTTATATATGTTTTTGCAAATAAAATCTTCATTTAACGGTTTCTTTCATACTTAGAGACTTCTGCACACCATCTGACATGTACAAAAAAAAAAGTGAGTTCTGATGCAGGAGTTTCTAGGTTTGAAGTCTATATACAGTATAGTTATATTCTTTTATACCTTATATCCTCTTTTTTTCCATTTGGTAAGTTCACATCTGCTCTTATTATTTTCTATCATCATTACTCAGGAGACTTGAAGCTCATCAACCACTGTAGCTTGTAGGGCAAGATACTTAAATGATCAAAAAAGAACAGACTTCATGATGTTTAGGAAATTATAATGCCAATACAAGCTACAGGGTTGATGCATGTAAACATTAATAGTAGCTCACGTAGATAATAACAACTTGGACCATACTAAAAACTCAATTGTCTATATGTCTATTCCTGTTGGGAATGCATGATGCTATTTGTTACCTGTCATTACTGCCTCTGTCTGTCTTTCCGTGATAGCTTTAGTGACAGAAAGAGGATAAACATTTGATCATAGGGAGCACATATTCAGACTTCATACTTGGGCTTCCTATACAGTATGTTGGAGGAATTGTTTAAGTGTGGGTGACGGGGCTTGTAAAACACCCAGCATGGAAGGTAATTTGGATTATGCTGTCTCTAGGATTTAAGCTGCATGCCATAGGATTAAACTGACAGGGAGGAGAGTACTTTGTGGTGACTCGTGGCAAATACTGTGCAAATCATGGCCGTGGAAGTGAAAAGTGTGATGTGTTGGTCTACCTTGTTTTTTCGATGATTCCTATTTGTTGATTGAGATCAATGAGCTCGATTAGTTGTTTTTGTAGCAGTTTCTCTTTGCCTTTGACCTGTGTGATGAAGGAATGCTGCAGCAGGTCAAGCACATTGGGTCTCAGCTCAAAGTCCTTAATAAGACATCTGTGGAGAAAGGGTATAGCAACATGGGTGTTAGGTAAAATGTACATGTCATAAAAATACACCGTTTATTAAATGCAAGTAAGTTTAATCAATTTTTAAAAAAATGTAACTCTATAAACTCTGTAATTCTATAAATAAACCAGGATTAAACAAAGCAAACCTAAAAGTCAGGAGGAAGTCTATAACTAAATTAGAATCAAACTATAAACTACCTATAAATACTAGGCATGTACACTTATGTTAAAGCCAGACAAAAAAAGAGTTCTCTACAGAAAAACGCAACATAGACATGACAACAAAAGAGTCCGGAATCCGACAGTTTTTTCTCTCCCGCTCTCTCTTCCCAATTTCCTATTATGCTCTGTCCTATCAATAAAGCCTAAAAAATGGCCTAAAAAAATTATCGGCTTGGGACCGGCTTGGGCTTGGGACCTGGCTTGTGACTAGGGCTACAACTTATTTTGATAATGGATTAATCTGTCAACTATTGTTTCGATTAATCAATTAATCAGAAAGTGAAGCGGGTGTGGTTAAGTGGTTAAAAACTTGAGGTATTTTATAGTTCTCATTAAAAATTGTGAATTGTGAATTCTACCAAAAATGACTTTTTTTTTTTTTAAATTTGAACTAGTCAAAGCTACAACTATGTCACATTAGGATGTTTGGATAGTGCATATTTATACACAAATATATTGTATATATATATAATCAAAAACACAAAATGTACATTGTCTTTAACTGTTTTTGTTGCATTACTGCTCTGTGTTGGTAATAAACCCTCCTCTCTCAGCAGATGGCATGTTTTAGAGTCTATGAATACCCCAGTTAACAACTAAACAATATTTAATTAGCTGATGATTATTTCAATTAGTTGTTGCAGCCCTACTTGTTACCCCTTGTGGCTGGATGGAATGGCTTAAAAATATCAAAAAGATAAATTGAATTGAATTGAATTTATTCAGGTCTATAAAAAGTAATAGTATTGTTCTTACTGTTTTTGCATAGAGATTATATTTGTAGCCAAAGGGAAACGCCAAGAAAACAAAATTAAAAGTTGTGATGCATTAGACTGGTGCGATTTTGCCCAAAGCTGATTGGTGCAATTTGATTTTGCAATCACTAAAACCAGAACAAAACCTGGTCTGGAGCAGGGTAGCTGTGTCGCCATGGAGATGAAACCAACTGAGCCAGAAATCTGGGTAAAAATCTGAACAAGAAAGGAACTAGAGCTAAATCAGTAACAATCCAGAAATGAACCAGGACTAACACATTACTAAACTAAATGTAGCACTAAATAAGGATTCCTTTTACTTTCTTTTCCTCAACCCACATCCCTGTTTTATCCTCAAACCTATTGTGTTTATGTAGCTTTGATGTGATCACAGGCTTGTCAGCAGGGCCACACTTCCACACTCACTTGCAGATGAAGTCATTAAAGTCGTCTGACCACAGCTCCGGCTGGTGCAGAGTAGGCGGTGGATTTCTGTTGGGGAAACAAATGGAAAAGATAAATGGAAAGATAAGATGAGATGGGATTTACGCAAGGGGGGGTTGAACAAAAGGCTCAGAGTGACTGAAGTCTTAACACTGAGCTATTTGTCTTCTTCTGGTATTTCCTGTAGCTGCAGAAAAATGGCTTCTACCTGAGCATCTCGGTGGTATCAGTAGTGATGACAGTAACACGTTAAATATGAACGTTATGGGCCCAAATTGCTTTCTATTTAGACAAACACTGTTATCAGGTCAGGTTTAACAACGCCTTGCAGTTGTGGAGCTAATTTGCTGTAATTCCTTGTTCCACTTTAAGTACCTTTTTACAAGATATTTCTGGTAACGGCGGGCTAATGTACCTTGGGCTCTGACAGCGATAAACTGCAGTAATGAGAGCACATATATCTCCTGTTTATCACACAACGGCCCAGAGACAGCAACCGCATCAGACATTTATTAAGAGTCTGTTCAGCTAATGTGGTGACCATTAAGGTTTGTCTTATCCCTGAGACAAACTGGGTCTAGCACCAGGATTCACATGTGAGTGAGTGGAACTGCTCACAAAGTATGATGTAGCTGTGTATAGGTGAGTATCTGCTAATTTGAGACTAGACTGGAACCAATTCGTAAAATAAAGATGGGATGTTGAATATACTGTACTACGTCTTGGTCTTCAACTTAGCCATATAGTTAGATATAGCTAAAAAAACGTTAATGCACTACTATAAAGATATTAGGGAACACAATACCATAGGCTAGCCAACAGGTGGATAATAGTATTTACCAGTATCAGCGTGTCTATTAATCACATTTGTAACTGTACTTGCAAAACCTTTTCACATTTATTCACTGCATTATTTATTTATTTTTTCAATCTCTTTATTTAAGGTTTTCTATAAAGCAGACATATTGGCTAACTAAATTCTTATTGTGATTTTGATATATTATGATACAGTAAGCATTGCAATTTGATTATTAATTACTGCAATATTTTCTCCTTAAATTTAACATCAAGAAACAAAGTAAGGTTTCCAAAGGTCAGTCTGACATTTATTTAGAAAAACCTTTATTGTGTGACAGTATTTGGGCAAACCAAGTGCTTAGAAGTGCAGTGCTACCCTCTACAGTCAATTCTTGACCACTTGTGGCCCGCATTTGGCTGACTGTAAAAGCAGTGCATCACTAAAGCACCATTATTATGCATGTGATCACAAAAGTATTGACAGTACTGAAAGTATTTAAGGAATCAAAAGTAAAGATATAAAGCAAAAGTATGAACACTTAGTATTGCGTTATATCACATATATATCACAAAATTAGAGCCCGACCAATATATTGGCTGGCTGATATTATCGACTGATACAGCCCATTAGGAAATTATCGGTTATCAGCCAAAATCTTGACGATATCTGTTTAAAGTTTAAATAAAATTTAAGTTAAATAAATTTAGTTAAAGCTAAATAAAATAAATAAATAAATAAATAAATATAATACATAAAATATATAATAATACTCCCCACACCAATACCCACTACAACCTAATTAACAATCAGCATAAAGAACAATAAGCAGCTTTCTACAACATTTTAAAAGTAGGTTTAGTCTAATAAGGTGGCCTGGGGTGTACATGCCATATTCATGTAAACAAGAGCGGAAAGAAAAATGCTTTAAAATAATTTTTCCTAATGTATAATAGGCATCGGCCTCAAAAAATCCATATCGGTTAGGCTCTACACAAAATTATATCACAAAATTATTTTTCCCCAGCCCTATTCACTACAATGTAAGTTTTACTTGCAGAGGTTTGGTTTTAATCTCTTTATTTAGTTAGGGAATCATTTCTGTAAATCAAGATGATAAAAGTGAGTCATCATCAAAAAATAATATGGCACTAGAAATTGTGTATAGCTTATAAATAATAAATACTCAAATCTGTTCTTGGATTTGGCAGGTAATCAGGTTTAACTACAAATGATTCTTTAAAAAGTCATCCCTGGTTGAGTAGCCCATTGTGGAATTGCTGCCTCACATCTGTGACTCCCAGTTATTTTATTTTGACGCACAGCATGTAAACCTTTGGACAATAAAAAATATGTAATAATTTATATATATATATATATATATATATATATATATATATATTATATATATATATATATATATATATATATATATAGACAGACAGCCGGGCAACTAAAATGTATGTAATAGTCGAATAGTGCAAATTCAATAAAGAACAGTAAAGTATGTACACATTTGTTTGATTTGGTACTGGTCACTGCACAAAAGATGAATAATTCATTAACACCTAGTTTGTATTGGGATGCCAGAAGGTTTTGTGATGAGAAATCATTGTGTATAAGCTGACAAGAACACTACTTAACAACACTAGTTAATTAAAGAGAACCAACGCACCAAAGGTTTCCTGGTACTCCTTGTCCCAACCTAAATGAAAAACGACAGGGTGTGGTTGAATCTGTGCCCTGAGCAAATCTTTTTGGAGGCTTTGCTCGCCAGCCTGCAGTGAGCGCGGGAGGAGAGGAGTGTGAACAGACAGCCTGCAGCCCTGACCGCAGCAGTCACATAGATTGTGAAGACGCTTGTGATGGCTGCTGCTGTGGTGCGTGACCCCTGGAGCAAACACAGGACCCCTCTACAGTGTCTGAGGTGCACTGACCGACAAAATACAGCACAAAAACAAATGCTGTTTACATGCAGAGCTAAGTCATAATATGCTGATTAAACACTCTGACTGGATTTTACATTTGTCAGAGTTTACCTAAACATAATTTGTCCATGGCCTTTGATCAACAATTGATATTTTCTGAAAAATTCATCCAAATCTTACCTATTATAAAGGGACACATGCAATAATTTGAATTTCTCTACCTGGATGCAAGTGAACTGACTTTGGAGATAAACAATTACTTTTCACCTTCAGCCGAGAATACACACAGATGACAAGAGGGGGCTGCTTCTCGCCTATGACGAATGCATCGAGCGGCAGAAGAGGGAGGGGCTTATGGATTAGCCCCTGCAGGCAGAGAAAAGCCATCTAAAATGAAAAGACTGCACTGTGTCTGGTGACAGTCTATAGAGACGCAAATGACTCCAATGGGAATGCAAGACACAGGATTACAGTACAAGCACTCTGCACCAGGCTGACTTTCACTCTGTGAGTGAAGAGGAGAGGTGTTTTCATAACAGCGTTACACAACTGTCCCAGCTTATGCATCAGAGAATAAAATATCTGTTTTAAGTTTCAATTCATCCTAATTATCTAAGAAATTATGCTCTTGCTGTGACTGTATTGTCAGGGCATTGTGTGCTATTTGACAATCGTAGAAAAGACACAGTAAACAAGTAAGCCTGGTGTTATAAATAAAATACATAAAGCAACATAAAGTTTCATTTAAGCAAGAGTGTAGCCACATATTCCTTTTGTGCTGTAAATTCTTTAATTGTTTGTCAGATAGATAACAAAACCCCTACTGCTGGTCCCCATGAGAAATACAAATACTGCTAAACATACTACCAAAGCATAGCATTAAAACCTGCCCCATTTTAGATGAAAAAATTTGACTGATCAGACAGGATGAATTCAGCAGGATCAGGTTTGCATGTGATGGTTCTAGGCCCACTCTACAGCAAAAGTGAATTGGTCTAGTTGACTAGGGTAAATCACAATCAAATTTGTGATGAAAAATATCTGCTACATGATTACTTTCAAACTGCTTTACTGTGAAATGCAATTAAATAGACATGCATGATAAAAACAAATATTAGTCCTTTGCCATAGAGATATTGTGGAAATTAAAATAATAAGTTTGCAGTATATTGTGAAGCCCTTTTCCCAAACAAGCCCATTTGCCTTACAAAGAAACAGGGTCACCCGAGGACTTTCAGAGAATGTGCATAGTCAAATTTGTTCTTCTCTTATCTCTGCCTAAAATGTCCTTAACAAGATCTAAAACAATGGTAGGTAACAAAGGTATATATATATATATATATATATATATATATATATATATATGTATATATATATAAAATATATATATATATATATATATAAAATATATATATATATATATATATAAAATATATATATATATATATATATATATATATATATATATATATATATATATATATATATATATAAAATATATATATATATATATATATATATATATAAAATATATATATATATATATATATATATATAAAATATATATATATATATATATATATATATATATATATATATATATATATATATATATATATATATATATATATATATATATATAAAAATAAAGAAAGTGTTTACCTGGGTATTTTGAACAAGGCTCTCATTGGGTGGAGGTCAGACAGAGGTGGGTCTCCATCTCCCAGCTCTATGCCTGTGATGCCCAAAGACCACACATCACATCTGGCATCATAGGTCGAGTCCAACTGCTGCTCACAAGCTATTACCTGTATGAGAAAATGACAGAAAAACACCATTAAATGACCTTAGTAATAGTAGCAGTAATAACAGTAGTAGTAATAATAATAATAGTTGTGGTAGTAGTAGTAATAGACAGTACTAATAGCACTAAAATTTGCTGTGGTTTTTAATAATTTTACCTGGACAGCAAAAGAGATAAATGTCACTGGGTAATGTTAAAAAAACAGATTGTGGCAAGTCTCATGTGGCCAATGTACGCACGCATTAACACACAGTCTATCAGCAGTATCCTAAGGGCAACATGGACCCAATCTACAATATGAATCATCTGTGAGTGGGAGGAATGTGTGCCCAGAACACCGACACGCCACATTTTCATCAAATGTCTCCAGTCGATTGAATTTGTATTCCCGGTCGACATATGGCTTGTACTCTGGTATGGAGACATGACAAGCAAATGACATATGCAGAAAGAAAAACACTGGTTCCTTTGAGAGAATAAAAGCTGGTTTTATCTAAGACTGAAAAATGGAAAATCTGATCAAATTAATGCAATATACAAATGAAAAACGTACCCAGCAGTGAGTTGACCAAAGTCTCCATGTAAATCCACAATCATACAGGAAGCAATATCCTTTTGAGATGCATAAACTATTCCACTAAATGTGTTTTAAGTCTGAGGAGTCTACCCTGATCGACCTGTTTCCTTAAAACTTTGTTGATCGGCATCTTACTCAAATCAGATTAAAATCCTCAAGACTTAGCCAAACACACAAGACACAGCATCTGAGTTATTTGCACAGCATGCAAACCTCATGTAAATCATGTAAAAAATGTCTGGTTGCCAAGTTAAACTTGGCATTGAGAAACTTAACATTGGGTGGATATAGCAAGATGTTTTGGCCATTTTTTAGGGCCCTAAATCCAAAAATATAGTCATATTTTATTGTAGTGGACAAACTGGGTTGTATTAATTAGTGTACAGGCAACACCAAAACCAGTTGTGTAGTGTCTCAAACTGTTGGTAAGTCAACTGGACAGGAAAATATTAAAAAGTGTGAAGGGGTTAGAGTCACAATAGGTACTGTATATTCTAATAGCTAGAGTAATCTTGGCATTTCCACAATGCCAAAAAGGAAAGGCTAACCAACAGCATAAAAATATTTTAAAACACCATCAAAATTATCAAAATTTTTAAAACCCCGCTGATAAACTCTGAAGCCTCGGCATGAAAATATGCATCAAGTACTAAAACCATATAGAACACAGGTTTTGGAACCACATATACATTTCCCTCATGGATATCTCTCGGAGTCTGTAAGTCAAAATCACAAAGTCACTCCATTTTGCTGATGTTCTACTTCACTATTGTTACAAGCAAGTGTAGCTTCTGAGCACAGGAAGGACTGAAACACCACATCCACCATCATTTTCTAAAAAGCCAAAGAAGAAATGTCACACAACTTATAATTGCTTTATGTTCTATAGCCCCAAAGGAGTCCACTTTCTTACATTTGTTGCGGCTAAGGTAAAATGTTTGCTGTTTCAGATCTTATTCTGCGTCTATACATTAATAAATTTATTCATTCATTCATATGTTTATTCCTTTTAGGGGTTGCTGGTGGCCAACAGTTCACTCTCCCATTCATTCATGAGGGGGAATTTAGCTTTGCCAATTTATCGACAAATCTCTGTCTTTGGATGGTGGGAGAAAAGCATGGTGAAAATGTCTGTGTTAAAATAGTTTATTATCGGAAAGTTTCTATACCTCTGGTGCCATCCAGAAGGGAGTCCCCACAGAGGTGTTCCTCCTCAGACGAGTGTTGGTCAGCTGTGCCGAAACTCCTGCAAGGAATACAGCACACACTTTAGTCTTTTAGTCATGATACTGCACCATCCCAAAACCTAGATATTGCTTACATGCTAACTGGAGAAAATGATGCAATGGAAAATCTTTGCTAAAGAAGAGCTGACAAAGCTTTGATAGAGCTGTCAGCACAAACTCTGGCTAACATGCATACAGAAATATCAAGTTACATTGTTCCTCAAGAAGATGATAGATTGCTTAGAATTGCATTGAGGGAAATTTGAATACATATCGACTGGAAACATGTAGTGACAGCTTCAGAAAGCATATCTTCTTTCTAAACCAGTGTTTTCAGTATAATGTACAAAGTCAGAGCCATAATGCTTGTCTGCACAGGAATACAAAGGATTTGTTGGTGTGCCTGACAAGGAACATGCTGACCCACAACTGTCGTGACTTCAGCGCAGTCCAACCAAATCAGTGTTAGGGCACAATGTGATGTATTCGAGGGCTGGCAATGCTACAGTAGCAGCCAGAGCAAGGATCTAGTACAACCGACAGCATTACAACAGATAAAGGACAAAAACATGAACTACTGAACTAATAATGCAGTTCACTACTTCTTATGCAACCGTGATTACAATGCGTTAAGGATATGGGCACTATATCCAGGGATCTTCTAGTTCTGGGATAAATGCTTCATTATTTCAGTCACAAAGCCTTAATATCTGCAGTCATTCACTCCAAAAAGTAAGATTTGTCCATTTACTGACCCCTTGTGGCTGGAGTTAGTATCTCACAATGGTACAGAATCAAGGGCAAAAAACACAACCTCCTTGGCAGGAGTAATTTCTATCCTGAAACTACCTAAACACACCACTATTGAAAAAGCCACTTGCAAACTCAATCCACAGCATCCTCTTGCACTGCGTAGCCCTTCTGACAGGCTGATTAGCATGGTTACAGTTCAGTAATACAGTGGCAGAGCGATAGGGCTGGTGGGTAAAGCCAGGGATGGGGAATGGAGCCAGGATGAGCACTGTGGAGGAAAGCTTGTCTGCGCCAAATATCAAATGGGATTTAAATCACATGTAGAAGGGAATCTAAATTCAAATGGCTGACATGTACAAGCAGCACAGAATCACGACTGCACAGAACAGGCATCAAGGCCTACAGGCTCAATCCGGATCCAACCCACAAATACATGTAATTGTAAGTACATTGCCTATGTAGCTAATAATGAGTGATAAGGAAAAATGCTTTAATTAAATAAGAACTTGTTAACATGAGAGGAAACATTGTTAATAAAGTACTAAGTGGCATTTCACATGCTGTTTGGTCATAGAAAGGACTAGGAGCACCCTAAAAGCACAGACCTCCATCAATACATTGGCCCTATCTCGCAGTGGTAAAGATGTAGTGCCCAGATGGGGGCTCAAACTGGTGATCTTCTAAAATTCATTAAAATGTATCACTTGTTCCTTCACTGACCCCTTTTGGCTGGAGATATCATCTTTGTCCCCATCTTGCAGTGTTCCTAATCCGTACCAAAAACAAATCACTTTTGATCAATGCAACCATTACTTTCTAACAGACTAAGAACCCAATGCTGGCAAAAAATCTACCTCCTTGTTGGGGGTAATGAACTGAGGAGACAACACATTTACCGCATTGAACAGCATGTACAGTATATGAGACACGCCCCTGTTGTCATGAAAACTGTAAACATAGTGTCAGGAATAGCATAGGGAAAGTTTGATGGTGCTGCTTCAAATAGTGAAAGTTCCCATAAGAAATAAAATACAATGTAATAATTCTTAGTTCTTGGAAATGTTGGAATTTGAAAACACCATTAATGACAGTAAACTTATTTTAAATTATTTAACAAGTTAGATCTGTGTGGTCCTCCTGACGCTTCTATGCATCATCAGCTGAAACCCACATACTGAAACAAACTAAACAGTAATCGAAGCACACAGTGTCTTTTGTGGTCTAATTATTTAATGTATTCATGTGTTTAAAAATACAGATACACAAAAAGCTCCTATCACAGCCCTGGCAGCGTCTCTTTCCACTACATTAGCCTGGAGTGCAGCTTGGTGGGCCACACTTAATAATCATCACTCAGATAACGCTGTCAATTAGAATATTCATGAGAAAGCCGTGAACGAACAGTTTCTCTCTCTTTTTTGGGGGTGGGGGTGGGGGGGCACGCCGTCTTTCTATTCCTCTGCTGGCATGAGTCACTGTGGGGGCTTTATCTCCTCTCCTGCTTAGTGTAGCGTTAGCCCCTCCACATGAAAAAGCATTAATGCCAGCATGATGCTCAGACTAGCAAAGAGCCTTTTTGACGTAAGCTTCTGTAAAGGCTATTTTTAGTCAGAAATACTGTGTTTTTTTACTGGATACATCTATTTAAATGCCATAAAAATCTATAAATTCAAGCACTTGTATAAAGAGTAATATGTGTGGAATTTTGTGGTCTCTAGTGGTCAGATACTGCATTGCATTAAGTAACTAGAAGCACTTGGAAAGAGATCTCACAATGGTAAAGTCTATTTCAGGGTTAAACTCTGTCCATTGAATCACAAAGCCTGTATATCTCACAATGGTAAGGAATCTACTAAAATGAATTACCTCTTTTATTCATCTTCTTCCACTTAATCCTGTTAGGGTTCATGGATACTGGAGCCTATACCAGCAAATATGGGCCATTTGGCAGGGTACACCCTGGACAGTGGACAGTTGGTTGCAAGGCTGACACAGAGACATACACAGACAATCATTCACTCTCACACTCATTCACTATGAGCAATTTAGAGTCCCCACTTCAAAACAATACATGCATGTCTCTATTCATTTTGAAAGGAACATAGAGAATTCCATTTTGACATTCATTTACAATTTCCAGATCCACAAAAAATCTTGACACATTTCTTGCTTAGCATTCCTTAACTTCTGCAGTATCTCTTTTTGTAAATCATTCTAAAACACTAGATATGTTTCTTTTTCACATTATCTGCATTACTTCAACAGCATGAAGTGGATAATTCATATAATGCATTTGCACATTATATTACATAACTATTGCAAACACCCTCTTTTAGAAAGAGTACTTGAAACATGGTCTTGCATTTTCACCTCCAGTGAACAGCATTTTTCTGGCATTTTTAATTTCATAGTGTGATATAAACAGTATATTTTCATCCATAAAATCCTCAAGGCAAATCCAAACTCAGATTCTGTTTTTGAGTGGGTAGAAGCTAATCAAGAGGGCTGCACCATTTACATCCACATATTAAGTGATTCCATTAATACTCCACCTCATCTTCTTACAAGAGCTGTGCACTTTGTGTTTTTATGGTTCAGAGGAGGCTTTTAAGAGAAGCACAATTAGCACCACAGTAGCATACATACAGTGTATTAAATATGGCATTTTATTTGTAATGAAAACAGGCAGCTGGTTTTTGGGTCCCTGAAGAAAATCTAGTGAGTTATCCCTGGGAAGTAGTCCCAATCACTTTGAGCCTTCAATCTCGAGCCTCATTTGGTTAAGAAAACCCACAAGCAAATCAACGCTTGCTCAGGGTGAATGGCAACAATGTCCACTACTGTCTGGGGAGAATGTAAAAGATACCCTGAAACTGAAAACTAGTATATGTGCCTGCCAACCTGTCAGCCTGTCCAAATGTATTCCAAGCTCTTCAACAAAACGAATTACTAGCAGAATGTATTTAGAGGCAACAGAAAAGTACAATCACTGGTAAATAGAGAGATAGCATCACTGATCAGAGAAGGCTTGTGCAAGAAGATGTGTTGGGCTAAACAAATGGGAGCAAGCTTTTAATTTGATTCCTCCTATCTTAACCATTATCCATATAACAAACTCCATTTTTAGATAGATGGGTTTCACACAACTAAGCCGGATGGTTTTAAAGAAGTATATCAAATATCTTGCCCAGGGCTCATCTTGATAATGAGTGAGATTATATAAAAGGCACTAATTACATTTTGAAATGTTCTATTTATGGATCAAAAGGAAATTATACAGTAAAAACATAAAGAGACATGTAAAATTACTTTGTTGAAACCAATTTACATTTCAAATAGGACCAGATTTGATTTGACTGAAAACTGATATACCATTAAACTCTAATAAATACCGTTGTTTGAATTCATTTGTTTTTTTTTAATTAATGAATTATTGTAAATATAGATAAATGTCCAATATGTTCCAACTAAAATCAACCATTAGTTCCAGACTTGACCAATAGTCTTCAAAGACCTCCTCCAAGTCTTAGTACATGTACTGTAAGCACATTCCGTAGTCAAATCAGTTTTAAGTGTTAACTCCAGTGTTCTTGTTTACTTGTTCATGTGGTCACTTTTCATGTCTTTGAATGTATCCTATTTCATCATGTCCTTTCAATTTACATAGGGCATGTGAATGGAAATTTCATCAGTTTACTAAATAAACTACTCATAAAATAATCAAATGCATTTGTAAATCCCTTAGCTGGTGTTTGTCTTTAATACATCTGGACAGCCTCTTGAATATTGTAACAATATCCTACATGTAAGATGAGTGCATACCGAAGTCCACAAGTTTGATGCCTCCCTGTGTCGTCAACAGGATGTTATTGCCTTTGACATCCCGGTGGATGGTTTTATTGATGTGCAAGTGTTGCAGGCCCTGCGAAAAAATAAAAAATGAATTTACCAAAAAGCACCTGCCTTCAAAATTACCCCATTTAAACTCTTTTCATTGAAGCAATTTATTCTGAAGGAGGTTGGTGTATTGAGCTGTACACAGTCCCACCTAGCAGCCCTGCACATTGAAAATGACAGACTTACCATGAGGGCTTCGTGCAAGATGTAGGCAATAATTGCTTCATCCATTCTGTCCCCTCTCTTTAGCATGCCTTTGGCCAGATCTGTCACCGAGCCACCGTTGCAAAGCTACAATAGAAAAACACACAAAGGCAGGAGAACAATGAGTCAGCACTTACAGCTGGCCTTATACAATATGCTAAAAGTGGGGCATCAAAGATAAAGTGAATTTCACAGTGAGAAACAGTGGAGGGCAAAACGTTGGGATCATGAGATTTCAGCTGAAAAGCGTGAATCTGTCAATCTGCAGAGGCTTATCTTTAGGAGGCAGCTTAGTGGGAGGTGAAAAGCGTGCCCGTGGAGAAATGTACATTTCTGTGCTGGCTCTATTCTGCGTAGTGATGACTAAGCAGGCTAAGTATTTAAGACGTACAACAAATCATCCTCAAATAAAGTACATCCGCATTGTGTCTGGAAATACTCTCTGTTCATGCACCGCCATTTTAACTGCAGCCAGCACACATGTACTGTCTCTAATGGCAACAAACATGTCATCTTTCTGTGTTTATTGGTGTTTTCTTGTGCTATACTCCGTCTCGATATGGACTCTACCATCAATAGCAATCCCTCTTTGGAAAATTACAGAAAATTACCCAGTGGGTTGCCTTGGCAACAATAATAGCCCTTAATTTAGGCCCTTCTTTGTCAGATGCCAGAGGTATAGGAAAATAAAAAGCTCTGAGATGTCAATCTCCAGGCTGGGGGCTGTAGTAAACGCAAATGATGCATTCTCTACTTTTCTGTTTATAATATAATATGTATAGGCAACACTCATTTATCCATATACATTATCTTTGATCTTGCAAGTGACTATTTTCAACACATTAAAGTAACAATGTATGGTAAGAAGAAAAATATGTGGGAATATTCTTAAGCAGTCTTATGCCTTTGTATCAGAGCTGTGTCACACTATAGTGCTTTTCCAGGTCAATGAATCTGCTGGTTTGAAACTGTGAATTATTTTTGCTAATGTCCACAGCAGATTGTTGCCCTTAACAGTCAATGCCTGCACTCCTGTCTGCTTCTTTAGATGAGTGTAATGTAATGACTATAAACAAGTTTGACTTAATCTTTTTAATAAGAATGGGCCTTTTAATATAAATTTCTTCGTGGCGAAGAACACCCCCTGTCTTTGAGGTAGGAACGTAAGGTTCAAATCCCTGACATGGAGCCAAAGGCTTCTGTGTCAACTTTTCATAACTAGATAAATGGAGACAGAAGGGAGGGTATCTGATGTAAAAACCTATGCCAAATAACCTGTGTGAATTATATGCTGTGACAACCCTTCAAACAAAGAGAACCTTGGATGAGTTGAAAAGCCAAAAGATCATATGAGAAAACAGACATGCTTCATGTAAAAGTTGCTACCAGACAGAATAAAACCAACTTATGTGTTAAACATATGTCTGATATGTCAGGTTTTGATGCACAGATCTGCAAACACCGTCTCATTTTATTGTTAGATTCTAATTCCACCCACAGGCTCTGATTGACAGGTGTTTCTGGAACTAACTGAGCAATCCACAGGAAGCCATTAGCATGTGTGTTTCATTGTCTCTAATAAAGAGTGAAACACTACATTTAGCTTGTAATAATAAAGGTGCTACAGGCACTGCTATAGTCTGGAACATTACGGTGCTGTTTGACTTGACAGACTCAATTTACATTCACAGAGACTGTATACAAGAGAGACGGCGCTGGAGTGAAGTTTTTGACCTTCACTAAGTGGTGGCATAAGCTGAGAGTTTTGTGTGTGCCTATCAATCTGCCTATCCATCAGGAGCCCAAAGGCTGTAGCCTGGATGGATGGTGTGTATCGCAGCTGCCACATGGGGAGTTAAATCACCGCCGCTCTGCGCTATCAGACAGACTGCACTTGAGCAGAGGATACCATGGAGACTTTCACACAATGAGCCGTGCCTGATGTCAGTCCATATCACGGCTGCCATATCACCTGTCATCATTAAATTACAACCAGCAGACTCTCAAATCCATATTAATGAGAAGTGCGCTGCCCCGCATTCAGCGAGCACAAAGTTAGCGCTCCATCTCAAAGTGACGCTGCACATCAACTTTAATTATTTCAGACACAAGGATTAGTCAGACATGGACAGAGTGAAAATGATCAGTGCACCTTCAAACCCGATTTTAGTCACTGAACGTATACAACAAAACCCTTCCTTGATATTACTTTAGGAGCACTGCATAAAAGAAGAGAGTACAACAAGTAGCCTATTAGCTGAGATTTGACCCCTCTACCAAGCTATACTGGTCACTCACTATACTGATCTATACTGGTTAAGTTCCTAACAGACACATTTGTCCCTGTCTCGCAATAGTATAGAATCATTACAAAAATCCTGGATCTAGACAGCGTTCTAGATACACACCCGAATTAAATTTCTTCCTTAAGCCATTAGTGACCTTTTCTGAGTCTCTTTGCTCCCCTTCCCTCAGGGGTTGCCACAGCAAATCATTCACATGACTCTGGATGCCCTTCCTTTCTCTTTATCTCGGCCTGGGGGAGGTAACAGGTTTATGACACTAACAATACTGATTTCCATATTTGCAAAAAAATAAAATTAAATATTTCAGAAACCGCAATGAACGTTAGCATTAAAGTTAGCTAAATATTGTCTAGATGTAGCTGGTGATGCTAACAGGATTACAAACTAAACTAAAACAGTTAAAATACCATACTGATCCAAGAAAGAAGAGTATATCATCTCTGATCCAGTCCTAAGTCAGTTTTCAAAGAATCGACTGAATCTATTGAATATTCTCCATTTTAAATGAGCTCAGGTGCTTGTTCAGTAGTGTTAATGAAGAGAGTCGATCAAAGAAGAGGAAAAGAAGTGGATCAAACAAATCAATAGATGAAACAGGTTTTTCCTCCTCAATGAGAACCCAAGGCCTGTTTGCTGTTATGTCTGTCTTGTAAATGTAAATCCATATCATACTACTGTCCACTGTCGCCAATGCTGGGCTGCATGATGTCTGTCAGCACAGTTGAATACACAGGAGAGACATGTTGGAAAGTGTCCAGAGACGAGCGCTCCCTTTGTGGCCTTATCGTTTACCCAGGCCACAGGAGCCAGGGTGTCCACTTTCTGTCGCTGTTTATTGAAAAGTCCTAACAAGCAATACCATTTTAAAGCTCATTATCAATTAATGAGTGCAGAGGGGATGACGCCGGCCAGCACGAGCTAATAGGGGATAAATGGAAGTAGCAGTAGTTTATCGGTGACTTTGAGAAGTTGTCCAAACGGAGAATACAAAAGAAGATAAATGTCAAACTTAAGTACTGCTGGTTTAAACTGCAATTATGACTCATTTTGGTAACCAGGCAGCCAAAATCATTCATAGCTTTATATATTAGTTATATTGTAAAAAATGGCACCTGGCATTTTACCAGTTAACCCTTTCACCTTGTTTCCAAAACCACTGATTATCTTGGGTACCACCCCCATAATGTTTTCTCATTATAAAAAATGA
Organism: Bostrychus sinensis; assembly: GCA_020698575.1. Lineage (NCBI taxonomy): Eukaryota > Metazoa > Chordata > Actinopteri > Gobiiformes > Eleotridae > Bostrychus > Bostrychus sinensis. The sequence continues at coordinate 21,883,445 of CM036259.1, read as the reverse complement.
CATTTAAAAAACTAAAAAAAACAATGAGGGAAGATTTTAGGTTATAGAAAAAAATGTTATGCTAAATGTTTTCCTAACAACATCAATAACTATTTTTTGTTGAGCAATGTTCCTAATACTCAGGTGAAAGTATTGCTGAATTTTTCTTCCTCCGCCTTAGCTCCTAGGGAATGTCAGGTTTGTGTTGTCCTGTTCATTGTGGCATTGTGTAAAGTTGAACAAATTTCTTACTCATTAGCTTGCATTAGCTTGTTTTTTGGACTGATGTACTAGGCTTTAGCCATTAACACTTTGTTGATAATGCTCTGCTGGTTCAGTTTTCCACCATATTGCAAACTGAACACATAACTAGCTAATTACACACAGCAACAACTGAAATCTATTCAAACTAAAAATCTGCCACAAAATACTTTATTGGCAGCATTTTTCAGTGTAATGCTTACATACAGTGCTTATGCAATGGTAGCCACAGGCACAACAGTAGTACTAAAATTGTCCCCAGATTATTTTGCTATAAGGCTGCCACATCTAAATTATAGTTTTAAATGCAATATCAATTTAGCTGTGGCACACACTGACTTGGTTTCACCACAATGGAAGCAGAAGTGTATCTCTTAAATACAAGCTATAAAGGCTGGACAAATCACTGTCCTTCCCACTGTGGGGCTCATAAATGAAATGCACATCCAAGGCTTTTATTTTGAATTAGAGAATAAAAGTCACTCCAATCTTTGAAGTATTTTTAAAGCCGGGCTGGCAGCAAAATTAGGATGTCATACATGAAAGCTTGCTCATCTCTGCCCACATCTGCTATCATAAAAGAGCGCTACAGAGGCACAGCCAAGCACTCGCAGACCGCAGTAAGAGGCTAACAAAGTACAGGATGCAATTTGTATGAATCTGGTTCATTACGAGCGGTCGGCTGACGGGGAAGGGCAAAGAAAGAGCCCTCTCAGCTGAGTAGAGATGGAAAATTACAGTTTAGAAAGGAGGGTCAGTAACCATGGTGAACAGCCTGCTCCTAGTCCTTGTCTAATGCCCCATGTGCATTCACAGTACTTTAGCCACTACTGAATCAAGATTTTAGCCAGAAAACAACATAGAATAGCTGCAAATGTTTTTGTTTTTCCTGTTACCCAAACCACAGATTATCTTTAATAGTAAAAAAAAAGAAAAAAAAAATCATTGTAAAGTGAACTTACTGAAAGGTTTCCACTTTGTATGTTTTACAGGGTTGCACTGTGATTTGTCAAGGCTTTACGCCGGATACCGTTCCTGTCACAACCAGCCACACGCTGTGACTGGAAGTAGGCAATGTAGGTGTAAGTGTCTTGCCCAAGGAGACAATGACAGTGTGCACTGATCAGAGGGAGAAACGAACCGTCAGCTCTCCGGTTAGTGGGCAACTCATTTAACCTCCTGTACCACTGTCATCTCACCCTGGCTGTTAATGAGCAATGGTTGGATTTTGATAAAAGGTGAGTAATGGGCCAATGAAGAAAATATTTTTTTGTGTGGATCTAGAACTGTGGAACCCGGAATTTTTTAAGGGATCTGTACCATTGCTAGGTAACTCCAAAGATGCTAAATGCACCTATAAGGAGTTAGTAAAGGAACAAAACCAATAAAGGTAATAATTAGGGCCGGGACTTTAACGCGTTAATCACGATGAATTAATTACAGAGAATTAACACGTGAAAAAAAATTAACGCAATTAATCGAACTTGTCTATGACAACACAGAACTTTTCTCAGTGACCTGGTTTCTGGCGCACAGTACTCCAGGGCTGGACATCCTACACTGACCAAAACACCAAATGTGAGTGGATTTCAGCTGTGAACAGTTGATAATGTGCCTACAGACTGCACCACAGGTAACTGTGGGGTCGAAGTCGTCCGCCTCCGCGCATCCAGGGCCACTTTTCTTTTACTGTCAAACGGGCTGCTTCAAGGCGCCGCTCATCGTCTCTCTGATCGTTCTCCCAGGTGACTGACGACACAGGAGACAGCGGTCTGTTTGGTTCAGACGCGAAGGAGAGAGGGAACAGGTCCACGAGGAGGTCACAGGGGGAGCACAGAGGAGGAGAGACAAGAGAGAGGAGAGAGGCGCCACACATTACTACTGCACGGGAGGTGGAGATCGATGCACAAACGCTGAATACTGCTCAGTTTGACTGTGGTGTTAGTTTGAAATCAAGTTAAAATATGCCAGAGCTCCTACATTTTATTTCTGACATATAAATATTGCTATTTGATAAAAATGCAATTAATTGCAATTAATTAATTACAAAGCCTATAATTAATTAGATACATTTTTTTAATCGAGTCCCACCAATAGTAATAATAATAATGCATTTGTCTTATATAGCGCTTTTCTAGACACTCAAAGTCACTTTACAATTTGGTGCATTATTCATTCACACTCAGTGGTAGTGAGCTACCTCTGTAGCCACAGCTGCCCTGGGCCAGACTGACAGAAGGGTGGCTGTCATTTTGCATCTATGGCCCCTCCAACCACCCCCAAATATAGTCACACTGACAATTTTGTACAGGCAAGGTGGGTGTTGTTGCCCTAGGACACAACAAAAGTATGCCATTAGTAACACTGCCAGTTGCAGGGCTTGAACTGCATACCTTTGGGTTAGTGGGCAAGGGTCTCTACCAACTGAGCTACTGCTGCCCCAAATAATAATCTGTGAGAAAATGTGTTGAAATAGCATTTTAAGCTTTCAACTGAAAACATTCACATTACTCACAGCCTAAAATCAAACTCTGGTGCAACCAAATGTAAAAGGTCAGAGCACTAATGTGACAAACCTAAAATGCCCATGCAAATTTTTACTTTTACAAGCCCAATATGCATCTAATTTACAGACCTGCTTATTTGTCAGTGGACCTCAGGACAAGCTATTTAGACTATTAATTGCAGACTTTTGCAAGAAAAATCTAAAGCTGGAAATGCAAACCGTCGGAGGAAACAGTATACAAGTATACAAAGTAGCCAACCTCCCTGACAACACCTGACAACCAAAAACAACATGAAATGACCTCCGGACAGGCAGATGGGGAACAGACTGTACTCTCTGGTGTGGTAAGGTTAGGCAGTGTCTTGGCTGTATATGATATCTGTTCCAAGTAACTAAAGGGTCCTTTACAGAGGTCAAGGGAAAGGACAGCGATGAAAAGGAAAGAAACACAAGCTGACCAGGTGAAAACTATCTCATGGATTAACATATCACTGTTGAAGCAAAACCTACTAAGCTTATATTACACAAATATGGACACTGATGTGAGCTCTGATACTATCTGTAGTGAGAAGCAGAACAGCAGATTGATCAGTGAGTTTGATGACTGACTACGAACGCACATTGCTGTCCAAAAAGCACCACAAAAGCTTAAATAAGAACTACAGAAAAACATTAATTCCATTTCCTGAACCTGAAGTAGATTTCATTTTTTATAATTGAATTAAATTTATTTAATGCCATGACCTCAGAGGCATGCCAATCCGAATAGAACAAAAGGCTTTGGCCACGAGAATGGGGTACTTTCCTTACTGGGAAGAGTACAAAGACAATATTCTATTGAAGATTGCTTGCAAAGTTTCTGCACATGTTTAGGATTGTGGATGCCATTTCCTGTGGGTTATACTATGTGTCTATTTCCAAATAAGTATTTACTTAGACACTCCAAAGTCCGTAGGAATTTACTTTGAATATGCAATGGAAAGTTCTGATTAACTGCCAGCTGGCGCATGGATCTGATAGTCAATTCCATTAAAAGTTAACTTAGACTGCTGGTCTAAGGTGGTGACTTAGTCACTACCTGGATTTAACTAAGCAAATAGGTAAGAGCCTTCCTGCAGTTGGTCAGGTCTAGGTTTAGCAACGTTATGTGCTTAAAGAATGAGGTCAGCTGACTACCTGCATATACTGAATGACCACGTTATTCCTTCAATGGATTTTTTGATGGCACGAGCATATTCCATGATTGAGTGTTTCAGGGAGCATGAGACAACATTTTCACATATAAACTGGCCACCAGAGAGTCCAGATCTTAACCCCATTGAGAATCTTTAGGATATGCTGGAGAAGACTTTGCGAAGTGGTCTGACTCTCCCATCATAAATACAAGATATTGGCAAAAAACTAATGCACTGCTGGACAGAAATAAATGTGACATTGCAGAAGCTTATCAAAACAATGCCACAGTGGATCAAAGCTAAAGACGGTCCACCAAAATATTAGTGTGTGACTTTTTTTTGGGCCAGCCAGTCACTCCAGCACATCCCAGACATTCTCTGTGGGGTTAAGGTCTGGACTCTGTGGTGGCCAATCCATGTGTGAAAATGATGCATCATGTGCCCTGAACCACTCTCTCACAGTATGAGCCTGATGAATCCTGGCATTGTCATCTTGGAATATGCCCATGCCATCAGGGAGAAGAAAATCCATTGATGGAATAACCTGGTCATTCAGTATATGCAGGTAGTCAGCTGACCTCATTCTTTGGGCACATAACATTGCTGAACCTAGACCTAACCAACTATCTATGTGCTTAGTTAAATCCAGGTGTAGACCTTTTTTTTTCGGCCAGGCGGTGGATTTAAGAATGATTTGTGGGGTTTGATGGATAAATCCCAGGTGTACACTGACACTAAACTATTGTGGCCTGCTGTGGTTCAACTACTACAGCAAAACATAAAAATTAAGCACTTAAGCATGCAGCCTCTTCTGTGACAACCACTTGTCAAAAACATAAGCAATTTTATTCCTAAACACATATAGCAGCACTATAATTCAGGAATGACTTAATTATTAAGGAATAAAGTGAACATATCTTAGTTTAACATTGTGCTTTTATTAACAAAAATAAGCATTAAAGAAGCATTTATAATGTGCTGACTGCCAAATCTGAAGTCAATCATTTGTTGATTGGAAATGTGTTAATTTTAACTATGGCCTAAGCACAAAGTTTCTTTGGCTTCTGCAGAGACTTGTACCACTAACATGACACTGGGCCTGGGTGTGTTACCAAATGTTTTCAGGATTGCTGACCATGTTTACCAGATGTCTCCAGGTCCTGTCTGGCTCCTACCAGTGCCAAAGCACAAATTACATGCTCAGAAAGTCAAAAAGGTGAAGAAAGTCGACATCAAGCGCTGTGCTTGGACCCCACTAACACCTTCCTCCACTGAGGCTGACCTCCATTACATGTTTCTCTGCAACTTGACATTTGAAAACGGTTACAGCAGGCAATGAAATATGAAGAACTGAGAAGGAAGCTTGAGGCAAGGATTTTAAAAATGTAGACAATGCTGCAATGCCAAGGTGCTCTTGAAGTGGTAAGACACTTATCACAGGTTCACATGTAGGCCAAGTTTACTGGAAAAGGAATAACACATTTCTGTAAATAACTACATTTCTATTTGTTTTGATCATTGATAAATCTCTTTAAGTCAAACTTTTCCCCCATACAGTACTTCTATGTGTTTAATTCACCAAGTAGTTTATTTCTGCTAATTTATATAATATTCATTCATCTTCTGGTTATTTCCATTAGAGGGTACGGGTACTGGGGCCTAGCCCTGTAACTGTGGGCCTTAGGCAAGTACAACTTGGACAGGGGCCAGCGAGTCTCAGGGCTGACACAGAAAGACAACCATTCACTCTCCCATTCATTCACTAGGGGTGATTTAAAATAATCAATTCACGTAACACAACTTTGACAAACATACTCACTCCACCCAGAGAGTTCATGTATGGGCCGGCCCAAGAATCAAACCCACAATCTCCTTGCTGGGAGGTGAGCGCACTACCTGCTCTACCGCCATGCTCCCCTAATTGATATAATTAGTTAATAGAAAAAAGTTTATTAGAACACATGCAGCCACACAATGTGTTTTCTGTCATAGACATATACCTTTATAATCAAACACTTTGGAACACACACAGAGAACCTTCTCATATGTATTGTTAGTGTTGACAATTCAGGGTTGACAAATAGTGTGTAGACCAATGGGATTTTGATAATAAAGCCGGGATGAGAGATTATTGGATACGTTTTCACAAATTATTCAAAATACAATATGCTGTTGATTAAATGCTGTTGATATGATTAAACAGGTTTCCTCATATTCTTTCCTTATGTTCTCACATTTTCATAATATGAGAATAAAAAAGTGTTTACTTCAACCCAAAATTCACCATTCTTTAAAAAACAAAACATTTTGATGTAATACCAAACAAAATCAGAACAGCGGAGTGCCTTTTTGCATCTGAGAAGTAACAGGCTTTATTTAAATTAAATAAAGATTTCCTTCCTGCAACTTCAGCAAGATTTCCATTCCTATTTACCAGATCAGCTATGGAAAGGGACATTTCAGTGCACGCTCCAATCTGCCAGGTGTGTAAATGAATTCAGTCAGACAGCCCCTTGCACGCTGAAATCCCCACTCTGCTTCTGTCAGCACCAGAGCTAACCCCCACCACCACCACTACATCCATGATGCTAACCAGCCACGTAGCAAATCCCCCAGGTGACCTACAAGTAAACTCCTCGAATGCCCGTGCTAGATTAACCTGTTATGTAATCCCTTTTCTACATTTGGCCACCTTTGCCTACACTACCTGGCCAGACTTGCCCGGTGTCTGCACGCTACGGCCAGATCATTAGGCTAATGATAATTCAGGCCAAAGGCAAATGCAAGGGTTGGGGCAGAAGTGAAGCAGGGTTATTATTCAAAGGAGAATGTACCTCCAACACAAGCCACAGCTGGTCACCGCATTTCTTGTCCTTCTTGTAGTACATGCCGTAAAATTTGACAACATTGGAGTGGTCAGAGAGGGCTTTAAGGATGTTGTATTCTGCTTCAATTTCCTCATCAATATCCTGCAAAAAAGGAAAAGTGGGAATCCTTATCCAAATAATTATTTATTTTGTTTGAATTTATCAAAATTCCCACATTACTATTTTTTTTACATAGTAATGTGGATATAATTTGTGTTCTATTATTTGATAGTTGATATATAGAACCATATTCACAACATCTCATTTACTACTTTTAGTTTGCTCAATTATCAAAAAGAATGGAAAATATGCTACTACCATAACTGCTATCAAAATGTGCATATAGTTTCTTTGATTATGTGGAAGGGTCTATAGATGCTTCTTACTAGGCAGTGTCCTCTGCCGTTTTTTGTTTTTTTTTCCCTTTACATTATACTAAACTCACTGTGATACTCTGGGTTCCTAGTGAATAAATAAAAATAATATTGATGACGTTTAACTTGAGTTGAGTCTGACCTGCTTCTTTTTAATAGAGGAATAGATTTGGCAGCTATATATGAAATAATGAGACACTGATTAAAATGATGGTGATGACGGTCTGTGCAGACTAGTGGTCCGGAGATAATAATTTCTCAATAATGAGAAACACTAACAAATGCACAAAAGACTAATGAGACTAAAGGCTTGGTTTGATAAAGGAAAATCGGCTTGTTAAATAAGCCATACAGGCAAGTCTGTGTTATGGGCTGGAAGCTAAATGAGGAACTGACATTTGCACAATTTATGCTCTTTGCAATATTAGGACTTGGCCTGAACCATCTAAATGACTGCAGTTACAGAAAGACTATAGTTTGTAGTTGTGTAAAGTAATAAACTGGACATATTAATATTTACAACAACTATTACTAAATTGAAACAGAAATCATGTAGCGAGCAACAAGAAATGTGTGCAGTTACAACAAGAGGATTTGTCTGATAGTATCTATCTATTCATTCCCCATAGTGACAGGTTTAGGACCGCAAGTCAGTGATAAATTTACCTTATGTCACACCGGCGCATAAACAGCAGAGAGACTCCACAAGCTCCCTCCTATTTTGAGTATGCAATATGTTCTCAGGGTATAATGCTATACTTATAAACACACTTTACCTACTGCAGGACTAATAAAAGTTTTTCTTATCTTACACTTACATGAATGGGATCCAGTATTTTAACAGCTGCTTTGCTTCCATCTTTTTTGTTGAGCACTTTGTAGACTTTTCCATAGGTTCCTTTTCCGATGGTCTCAATAATTTCCCAGGTGTCAGAGGGGTCCGGAAAGTTGTCAAAGACAATAGATTTCCCTGATTGTGGAAACATCTTCAGGAGAGTTCTCCTGAGAAGAGACAGCACAGGTCATAATCAATTACAGATAACTGAGGACAACACAATGTTTATTGTGCTGTTAACCAGCAGTTTACTGAGCTGTAGTGATTATACCTCTAATGACCAGCAGAGTGAACAGCAAAGCATCAAAAGTCTTTCAAGCTATTGCTTTTTACATGTACCAGATGGTTGAAAATATGAGATTATGGTTACTAGTTAAACACAATTAGGAAGAAAGACCTCACTGTCCATATGTCCATTTTAAGGTAGCTTATTCTAGGCTTCAGTAAAAAAGGAGTTATTATGTGCAAGTGCAACATTTTAATAGCATCACTGTAACCTATATTTTTATGATTGCACAATGAATTTTGATTTTGTTTACAATTAAATGTATATTTAACTTTTGTATTGTTTGTAGACTATACTTGTCACACCATTTACAAAACCCTCCATTTTACAACTAAGCATGCAATAAGCAGTAGCCTCAGGGAGTAGCACTAGTCTACAAGCATCACCATCACCTATGAACACACCTGTTTGTCCTACCTGCATGTTGTAACATTAACCTGTCAAAAATTAACACAACATTGAGGCCTCCGTTAAAAATTAAAGCTACTTACATTGTTTTAATAAGGCAAAGGACATTTTCGAATCCATTAGTGTGTAAAAAGGGAGCATGGAAAGCAGAGGCTTGCTAACCTGGCTGTGTGTGCGTAAACTCAGAGGCGGAGCTAACGCGGTGCTAATCTCACAGGCAGTGCCCGGAGCTCCTGGGGCCGCCACTGGAAACTAACAGCCTCTAACAGTCTCTAACAGTCTGTAAGTGGAAGGAGAAACGGTGGGATTAGCGGGATTTAGCCTGGCAGCTGAGGCTTTTCCACATATAGACGCCCATTCATACTCAGGGCAGGGTTAAGGCCCTCAGCGCAGACTCGTGCTGCAAGAGGCCTTTATTTCTATTTTTTAGGTGGCTACATTGTACTGTATGTGTGTGCTAGCAAGCCTTCTCTGACAAATGCATGGTTTCTATTTTTACAGTTATAATACAATCCAATATAATATAGTATAACGTTAATAGTATAGAAAGAAAAAAAGTTAGAAAAAATATGATGTTACATGTTACAAGATATCAGTAGTGCAAAGTAAAGTAGTAGCTAGCCAACTTAAGTAGTTTACAACAGTGGTTCCTAATCTTTTTTGTGTTGCTACCCACTGAGGTTTTTTGTAATAGCGTTTACGTGTTCATTTTTTAAAAAGTGGTCATAGAGTGGTCATCTGTGTTTATTAGTACAAAGACATTTTATTCTTACTTTAATATAATAGCAACATTTCTTGCATTATTTGCTTTGAAAATTAAATTCAAGATACAAATCAAATCCCTTTAAAATAACAATAGATATAAAAATATTATAACATAAAAAATGTAAATAAAAAACTATAAAAATATAACAATATTAATTTTATATTTAATACATTTACCTATTTTACCGTATTTTTCAACTAAAAAATGAAAACTCAATAAATTGACAAGAAAATGAAATTATGAAAAATCACTATTTAAATAGCTCTCCTTTGAAACAAGCTTTATAATAGGTCTACTCAAATAATATTCCTAGTAGTTTCACCTCCTTTTAATCATTAGTTTTTTATCAGTCAGTCATCAATGAGAAACATGAGCTTGTCTTTCACAAGTTTCAGTAGTTTCATATAAAAAGATTGCAAATATTTTCTTTATTATTATAAAATTTTCCAAGTACCCACTGTAAAGTTCTCGCGTACTTTTAGGCTGGAAAATACTGTTCTACAGTGTAAATAGTGGAGTTTTCATTTACTTTAGGAGCCTTTTTTTCTGAATTGTAGTTGTTTTAGTGGTAGTAGTAATAGCAGGCCAGAAAAGTGGTAGTAATCACAGTAGTGGCCAAAAACAAAAGTATTTTGTACTTTTACTTCAGTAATATTTTAAAGTAGGAATTCTTGTACCCGACTACAGATTCTGAGTACTTCTTCCACCACTGACAGTAGGTAGGCTATATCTACTTTCTACTGCTTTACTGTCATTACTGTCATTTCCTGTGCAGAGCAATTAGTATCCTATACATGCTTCCTCTTCTGGTTAATTGTGCCCTTGTAAGACTAATGTACATAGCCTAACTAACCAGCAGACATGTTGAATAATGCATCCCTCTCTATATATGTGCCAATGCAGCAACACATGAGAAGGGAGGGTGAAACCTAAGCACCCAGGGGACACCTCTCTTAGAAGCACAAGCCATGCAGAGAGAGACGGTGTGTTTGTGCATGTCTGTTTGCATGGGGTTATCTAACAGAGTTGTCCTCAAGCACTGGTTGCCTGTCACTGTTAGTTAGTAGTGCAAGGATATACCATTAATCTGTGCACCAGTACACAAATAATGAAGTGTGCATTCTAAGTATAAGTATAGGCCTACAAATGTACCCACTTGTTGAAAATAAATGGCAAAAGGGATAAAATAAGTAAGCATAAATAAGGTTTGAAAGGCCTGCAGTGTAAACATACTCTTTGATCTGCTTCCAGGCAGAGCAGAGAGGTTTGGATACTCGAAGCACCGAAAGGAAACAGAAGAGCAATTTGGCAAAAGAGGACACCGACCTGAACTAATCTGTGTGGCTGATGAGTGGGTTAAAGTTTCAGCTTAACCTTGGCATGAAGGAGCCACTGGTGTACAAGCCAGCATAATCTGGATCACTAAGCACAAAAGATGCCATACTTTCACTTTATAAAGTAAGATATGACTAGAAATGCACAAAATTAGGATATGTTGTGTGACATAAAATAATTATGTTCAATTTTGTAATAACAGTCGGATAGCTTGAATCTATGTTGTAAAAGTTGAAATAGTTTACATATAAGGAAGACAAGATTCTACACTGGGTCTCTCTTGCATCGGTCAAAGTGCCTTCACCTTTTACAGATTTATTCATCCAACATGTGCTTTAAAGATCTGATTGGTGAAACATTTTGTCATATATCCATCAAATGGAATCCCATAATACTATATTACAGCATTTCAATCAGTTAAAGATATTGCATTTGTTTATGTTGGAGATATAATTTTAGCATTCAAAAATATAGGCTACTTTATTCATTCCTATTTTTATTTATCAGTAAAAGTATTACTGTATTCCTACAATTCCACCCAATGACAGATATGGAATCAATGTCTGTAACAGTGAATTACATGTAGGTCAATGGGAATATTTAAAAATGCATATTACTACAGTTACGTTGTGTCCTTAACTAGGGTTTTTAGTGTGTTGTCAAAATATCAAATGCTCTGAACTATTTCAATATATACATAGGCTTATTAATCAGTCTACATATAGTAGACCAGTGGATAATAGTATAACAAGCATTAATGTGAAGTATGACTTCCAGGAATTTAAAATATTATATACGCTTCAGCATGGTAAAAGCATCAACTGTATGTATGTACACATTCTTTTTTAAAGCATTTAACAATAAATGGCTTGAAAATTACAGCCTGTCATGTTGCCGGTCTACAGGTTAGTACCAATTGTATACAGATTTGCTCCCTGCAGTTATGGCTATTTCTGGCATAACAATAATAATGTAGCACTAACCTTTGATGGATGGCAGCTAGGCACTAGGTGAGCACAGACATATGGATGCGGTAAAGCAGCAGTAAAGAATTCCTCTTGCCCATAAGTGACACACATACATCTCCATGTCTGTATAGAGTACATTAAACATTAGCCTCCTTCTCAGCCACTCCTAAAGTTGCAAATAAGATACCCAAATCAGGTGGACCTATTTACTTTGTACACCAATGTGGAATCAAGTTAAAAGAATACAACACACGATGGTGGAAAGTCTTATACTTACTTGTGTTTACATGTTGCAGGTGGATGCAGGTTGCCGTGCCAGTCAGCCTCCTCTCTTATATATTATACATCAGTAATAAGAAACAGTATTGAGAAGAATACCGGATGTAATTAGTCAGAGCCATCCATCATGAGGATGTCTAGGAGTGAGTCCAGTAATGTCATACATCAGCTGAGAGACGCCATGCCGGCAAAGTTAACAATGATAACAAAGGGTGGCGCGTGGATGGTAGCGTGGAGCAAGTCAGGTGTGACAGGGCATGACTGCGCACAGCTCTGAGTTCACAAGTGTCCCATTTCACTGCCTCTACCTTGGAGAGTTCACGTTGGGGAAATAGCACTAGTCTGAACTGGGGCATAGGCTAAACATCACGCTGATCATTTTGTGATATTGTGTTTGTTTTGTATTAATGCAGAACTTTCTGAAATACATACCAAAGACACACACGTAAGCCCTACATGACATTTTGTGTTGCTTGAAGCATAATTCATGTTTGTCTGTTGATATTAGTGTTTTTTTTTTTTTTTTTTTTTTTTTTTCAGATTTGCTTATTCCTTTTCAGTCAAATAGCTTTGTCTTTGTACTCAACAACACATCAGTGATTTTTTTGTAGATGCATTGGTAATATTTTTTTCACAGGAGCATGTCATTTGTTTACATGATTATACTATTTGTCTTATTCTGCTTCAATTACATCGATAAGTGAACTCTTCATGCGGTGGTAAAGTGAGATTTCATGCAGCTATGATTGCAAATTATTGATTCTGCTCAAAACTGTCACAAACTAATTGCTTTAGCAGTGAGGCTGTTAATTTATCTTTTCCTCCAACAGATGGCACAGTGTTTGTCTCCCTCTGAATATCCAAAGGCATGTCTACATCCAAAACATCACATTATAAGCCTGATGAATTCATCGTTTTGTGTGGAAGAAGGCCTCAAATAGTGAGATAATGTTCACAACAGTGGGCTTTCATTTTGAAATATTTTTTTAAGAATCTTCCTCATGATCCTCACAAAACAATAATAGTAGCAGCATGATTTGGAATGAGGGTTTGACGGTTATTTACTGTAAAAGCATTTCTGTTCAGATGCACTTCAACACACTTACACAGTCTTCAAAAGCTTCTGTTAATTTTTTAATGTTGGAGGTTGGTATTTGGATGCCACAGAGAAATTCATATACATGAAAACTATAAATGGATATATTACGTATATTGCTTTTATTGTATTTAATTGTATGTTCTGACTCATTTTTAGGACTGTGAGTTTTTTATGCATAATATGGTTCTATCTAGCTTCTAACAAAAATAGAAAATAGAGACAAGTGCTGTTTGTCAAATAGTGTATAAACAGCTAAAAGCCTTGTATAACTCTAGGCTTAGCCTTGTTTTCTGTAGTATTGGGGGCAACAGGCAAAGGGGTCTGTTGTCCCGGGCCTCAGGGTCAGACCCAGAAATGGTGCCTCTTCTTATATTTTCTGTTATAATGGGCCCATCTGAAGAGTTCTTGCCCTTGGCCCTAGCAAGCCTGTCAGTGGACCTGACTATTATTATTCACACCCTTACTACTACTAATACTACTATTACCAGTGGTACTGTTTCTACCACCACTACTAATGCTACAATTACAGACCCTGTTAAAAAAAAAAAAAAAGAATATTTTTTCTATAAAATGTACTCAAGTAAAAGCAGGTTTTAGATAACATATTGAGAAAGTATATTTTCTAAAAAACATGTACTGAAGTAAATAAAGTATCACACTATTTTCCACCTCTGCCATTTTCTGATATGGTTTAAAATGAATAAGCTACATTTAAAAGGAAGATTTTATATCAGTGTTTCAGCTTAGGCTCTGCTATTTGAGCCACTTATAAATGCGAATACCACTGATGTCTCTGTCTATTACACGCTCATTGAAAGCCCATTGTGTGGCCCCTCCCACTGCTGACCCCCCACGCTGTCCGTGTGTGGAAGGGCCCCTAAATGATCAATGACTTAAGTGTGGCCCCCTAAAGCAGGTCCCGCGGGCCCCGGCGTCTGCGACGGCCTAACCTCATTTCCTGCTCGGCTGCCTTACAAATGGCTCCTGGAAGCAGCTACACTGCAGATGGAGATGCTCTGATGGTCATAATAGCCTTATGATTAGACTGGGCAAAGGTCCAGAGCAGCGTGCACCCTCCACGCACAGCCAAAAATCACAGTTTAAACAGAGAGAGCACTGTTCAAAGAAAAGGCTTTTAGTAACCCCTGTATTTAATCAGTGATAATAAGTCGACTTGTCAGCACCCTTGCTCTTTGTTACACATTTTTGATTCAGTGAGACTTTGGATAGCATTCTGTAAGCTTTAGCTTTGGATATAATAATCAATAAGTTATATTTTAGACTTCATAATACTTTTAATTTATTATGGCATTTATTTGGCATGGAAGAGGCATTAGCAGAGTATACTAATTTTGTTTTTGTTCAATTGTCTCTGGCTCTACAAGCACAGCACTACTTTCATTCATGCTATGTGTTTTGTAGAGATGAAATGAGGGCTTTCAAAAAGTCATACATTTTTATTTCATAATGTGAAGTGTGTTTGTGTGAATGTGTGAAATGTAGGCATTTTGGAGTAGGGTCACCTTCAGAGAACCATAGTCACCATGTAAACCATTATTCTCTATAGAAAACATAAACATATTTCTACTCAAATTAATACTGACCAGTCATAACCATTTATTCAAAATGGATTGTATGATATACTGATATTATGTTGAGATTAATTACACATACATTTGGTTATTTCCCATGCAGCATATAAGGCATATAATAGAGATCTTTTTGGAGAACAAAAGATCAAAAAGTATTATTTATTAATATATCTACCAGTATGTTTCTGTTTCAAGACATACAGTATACCCCTGATGATGATAGTGATACTCATTCCTATATTTTGTGATGTCCCATTCTATTATTCTAACAGAATCCAACCACATAACCATACAATATCTCAAAATATGAATATAAATAAACTGAACCATTAAGGTTATTAGCACTGTCTGAAAACTAAAAAAGTGAATATACTGTTCTGTACAATAATTATATCTAAAATATTGATGTAATAGTGTAGGTTTCAGCCCAAAGCACACGTGTGACATGTTACATAAGCTTTTAATAGGCTTAATTTCCTGACAGGTAGCCAACATACTGCTCCGACACACTCCCGGCTTCCAATAACTGCTCATTGCTAAGTCCCAGCAGCGTGGAGAATCCTCCTCTGATGGCATATGAGCAATACTCACATCTCATCTGAGAAAACGGTTTTACAATCATAATAATCTCCAAATGCACAAGACTTAACTTAGTCTCATATTTAACATGTTACATAAAACATGTTATTAATAGAGTTCATCCATCCCATCCATCCATCTTCTTCCGCTTTATCCGGGGCCAGGTCACGGGGGCAGCAGCCTAAGCAGAGATGCCCAGACTTCCCTCTCCACAGACACTTCCTCCAGCTCTACCGGGGGGGACCCCAAGGCATCCCTCCAGCGTGTCCTAGGTCTTCCCCGGGGCCTCCTCCCGGTGGGACATGCCCGAACGCCTCCCCAGGAAGGGGAGGCATCCGGAACAGAAGCCTGAGCCACCTCAGCTGGCTCCTCTGATGTGGAGGAGCAGCGGCTCTACTCTGAGCTCCTCCCGTGTAACTGAGCTCCTCACCCTATCTCAAAGGGAGCGCCCAGCCACCCTGCGGAGGAAAGTCATTTCGGCCGCTTGTATCCGGGACCTTGTCCTTTCGGTCATGACCCAAAGCTCATGACCATAGGTGAGAGTAGGAACGTAGATCGACCGGTAAATCGAGAGCTTCGCCTTTCGGCTCAGCTCCTTCTTCACCACGACAGACCGATACAACGACCGCATTACTGCAGACGCTGCACCGATCCACCTGTCGTTCTCACGTTCCATCCTTCCCTCACTCGTGAACAAGACCCCAAGATAGTGGAAGTCCTCCACTTGAGGCAGGAGCTCTCCCCCAACCTGGAGAGGGCAAACCACCCTTTTCCAGTCGAGAACCATGGCCTCGGACTTGGAGGTGCTGATTCTCATCCCAGCCGCTTCACACTCGGCTGTAAACCGCCCCAGCACATGCTGAAGGTCTTGGTTAACAGAGTCTTTTTAATAAAATCAAAGCATAACTAATTTTTAGAAAACTTACGTATACCTATACTCACTGGCCACTTTATATTAGGTATAATTCTTTGACTGCTCATTTACAAAAACCTCTGGACAGCATGGGCACACCAAAGTTATACAGTAGCAAACTGGAAAAACATTGCCTGGTGTTTATAAAATTGTAGGTTCCTATAGTGTAAATATGAAACCATGGCTCCATCCTGCTGTGTACAAACTGCAGTAGCAAGGTGTACCTAATGACAAGTTTAGGTCAAAGTATACCCTATGCGTAATCCATGTTATACAAATACTACTATAAACTTCATGTACAAAATCATTATCTCATCATACTCTTGAAATAATCTCTTCTTTCCTCTACTAATTAGCCAGAGCGTTTATGCCAAAATGCACTAACATAGAAATTGTATTTGAGTCTGAGGTATAAGCTTTGCAGACATACCATTGTGATTTGTGAAAAACAGTACTCTCAACAGCGCTTGAGCACAATTATGAGGTTGAAAATGAAGTGGCACTGCATTGGAACGACAAGCAAGTCATTTAGCCTTGTCTTCCTTATCCCACTCATTACACTTGGCCTGTTATGTTATTACTGGATGTATTTTCTCGGTTTTGAGGAGAGAGTCCTTATGAAACCTTGCCTAGGTTATATAATTATTGTGTTACTCTGCAAAAAGCCATTCACAATTTACAGTTCGATCAATACAAAGCCACGCAAAATACATAAATTTTCTTTTAATTCCCAGTGACTTTTACTTCACTTTGCGGCACATATATTCTTGAAAGTTGTGCTTGTATTTTTCAACCGTGGGTGTTTCTGATGGTCCCTGAGGCCAAACATAAAATGGTGTGAAGGACAAGTGTTCATTCATGAAGGTTGATTGATTGATTGATAAGGCTATTGATTAACAGCATAGTCTCTCTTTGTGTGTGAAAAGTGGGGATCGATTGGAGCTGCATATCGCCATCAACTGACCGCCCACCGGACCAGCCTCTGTCCTGCACAAGGGTAATTTCACTCAACACATAAAAAGAGTATTATTATTAGTTGCATGCACATCTGCATCAGTAAATTTGATCTAATTTATTACCAGTGTTTGGGGTACTGCTTTTGTTTCAAATCTGTAACACATTTGTTTTAGAGAAATGCTTCTTCTCATCAGGTAGTGGCTGCAGAAACATGTGCAGGACTGATGTGCGTCTTTACTGATTTGACCTTAAACTTCTTTACAAGCGGCTAATTGGAGTGTCCCATATTTGTGCATGTGGCCTTATTTGGCCAAAGCTTCCTCTGTCTTTGGAACACGTTTTCATTTATTAAAATACTTGACAAAAAGGTGTGGTTTGAGGAGTACTGTGATGAAAATGCAAGAATGCATTTTTCTCTTATTTTAGGAAAACTGTTCAGTCACATACCAGTCTTTTGTCTTAATCATCAGTTGAAAAAATTACTTAGATATGTCATCTAATTGGTCACTAACTGTTCTACACCTCAGCATTGAATAAATGGCTGCTGCATATTGAGAGGAAAAGGAAAACATTTTGATGTCGTGTTATTATATTGTGTTGGCAAAATTACCTAATTTTACTACAATTCTGGTAAATGTAGCTATGCTTTGAAGATATAGAACATTTCTGTAGTGTACCTTTAAGGTTTTGTTTTTCATACATGCTTCTTATTACATTACGCTATAGCTTATTAAGCCGTTTTCCACAACTAAATGAACAAACAAAAACAAAAAAGCTAAAACCCCACTACAGTACTGTATCGCTGTATTTTTGTCGTTGACCACCAATGAAAGCACTGAGTGGAAAAAACACACTGGACACAATCAGAGATGACTTGAAGGAGATTTGAAGGAGGGCCGCTCTGATTGTTGACGCCCGTGTGATGCAGATGAGTCCTTGCGTTGGTCTGCGGTCAGCTCAGCCCTGTGATTGACTGAGGCTACTGATGAGGCTATTGTGGCAGCAGGGAACGTGGGGGGAATGCATGACAGGGGCCCGAGAAAGGCTTCAACGCCTGTCATGGCGACCATTGTGGAGAAGCACTGGTCCGTGTCCTCCCCAGCTGTGGGCCCATCTATAGTCCATCATGAGCAGCTTAAATCACTATTAGCATTGTGCACTTGATAGGAAGATCATTAGGCTATCATTGGCTGATGTATATACATGCATGATGGTTCATTTGGCCTTTTGTCACATTGACTTTATACATCTGCTTCCACTGTTTTAAAGAGATAGTCCAGTATTTTGTAAAATGGGGTCTGTGAGATATAATTTTGTTGAATACATTAAGTAAGCAGCCTCGGTTTGGAGTAGCAGATAGGAGCAATGACAAAGGCTTTGTTATGTGCAATATGGCAAATGATACACCTGTGTGTAAGACATAGGAAGTATTTACAGTCATATGACAACCCTAGATCTTACTACTAGCATGGCAATTTATGTCTGAAACTTACCTACATTTAGGCCATTTCTTAAAATTTCAAAGCATTATTTTTTATATACAGGGAACTAATCGAATCCTTTCTTTGCTGTCAACAACCAATGCCATAACAAATAATGAAACTATAACATAATAATCTCTAATAAAAAATGCTAAGGGCAAATTTTTATATAACAGTGCACATAAGAGCATTAGGCTTAATAATAATTCCAAGCATTTCTTATAGAATACATTCTGTGCTTTCATTGCATGGGATGTTAATGATTCGTCATGGGTAAATGTGAGCCGGGTGATGGCACTGTGTTTCTAGCGGCCTTTGATCTATAAAAATGAATTTCTACTTAGATCTTTATAATTAATTTTTCTTGAATCATAGAAGAGCAACATTTGCATTTCTGAACTTGTTACTCGGGCTGTTAAGCTCAAGTGGCAATCAGTTTGCATCCTATACATTTGAATGAAAAAGCCCCTTATTTTTTCAGTGAATGATGCCTTTTTTAAACATGAACAGATTTGTATTTTTAAAAAGATATTTATAATTTAAATATAGTACAGTAGGCCTATAGTATAGTAAGGTAAAGTTTGTACTGAAATCATTTCTTATCTTCCTTCTCTTTACAGCCATTTCAACTAGCAGAGACTTAAAATAAACACAGACAAATTAATAAAGTGTAACGGATGATTTACTGAAGGAAAAACTTTGGCGCTTACTCTCCAGCAGGTAGAGACATCAGCAATGTGATGAAGGGAGAGTTTGATAGATTATTTAGGGGAATTTTATTCCTCCGGGGCTTAGACAGTGGTGGTGGTGAAGACAAGGACAGGTTGAGGAGGATGATGGTTTTGCTGCTGCGGTGGAATTGGGGGCGGAGGAGGGTTCTGGGGTGTAGATGAACAACAGGATTGCTGAAGGGAAAGGGCATGTATATATGTGAGAATGGCTGAGAGGTGATTAGCTGACAGATACAGACAGTTGATAAGGTATGAACCGGGAAAAGAAATCAATCTTTCTGGATGAAATTACACTACAGTCTCATTACCACTCCTATCTGTTTGTTGGTTTGTTTGTTAGTTTGTTAGCAAGATAACTCATAAAGTAATATTTTTATTTTTTATTTTTTTTTATGGTCAATAATGCAGCAAGGAAAAAAATATTTGCCCAAAGGAAACCTAAATGTGCATAAAACATTACCCAATACATACAAGTGCAATACATGTCTAAGAATAGGGACATATTCAAACCCTCAGTTAACCTCACAGTATTCCATCCCACATACTGCAACTGTATGCATTGAACTTTACCTGTCTTGAAGAGTGCAACAGTGAGTCATGTACAGTTTGGGTTCTCTTATCCTGGAGAAGAGTTGTGTAATTTTCACTGTTACTTCTCCTCCCTCTTCATAAGCTTGTGTTCACATTTCTGTCCACATTAATAAATAGAACAATACTCAATCAAATTATTATCTGATTGGAAGGCCTTTGAAAAAAAAATTAAATGTCTGCCCTTGTAATAATGGTCTATATTTGAAGCAGTTTTGTCAAAGACCAATAAAACCTTGTCTAATAATAATAATCATTTTTCTCATTGCTTCATTGGGAGACTCAATAAGATAGCATGGCCCTGCTGCGATTGAATTTCTGTTTTCTGGGCCAGCACTAGCTAAGTTTATTTTTAAGCTACTACTGAAGTCAAATCTGTCAACATGGAGTCAGAAATAGCAGGGGCACCACAGAGAACATGTAGCGTACTGTACATTTGAGGTTATTGTGTAGAAACAGCAGGGGAGAGCCTACAATCTGTGAAATAGCAGAGCGTCAATGGGAAACGCAGCACTGTGTAATTAGCATCTGCTGCTATAATAGAGGTCAAATAGAAGAGAAACACCCAGCATCCCTAAATCTGGTAAAATCCCTAAACTATAGATTTAGTGCTAACTAGGTGAAATGTGGCCTGACAGTGATTCAATTGCAAGGTTTGTTGCTGCTCGTAAAACTAATAATTTATTAATACATTCATCGTTCTCTATGTAGTCCCAGTATAGGGTCGCCGGTGACTGGAGCCTATCCCCTCCACTATGGGCCTGAGGCTGGGTTGACCCCTGACCATGGCCAGTTAGTCACAGGGCCAACACTTAGACAATACAGCTATGACAAACCATTTACTGTCACACTGAATCACTAAGGGCAATTCTCTTAACACATGCATGTCTTTGTTCAATGGGAGGAAGCTAGAATAACCACAGTCTTCATGTTGTGAGGCAGGACAGCTAGTTTCATTTATAAAGACTAGCTGAAGAGAAATGCACTGCCATATTTGCCACAACATCATCAACAACAGCTCGCTCCTGGGTGCCCAAGCTTAATGGGCATGAGACCTAAAATACAATCCCAAGAAAACCCAAGAATCTGAGGAGGTGTAGGGTTTCAGTGCAGTAATAATAATATGCTGAAGCAAAGAAGACAATTACACATCAGGAGGCTTAATGCTTTTGTAGTGTGCAAGTACTGATAAAGTTCTTTCAGCCTATTCTGTATAAATGGACAGATCAAAACAACAAACAGCAAATGGCTTAATTGTGTTGCAGATGAATCCACCCTAGGTTTCCCCCTCATGACTAAACCTTCCATTTATCTCTGTTTCCAGATAATGTGACATCCCCGATTTGTGGTTAATGGCCAGCAACAATTTTTCAGTCTTCCACTTTCTTTTCTTCTTTCCCGCTCCCTTTTTCTGTCTTTGTCATTAACCTTCAAATAGATGCACCACACAGCTGTGACTGAAACTGTCTGACTTCCTGTCCACACAAAATGGACAGATACAAGGTCAACAATGAAACATGATGGACGAAAACTGAATTTCAAATAACCCCTGGGTTTGACCAAAAATTCGACAGCGAAGCATGACTTGCCCACCCCAGTCACTTAAGTTTTCCTGTCACGGTGGTGGTCCACAACGTCATCGGACCGACAACCAATCAGATTTGAGGGTGGGGTTGGGGATTCTTAATGCTGTCATTGTGCGTATGCGTTCTGCGTCACTCATGCCCTGTGTCCAAATGTTTCCAAATTTAGAAATGGTGGGAGTAAAAGGCTGTTTTTTGAATAGCATTGCTTCTATAGGTACAAACATCATACATGCATTTATCATTTTTGTGTTGTCTCATCTCCCACAAGACAGCACCTGTCAGTCTGAGAGCACCTTGGGGGTAAAAACATTCAAGGTTTTGACCCTGAAAAGAGAGGTTATATCAGCTTTACATATTTCTGTCTGTCCAAAAAAATACAGATCTTTTCCATTCTGGGGTCACCGCAACAAATCATCTGCCTCCAGCAAGCAGTGATTTGCATATTCATTTGGCAAATGTTTTACACCTAATGCCCTTCATGACTCAACCCTCTCTACCTTTTCAGACGTGGTACCGATAGCACACAGACATGTGAGCCTTTGTGGCTGGATTAGAAATTAATATGAATATACATTTGTATGGTAGGGTTAGGGTTATAGATGATCTTTCTTTTCAGCTTTTTCTCTCTGGGGTTGCCATGGCAAATTATCAGCCTCCTAGCATGCAGTGATTTGAATATAGATTTGGCAAAGGTTTTACAGTAGATGCCCTTCCTGACACATTCTTCTTGGGCCTGAAACTGGCACTAGGAGTTCACTGTCATGTGACCCCTTATGGCTAAATTAGGCCTGTAGCTGATAGTATACAATATGATATGCAATAACTGTGTGAAAAAGTTATTAATAATATTATAGGGAATGAATGTGAATTGTTAGGCCCATAGCTTTTTGGAAAGGCTCCAGCAACCAGAAACCTTTTGCAGGAATAAACTGTGATGAATGAATTGATGTACGTCAAGGTTACATTTATAGGAGGTAAGTAGCTCTTGATTAGCTGAGTTTAAAACATGTTTTAGAAATTAAAACTAAATTTGTGTTGTAACTGCAGTGCAAACTATAATAACTGTTGTTATTAGGCTAAAAAAGAAAACAAGCAAAGAATAATCTATTAATATCTATACAGTTTTTTATTAAGTCACAACACAAGACTCTGATTGGACAATTATTTTCACATTGGCACAGAGTGAATTCATGTGAGATGGACAACTAAACTCAGTTGTGAGCTCTTAATTGAATATTGAGTACATTGAGTTCATATTACAATGATAACAATAAATAAACTATACATTTGCAATATATTGTGCAACCCTGTTGCATATGGTGCTGAATTGGAATAGGTGCACTGATGTTGCTGCTGCGTAGCCATCTTGTTTACCTATGAGTTAAAGCACACCTAAAGCAAGTGATGGCTATGGCACTACTGAATTTTAGCTATAAAAAGGAAGGGGGGTAGGGTGTATTTAGGGTCCTATTTGCCCAAATACATTATGCCCCCCCTGCGCAAGTATTACCCGGCAGCATCAGCAGCAGGCCACAGTAAGTTCTTATCAGCTGCAGCCAGATGGAGGGCACCCGGGCTGTATACCTCCAGACTTGTTGATGGAGCTGCGCAGCCAGAATGGCTGTCATTGTGGAGAGGTTCAGCGTTCACAGATTAACATCTCGGCCTTTTTTCTATTTCGTAATGGCCAAGAAAAGTCTCATTAATGGCTGGGTGGATTTATTTGTTAGAACAGGTTGAAGATTTAAGGTACTCAGGGTGTGGGAAAGACAAGCAGGAATGATCTACATATTATTCTTAGATTAGCATATGCTACTTGAATTTAAATGCTAGTGTTCAGAATTTTGCCTAATGGATGTAGTTAGTGTTATGTTAACCCTGCAAATTACAATAGGCTTTAGGGGTATCCAAAATATGATATGACTTATTAACTTATAATAATGAGTGGGCGTTGTGGATATAGTTGTAGAAATAGTGGTCTGCATGGTTCTAAATGTCAAATATAAGAATTCAGTGACTTTCACCAATTGGCATATAGACAGTTAACGTTAATGCTAATCTTCTCTACCCAGTTGACTTTGCCATTTGCCAAAATTATACTGAATCTGAGTTTTTTCTCTATTTGCAAAGCAGGGGGACACCATATCTGTTTAAATATGCACCTATGTAACTATTGCTTTATCAAAATCTTAGTACTTTCTGATTGTGTTCCGAATTGGACCTGTCATCTTGAAGGGGTCACTGTAAAGGACATGTTTTGCAACAGACACCCCACATCACAGGTCCAGGTCGATTAACAATAAGTGCTGTATCCAGTCATGTCATGTGTCACTGCAGAACAGGATAAGAATAGATGCCCAGCAGTGTGCAGACTTAGGTCCCCTTCATTTATACTTCATGAAGAGAAAACAATTCATTTCCAAACTAGCTATTTTTTCATTATTACTACTAAGGCAACAAAAATAATAATTATAATCAATATTATTGCTGTTGTTTTTAGTATTATTAACACTTACTATAGTACAATATAATTTACATCCATTTTTAATGTGATGTATGGAATGAACTATACTTATTTAGAATTTTTACATGATTTTTCTATGAGCACGATCAACACACATATTTATTAACTTCTAAATTATTTTTAAATCAGACTCTGGGGGCTACAAAAATGAATAGTGGCCCAACAATAAAACTTCAGGCACACAAGATAAATAAGTAATAATATTACAGTAACAGCATTTATTATTAATATTATATATTATATATTATTATTATTAATAATAATAATAATAATAATAATAATAATAATAATAATAATAATAATAATAATAATAATAATAATAATAATAATAATTATTATTATTATTATTATTATTATTATTATTCACAATGGCTATAGTATAATATATACAAACATATACTGTATATATTTTTATGTATTTATTTTTAATTTATAATTGGTGGGTTAAGCATTCACCCAGCAACAGGAGGATAGCCAGTTGACCGAAGTGTATACTGTCGTTGTGTCCTTGGGCAAGACACTTTACCCACATTGCCTACTCCAATCACAGGATGTGGCAGCGTAAAAACCTTCCAAATTAACATGTGACTGGTTCGCTGTGGCAACCCCAAATAAGAAAGGGAGAAGCCGAAAAATAAAAATAATAATAATAATTTGTTATTATATATTCTCTAATGTGTGCAATAAACCATTCCAACTCTATACAATAATAATCACCATCAAAATTACTACAGGTGTTGCAAAAACTATTTTTATTATCCCCTGTGTTTGTATAATAGCCAAGCATTAAATCAATTGCTCAACTTCCCTTTCCCTTCATTCCAAAGCCTTTTAAGCCTTTATGCAACATGTCGGCAGCATTTATTACAGCAGGTTAATACCGGTCCGGTGCACACTGCCAGTTCAACAACAAAACATAACCCCGGCCTCCATTACAACTCCACAGTTCAAACGCATTTATACTTGGGCCATTAAAGGGCTCATTGGTGGTTATTACAAGCTCTCCTGTGTGAGAACATCCAGATGCTCCTTTTGTCAAGGTCAGGATCAAAGTTGTGAGGGACGACGAGGGGGGAGGGGCTTCAATTTTGAACCCAGTGGGGCAATCGGTGGAGCCCACGCAATGACACGACACCTGCAAACAGGAATGACACGAAATGGAGTCCCAGCTGGGTGAGGAAGAGGAGGAAGAAGAGGAAAAGGAGGAGGAGGAGAGAATGCTTCAGGCTCGATTAGGCCTTCTCTCTGTGGCTCTCAGCTCCATCACCCTCCGTCATTAGCAGCGAATTCACAGCTGCCACTCTGAGTATGAGCAGGTGGAGGCTGGCTGCCACTACAAGTACACACAGTGACCAGCGGTAAGCAAGACTGGTGTTTATAGGGAGAGCAGGGTGTACAAAAACATCTCATATAAGACGATAAGACCTGTGGTAATTGGATGCTAGCTTTGACATATCGACCCAATTATATCCAATTATATCTACTAGGAGTCACATATACTGGTCTAACCCTAACCCTAAATTAAAGGAGAGTACTCAAGGGCTAGATCACATCAAGACTAAACCAGGACTGAACCAAGATTTGGACTTTTAAAACTTTTAAGTATAACTGGTCTTATCACTGTTTAAGGCTGTGGTTGGATTATTTGAGTATTTTTATTAAATAATGGGCGATAACATTTTTGTGGTGTGGTTGTATAGTTTGTTTAGATTTGCCTTTGGGTGTGGAAAAGATAAGTACTGGCTCAGATATATACCAATCCACCAATCCATTTGTACCCTAGTATGCCCCTGTCCCTTCTGGCTGTAAACAAACCAAGAGAAGGTTTCTTGCTGGAATAACAAAAATACTGATATATGATTTTCACTTCGTAAATAGAGATAGTGCTAAAATATTGTACATACTTTTCAAGGCCAAATGTATACTTGTGATTGGTCGAAGCTTGTTGATGCAGACTAAACATTCTCATTTACTAAAATTATTAATATTAAAGCTTATAAGATATCCATTTCCTTTTTTCAGAGATCTATCTTATTACAAAATGCCTTTAGGTGGTTTAACAAAAGACAAACTGTATAGTGACCCTTTAATATTTCTTAAAATCTGATGAATAGGTTAAGAAGGGCTGAGGGGAGACTGATAATAAGAAATGACTGAATGAGTTCATAAGGATGCAGGGTGAGTGTGGGGGTTGGGGTGGCAGGGGACGGTCACATAAGCTTTGGAAGAATGAAAGATAAGCAGATAGTCGGTGTGAGAATTTGGAGTGACAGTGACAGAGTCCCATGCAAAGATAAACAGCCCGAGTGCAGACCTCTGTAATGGCTTTGCACGAGTAATTTGTCACTCCATGTGAAACGCAAACAGCAGGGGAGGCTACGGCAACACTTTGCACTGACACTTACTATTGCCCAAGGATGTCTTAGCAAGTGCTCCCATCTGTCTGCACAACTGGTGAGCCCACTGCTCTGGTCAACTGGCACAAACCAAAAATATCTGTGAGCCACATACTTAATACACATGACAGCAAAGGTCTGAGAGTGATATAATTCTTAGAGAGAAATCATTTTACAATTTCTATTCATTGTATGTCTGAATACTTTGTAGACCAGAAATCAAAAAAACATTGCTGTGTGAATGTTGTTTTCATTCAGTCTCATTTACATACACAGACATGATTGCAATAGAACAACAGTCAGAAAAACAAGAAATGTGATTTTACAAAACGCCTCATGGTGAATTGGTGCAAAAAGAAACTGATTATACGTCCACCATTTTAAACTAAATCAACTACGACCCTAGAACCACCATCTCAAAAGGCAGCACTGCCATCATGTGGCTGCTTCTAAAACTACACACAAGTACAAGAAATTAGTGATTAGTTACACAGGGGGCGTGGAGGTATAAAATACAAAAGACTTTATCAGTGGAAAATATAGCAGTTAAAAACTCAAAATATCTGAATCGTAAAAGTTTGTTGTTTTTTTTTGCAGTGAATGATGTTTAAATGTAAGGGCTGCACAGTTTATATAAAATTATTGTTAGCGCAATATCAACAACTGCAATATCCATGTTGCACAGAACTGCTTGCACTGTGTTAAATGTGACAAACAACTGACACTTTGTATGTTAGAACAATTTTCCAATCAGAGCTTTAAATCAAGTTCTGATGTTTCTAAATAAATAATAAAGCTCTAGTTTAGTATAGTCTAGTTTAGTCTAGTTTGGCCTAGCACTGAACAAGTCTTGTTTACTTCTTGGTTTAGTTCTGATCTAATCCAAGTTTGGTAGTAAATTTAGTTCTTGTTTAGTTCTAAATTTTGTTAGATCTGATATAGTCCTGGTTCATTATTTTCCATTTGTTATTATATTGATTCATTTTATTAATGTAATGCTGGCTTTGCTTTTGTTAATGTTTTTGAATACAATAATTTTACTGAGTCATTCAAATATTGCAGGTATACTGTTATTACAGAATTCAAAATAATTAGCACATATTGTATGTTTCATATTATATGTTCTAACACTGCACAGCCCAAACTATTAATATGTAAAATTTTATGTAAAACAAAGAATTTAGAGATCCTCACAAGGTCCACTAAAGAAAGTTTTATCACAGTAGTCCAAAAGGCATCATCCTATGAGAATACTCTCCGCAGCACCCCCTAGTGGTGGAAGATGACCATGCATCAACCTAGATCTTTTCCCAGAGATGGGCAGGAGCTCCCCGTTGGCTTTCATCTGGTCTATTTTTCTGGCCAGCTCTGCATCACTGTCAATGACCAGTGTGCACCTTTGGGCATAGTTCACCAGAGTCTCCTCTCCTTGGCGGAACATGCCAACCAAGCGGACCATGTCTTTGCCGGCCAGATGCAGTTCAGCTATAGAGGCTGTGTTGGCAATTGTGTTCCTGTCAATTCCAAGATGGCGGAAGGCTTCGCTCATACTCTTTTTCTTTATGAATGCAGCCAGAACTTGTTTGTAGCGGTGGATGACATATTGGACACCGGTGGCTTGGCAAAAGAATAAAAACAGAGAATATAAAACATAAGTCATATGCACACATTTAGTTACTATTTCATCATTAATTTTATTTCTAAATCACCTCTTTTCCGGCTGTAGTCCTTGCCCTTCTTGGATCTTTTCTTGTCTTTGTGATGCTTCCTCTTTCTCTGTTCACTGGAGGCAGCGGACATTTCAGAGAAGTCAGATGCTTCACAGTCACTCCCACTGCTAGCTGAGGAACTGGAAGACGCTCTTTCTCTTTTCCGTGATTTGATTTCTGAGCTGTGTACCTTCGGTCTAGGAACTAAATAATGAAAGAAATAAGAACTATATTTCAGAAGAGGTGTTTTGAATAGGATGTGGTCTAATATTTCTTTTTAAAACATGGTTTTATTCTCAGAAGTGAGAATTAGATAGCAGATAAGCTGTATATAGAATTATTATAAGAGTTAGTTCCTTGGTTCTCCATTTACTTTTCTTTGTAACAGTAGTGGGGATAGAAATGTTATGCATACATATATTTTAGATTTGTTTAAATTTACAGAACCTTACTAGATGATATTATACAGGGACTACATCCACACAAAACTTGAATTTCCTTCAGGATCAATAAAGTATCTATCTATTGTTAAAATTAGTTTGGATAAAAATAATAACATGTAATTATAAATTCTAAAACAACTTAACCTACATTTGATATTTAATTGAGTGACAGGCCACTATTTCTTTGTTGACAATGGGAAAAGAATTGGATGTGTGGCCAAGGTATTCTTGATCATTAGTTCTAGAGCAGACATCTGCAATTTTTGGTTTTAAAGCCACATGTGGCTCTTTTGCCCTGCTCTCGTTGCTCCTTGGGCATCTGACATCTGTTTTTTTTAAAGTCAATGAAGTACTAAATAGACAAAAACAACCTGCATCTGCATCAGTTTGTCATTTTAAAATAACATGTTATCTCTTTTTCATGGTATATGCAATAGACTTAACTGTTATGATAAACTGTTTTAGTCTCTGTTGTCTGCTCAGTTGCACGCAGAGACTGATTAGAAGTCCCACACAAGAGCAGCAGAAAATGGGAGAATAGCAGAAAATTTAACACAGGTCTTTGTCAATGTGCAATTATTAATGACCACCCATATGCTATATTTCAGTTATAGGCTAAGCGATTTTCTTTCCTTCAAATTGGCTACGGCTCTTTACAGATTAGAAATTTGTATTTTTGTGAACAAATGGCTCTTTTGATCCAGAGGGTTGCAGACCTCTGTTCTAGAGCAACAATCAAATCAATCAAAACAATAAAGTGTCACTTTAAGCCCACCATTTGTTAAATGGATTACCATAATTGTTATTGGTCAGGTAGGTTTAAAATCAGTTTGAATGACCAGCTTTACTTTGCCAAGAAAGTAATTGGGTATCCCTGGCTAGGCAAAGTCAAGAATAAGGATAATGTATCCTTTTGTACAGACTTTTGGCTCCATGCCAGGGAATCAAAGTTCTGATCTCTCACATCAAAGGCCGAGGTACCAATTCAGTTCAATAATAATTCAATAATAACAATACAGTAATACAATGCAAAATAAGGTGATTCTCTACCGCAGCATAGTTTATTATTTATAAGTTTACGCTTTGTTGAATTTTAAAAAACTGGCCCACAGACCTTCAGCCATTGAACTAGGGGATGCAAATGATTGCAGGGAGCGGTTGCTGGTGAGGTTCTCAATCTGGCTCCTTAGGAACTTGCGATCTTGCATCAGGTCTTCTACCTGTCTCTCCAGGGCTGTGATCCGCTCCTGTTTGCTGTCCAGCATGCACTGCAGCTTAGTGATGGTCAGCAGCACCCTCGGGGGCAGCCCCTCTGTCAGGGAGACAGCTACAAACAAAAGAGGAAAAAGAGTAGAAGTTATATTTTATTTTTAAGTTACACTACAAAAAATCATCATCTCTCCTGGTCCCAACACCGTGCCTCATCATAAGCATAGCTGCATATCCAGTGTTTATTTAATAAAAAGAAGAACTATGCCAAAATGCCAGTGCACAGTGCACTGGTACAAGTGAAGAGCTAAAGAGTAAACTTCTGGAGTTAGATTGATTGATCCTGAATTATCTCCGTCTTGAAGATGGTGCAATTGCAATTATGTACTTTACAGTTAGGATCTTTTTATTATTTTTTAATGATAATAAATGGACCAACAACCAGTCTATGGGAGTGTCTGTAACTCGTGTGTAAAATGCTTTTATGCAAGCATGTGCTTTGAGCAAAGCTTCTGGTAAGCACTGAACATTATAATTTATTCATATTGTTGATGATAAAGCCTAAAAAAAGCATTTTATTAATAATTGATTTGTATTACTGTAAACTATTAAATTATTTTTTTTTTCCAGAAATACGAGAAAAAAATCATCACATACTGTAATTTCCATTTAAAGTTTTAAAAAATATGACATACTTGACATGGCACTGCTGGGGGTGTTGTCCTGAACTGCATCTGCAGAGGGTCCCATTTGGAAGTTCTCCCACTTGATGATCCGGAGGTCGTCCTGCTCTTGTTTCATCCATGCTGGGGAGCTCAGTCTGTCCTTGGTCCTCACAGAGCTGGAATCGATCTCCACACAAGGAGAGTACGCCGACGCCTCCTGCTGCCACACTGACGACATGACTCTAGACTGAAATACAACAAGAACCCTCTATGAAATGTTGAGTTTTTTATTGAATATAATTTGTAATGGAAAACCTCTTCCCTTCAGAAATTTGAGGCAGACTTAATGGTATCTTATTCATAACATCAACATTATATAAGAAATTATTCCTAAAATTTTAAGACATGATGTGTGAAATCTTATTGGTTGGTGGACTCATTTTAATTGAAAAAATGTGCTGTGTCTTCTGTCTTTATTATTCTGATGTTTCTAAAGGAGTACTACTTTACCACATATATTATATGTAATTACTGTGTTTTCTGTCTTCATTATTCTGATGTTTCAAAAGGAGTACTACTTTACTGCATCTGTTATATTTAAGTACTGTGTGTCTACAACGAGGGCACAACAACACATGATTTTAAACCAAAACTCAAAATACGTTGTACTTCAAACCAACTCAGACATGTAGTGGAGTAAAAAGTACAGAAACTTGCTTTAAAATGTAGTGAAGTAAAAGTAAAAGTACCACTTGTAAAATGTACTCAAGTAAAGTACAGATACATGAAAATCATACTTAAGTAAACTAACTAAGTACCTTTTCTCCATTACATTCCACCACTGAAGCCAGATACATACATTAATAATTATCTGAAAATAAATATTATTCATAAACAGTACATCTAACAAAAGACAAAGAGGAAAATGCAGCTGTTACAAAAGACTTTATTAGCAGCTAGTCCCATTATGAATAGGTTTATTCCCTCCCCCACCCACCTCTCTGATTAATTATACAGTTAATTAATAATATGCATATTAGATGTGTTGGCTTTTTCCTTAATAGGAACATGGTATGAAACCTCAATGTATCTTCTTATATACATGATTGCAAAAGGATTGCTGGTACATCATAATAATTTATTTATTACCTTGTGTTTACACTTACACTGAATCATAAAAATCCCTACATGAGACCAGTGTTTTTACTGTCATATGTCTTTTATATAGCTGAATCTGCAGAGCTTCAGGCAGGCATGCAAACTGCTACAACTTGTCTTTTTGAACACAACCCTATTATCTAGAGAAGACTTACCTGTGGAGCTTGATGTGTGTAGACTATTCTGGTTTTAAACATTATACCCTTAATAGAAGGTCACACAATTTTCAATACTCGCTAGAAGACGCTTCATCGTAGGAAAAATAGTAAAAATATTTAAGCTTGCTTATTAATTCAACATGGGTTCTAATGAGGCTACACTTAACCATGTCTTCAGCAACCTTCAAGCCAATCAGACTGCTGCAGTGATTCATCTCAATCAACACAGGCTAGAGTGTAACACTGTCAGATTTTAATATTGCATTCATAATATAGTAATGCAACTATAGCACTTTATTTATGTCCCAATAGTGCTTGGATAGATATTGATATTGTAAACAGTATGAATTAGATATAGTTATAAATACAAAATAAAGGACGGAGGGCAAGTCTTTAAAACATTGCAGAGAGTATTTACATACAGTCTTCAATGTGCTAATGTAGACCAGCCATTTCTCCCTGCAGCGGTTTAATTAGCTCCCACTAAGATGGATGCTAATGCCTGTAATTATCTAGACAGAGAAGGGAAAAAGCGTCTAACAAAGACAGAGAAATGCAGGAAAACATACCTTTAAGAAAGTCCAGCGAATCGAGCAGACTATCCAAGCCTATTTGGGTTTTACCTTTAAACCTAACCTCGTAGAAAATTGTCTTAAAATTCAAAAATATAAACATACGTCGGTAAGTAGAATTACAGCGGCACGCAGGTCTGGCTGTGGGGCGGGGCCGAAAATTCGTGCTATGTTCAAGTAACGTGGGACACTCACAAATTATTTTAACCCTAGTGGACTGCGCAAGGTGTTATTTTGTCCATTTATATTTTATGTTTAGTCATAATTTGGGGACGTTTCTTATTTTCATCGACATGATATTTTTGCTATGCGTTGTTACATTTGTTTTGGTGTATATTGTACATTCTTTTTTTCTGCACTGTTTTGTAGTTAAATTTCCTACGGCACGGAAAGGCAACAAAACAGCAGCTTCATGCAAAAAGGGGTGTGTCATAAAAACATACATATTATTGAAGCTACAACAATCTTATTTGACCATTATTTTCACATCAGTTTTTCATCCATATAGCTAGACAGTGGTGGAAGAAGTACTCATTTTCTTTACTCAAGTAAAAGTACAGATAAAGGAGAAAAAATTTACTTCATTTAATATAAATTTAGTAAAAGTATCACCATAGAATTTCTACTCAAGTAAAAGTATAAAAGCACTCACTTTTAAATGTACTTGTGAGATAGTAAAAGTATTTCCCACAGACTCAACAGCTCATGAGCTGTTAAATGTGAGGGGATTGTGCTGCTTCCAAATTCTAAATTAACAAACTAGTGCAGTAGAAAGAGATTGAATCTGTCGCTGAGGTCTTCTGTCTTTATTATTCTGATGTTTCTACTTAACTGCATGTTATATTTAAGTACTGTGTCTTCTGTCTTTATTATTCTGATGTTTTTAAAGGAGTACTACTTTACTGCATCTGTTATAAGTACTGTGGGTCTACAATGAGGGCACAACAAAAACACATGATTTTAAACCAAAACTCAAAATACGTTGTACTTCAAACCAACTCAGAAATCTAGTGGAGTAAAAAGTACAGAAACTTGCTCTAAAATATGATGAAGTAAAAGTACCACTTGTAAAATGTACTAAGGTACAGATAAGTGAAAATCATACTTAAGTAAAGTAACTAGGTACTTTTACTTTGTTATATTCCACCACTGAAGCCAGATACATACATTAATAATTATCTGAAAATAAATATTATTTATAAACAGTACATCTAACAAAAGACAGAGAAAAATGCAGCTGTTACAATAGACTTTATTAGCAGCTAGTCTAAAATCTTTGGCTAAAGAGAGGCAACATAAGTTCAAGCTTCAATGTTCAATGTTTTCATTACACTGACCTTTAGCTTTTAGCACAGTCTTCACAATAGTGGTAATACATCAAGTATCTCAGCTGCCTGACACACCAATACAGACATGAGAAAATGCCATATTATAAATACATGACAATTTGTTACTCTCTGAGCTAAAACGTTAAACCAAATCAAGTTATTAGTGTTAGTCACTGTATACAAAAAAATATATGTATTACAAGTTGAGGTGTAATTGTGTATGTTGTATAAGAAAAAAACAACATAAGTAAATCAATATATATTTCTCTTTATACTCAAGTAACTAAATATATAAGCTCCCATATGCAATTGTGGGGAAACAGTCTATTTGCATAACATTTTCATCATTCCAAATATCTTTCTTCATGAATAACTTGCGCTTTCCTTCATTTCATATACTCTATCTTCAAGCCTTATGGAGTGATTGCATTAGTTGTACAGCAGACAACAATAACTGAGTTCATTGCATTGTGGTAAAGACACCAGCCTACGACAGGATAGTTGAGGTGATTTAAAACAGTGCATCAATGCAGTAGCAACATATACTGTATATAGGCAACTTTATAGAGTAGGCTTTGCAGCAGTAAAGGTATATGCTGGGGCTAAATTTAACTTTAGCAATCTGTAAAATGCCATATGCTGACAGTGTGACATTGCATAATTGCATCAGTAGCAGTGTAGGTGGAAATATTAAAAAATCTTTGTTCTTCATTAAAAACATAAAGGCTGTTAAAACTGTTAAAAATCTGAGCCACAATAAGACAGTGGGCAACCAGATTGAGGTGGATTTGTAATAAAACGTACAAATATAAATTAAATACAGTTAAAGTATCATAGATTAATAATTATTTCATTAATCAGCCCTACAACCTTGCTACTTAAGGTTAAATTACTTTTTTAGACTGAAAACAACCTCACATTGGACCATAACTTAAATGTAATGTTTAATGTTAATGTTTCAATGGCAGATGGCCACGAGGAGACGTTTGAAGTCACCACTGCACTCATCTCTTATAGCATCCTTCAGGGACACGTCATACTTCTCCAGATACATGTCTTTGATGGTCTCCAGGTCATACTGTTAACACAAAGAAACCAAGGCTAGTAAGCTGATCAAATCAAACCATTTGGCAACTGTTAAATTTAGATGAAAATGTATGATTACGCATCCAAAATACTTAATTTTATTTTGCATTACCTCTGAACGACACACAATGATGCGAATGAGTGTGTCCTCGTCAGTGCCTGCTCCCTTCATGGCATTGTTCAAGCGCCTAGCAAAATACAGCTGGGGGTTCTTGGCAACTCTCACTGTAAACAATATAGTAACATATTACATAAACAATGAACTATAAACTGTAATTGTTACTAACTATAGAGAAATATTGTAAATAAACTAAACGTAATAAATTAAAAGTGACAAATGGCCTTCATGGCCATGAGATACTTTTTGTGTCGTTTGTAGTTAGGTTTGATGAATACTGTACAGGTAAGTTAAAGCTGCTGGCAGGACTGCAAGTTCGAACCTTTCTAGGGAGCATGAATGAGCAGTTTTTGACAGTAAAAATACACAACACGGAATTTATAACTAGTAATTAATATGGCTATCAATATCTATACTGAAAAGTTCAGCACGACATAGTTTATGCTTTATTTATAGTACTTTTATATGATTAATTGCATAACTGTAAATCTCTGGCTCATACTTATATTGCAATATTTTGAGTCATATACTCACTCACTATTGGAAATATATAGTATATATTAAAAAATGGCATTTAGTGGAGTAGGGTAGGAGTATATTTGAAAACACAATGTATGCTGAATATCCTAATGCTAAAGTACTTTTTGCACTTTCTGTGCAAAAAAAAAAAGTATTTATATAAAGTACCATATACTAACCAAGGGTTTTATAGCATTTCTTCAGAGTTCCAGATGTTTCACTCTCAATGGCATCCAGAATTTCAGTTCCAGACAGCTAAAGTGAAGGTAAGTTGTTAATCCAACAAATTCTTCTCCTTCTAATATCAAATTAAGTACTGTAAATCTGTGTGCTGAACAGAGAACAACATTTATACCTCATGTAATATCATACACTATATAAATATTCGACATGCTTCTAATGTCCTAACAATATGCATAAGCTTATTAACACCAGCTTACCTGCTCATACATCTTAAAAGTGGCCTGGAGCTGGAGGTAATTTCTCATGGCCAGAATATAGCTGAACGTGGACTCATCTGTCCCGAAACGCTCCTCACCAGCCTGCGTCAAATTTTACAAAAAAAATATCTATACATAATTATAACTCAATTATTAAAATATAAAATACCTCAAAAAGTGCTGTTGCATCTTGTTCAGCTTGTTCCTCGTCCACCTCATAGGTCTCATCTCTGTTACCCTAAAAAAAGAGTTTTGCTGTGAGACATAGGGCCTTCTGTTTGAGTCCAGGAATTGAATCTGGAGTCTGATTTAGTAATGAGCGAGAGTTTGGTGTGTGTCCAGCTTGAGTGTGCATTTATAGGACACAGGGAGAGTGAGGGCTCTATTTCAGCTGGGCAGCAAAGTGGAGAGATATAGTTACATTAGTGCAGTAGGAACTCGAAGCCTCTCACCTCCAAGAGTGCCATGAGCAGACGTCTGACGTCTCCACTAGTATCTCCCTCTATGTCTGCTTCAAGATCACGTTCATGCACTAAAAGTGGAGAAAAGTGTCAAATGTACAGTTCATTTATAATCTCTCCCATTAAACCTATCGTCCACCGAGCTCGAACCTGCCTACCATTCATAACTGCTTTTCTAAAATGAGGCAGGCTTTATGCAATGATGTTTTGCCAATTGGTTGCATACTTTTTGTATACTCTATCAAGAGGTAGTTCATTTATTTAAATTAAAAAGGACCAGACTAACTTCGTATAGATTAGATAAATAACTTTTGGCAAATGTGCTGTACAAAACTTCAACACAGAGATATGGGTCCCAAAACAATGTTTGCAGTACAATAGAGGCTTCCTGCAAAAGCCAAGAACTTCCTAATGATGTTGTTGTATGTAATAATCATATCATGATTCAAATCAAGGTTAACAGGAAGCTGCAATTTGGATGGACTTTAAATAAACACTGTTGACAAAAGAGCTATAAATAGGAAGCAAAAAAGGTTACCCCTGCAAGTTCATAAGGAAGTCAAATTACTAAATTAATATTTAACTACGTAAAAGGTTTTGCAATAGAATCTAGTAGTAACATAATGGCACTACACACAGATAACTTGAGAAATGTTGGATCCAACTTTTTTTTGAGAGAGGGGTGGGGGTAAACTTTAGGTGAAGCTTTAACTTCACTTTCAAACACAACAACATTTTTTTGTAATTTTCAACCTATTTACTTAAAAACAGGTAATTTCCTTATTTTCTGTTAAATAAATTTACAAGATATACTCTTAGTAGTCATCTAAATTTCTCATAAAAACTAATAATAAACCACATAATAAACCATCCCAGTTTAGTCCCAGTCAGTTGTACTTAAATTAATCACAGAATGTAGACTTAATTGAATTTAAAAAAGGGTGAAACCATAAATATTTTTAAATATTTATTGAAGTGAAAGGGAGGAAGGTTACAGACAATGTTTAAATCTCTTCCAAAGAGATTTCTTTTTATGAGTTGTCACCTGAATCTGGCAACTTCATCACTGTTCTCATGGATTTTGTCAGTCTCCTCATGGACTTTATCAGTTACATCATGGACTTTGTCTCTTTTCTCATGGACCTTGTCAGTCTCCTTATGGACTTTGTCAATTTCATCATGGACTTTGTCAGTTACTTTGTGGACTTCATTAATTTGTTGGTGAGTCTCCTCATGGACTTTATAAGTGTCCTCATGAACTACGTCACTCTGTTCATGAAATTTGTCACTTTCATCATAAACTTCGTCAGTCTCATCATAGACTTTGTTAGTTTCATTGAGGACTTTGTCAATCTCATCATGAACTTCATAAGTCTCCTCATGGATGTCACGCTCATCATGGACTTGGGCCCTATCATCAAGAGCTTTGTCACTCTCCTCGTGGACTTCGGCCCATTTTTGTTTCAGGAACTCATTTCTCTCTTCGTCCCACTGCTTGTGTGCCTGCTGCAGCTCACCGTGGGCTTCTTCAAGCATTTTTTTGCCTGCTCGTTTTTCAGTTTCTCCAGCTCTGCAACTAGAGCTGAATTATGTTTTTTGAGTGATGCTATACATTTTTGTTTGCATTTGTCCAGTGTGGCAGTTTGTTCTGTAAGTGCTGCAATTTTCTCTTGAATTCTCATCAGTGTTATCCATTTCATCAGTGTTGCATTTAGAGATAGATCTATTCCACAACCTGAAATACAAACTTGAACTGACAGGCACCAAACTGATTTTTTGTGTAGATTTTTATTCTAGCATGGCTGCCCAGAAAATGGTAAGTGTTAACGTCAAACCCAGATTATGAATCTAAGAAAAAAAGATAAATATTTTCTGTCTGGTTAGACCTACCTTGAAAGTAGCACTCCTTGAACATGGCAATGTCCTGTAATGAGGAAACATACAAATAATGTGAAATACATCCATTGCAACAGCTTGTGATAATTGGTTTTAGACTATATTTATCCATTACAGAATTTGTTTTGTTGTTTTGTTTGAATGTTTATTCACTGACATCATTGGTGGCAGTGCAGAGGATCTCCACCAGGACGTCCTCATCAGTGCCCGCTCCCTTCATGGCCCTCCGGAGCTCCTTCACCGCATAGATGACAGGTGGGTCCAGCATTGCCAAGATGGCCTTCTCAAAGTTCCCAGACAGCTCGCTCTTCAACACATCAACCAGCTCCTAAGACAGACAAGCAATAACTATATAGAAGAATGTGACACTAATATTACTGCAACATACTGAGCAGCCCTAATTCAAAACTTGTCAATAACTTGGTAATTAAGGGAGGCTGCAGATGAAAAGACCAGTAAACAATGGATATGTTGTGTATGAGAACTTACATCATCATATTTCTCAAAATAGGCCTGTTTAATTTGCTGTCTCTGGGCCGAGCTGCGGTTTGCCAGAATGTCGATGATAGCCTGCTCATCGGTGCCTGTAAACATCCAACACAAACAAATGCAATGCATTATACAATACAGGTCATTTTTCACAACTAGCTAACACCTGCTACGTCCAACTCACCCAGTCCCTTGCAGGCTTTCCGGATGGCCTTGATGTCTGCTACAACATCAAAGTCCTCATAGGGCACAATGGTGGGCTGAGGAAAAGAGAAGATGAATGTTTTGATTATATTCTGGAACTGATAATTGTGTGGGTAAAGTAATCTGGTGGGATAGTGATGATAGTAATCCAGCAGCAGCTGACAAGAGGGGGAGGGGAGTGACACAATGCACTGAGGAATTCAGAGCCAGAATCTTTAAACAAACTTGATGGGGCCATGCATACATAGTGAACATAGGGGAGACCATACAGGCGGGTTATATTACACAATGCCTAACAATCAGTCCTGTAGGCTGTGGTTTGGCAGGACAGGACAGTTTGTTTACATTTGTCAGCACTATGTCAAGACCACTACATGTTACATACCCTTTTTTATTTGTTGCGTAATATTCATCCACATTTCTCAGAATATATAAAACTCTCGCATGCACTTTTCTAACTGGCCCTGGGCAAGGTCAGTGAAAGTGACAAAACTGGACACCCTCCCCCCACGCCTGCACCGTGGAAGCCGCTTTTCTCCAAGCAAAAAAAGGCTACTCATTCACATCTAACGGGGCTGTGGTGAATTCCGCAGGGGAGTGGCTCTATCCACCGCGTAAACCCATACATGGTGGTCTATATCACGCATAAGTAATTTTATACGCTTACGTTAAGTGAAAGTGCCAAGTAAGCCTACTGTTAAAACGATGCCATTTATTAACGCGTATCTGGTGAGAAAACCCGAGATTCGCATACTCTGTGGTCATGGATCAAAAGGGCACGCTGGCCATAGACGCAGCATTCAGAGCCAGGGAAAAAAACGAAATAAATGTATTAGATTAGCTCAAAGCAGGTTAGCAGTTACAATGACTCGCTAAAAAAAAAGCCTAAAAGTGCGTATTATGGTGAGATTTATAAGTCGCGGATCCATTTTAAGACCGCAAAATATTAAAAGAATAGTACTCACTTGACAGTTGCCCATTTTTCACAGTAATTTGTCTCGCAGGTGCTAGTGCTGTGAAATGAAAAGTGGCGGGGTAAGAGACTACTTTGGCTAAATTGTCCAGACTCCAGACCAAGCAGGGGCCCAAGAAGAAAGCAGCGTCTGACGTCACGACGCTACTCCGTCAGAGGCAGGTTAACCGTTTACTACGTACTGTATAAGGACGCACTAAACTATAAAAGCACAGTACATCCATTCTGCAAAATAACTATTTAGAGTGGGAGGTTGTTCTATTACCAAATTTTAAATAAAACTAAGATCACATATTAGTTTAAATAACTATATCTACAGGAGTAAAATATCAGTTAGAATTTAATTTTCTTCCATGTGCTGTCACTGTTCATGTTTTACACTATTAACTTTAATCTTGAGCAATACGAATGTGTGAACTGGGAACGATTGGTATCATAAATACAATTACAGAATACTTTAAATAGTACGCCATTTTGGCTAAATGTTGCCATAATGTGTCTCAACAGTTTTCTTCACATTCTCAATGACTTCTTGGCCAAGGCTGCAGCACACACATCAGCCAAACTTTAGCAATGCCGACACCTAGTGGTGATTGTTAATACCTACACGTCTTTTGGTTCATTCATGTAATTTGTGCAGATGCTAATGTAAGCTATGGTTTATACATTTACATATCCAGGCTTAGGAACAACATGAGCACAATAACTGCATCTTAAGTAGTTCGCGCTGAAACATTTTACATTCACATAGTAACACTTGAACACTCGTGCAAGGCCAGTGCAGCCAGTTTACCGTAAAGACTACTGAATAGGTAGCCATGCATTGAAAAATATGTCAGTGGGGGTGTTCTCAACCATCCTGGCCACTATATAAATGACTCTCAGGCACCTGTAACTGCGGCATTAAAGTTTTTTTAATACAAAATACAAAATGTCTCAATATAACAATAGCTATGTCCAAAATGCCTTCTTTTACCCGTTAGAAGCCTATTTAAAACCATATTTGTCCAAATGTATCCTGACTTCATGCTGAAAAGTTTAAGTTAGAGGTGAAAGGGTAACAATTATCCTGCAGTGGCATGGTGATTTATTCGGTTTGTGCGTCTGATCTGGCAAACCTTGCATCTGACACTAATTGACCTCTCTGAACTTTAGGGGCATTCACAGAACTGCATGACTCTAGACTACAGTCTACTCAACTGGCGACAAAAAGCTTATTTTTCCCAGCTTGATTATCACCGAATGCCTTAAGAAGAAAGACATTGCCGTTTAAATAAGCATAACAGAACATTCCATTGCACACGCTCTATACTCTGTCATAAGCCCAACCATTCTGATAAATACCAACTTAAAAAGGGGAACTTTTTTCTCATGTCTCTCTGGCTGTAATTAAATTAGACTAACGGGCAGCGCATGGTTAGTCACCTAATCAGATGCCTTATAACGTGACCACTCTGGGCAGTCTTGCTCCAATTCACTGTACAGGACCCAGACTTGACAACAGGCAAAATGTTTCCCCTTTACCTTCAATCACGGTGAGTACTCAGAAACACCACTTATAGTTGATACTGTACTCCCTGAGGATTTAGGCCAGGTGGATTCTTTATTGGCGGCTACTTTTGTGTTGGTGTTGTCAGTAGATTGTGCCTTCTTAGCTGTCACATTCATTTGGTATTCACTAGTGGAACATACAACTGTATTAATATTTTGTTATCAAAAATAGGCCTAGGCTAGTTGTTGCCATATAGCATATTGAGCATTTGTAAATGAATCCCATTATTAAGCCAAACAAAGATTTCTGATGAATGAAATATGCATTGGTTCACCAGTTTACATGCGCCACAAGTCAAGTCATGTCCAAAGTTTAATTAAGTTGGCAGGTCAAGGCTATAGATCAATATTCGTATTTACATGCATAGCCTCTTTTTCTAAACATAAAAAAATTTAAGTCACAACAAGTTGGCTATTGGTAGTGCAGGCGTGTTTTTTTAGGTTATAATTTTAGTTTTTCACATGCAAAATGATTTAAAGCGGTCCAGGCGCCTCTTATTTAAAATAAAGTGAAAATATTTGCATGTAGCCTACAGTAGACTGACATCATGTAGTCATAGCCTAGCTGTAGCGTGATATACAGTATTAACAGTAGTAACAGCTTCATGGTAATGACCCTAGAGGGCACAATCAGCTTACTTTTTTACCTCTTAAAAAAGCAACCACGCGTTGACTGTAAAGCAATGCAAGTAAAGTAACATATTAGCCCAAATGGGAAAGAGCTCTTGAAACGCAGTTAATAGCTCAGATCTGTTCCTAGATCTGTTGAAATGACTGTCTCTTGATTAAACATGCAATAAGCAGCAGAAAAACCGATCTGGGGTCAGACTCTTCGGCCTTTCAATGTGGAGGCAAACTAATCAGCTGACCGCCGCATGACAGGCAGCCCTGCGCATGCTCAGTCACGCACTTGTGCTATCAGGAATATGGCAGCGTCCTGAGCGTTGTTGGGGGTAATACGGCGTAATTGAGCACCTTCAGCATCAGACTGGGAAAACCGAGAAGCGCCAGCTACACCCAGAGGAGGGTGGGGGGCTGAGGGACGGCTACTCAAAACACCCGTTAGCTATTTTGCAGGTAAACACACCTCCCGCTACTTGCCACTTTTTTCTTTAGCTGTCTTCTTCATGTTTGCCTGACTGAACGCTGCTACTAGCTAATGCTAACGCCTAGCTAGCTCCTCTGCCTGGAAACCTGGGTGTTAGGCTAGGTTTGTTAGCCTAGCCTAAGAAGCACCCGCCTGCCACAGCCCCTTATCTGCATTTAGCAAACAAACGGTCTTAAGCAATTGTCTAAGGGGTCTGACATCAGAACAAACTACAGTCTTTGCCTCGTCGCGTAAAAACTTTGGTGTCGCTCTTGTGTTTTTTCTTTCAAATGGACCGCGTAGGCCTGTTGCAGTGAGGTAGAGTTTGAAAGGTAGGTAGCGTTAATGCTCCTTGCCATGGATTTAGTTGACAGAACGCGCCGAGCCAGAGAGGACTTAGCAACAATGGTGAATCAGTTTAAAGCCATTTATGACATTTCAATTCAAAAGTAAGTGCAGAAGTATATTGTGGTGTAACTGTGATGAAGGTTTGGTGCACTTCCTAACTGACTAAAGAACAGTAACTTCCTGCACCTCTCCTTGCATTGCTTTAGAAGGAAACGCACTGCAATTTGTTAAACAGAAACCACTCATTTGTATTTTATGCTACTTATGGTACTTCGCCCCCTCACTTGTTTTATGTCATTGTATTCTAATATATTAACTACTGACAATGAAAAAGTATTGTGACAGTTAAGTGATGTAATAACACATGACAGTTTAACCCTTGTACTTAACGATGCTTTAACTTTTTTTTTATTTTTATTTTTTTTACAATAATTAGAATTAAGATTGTGACAGTTGTGAACTGGTTTAAGTTTAATTGATTGTAGTTGACTGAAGTTAACAAAAAATGCAAAACAGGTGTGATATCAATTGGAACAAATTGGGACTGTTGACTGCAGAAATATTCAGTGTTGTAAATGGTGGGTTTTGTGATTGTACAGCTTATTTTGGTGTTGGGATATGATGTACCATTATACAATTTAGATGTTTTTTTTTTTAAATGGGATCCTTCTTTCACAACAATTGATAATGGTTTCACAACTGACAAAACTTGTTTGGAGCAAGCTGTCATGAAAATGTATATTTCATGAGGCTGTGTTTCTGTTATATTTGCTTGTGTGCTATTATGTCTTAGCTCATGAGTAACTTGCTATTGATCTGCATACATGCAGGAAATACAGGGAGGGGTGGTCACATGACTCCATCCTGAAGCCTGCCTCAGTCCCTTTTTACACTCCCCACACAGTAATATAATCAAACTGGCCTCTCCGGCAGCAAAGAGCAGGCTGTGCACTGCTGGCTGCTAACATCTCCTATTGTACACTGTGTCAACCCCCTGCTTGCTCCACTTTATTATACAGCTTCATAATTCAACTCTCAAAGCAGCCACCGGATGTGAAAGTGTAAAGGATTAACGTCAACTGTCTGGCACATAAGTAGCCATATGTCCATTTTGTCCACAGCCTCGAATGAAAAAGATTATAATTGGGATTCATGAATCTTTATCTTGCTTATTTGCTAGCTGCGATGGTGAGGAAGGAAAACTGGAGTCAGAGTTTTTCAGGATCCTGGCAGAATGCTGACACAGGTTCTCATCACAGTGCAGCCACCAGCAAATTACTGCACTGAGGACTGGGCCAGGGCAGTTATTCCTACATTCTTTTCCTTTTGAACACTTAAAAGCATGTCATTGACACCTTTATATTGTTAAATGTGCAACCAAAGGGCTCTACTAAAGCTCTATGCGCTACCTTAAATCTGAACTGTTAAACGA
The DNA here is from genome assembly GCA_020698575.1 of Bostrychus sinensis. Classification (NCBI taxonomy): domain Eukaryota; kingdom Metazoa; phylum Chordata; class Actinopteri; order Gobiiformes; family Eleotridae; genus Bostrychus; species Bostrychus sinensis. The sequence continues at coordinate 21,839,114 of CM036259.1, read as the reverse complement.
GTCACCTGTCATGTTTTTTGACCAGCTGTAACATTTTTAACGTCAGCAAGAATTTCATTATTGCAATAATATTACGGCATTCTATGTGATAGAGGTTTCATACTTGGTATGCTAAACTGATTGAAAATTCAGAGCCTGATCACATTGTGATCACATCAACTTTGTTATTTAATATCACACTTTTTTCTTTATATCTTGCAGCCCTAATGTGAAATTCCGTGCTCTGGACAGTAAATAAAGACGATACAAAGTCTTACTCAACCTTCCACCGGGCTGCCAAGACCGTAGAATTTTTACTAAAACGTGAAGCAGTCTGTTGATTGGGTAATTCCTTAGCATTCTTTAAGTGTTCCAAAAAAGCAATTGAAAAGAAAGAAACGCCAGGACTTTCCATTTGATTAGAGTAAAGATTTGAAACAGGATTGTTTTCAAATCCATTTCATGTGCCAAAGATTGTATTATCATCAGTTATTTTTGCACTTTTTGATAGAGCCACGTCTGTTTATCCAAGGTGATCAATAGGCCACACAGGCTTTGCAGCAGTTTATTGACAAGTCATCAGCTGTTTGAGCTTGTTTGTTTGTTTGTTCCCTTGGGCTCTGAACAGCAGGTTGTTTTTCCTCTCCCAACAAGCATGTCTTATATATGTGTGAAAATGCATGCATAAAGGATCGATCATGTGTTACAGTCTGGCAGGATAATATTGTATGGTTTATAATGAAGGCATGCTGTAGCATCAGTCAAGGTTGGTGGGACCCTGTGCTGCTGGATAATCACAGTTTACTCTGCTTTAGGTTTGTAGCTGAGGGAGTGTCAGGTGGTGGGAGTCTTTACCTTTGGGATGCAGAATGTTGAGTGAAGGTGTGAAGTGTGTGTGGCGGTACATTGAAATGTAAATTACATAAACCTGATGCTAACATGACACGCGAAGGTCAGGATTCAGAGGAGAGATGGTTTTTAGTGCTCTATGCCAGGAATACCACAAGTTGTTCTGAAGGAAGCTCACATATTGCCTAAAATGCAACTTTTACATTATTTCAAGTGCTGCTTCCTAAATTATTATTTGCCACCACAAAAGACATTACAACAAAGTGAAGTTAAGTTAGCTCTGTGTTCAGTGTTAGACTTCCTGCAATTATTGCTCCCTCAATAAACATGTTATTACAAAGCTAATATTTATAGGGAATTTATTTTTGTCTTTGGTGCAGTTTTGCTATATAAGAAGACATAACCAGTGTTTAATAGATATTTTCTCTGTATTATCTGCAGACATTCATTTAATAAGGTAAGCTATACTTTATTGTCCATGCCGGGAAATGTGTTCTCTGCATTTGACCCATTCCTCAGTGCTGCATTGCTCAGTGGGGCATTGTGGCTGGAGCAGTGGGCGGCTGCAGTGCAGCAAACTGGGACTCCTCCAGATCTTCAGCCAGGATCTTGGTCAGGAGTACCTAGCTGGAGGATTAGCCTGTTGTGCATGTTTCACGTTGATGAGGGAAACTGGAGCTCTTGAAGAAAACCCACTCTGACACAGGAAGAACGTGCATACTCCACACAGAAGGGCCCCACACGGTTCGGGAATCAAACCCAGGACCTTCTTGTTGTGAGGCGAGTAGGGATGTAATGATTCTTCTTAAATCAGCTAAAAATCGATGCAAAAGAAAGAAATTTTGAATCAGTGTGGAAAAAAATAATGCCCCTTTAAAACATCATTCAGGCCACTGGTAGGTAATCTGGCTCACTTGTTTAGCGCTAGACATAATTACCTGGCCATTTTACTTTAAAGAAACATGCATTTATATCAAGTTTTAATTTACAGAACTCGTAAAATCACTAGCCCGACGTGCCTGGAATGTGGAAAGGCTGCACAATTGGTTAATTACTCGGAGCGGCCCAGGAGTGTACTTTCTCTCCTCCGTACGTCTCACACAAACGGAGGAGTGCGCACAGCGCCCTCATTCACAAGGTAACAACAATAAGCCCAGGGAGGACGGCAGGAGAGAGACATGTGAAGATATTATTCAGGCTGCACATACTTGTTTTTTTTTTTTCATTTACCATCGTTCAGAAAGTAGCCTGTTGTTAGCAGTGAGCTAAAGGAAAGCTAAGTGGCTAACAACAGGCTAAAGTTTATCTGAAGTTTCAGTGGCCCCTCTGACATTTTTATAAGACTTCACTTATACTAGGCCCATTATATAATTCTTGAGATGTAGATTTTTGACAAGCTGTTCCTCTGTGCATTGCTTGCTACTAAAGTTTATTTGTTTTTGGAGGAGAGTAGAAAGATGTTAATAAATGTCACTAACAAATTATATTATATATTTTTGTAATTTTTACATGTCATTGTTTTAATATCTATTTTTTTATTACATTTCAGTTAATAGTTTCATTCAGTTAAGTTTGACAAGGAGACACAAATAAGCTATGTAAAAAATCTTTTGGTCATAATTATACTGCAACTAAGTCTTCTAATAAAAATTGAAAAAAATCATAATCGTGAACAGAAAATCGTGAATCGAATTGTGACTTCAGTGCATCGTTAGAGGTGAGATTGCTAACCACTTTGTCATTGCGCCGATTGATGGTGACCAAGGTCCAATAGGACCTTGGAGCTTTTCAGCATATTAAATAATAAGACTTAGATTATGATATATATATTATATTAAAATCCATCCATAATATTAAAACTTAGATGATGACTAAAACTTTGAAATAGATGATTGTACACTCTGAACAACGGCCAGTTTAAAGTAAGAAAAAGCACACCTTTGTATTTAAGTATGTTGAGTTGTTAATCTAAATCATGATTACTGTTTGTGTTTTGTAGGTCCTGTGAAAAGATGAATGTCGTCAAGGACAACAAAGACCTGGCCTGTTTCTACACCACCAAACACTCCTGGAGGGGAAAGTAAGAGCCACTGAACTTGTTTTTTATATTTATCCATACAGATATAAGATTTCAGGTCTGGTTTTACTGCCTATTTCACACAATCTCTGTCTCAGCTTTCACAGACATTAGCCTAGTCACTGTCTTAGCTTGTGAGGGAGGTTTGGAAACAGTCAGTGGTTCCATTACACTGACTTCCTTATCTTAAATAAGGAAAAGATGTGTACTTAATATGCTCTGTCTCACAATAGCAGCAGTGTGACATGTGTGATTTGGAGTGTCTGTATAAAAAGTAATCAGGCTGGATCAATCTCAGCAGAAGACGGTGTAATGCAAGATGTTCCAGACCTATTTTACTTCATTGTGAATGGGTCTTGCTTGTCAGGTTAGCTCAACGTGCGAAAAGATACGTAATAAACAGTTGTTGAAATTAAGCATTTGAACTAAAATCAGCCATGACATGATACTCCCCTCTGAAGAATAACCCAGTACGAGTGAGGCAGTAGGATTATATTACCAATACCTGCTCTCTAAATGTATTGTCCCATTAACACAGCCATTGACTCATGTAACTTAAGCGGGGCTGCAGAGCATTATCCGTCAACAGAGCTTCATCGGGCTAATGCTTCTTCAAGTGTCCAAAAGGAACCCAGTTGAAGTAGTGTGTGTTGCAGTGGGTGGTGAAGTTGCAGGTTTAGATGTCACAATGACTTGACTCATCCCAATTAATCCAAAAATATCAGAATATCAGTGGGGGGGGGGGGGGTCACAACAGTTCCTATCAAATCAATAGTCTGGAATTTTATTATTTAGGAATTTCAATGTTAAAAAGTAATATGTGCTACTAATACTTTAATTATGATATTAGATCATAACAATTATTGCCAGAAAGCTGGCTTTACTGCTATATTTTGTAGTGGCCCTAACGATCCTTTTCTTATTTTACTCAAAGTCACATTTAATCTCAGTCTTGTGACTTGTATAGGTTATTAGATTTGTCTGTCTGTGTCTTCTTAATGAAGGACACTAGGTTGTCTGTATAATTGGTCATTTGCATTTACCTCAATTCTCTACTACATGACAGATGCAAATGTTGGACTCCTTTGAATGTTCTTTGCATGCCATAAGTCTTTGTTGCTCCTTGACAACACAGTGTTTTCTGTGACAAAATATTGTATTGTAGATTTAAAAGTCTCATACCTCAAATATATAAACTTCAATGAAATTAATATACAGTTTGCCTTTAGGTATTTTGCTTAGTACCATGACTGTGATGTGAAAGTGTGTATATGATTTGTTTAAAGAGGGGATGTAGTGGTTAAGAAATTTAGTCAGATGCAGGAAGTTGCTAAATGCTGTGTGTTAGGAAATGTCCAGTACAGGAGCCAGGCTGCTGTATGCAGATTAATCTTTCATTTATTACAACTGTGTCTTGGCTTTGATTATGACCTCTGGCTTTTTCTGGACATACTATGATCACATATATTTGTCCAAGTCAAGTATTATTGCATTTTATTTATCATAATTCTTCTGCCTAATGCCAAATATATTGTAAAGCTCAGCAATTATTTTATTGGTACAAGTTAGTTCCAGTTAATATTAGTTAATATAAATATGCTGCTATTAATATCACCACATGAGTGACAGGAAGAATTGAGAATAGCAAATACTTACCATAGCTCGTAATAATAAAGTTTTTCACCAGCGTTGGTTTATAAATGTGTTAGCAAGATTACTCAAAAAGTAATTGTTAGATTTTTATGAAATTTTCAGTAAAGATTGGTAATGTGGTAAGAAAGAAATTATTTTGTTTTTGGTGTGGGTCTGGAACACCATCTGGATTCATGAATGTTTTTAAGGATGCTGTTCCATTGTGAGACAGTGATATCCAAGCTGCCACAAAGATATTAATTTTACCTAGAAAACAAAACAATAAATGAAACAATAAATGGATACTTTTTGGGTGGACTACATAGGGCTTTGTGGCTTAATGAACAGAGCATTTATCCCCTTCTCAGTTTGAGTCCAGATACCTGTCTGTTACACTTTGTTTATATGCTGCTTACTGTATATGTTGCTGCATCATAATACCTGTAGCTATATGAATTACTTCTAGCAGTCGGTAATAGTGCTAACTGTCCAGTGCAGTAGGTAGGGTGGCCCGTTTACTAAGATAGAATGAAGAGGAAAAAGGCAGCCCACAGAGAATGAATAATTAACAAGGGTTGTGCTGACTCTCAGTAAAGCCTTCTCCACTAAGCACCAAGGTCGAGACACAAAGAATGGCACCAGCTATAGATCAGACATGAGCTGTGGTTTGACACAACACAAGTGGGCAAACTCTGTGGAAATGAAGCCATGAATATGAGTAAAGCTAGTACACTCTTCTACTGCCTCTAATAAAGATGCTGGATAAAATTGACTTGCTGATTGTGAAGAAGAAGGTTTTTAGACTGACAATGGGACAGGCATCACAGGGAAACCACAGCCTTGCCTCGGGTGTCTGCGCATCTATTTGCTTTATTTGTTTGTCTACAGAAGAGGAAATGCACTGTCTCAAAGACAATCTTTTTGATTTAGTTTAGTGGTAGTTGCTACATGCAGGAATGATTACCTACACCAAGGAGGTCATGGTTTCATCAGCATTGGTTTGCTTAGTAGTCTGTTAGTCTGTCAAATCTCAATAGTTGAATTTTGAGGAAGTTTTCATGTAAGGTCAGTAATGGGCCAAAAAACAAAATCTTTTTATGGATCTACAAAACTATTGTGGATCCAGGATTTTTTAAAAGGATTCTGTACAATTGTGACATACTAAAGATACAAGGGCCAGTAAAGAAACAAATGTTTTAGTAAATTCTTTACTGTTGTTAAGCTATAAAAGCTTTGTGGCACTATAAAAAAAGTATGAACTAGTATTATACTGTATTTTTTAGTTACATAAGATAATAATGGCCAAGTTGATTAAACGATTTTATCACAATATTTAATTTATAATAGCTATTGCGTGTATGCTGTTCTTATATTGTGCAGCCCTAGTGGAGAGAGTGGTAAACAGTAAATTCAATAAAAATCTGAGTAGCACCATTCACAGGCATGTCTGTGGGCAGTAACACAGTTTCACTTTTTGACACATGCAGAAAAATTGGCCAAATAGCACTTCACACTTCCTTCCTACAAGTCCAACTCATATTTGAAGAACTGGTCTTACATGTTTCATTGTTAAAGCCTTAAGTCATTATTACTATACAGTGCACTTAGTAACAATATAACAGTCAGTATGTCAGCTGACTCAGACACAGTAAATCTATATATGAAGTGACATCATTGAGTTACTGGTTATAAATCATGTGCTATCTTGTTAATCCATGTTACATAAATATAACTTAAGAGTGCAAAAATACTGTTTTGACTTTAGTTGAAAGTGATATATCCTATTGTGAATAGATAAATCTCTGCCTCTGTTGAAATCCCTCTTTAAAGGATTCCAGTACTCACCATTCTCCCACATTCATTGTTATTTACTTGTAGTAGGTTGTGGGTAGAGATTATGACTAATCATGTTTTTATATTCCAGGTACAAGCGAGTATTCTCAGTGGGAACCCATGGCATTACGACTTACAATCCTACCACATTAGAAGTAACAAATCAGGTTAGTAAGTTGTTGTAATAAGTTTTTAATTATACCGTTAAAGTTTTCTCTGTACTGTAATATCTTTATTTTTTAGTGGCCTTATGGAGACATCTGTGGTATCTGTCCGGTGGGAAAAGGACAGGGGACAGAGTTCAACCTCACATTCCGAAAAGGTACAAGCAAGAAGTCCGAGACACTCAAGTTCTCGACAGAGCACCGGACAGAGCTGCTTACAGAGGCACTGGTGAGGAGGACTGCACCACCACTGTTAACACACACAAAAAAACATGAGGCTTGCATGCTTAGTTGAGGCATTCCTATACACAGTGTTTTGTTTTGTAACTCAGTCGCTTAATGTATAATGTAGCTTTTTAGAACAGTGCTCTGTTTATTATAAGCTAAACTATTACATAGTTTAGTTTTAGGAAATAAACGTACAATGTGTTTAAATATGCTACATGTAGCCAGAGCCTTTGTAAACAGCTGAACAACTGTACATTCTTGTCAATTATTGTCAATTGGTGTCATCTTGGGACCCAAACCTTTTCATCATCATCATTGTTGGGACAAAATTTTTTACATATTTATAATTTACAATTTTGTCCCCCCTGTGCACAACTTCAAAGTCAACTCTTACATAATACATCACAACAAACAATTTTTTTCACTCTGCAACCTGTTAAGAACATGCCCACAAGCCAGTTTTGGATCCCGGCTCTGGCCCACAAGTTGAGAATGAAAGTTGTAAAGCCAAGTGAATAAGGAATAACGTGTAATTTTTTTTACAGCGGTTCAGAACAGAGTTTTCAGAGGGAAAAATAACTGGCAGGGTAAGTACTTCATGAATATCACACTACTATAGTATACTAGAACATTAATACAAAAACGCTTTGTGGTGAACTCTCAACAGCGATACAACTGCTATAAACACCACTGGAGTGACACTCGAAAGGCTGTGAATTTAGAAGTAACACCAGGTGGCATTGACCAGATTGACCCTCACACCAACAGAGTGGTGTGCTCCTACGATTACCGCAATATAGAGGGCTTTGTGGAGGTGTCCGACTACCAGGGAGGCTTCTGCATCCTTCATGGAGGCTTCAGCAGGCTGGTAAGGAAGGACTATGGATATGAATGTCATTTTTAAACACTAATTGATAAAGCACTGGCATTAACCTTGGATTTCTATTTCCTCCACTCTGGTAGCATCTGTTTGCCTCAGAGCATCGAGATGATATCATCCGCAGCGCCATAGAACATGCCGGCAACTTTATCGGCATCACACTACGGTTGAGGAAGGAGGCACTGATCTTCGAAGGCTTTATGACAGACAGGCTGGGAAAGTACAGCTCTGATGAAAGCATTACTTCTCTGGCCGAGTTTGTTGTTCAGAAGATCACCCCTCGACACCCAGTTAGTACACTACTTATGCTCCTCGCTTTCAATGTTAATTACAAAAATACTCACTTCAACAAATTTTAAATGTTGTTTTTTTCCCCAGGAGCCTGTAAAACGTATCTTGGCCCTGACAGAAACGTGTCTTGTGGAAAGAGACCCAGCTTCATACAACATAGTAACAATTAAACCCTTTGGAGAGGTGGGCTCTCACTCACTGTTTGCTTGCCATGCTTAGTCACACTATACTTTGATAAAGCCCTAGCTGGGTTTGTGTCTTTGTCTGTGTTTACACACACAGACAACTTTTAAGACTACAGAGATATACTCAGGCTAATGCTACAGTCATGTGGACTCATTTGACTCATATTTAGCATTTTTAAAAAGTTAAAAAGTGAAAAGAATATGTAATATAACGTTAAACTTCACTTTATTATAGTGTCAAATGGTAGGTTAATTATTATTATAAACACTTTCATATCACCACTGTCAAACTCTTGAAGCCTATAATTTATTGAGCTTTGAAAATTTCAAACACTTTAAGTATGCTTGTACAATATACAAGATCCTCCATGGACTCGCACCACCACCACTAAAAGAATTCATTAAACAAAAACCTACCACTGGCAGAAATACTAGGGCAACTACTAGAGGTGATTGTGTGGTTCCTTATAGACGTTACCACCTTCGCACAGTCAGTCCTCTCAGTAAGAGGCTGTAACATCTGGAACAACATCCCTCACACAATAAGAGAATCTCCTACGTATACCACCTTTAAAACTCACCTTAAAAAATGGTTCAAATTTAATCAACACTGCTCCCATTAGAGATGTTCGGACCTCATGTTACATGATACATATACGTATGTAGCATGTACCATGATTGTCTGAACAGACTCATATTTTTTACTGTTGTTGAGCGGTGCATGGATACATATACATATGTAGGCATTCACCCTGCAATATATACTGTTGCTGTTTCTTACTCTCACTGTCATGTAAATATGTATATATGTATGAATGTTTTAGGACCCGAGGGCACTCTGTAAACTCCAGTGTCTTGGTCGTCTCTGAGCGGCAGGAGACGACCAACACATGTGGATCGAACTGGCTTTAAACTAAATTAACTTTATATTTATTAGAGAACTACAGCACTTTAAAATTACTGTATGCACTTTAACCACATATGCACTTTATAAATAGGCACTTTAGACCCTGTGGAATGTGAAATTTTTATGACTTGTTGAATTTTGTTTAATTGTTGTTTGCCTTGTCCTGTCTTAAATGTCAAGGGACTACGAATGAAAATTAGCTGTACGCTAACTTCGGCGCATTTACACATGTATTTTTTTACTGGTGTTCATTAATGTGCATTGTCCCTTTTAAATAAATAAATAAATAAATAATAGGTAAATTTACTCAATGATAACAGACTTTTCAAGCTGAAAACACAGCCATATCAGTTAACACAACAGCTGATGGGTGGATGCTTTGTAAGCTACATTATACTTAGCTTTTTCTTTTTAAAACCTTATGATGTTATCACCCAAAATATGTCTTTCACTTTTTAAATACTTCTGAAACAGGTCTCTTAATTAGTTACTCTGTACCACTGTGTGACTCTGGACCTTGCTCTTAGTGTTTTGTTTAACCTTTAGGTAATTCAGCTGTATACATGCTACATAGACAATAAATCAAATTATTGTGATTAGAGGGTTAGAGGTTTAAAATTACTCCTCCTTCCAATTCGAGACAACTACATGTGTATTTACATTACAGTTTTAATTGGACTAATGCAATACCTTTTATTTTGCTACTTGCATGTAACCTAAATACTTAGGACTAATAGCCAACAATAATTGATGTTAGATTAATGTACATAAATTGAAATAACTTCTTATGTTATGGATAGTGAAACAGGTTATAGCTTGCTTAAGGCTGCAGCAGAATGAACTGTAATACTCCACTTGTGCTTATAATCCTTACTTTTTTTTTTCTGCCCTCAGGTGTTTGCTCTCATTTGTGACGTTGACAACCCTCAGGTTTTTACAGTTGAATTCATAAGAGGGCAGATCAGGAAGTTCTCCTCCACAGAAAGGTATGAAAAAACTTTTCAACAAATCCTGTAGAAATGTATCTGGTTCCTAATGAGAAATCTGGTTGTACTTCAGGGACTCCTTATTAGCCAGCTTGCTTGACGGAGTACGTGCATCAGGTAACAGGGATGTGTGTGTCAAGATGGCACCCACTCTGAGAGGGCAGAGATGGGGGCTCCTGAGCATGCCTGTGGACGAGGAGGTGGAGAGTTTGCATCTCAAGTTCCTGGCAGCACCACCCAGTGAGTCAAAACCCAGAGTTTCAAGTGACAATTATGTAATAGTTTTTAATCTATACACAAATCTTAAAAATATGTATATATTTTTTTCAGATGGCAACTTTGCTGATGCAGTGTTCAGGTTCAATGCCAACATATCATACAGTGGAGTTTTACATGCTGTAACGCAAGATGTAAGCATTTAATTTGATCTTATTTTTCCACCTAAATCAAGATTTATGTGATAACTTTGATTTATGTCCATGTTCTACCTGTTCAGGGCCTTTTCTCGGAGAACAAAGAGAAGCTCATAAACAATGCCATCCTCGCCCTTTTATCCCAGGAGGCTGAGTTGCCTGGTCCGAACACTGAGCTTGAGAGCCATTTCCAGGCCATCCGGCGCTTAGTGGCCTCCAAAGCTGGCTTCCAGGCTTTCACTCAACTACCTAAGTATGAATGCACTCATTTTACCCACTACTTTCTCAGCTTATACTTGAAGAGCTGCTGTTAACCGGCATGCTCTGTCATTCCAAGGGCTGGTCAAGGGTCTGGACTCACAGATGGAACGTAAATATGAATCCATGCATCTCAGTGCACCCTCTGTCTGCCACTAGTCCATCTGTCTCTACATCTCATATTCCTTTCACATCAACCAGACTTTGTATGAATTTTTGTCCTACAACCTAACTACAAATCAACTGACATGGTCACATCAAAACTAAGTTGCTTATAAACTGGCAAAGTTGTTTCTGCCTGAAACAGATATTAGTTGGTGTCTTTTATTTGAAACACAGGAACCTTTGGTTTTCATTAATCTGTTGTTTATACCTAGCTTTGTTATTAATGATGTTTCTGTAGATATTCTCGGTCATCAAGGTCATAATAATCAAGTAAAAATTAAAAAGGTTATATTATGCAAAATTGACTTTTTCTATCTTTCTACTATGTTATAATGTTATTCACTCATCAAAAGCATACCTGGAGTTGTGTTTTCTTTCATTCATGCCAGTTTGCGTTATCCTATATATTCTATAACGTTCGGGTTCACAAACTTCAGCCTCTCTCACGAACCCCCGCCAGTTCCAGGAATTACCGATCAATCAACAAGCCCTCAATGCACAGCTCTGTTTCCACTGATTCCTCACATGCAGTTTTAATTTTGTAGTAAATTGGCATCATACATAACATTGACTGTAGTAAAGGCTTTTTTTCTTTGATTCAGTTCAAACGCACAACACAGCTGCACTCTGCTGTCCTCTGCTGGTCTCTTCACCTGTTTTTGTATGACATCAGTAGAGTACTTATTGAAAGTGTTCTCTTTTAGTCACATGTTTTTAAAGGGTGTAAAACATGCAATGCAGTTCTAGAGGTGACCAAGATTGGTTTAAAAAGATAAAAGCATAATCTTGCCCCCTTAAGAAATAGGTTGTAATGTAGAAGACAGTAAAACTAGATCTGAACCTTTTATTTATAACTACTTGTTAATAACAGCAGAGATCAAGTTAAGCCACCCCTCCTGTTATGCTATGAATGTTTCTGTTATTTACTGACTGTGCTTCACTTATAGCTAGCCTTTGGCCATGGATTGTTGTGTAATATATAACATTAGTTACATATCTTTGTCCTGTTCATTCAATGTCCTGCCATGCACTGATTAGTGCAAGGGTCCTAGTTTTCCAAAGCAAACCAAAGCCAGAACTAGTACCAGTACCAGTACTAGTACAGAGCCTGGCCGGTGTGAAACGGCTGCATTACTTAGCTCAATTCCCCTCCTTCATGCTTTCCACCCTGGCTTTCAGACATGCATCCTATCTTTGTCTGCCTTGACCTACCTTACTCCCATGTTTCATTGTATTATTGTGCTTCTGTCTTTCTTGCTGCATTATAATACTGCACATTATTAGTATATTCATTCATTCATATTATTAGTATTATACATCACCATTGGTATATATTAAAAAGCATAGAAACATTGTCCTTTACTGGGTCACTGAGATGTATGAGAGGGACTGTATTTACTGTTGATTCTTTGCTCCTGAACCCAAATTGGGATTCCTGAAAGATTTATTGCCGGGCACTTAGCTGTTTCTCTTACAACCACAAGGCACTAACCACTGTAAAAACACTAATAATTTTGCTGCTAGGGAAACCTGTTTCATGCAATCAGACTTTGTAGTTTAACAGATTGTGTTATTGTTGGTGAGCAAAAGAAACAACAAGTCCCTTCAGGAGCAATAAATTCTTTGCATATCAGACCTCTGAAAACAATACTCCAATTGTGTGTTTTTGGATTTTTTGAACAATATTTTTATACAACAATAAAGACAGAACAGTCTACTCAAATCTAGCAATGCATGTTTTGCAGATTCAGGGAAAAACTGGGAGTGAAGACAGTAAAAGCTTTAAAAAGGAATAACAACGGGGTGACACATGCTGCTATTGACATGCTCTGTGCACTTATGTGTGTAAGTAGGATTTAATTATTAGTACACATGTGGTCTCAAGATGATTAACACAACATGGTGGAATGACACTTGTCACTTATCACTTCAGCCAATGCATGATGACTATGACCTGAGGCAAGAGCAGCTAAACAAAGCTTCGCTGCTGTCTTCAAAGAAGTTCCTGGAAAACCTTCTTGAAAAATTCATCACCAACGTGGTACTTTTTACACAATAGTTCTTAATTAATAATTTAATTTAGCCTCAATGATGGATTAGGAATCATAACTATACATCTGCTTTATCAGTGTTATGTTTACATATTTATCTTTTTAGAAAGTGATAAATGTAGCATTTGAGATGGTATGTTGTTTTTATGCACATGAACATTAAACATTGGTTTGAAACCTCCAGGACCATGGGACAGGAGCGTTGGTGATCAGCTCCTTGCTTGACTTTTTGACGTTTGCCCTCTGCGCGCCTTACAGTGAAACCACTGAAGGCCAGCAGTTCGACATGCTGCTTGAGATGGTTGCCTCCAATGGACGCACTCTTTTTAAACTTTTCCAGGTAAAAAATTTGACATATGTTGTCAAATTTCTTTTAACATATTTTTACTCATTTTGTTTATGCTAATGTTTTCATGTCATCTGTAGCACCCATCTATGGCAATAGTGAAAGGAGCAGGCTTGGTAATGAAAGCTATTATTGAGGTAGGTCTGCCCTAAATAATTACTCAGAAGCTCACAATGTGACTTTTCATGTTACTCATATTTGCCTGTCTTTTTAATTCAGGAAGGAGACAAAGAAATAGCTACAAAGATGCAGGAACTGGCCCTGAGTGAAGGAGCTCTTCCAAGGCATTTGCACACATCTCTGTTTACTGTCAGCACTGACCAGAGGATGCTTACAAACAGGTCAAACCTAAAATCTTACTGTTTTTTTAACCAATGATTTGTCTTTATATGTCCTGAATAGTGTATTAACAGTGTAACAGTGCGGCACAGTGACATTGTGGTAAGCATTCCTGCTTCACAGCGAGAAGGTCCCGGGTTTGATTCCCGGACCGGGTGGGGCCTTTCTGTGTGGAGTTTGCATGTTCTACCCATGTCTGCGTAGGTTTCCTCCGGGTGCTCCAGTTTCTCTTACCACCAAAATGTACAATAGGTCCCCCATGGGGCGGGGGGGGGGGGGGGGGGGGGTGGGGGGACTCCCCTGTAAAAGAAATCTCAGTGGACTTTCCTGGTTAAATAAAGGTCAAAAAAAAAATCCTGTGTAAACATGGCTTTACTTTTATTGACAAAACAGCCTAACCTTAAAAAACAAATGTACTATAAATAATATAAATAATAAATAATAATAATATAATATAAATAAAGGCACAAGTAAACACAGTGTCTTGTGCATGTCTACCCTGTCATACAAATAACACGCTCTTGTTTTCCTTCAGGCAGCTGAGTCGTCATTTAGTTGGTTTGTGGACAGCAGAAAACCCTGTTGCAACAAACCTCTTGAAGAGAATACTAGTAAGGCTCTCAAATATTAAATTAATTTGCTTCATGTTGTGTTAAAGACATTTCTGGTTCTGCAAGTTTTGTAGGACCTACTTACGACCTTGCTTTAATTTCTAATGCCTGTCCAAAAACTCAAGACCAAAGCTTTTAATAAAATTGAGGCCACACTATTATATATGAGCCAATGTTGTATCTCGCATGCATTTTTTTTTTTTTTTTTTTTACCCAGAGCCGCTTATCTTGTTCTTTTCTCCACTTCTAGCCAACAGGGTTACTTGCTGACCTTGACAGTACGGACGCAGTTCCAGAGAAAGATGTAGACAGAATGCACATCCGGGACAACTTGAAAATAGCTGCGGTATTGAACTTCAAATGACGTCTGTTTGAAACTAAGAAAAATAAGTTCTTGTGCCATATCTTGAATGTAAATTGATTTTGTTGGTCATAGGATCAACTGAATCGCAACAAGGTGCCAGAGTGGCAGCGGATAGCAGGAAAAGCTGCCAAAGAGGTTGAAAAGTTTGCCAAGGAGAAGGCTGACCTTGTGTTGATGCACTGGAGAGATAAGATGGGCATCGCTCAGAAGGAGGTGAGACAGTTATTTAGCTTTCTGCTGCTGCTGATTAGTTCTGTTTAGGTAACCCCAGTTTCTACTTCTGCAACTGACGCTTAACCGCTTAACTGAACTTCCAGCTGCTATTTTGCATGGAGTGGAGCAGCAGTGCAAGAGTATGATTAGGCTGATGTTGACTTGTCATGAAGCACTGTATCACAGAAAACACACATTTGCCTTGCGTGAATATTGTATGAACTTACTTCATTGAAACATGCTGTAGAACTGTGAATGGCATGCCCAAATAGTTGGATATTGCTTTAAACAGATTAATGGTTGTTTTTGATGTCCCCTGAACAAAAACGTTGGGAGCTGTTTCTGCTCTTTCTGCAATTTTCAGCCTTTCTTTTAACAAAACCATCAACTGATTTTAACCAGACATCCTTACTGTTTCCAGTTCTTGGCTACATCTGGGTAAAATGTTTTAAGATCATTTGCAACAAAGCCTGCTCATTGCATCCATCATGCTATTTTGTCCCTGTAACAAGCTATAAAATGTATTTCAAAGGAAACCATAATCTACAGCAGCCTTTGTATCAGCAATGTTTTGTTGCAATTCATCTGTTTGATCAAAGAAACAATAATCTCTCTATGTTGTCTCTGCCTCATCCTCCCATTGTGGTTTTATGTTGTCAAACTATGCAGCAGGACAGAAATAACCTGGTAAGTAGGAGTGGTCAATGGGATCTATTCTTTTTACACGTTCTTTCTGTCCATCAAACATTCTCGATCTTTGTGTGCTATACTGGGTGTGTTTTGTATTTACATTATGGAAACCGCAGCTTAAATACAGTATGTCCGACCAATAAACGTGACTTCTGGGGCAGCACAAACTACAAAAAGTCCACTAAAAGGGGGAAAGGTCAGTAATGTCAGTAGCAACACAAACACTTACGAACACCACATAATTTTATTGGGTAATAGTGATTGGGTAATAGTACAATCTGTTTTCCATAACAACAATTACAGAATGCACCTAGTTTTGGGATCACTTTTTGGTTTATGTGTTGCATAACATTTTTGTTTGTTCAGTGACAACATTGTTTTGGTGTTTGTTTTTTCTTTACTTTTAACTTTGCAAAAAGCATTTTACATGTTCATCTCTGGTGTGCATAAGCTTTTATGTTGTTGCCATTTCAACCTCATGTGTTTCTTTTTAATTGTGATAAAAACAGTCTAGTGTAAAAAAGTACTGTACTAATATGTCAAGATAAATACAATGCACCATTTTTCTCGTTTCATTTTAGAACCCTAACCAGAAACCTGTGATCCTAAGAAAGAGAAGACAACGGATAAAAATTGAATCGAACTGGGAGCTTTTCTACTACAGGTACTGCATTATTGTCTAAAGCAAGTTTATGGTATATTCTCAATTTAATTATATAAAGGAAAACAGGTTTTACACTGCTTTCATTAAGTGCTTTTGATAAATTTAGTAATTTGATAAATTTAGCCCCAGTGGGCTTTAAAGCTCTGATTGAGCCATTATTTTGTCATGTAAAATGTGATATGTTTTACTACATCAATGCCATAGTAATATGAATATTATAATTGTTGATATTTCAGTAGTAAGTTTGGAATATATTGTACAGCCCACGTTATCTTATCTAATCTTTTATCTTTTCAGATTCCAACTAGACCATGCACAGTCCAACCTCATTTGGAACCTCAAGACCAGGGAGGAGCTCCGGGAAGCTCTGGAGGGAGAGATGCGTGCATTTAGTGTGGACCGTGAACTCGGCAGTGCCACTGTCATCTCCTGGAACCATCATGAGTTTGAGGTACTTTTTATCTGATGCTTTAGCACTAGAATGGACTGAACCAGGCATAGGACACTACCGTGTAGTACACTTTTGCTTGTATTGTTTTGCAGGTGAAATATGAGTGCCTTTCAGATGAGATCAAAATTGGAGACTATTACCTACGGCTGCTTTTGGAGGAGGATGAAAATGAGGAATCAAGTGCCATCAAGAGATCGTAAGAATAACTGACAAACATTTGTCATTTATATTTATTGTATCATCTGAATCATATATGACTTGTTTTACCTTGTAGCTATGAGTTCTTCAATGAGCTCTACCACCGCTTTCTGCTTACACCCAAAGTCACAATGAAGTGCCTGTGCCTGCAGGCTCTTGCAATAGTCTATGGAAAGTGCTATGAAGAGATTGGTCCTTTCACAGACACTAAATATATTGTAGGCATGCTGGATCGGGTGAGTACTGCCAATAAGCAACCAAATAGGAGTGCAGTTACAGTATATACATAAATATTTATTGTAAATGCACTTCTGTGGTTACAGTGCACAGACAAACTAGAAAGAGACAGACTCATCCTTTTTCTCAACAAACTCATTCTGAATAAGGTATGCCTGTAAACCATGTAGCATTGTGTCAAAATGTTGCAGAAATATATAGCATTTATAATACATTTTTATTATTCAGAAAAATGTGAAGGAGGTGATGGACTCCAATGGAGTGCGCATCTTGGTTGACCTGTTGACACTGGCCCATCTACATACCAGCAGAGCAACCGTCCCACTTCAGGTATGACATAAAACTAAGCTCTTTTAACTAAAATTATTGAAATTGTGTGTATTTTCCAGGCTGATCTCCGATGTCATTTAATTCTTTATTATTGTGTTAATTTTCACAGAGTAATGTTCTGGAAGCTGCGCCTGACATGAAAAGGGAGAGTGAAAAAGAGTGGTACTTTGGTAACGCCGACAAGGAACGTAGAGGACCTTTTGGGTTTGAAGAGGTATATCACTTGATGAAAATGTCTGTTGTTGTGCATATTATGGTTCTCTTTTGCCTCAAACTTTAAATTTCATCCCAATTTTCCCCTCCAGATGCAGGAGTTTTGGAACACAGGTGTCCTCACAGCTAAAACACGCTGCTGGGCTCAAGGGATGGATGGGTGGCGTCCCCTGCAGGCCATCCCACAGCTAAAGTGGTGCCTACTGGCTTCTGGACAGGCTGTGATGAATGAATCAGATCTAGCTACTCTCATCCTTAACATGCTGATCACCATGTGCTCCTACTACCCCAGCAGGTAGATATTAACATGTCAGTATGTTCTAGCAGACCTTTCCATGGAACTGGAAATTATTGTTTTGTCCGTAACTATGCTGCATGACATAAAAGAAAAACATGCATTTTGTACCTACTGTATAAAAGACCTGCAGTATTTATTCATGTTGAAAACTTTGACATAATAAATAGATTCTTATATATATTAAAAAATGCAAAGCTATTTGCTAACCCTCTCTCATCAAAACAAAGACTAAATTAATATTACACTGAGCTAGTTAAAAACTTTACCAGGGACTAAACTAGGTCTAAGGTAGGACTGACCAGGTGTAAAATAGGAAAGATGTCTTTAAAAATATATATTTTACATGGTAAAACTGCAATCCAAGAAGTGTTTGCCTATAATCATTGGATTGTGTTAAGTGTTAACCCGGTGTGATTTTTTTTTCCAACAGAGACCAAGATAATGCCATTATCCGTCCATTACCAAAAATTAAGAGGTTGATTAGTGATAATGCCTGTCTCCCCCACATTGTTCAGGTAATTTTAATTAAACAATATGGTTGTTTTTTAAATTTATTAATAAGTCCACCTGTACCTTTTACAAACACTTCCTGTACAGTTTTACTGACCTTTTTCCTGGTTATTTCTTTCCTTCCTATTTCTTTCTTTCTTTTGTTCTTACTAGCTTTTGCTGACTTTTGACCCCATCTTGGTAGAGAAAGTCGCCAATGTCCTATACTTGGTGATGCAGGACAATCCTAATCTGCAGCGTCTCTATTTGACGGGGGTCTTCTTTTTTATTATGATGTACACCGGCTCAAATGTACTGCCAGTTGCCAGGTACTACAACAAAACTACTGATATTGTAAAAATTGCTAAAACTACTAAGATATTTTAAACTGAAATTTTGCATGAAGTAGGTGTTCTAAAAGTGATTTTTTTTGCGGTCTATTAGATTCCTGAAGTACACTCACCTGAAGCAAGCCTTCAGATCAGAAGAGGTAGAGACTTCTCGAGCCAGTTCATTTGATTTTCTTATTACCAATTATTTATATGATTGTGACATAGATTATTGTCTTTTCTCAGTCCAAGGGTCAGGATATAGTACAGCGCAGTGTTCTGGGATCTATCCTACCTGAAGCCATGGTTTGCTACCTGGAGAACTACGAGGCTGAGCGCTTCTCTGAAATATTTCTTGGAGAATTTGATACGCCTGAGGCCATTTGGAGCAGTGAGATGAGGTATCAATCCAAAAGATTAGTGTAACAAGGCTGTTATATATGCATAGAATTAAAAGGTAAACAAACGGTATGTTTTAGGCGTATGATGATAGAGAAGATAGCTGCCCATGTCGCTGACTTCAGCCCCAGACTGCAAAGCAACACTCGAGCTCTCTACCAGTATTGTCCTATTCCAGTGATCAGCTTCCCTCAGCTGGACAATGAGCTTTTCTGCAACATCTACTATCTCAGACACCTGTGTGACACCACCCGCTTCCCCAACTGGCTCATTCGTGATGCTGTAGGTTTAATTTTAAATCTCTAAGCTCTCAGAATATGCTTGAACGTGTTCATGAACAAGAGTTGCTGTTTAATGTTTAGGTGAAGCTTCTTAAAGATACACTTGAAGCCTGGAAGAAAGAAGTGGAGAAGAAGCCTCCCTCTATGTCCATAGAAGATGCCTACGAAGTCCTCAACCTCCCCAAAGGACAGGGACAGTGAGTTTTTGTCTCTAGTACCTGTTACATAGGAGAAATATTTCCCCCTGAAATGGGTGGAAAGGCAAGGTAAATTATATAATTAATAAAATGATTTTAAAAAATGTTCATCTTCAGGCACGAGGAGAGTAAAATCAGGAAGGCCTACTTCAGACTGGCACAAAAATACCATCCTGACAAGAACCCAGAGGGAAGGGTATGTACAGTGATTTTACTTTATCTGCCTGGTGGGTGTCAAGTATCAATGTGATTCCTATGATGTTGTTATTGCAGGATATGTTTGAGAAAGTCAACAAAGCCTATGAGTTCCTTTGTACAAAATCTGCACGAGTGGTCGATGGACCTGACCCAGAAAACATCATCCTCATCCTTAAAACCCAGAGCATCCTTTTCAATTGCCACAAACAAGGTCTGTTTTACTTTTTTATGCGTTCTTTTTTATCCTGGCCTTTTGTTATGTCTTTTATTGTATTATATAGATTCAATGACACTGATTTAATGACATTATTTTATTTGTCAACAGAACTGGAACCATATAAATATGCCGGTTACCCCATGCTGATTAAAACCATCAAAATGGAGACTGATGATGAGCAGCTCTTCTCTAAGACATCCCCTCTTCTCCCAGCGGCCGCAGAACTGGCCTTCCACACAGTTAACTGCTCAGCACTGAACGCAGAGGAGCTGCGACGTGAGAACGGCATAGAGGTACCCTCACATTTTAAAACTTATGCCATTATTCCTAAAAAGTGTTATCATTTTGAAGCAACTCTTGCAACTATTTTGTCATTATTAAACAGATATTGTTAGAAGCCTTGTCCCGGTGTGTTCCTGTGCTAACTGCATCCAGCAAGCCTGATGACATGGCTGTTCAGGTAATGAAATAGTATTTAGCCTTTAATTAGTCACGTCACTGAAAGTAATTGTTCAGCTGTTAATGGAAATGCTTCCTTTTCCCACTCAGGTGTGCGGGCACATCTGTAAGTGCTACAGTGTAGCAGCTCAGTTTGAGGAATGCAGGGAGAAGATTATTGAACAACCAAACATCATCAGGGACATCTGCCACATTCTCTATCATGGAAAGGTAAGTCAACCCTTTTCAGTAATATTTGCTAATTGGAATTTTCTCATAATGGGTTTTGAAAATCGACAAATGCTTATTCTGTCAATTTTCTCTCCTCTTAGGGTCTCCCTAAAACTGCAACCTTGGCAGTACAGTGTGTCAGCTCTTTCGCAGTAGACTTTTTCCTACAGACCCATCTGTACCATGCAGGTGTGCTCTGGCATCTGTTGGTCAACCTCTTCAACTATGATTACACTCTGGAAGAGAGTGGAGTGCAGGCAAGCCAGGAAACAAATCAGCAGGAAGTAGCCAACAGCCTGGCCAAGCTCAGCCTGATTGCACTGAGCCGTCTGGGCGGATACAGCCCAACACCAAACAGCCCTGATGGGAACAATCCTGTCCCAGAGACTAATGGTATCGAGGGGACACCTCCAGAAAACCCAACAATCCGCAAGAGTTTAGCTGCAATGCTAACACCTTATATCTCCAGGAAGCTGGGTACAGGTTCTCCTGCTGAGGTCAGTGGTGGAGCGTATGGGAGAAAAAATTGTATACAATTGAACAGTTGTTTTTGTATTTGTATTAATGCTCCGTTCAATCTAGGTCTTGAAGCTGCTAAATAGTAACTCAGAGAATCCCTACCTGATCTGGAACAACGGCACTCGAGCTGAGCTTCTGGAGTTCCTGGAGTCTCAGCAGGACGGAAACATCAAAAGGGTAAAAAAAAAAAAATGCAACAAAGGATACACTTGTTTCAGGCAATTGTATAATAGTCATTAAAGTGAGTACAGTTGTAATAATGGCATTCTTGTTCTTTGATGTTTTTTTCAAAGGGAGAGAATGATAAACATTTTGGTGCAGACTTTGTGTTCAGTGATCACAGTAAAGAGCTGATTGTTGGGGAAATATTTGTCCGGGTTTACAATGAACAACCGACTTTTCCACTTGAAGTGAGTAAAAAATTAAATATTCATAAACATAACTATTATTTTAAAACCCTTCATGTTAAATCTTGTTTTTAAATGATCATTTAGTATCCCAAAGTATTTGCTGCCAGTCTTCTGGACTATGTGGGCTCCCAGGCCCAGTACCTCCACACTCTGCTGGCCATGAGCCAGAGCAACAAGGTGGAGTGCCAGCAGCATGCAGAGAGGCTGCGCTTTGCTGAGATGGCTTTAGAGGCTCTCCGTAATGTCATCAAGAACAACCCAGGTGGGCAAAGGATTCATATTATTGGTATGTTGTAAAATTATTCCTGTTAATATATATATTTTTTCTTTTTAACATGTAGGGTCAGAAACAGAGTGCATTGGCCATTTCAAGCTGCTTTTCTCCCTGTTACGGGTTCATGGAGCTGGCAGAGTTCAGCAACTTGTTTTGGAGGTATGACTTGGCTTTTAAAGACTTACATTTTTCTCATATCTAAACATTTATGTTTTAAACTGTTTTTTTAACTGGTTGCCCCTTGTGTAGGTTGTAAATACTGTAACCTCAAATCAAGAATGTGTGACAAACATTGCTGAGTCTCTCGTGTTGTCCAACCTTCTTTTGCTGCTGCACTCACTTCCTTCCAGTAAGAACACTTCATATACAGCTTTTAAATGCAATAAGATGTTTTAATGCACTACTTGAATATAATATTGTCTTCTCTTCTCTAACTCTTCCATTCTCTCTTCTTAACTTGTAGGCCGGCAAATGGTGTTGGAAACACTTTATGCACTAACTTCTAACACAAAGATTGTCAAAGAAGCTATGGCCAAAGGTGAGTATAGTTTAACCTAGATTTTAGAAAAATGCTTTCAATAATAATGTGCACCTAAATTGTGTGCTTTTTGTACTTGTTTTTTTTAGGTGCTCTGATCTACTTGTTAGATCTGTTTTGTAACTGCACGCATCCCCAGGTCCGCACACAGACTGCAGAGCTCTTTTCCAAGATGACCTCAGATAAACTTGTTGGACCAAAAGTGAGTTCAGAAAAATATTCACAAACATTTTATTTTTTCTAGAACACATTTTTTGTCCTTTCCTCAACATATATTGTTCCTCTAGTCAGTACTAAAAACATTCTTTGTTGCAGGTGCGTCTAACCCTCATGCGGTTCCTTCCTGGTGTGTTTATGGATGCTATGCGAGACAATGCAGAGGCAGCGGTGCACATATTTGAGGGGACACACGAGAACCCTGAGCTCATCTGGAATGACAGCTCCAGAGAAACTGTGTCCACCACTGTCAGAGAAATGATGCTTGAGTAAGACACATCATTATTTATTCTTCTATCTACCAAACGTATAGATAACATTTTAAAATAAGGTAATAAACAATTTACAATGTATTATAGCATTATTTAAACTGTTACAAGACATTTTAATGTAATATAACAAATAACTCATAAGTGTGTTAATGAGCCATTTACAAGGCAACATGTTTCAATTGTAATATTTTTTTGAGGTGTATCTTTGTTACAAAATTGAACAAACTTCAACTTCAAACCTGTATATAGGTTTTGCGTCATATTAGCATGTGAGGGTAGATTAAACTCTTTAATATTTTCGTTTCATATGTAATTATTTAGTCCTATGTACTAATTGCTCATTAACTATTTGACAGTGTGGTGTAGGCAGCCTATTAAAACATGAAAACATTTGCGAGTAATGTGCTAATGATACTGTTTCGATAGTCAAAGGTTTATGGATTTATAATCATAGCTCTCAAGTCTCATTTCAGGCATTTCAGCCTTCTCACGCTCACAAGCCACATTCTCACGCTAAAAAAGTTCTATTGGACAAGCATTAGGGCCTAATTGTTTGTCAACGCAAGCAATGCAAACGTGAAAGATTTTTCATGTTTGAGGCAACTTATTTGACTTGGCAAGGAAGACCTTTTTACTCACTTTAACATGATCTGATCTACCTCTTTCCCTCCACTCCACTCTTGTGTCATCGTGCTGTCAAGTAATTTAGCGGCACCTGTGTCCATAGGAGGAATAGTGTCAATGCGTTTAAATGAAATAAGAATGTCAGTTTACAAAACTGCAAAAATCTCACTCTAAGTACAGATCAAAACTTGAGAGCCCTGCTTTTAAATAAATGTTAAAAAAAATTTAATTCCCGCCACAGTATAGCTCAGTTGGTAGACCTGTGGAGCATATACAGGACAACTACAGCCTGCCTCGGCGTTGTGGGTACAAGTCCGAACTCCAACACTTTTCCGAATGTCTCTCCCTGCTCTCTCCCACATAGTTTCCGGACCCTTCTCAACTGTGCTATCTAATAAAGCTGAAAAAGGCCTAAAAATGTCTTTAAATTTTTTTTTTAACTCTCCTTATTCAAAGCATTAACAGCTGTAAAAGCAATATGCCTGAATTCGGAAAAAAACATTAAATTTGTCCTTTTTTCCCAGACACTTTAAACAGCAAAAGGATAATCCTGATGTGAACTGGAGAGTAAGAGAACCACTTCTTATTTATATCTTATATTTACAGCTCAGTCATGTTTTTTTATATTCTAAAACTTATTTTTCTTTTTAGTTGCCAGAGAATTTCACTGTGGCATACGGCGCAGGACAGGGTGAGCTTGAAGTCGGTGGTGTGTTCCTGCGTATCTTCATTTCTCAGCCGGGATGGGTATTACGCAAGCCTCGGGAGTTCCTGGTGTCCCTCCTGGAAACTCTGACAGAGCTACTGGAGAAAAACAACCCCAATGTAAGCATCTTCAAAAAAAATAAAATAAATAAATTAACCAGTTTGACTTAAGTTTTGCTTCCAATTTGTTTCATTCTGCAGGGTGAAGCATTAGAGACAGTCACTACAGCAGCAGTTTGCCTTTTTAGCACGCAGACCCAGTTGGCTGATCAGGTCCCTCCTTTAGGTCACCTGCCTCGAATCCTGGCAGCACTTAACCACAAGAACAACGCTGTGCCCAAGAGCTCAATCCGCCTTATCCATGTGCTATCAGACAATGAGGTGATTGTTTTTTATTTGTCTGTTTTTAAATAAAATAATACCTTTTCACTAACGTAGTCTGACGCCTTTATCAAATGTGTTGTTTTCTGCAGTTGTGTGTTCGCTCTATGTCTGCTCTGGAGACTATCGGGCCCTTGATGGCTGGTATGAAATCTCGGGCAGATATGGCAGGTTTGGCTTGTGAAGCTCTCAACCGCATGTTTCAAAAAGAACAGAGTGAACTTGTGGCTCAGGTAAACGTTTTTTACCTGTTTTATTTAATATTGATGCATGTTGACCTTTTTAAAGGATTATTAAAAAGTGTTGTATCCAAACAGGCACTAAGAGTGGAGTTGGTGCCATACCTTCTGAAGTTGTTGGAAGGAATCGGTCTGGAGACATTAGACAACCCCTCAGCTACAAAGGCACAGATTGTAAAGGCGCTCAAGTCCATGACTCGTAGTTTGCAATATGGAGAACAGGTATTACACAAGAACCTGAATAGACTGTGTTTGATAATATCGGAATGAAACTTGTGTTATAATTATAACTGTTCCAAACACTGCCCAACAGGTGAATGAGATTCTTGCAAAGTCCTCTGTCTGGAGTGCCTTCAAAGACCAGAAACATGATCTTTTCATCTCAGATTCTCAAACTGCAGGATACCTGACAGGTAAAATTATTTTTAACTGTCATTAGGTGATACTTGTGTAAATCTTCTCGTCAATGTAACTCTAAGATATTAAGTGAGAGACAAACAGCTTAGGGATAATTGCCTAGTGCTTCTATCTGTGCCCTTACTAAACCCTAATGCTTTGCTCTTTTCTTAAAATCACCTTGAGGCTGTCATCTCACTTGTGATTAGTCTAAGCTCTCCTTTATAGCAGCATACTCTATAACCTCCTGGCTCTGCTGTTTCCTCCCTCTTTGTCCTTTACCTCTCCTCCTTAGGGGTATCCACTCCTTCTCTCCTGGCTGCCAGCAGCCCACTGCGAGGTGGGCTCTAGACTCCTCAGCTGGGCCACACAGCCCACCTCTGTCTTGCTCTAATGCAGGTAGACATCAACCCCTAGCTAATTGCCTTTCCTTTCCTTTTTTACCTTCATTGTTATTCCATGCTCACTTCCTCTTCCAGCGTATTCATCATGTCATTGTTGCAATTCCTAACATCCTGTTTAATCCATTATCTCTGTATGTCATAGATTACAACAAAAACTAATTGTAAAAAGGCACAAAATGCTTTTACATTAATATTAGGGTCGGGAATTGATAAAAAAAAAATTAACTAATTAATCAAAAATTAAAAAAAAAATGTATTGCGATTAATAACTACCAGTTATTAATCGTATTATGAATTCACATACAAACACAAAATTGTAAATTTTGAATATTTATTTTGAATTAACCTTCACATACTTTACTGTAAACTTGTGCAATGCAAACAAAACTTGCAAAGAAAATAAGTCTCTTTGAGACCTGTAACTCAGACAAAGTTTGCCTAAATAAGGTACAACCAACAAATACACAAAACTTACCTAAAAAAGCATGTGAAATCTCTTTTAGAACTTTAACAAAAATAAGTTTAATTCTTCAATTAATAACAATTGTTGTGGTTCACAACAGTGTAAATACTATGAACTGTGTTACTCCAGTGGTAACTGAACTCATCCTTGCATAGACTGCACATAACTGTTGTTTTGTCTATATTGCTGTCTGGTGACGATTTGAAGCAGAATTGTCCATTTAGCAGTGTGTCTTTTTGGTCACTCATGTTGCTTTAGCTCGTTCACTTGTTGCGTTAGGCTCGTTCCAGATGAACTGTGCCTCGCCTGGATTGTGAACGAGAGAAGGGGAAATATACCTGTACTGAAGTCGGACAGTTTGTGGCTCAGATCACGCACCATCACACCCAAAATCCACTTCTCGCGTGTGTTGGTTTATCCAGGTCAAAACTGTAACTTTAGTCTGTATTTTAAAAAAAAAGAGGCAGGGGAAGAAGGAGAGGAGGGCAGTAAAGTGTTGTACACAAATCTAACCGGCGTGCACTGCGCACAGACCGACACTGATCGAAACTGCGCAAGTCTGGCTCATCTCGAACGCGCCTGATGGATGGAAACGGAAATGTGTCGTCTTCTACGCACGCGCGGTGCATTTCTGCCCCGTGGAAGACCCGTGGCGTGTTGCTGCCTCTGTCAGTGTCGTCGTAATATTTTTGTTGTGATCAAATTAATCGATGCGTTAATTGAAATTAACGCGATTAAATCAATAAATTAACGCACTGCATTAACGCCATAATTTTCCCAGCCCTAATTAATATACCTATAGTACCACAATTAAACTTCTATAAAAAATGTTCTCTTTCTAATGAGAACTTTTTTGTTATATATGTCCCACATGCTTTTCCATTTATATGTCTGTAACCTTTTTCATATCAACCTCCATGAGTAGTTACTATGGAATTGCTATAACCTGCTCAACCAGACCCATTACCTTTTTACTAAATTTAAGTGGGTCTGAAGCCATTTCCAACAAAATTAATCCTACCTGACCAAACATAAATGTTTAACTGTAAAGGGTAGTCATTATGCTATCACACACACACACACGCACACACACACCTACCTTATATTGTATATTATATTGTTATACAGTTTTGCATTGGTGCTGCTCCCTAAATTATAACTAATTGTTTGTCTATCTGCACTGACATGTTGTATAATCTGTCTTAATTTGGTCCAACCCTGGAAATTCAACTCAAATAGACGGGGCCAGACTAATTCTTTGTAAATAAAGCAAACAAATTATAATGACTGGCCAGGTTAGCTGCTTTTTAGATCACGTCATTATTTATGTTCATATTAACTTCTACGTTCAAACATTTCACTAAGAGCTCCACAGAGAAGCCTTTAACACGACTTCAACTTCTCCCTCAGGTCCAGGAGTAGCAGGTTACCTTACAGCTGGGACTGGCTCCACAGTACTGCCCAGCGTCCCTCCCCCTGTGGACAACGACATCGGAGACCAAGGCTGATGGACGCACTCACAGTGGAACACGCTCAGGCAACGGACTGCCCTGCAGCCTCCCAGCCACAGCTCAGAAGGGACCGCTCAGATCCCACCACGCAAGGAGATGGAGAGAGAATCACAGAGGAAAGCAGCACTGAGATGACTGTGACAACCTCCTCTTCTGTCTCTCTCCTCTGCCTTTCCAAACGGCACTCAAGTCTTCAAAAACAAATTTTAACAAACGACCACACTTTGCTTTGTTTAATTTTATTTTTCTGTTTATTCTAATGACATGCAGAAGAGTTTACTTTTTGTATGAATATATTTTTTACTCTAGATTTTTTTCAGTAAAGCAGACATTGGGAGAATAAGGATTATCATTGGTTAATCATCTTCTTGTGGTTATTGGCCACAGATTTCACTCAACTGATGGGCCTCACACCTGTGCACAGGACCTATCTGCCATCTATTTAAAAAGTCTAGAAAAGTGAATGAGTGTGGAAGAGGGAAATCACACAGGATGTGTATGAATTCTCTGCCCTAAATCTTGTATAAGGACCTTAAACCCTCAATTGTGTGGCTCGTGTCTGGGTCAGCTTTTTAATTCAATCATTCACTGTTCTACTCTCTCTTTGAAGGCTACCCTCTCTGCCTCTATTTTAAAATAGCTTTCCTCTCCAATATTGCAAAAAGCACTAGAATATTTAAGTGATTAATAACGTTACCAACAAAAATGCTTCTGCTGAGACAAGACAAATGATATTGACTGATTATAAATCTATGTGAAAGACTAGTGCAATTTGTGTTCAATGTAATATTACGTATATAAACTTTCTATATGAATGTACATTAAAAAAATAAATCAAACGCACTTGTACATAAAATTTTAAGAATAAAAGGGAACCCACAGTGTTGTTATTTTGTATCTTACTTTTGTATTTGCATCATTAGTAATTGCCATAGTGAGTGATTTCAAAATGTTCACACAGTTATGGCTAGTGTACTTTTTATTAGGCGCTTCAAAATGTCATATTAACTTATGCTAAAAGCTAGACATTGCCTGGATTTTTGTCTCTTGATATAATTGAACATATTAATCTTTCCATTAATTCATTTGAGTTTCACACTGCTATTCAAGGCAGTTGAGTTATTATACTTGTTTTTCTAATATCTCTTAACTACTCTTTAGGATCACAAATGATAACAATCTTTAAAAAAAAAAAGGCATATAGTTTGGACCAGTATAGTTTAGTTAGTTTAATTGTGTCTTGGTTTTAGTTTTTGCCATAGTCATATGGCAAGTCATAAAGGGCAGCTCAAAGTGTTGGTTCCTGTGACAGACCAGAAAGTTTTTCTCACCTTATAAAATATTTGGCCCTCCACACCTATTAGTGAAGTCTTAGTATAGGTTACTTATATAGAGTAGTTAAACACTTCATTTACATACTAAAACGTAATTTATTCTCTTGTGAATTAAAATGGAAACCGTTTGTAAATCAATAGATTTAAACAACAATCAACTTAACCCACAGATATTCTGTATTGCCCTCTACATAGAGCACCTCTGAAGTGGACGGATAATTGGGATGGATGCGTTTTCTACACGGCCATATTTCCTCATGACACCGGAAGTTACGTTGTTGGCGCGAATAACAACAACAATAATATCGCTGCATTTTTTTTTATTTTTAATGTTTATTTACTATATGTTTATTTAATTGTTTTACTTATTAGAGACACGAAACTATTTACTTACAATTTTCTGAATACCAGTGTTTTTTTAAGGGTTGTTGGACGCGATGTAAGCTAGTTTTTCCTCTTAGCTAATTGGTAACCCAGGCTAAAATGCTGTAGGACTGAATGCTACATTTTCCTGAAACCGGGGTTGACGCTATTCATGGAATAACGTATTTTAGGCCTTCAAAACGTCCACCTCCTATAGCTGTTTTGTTTGCTCATGTCTGCCTCTGCAAAGAAGATAAGGTGTAAGTTACGCTCTGATCTTTGTCAGTCAATTGTTTTCTTTTTATACAGCTCCAGAAAATAAAGTGTCCATATTAATAAAGAGCGCTTATACATTGTAGGATCACAATGTCTAAATCAAACGACGAATCCTTCACTGTGAAATTTGTAGAGAGTAATGGATTAAAGACAGAGTATGCTGCTAAGGCTTATGAGGTAAACTCAGTATTTGGCAGTAGTACCACAGCTCGTGTTCTGTCATCATTTGATGTTGATGTCTGTCTATTTAAGGCCATTCTGGAGCTGCAGTCTGAGAAGCACTTGAAAACTATAGATGAAGATGAAGTTCTAAAGATGGATCAGAAGGACAAGTCTTTATTTGTCTTCAACAGCTTTAGCTCTCCTGCATTTCTGCACTGCAAAAAGGTCTCAATTAGAGCATTCAATCTTATTTAACAAGATAAAACTCCTTTGTAGAGTACTAATTGTGTTTTCTGTCACGGTGTAGCTCGGATGCAGAGTAGTAAGTCCACTTGTGGTGCTGTACTGCCTACAGCAGCAGCGTTGTGTCCCCAAGGCAGAGACGCCTGTCTACAACATGGCCATGGCTGACGTCACCATTTCTTGCACCAGCCTGGAAAAAGCAACACGGGTAAGTGTGCAGATGCTATCATGTGTCACTTGTTTTACTTCTCATTTGGAGGATTACATTTTAAAAAAGTAACATGACCAGCAGCCTCTTTCTAAACAAAGAATATGTCTGATACCTGTCAGTTTCAGTTGAATTTAAAGTGAGCATAACAAATTAATGTAGCAATTAAACAACCACTTATTTAGATTAATGGTTATAATTGGTCAGATCTCAATGGCTTGATTGTGAGGGGTTTCTGTACCACTTCAGTTTGCTCAGAAGAGGAACAGGGTTGTCTGGTCAATAAAACACCATAAATGTGATTTCGGCAGCTTTATTATTACATGACTTCCAGTTCTTTCTGTTAACAGACAGAGGTTATGGATTTGGTACAGCTCATGGGCGGACGTGTGTACCTTGACCTTAATGTATCCGTGACACATCTAATAGCAGGAGAAGTGGGGTCCAAAAAGTACTTGGTAGCTGCAAGCCTTGGAAAACCCATTCTTCTTCCCAAATGGGTGCAAGCCTGCTGGGAGAAGTCCCAGAACAGGTATGTACATATGTTTACAATTGTTCAACAAATGTATCCCCTTACCTTGTAGAACATGACTAACAGTTGTTTTAACAGTCTTTTCAGGTATACAGACCTGCCCACAGATGAGTATTTGTGTCCGGTGCTGCAGGGCTGTACTATCTGTGTAACAGGCCTTTCCAGCACAGAACGAAAAGAGGTCCAGCGCCTCTGTGAACAGCACGGAGCCACCTACACTGGTCAGCTCAAAATGAATGAGTGCACACACCTTATTGTTAGTGAACCATCAGGTAAGTAACCATTCCTCTGATTAACCTTTCACATTTATTCAAACACCTTTATATCTTAGCATGAACATAAGCTTGAGTAACCGTATTTTTTCAGGTCAGAAATATGAATGTGCAAGAAAATGGAACATGTACTGTGTGTCTCTATACTGGCTGTTTGACAGTATTGAGAAAGGCTTTTGTCAAGATGAGAGCAGGTACACAGTGGAACGAAACGACCCAAAGAGGACTCGTCTGCACACTTCAACTCCAACTGGCAGCAGCAGGAAAGAGGGTGAGCCACTGTCCATTTGCGCCTTTGTTGGATGTGTAGCGTCACTGTTATATCATGTTTTGAAATGCATGTCCTGATTATTGTTTTGTTCCCCAGAGGGTCCATCGCTGTTAGGGTTGAGCCACATCTCTGTTAACGCTAGCATGACAATAAATGACACCTGCCCTCACAAATGGAACTATCAGTAGACTGGAGGCTCCAGATCCTATTGACAGCTTTGACATGACTGTGTGTCCCACTGATGATATACTGGATGGCTGTAAGGTAAAGGCAGTTTCTATTGATTCTTCTCTGCTTAGTGGTGTGCATTTGGTGTTCTTGTCTAAAAAAAAAAGCTCAGCACATTTATCTGCAGAGTTTTTTTGGACTAAGCTTATCATTACCATACCATCCATACCATTAAGACCACACAGACTAATGCTGTATTCATGTAGATATGGTTATCAGCAGCATTTAGCCTTTGTTAAAAGAAATGTGCCTAACAAACATGACTTGCTTGTGGTGTTAAATGCTAATAAACTAGGCTATAATTGTCTGTTCATTAATGAATATGAATGGTACAGGGTGATGGCATGGGAAGACAACTAAGTCAGAAAAGACTTATTCCTTATGCACCATCTATGACAGACTAATAATAATAATAATAATAGATTTTATTTATAATGCGCTTTACATTTGTCCAACAAATCTCAAATGCTACAGTAAAATAAAATTGGTAAAAACAGCACAGTAAAACAAGTAAAAGCATAACCATAAAATTATTTGAATAAAAAAGTCTTTAGTTGCTTTTTAAAAGAGTCAACAGTCTGAGGTTCCCTTAGATGAATTGGAAGGGCATTCCAGAGACGCAGCTGGCAGCTGCCTGGAAAGCTCTGTCAGCCATGGTGCAGAGTTTGGTCTTGGCAGGGCAAAGGCGATGGCTGTCTGTGCTGCGGAGTTGTCTGGGTGTGGTGTGGAGGGTCAAGACCTCTGTGAGGTATGGTGGGGCAGTTCCATGAAGGCACTGGTAGGTGAGAAGACAGATTAGACTAGCTTTATTAACATCTCAAACACTCAGCCAGCTGTGACCAAAATTTGTGTTTTTGATTGGACTAAGGCAATGAGAGTTTTTCTGCTTACATATTAACTGCACAAATGTATCTTGCAGCTCTATCTATGTGGCTTGCCTGGAAAGAAATTGGAGAAATTGCGACGTCTTGTCAATTCTGCTGGAGGTCTACGTTTTAACCAACCCAGTGAGGAACTCACACATGTGGTCATGGGCGAGCTAGACACTGACTTGAAGAATTTTGTCTCCAAAACCACTCATAGGTCTGGAGTTTGGTTTTAAAAATGTTATTGGTATGCATGAATTTGTTACTGAGGTATGGCTCTTCTTGTGTTTACAGGCCACATGTAGTAACAGTGCAATGGCTGCTGGATAGTTTCTCTAAAGGTAGCCTCCTCCCAGAGACGGATTACTTGCATCCTAAATGTCTGCCCCCTGCTCCACCTGCTGTCAAACAACACACCCCACCCTCACGACCCTCTGTTGTCCCACCTCTGGCCAGCCCTGCTACCCCCCGACAGAAGAGAGCAGATGAGGACCTGCTCTCACAATATATGGATGATGATCCTACAGTAGGTATGTGTCATAGCATTGCCATTCATTCCGATTATTTTGTTGTTCCTGTTCTATACAAAGAATTAGTCTAAACCTTGTCTATTTGAGTTGGATCTCCAGAGGACACATCAAATAAAATAAAATCAAAATAAATCACAGTTGAATGCATTTTGAAAGACAAAAATCTGTGATCCAAAACTGTTAAGGGTGACATAAATAGATAACATTCAGTCCAGACAGTCCAATAATATTAATATAGTTTTATATAGATCAAACAATTTAAAGTACTCTGATCTAATCCAATTAATCTTTCTGTAGTTGACAATTCCTCCACCAGAGCCAGAAAGCAGCAGGAGGTCTGTGAGCACACCTGCTGCGCTCCAGTGTAAACCATGGGTCCCAAACCACAGCATGAGACAAGAGCCAGAATCCACTCTGCACGAAGCCTCTGAAGCAGGCCTGTTTGCTAGGAAGTTTTTCCTACTGGTTGGCTTCGGAGCTGAGGCTGAAGCTCAGCTTTCTCAGCTCGTAACTGAAAATGGAGGCAAAGTGTTGACAGGACGAACTCGGGTGGTGGCAGACTATGCTGTGGTCCCACAGTTGGGCTGCTCAGTGGAGGCCACAGTAGACGAGGTGGTCACTGACACATGGCTGGTAAGATGGAGCTATGATTAACTTAATTCATTTAATGATCTGTAAGATAATAGATTATTTTTTGGTTCAGGCCATGTGTGTGGAAAAAGAGTCTGTTCTGGAGCTTTTTTCCAATCCTCTGTTCACTCCTGTTCCTGTGATGGAGGGACGTCTTCCTCTGAAGAGTTGTGTTCTTTCAGTCAGTCAGTTTACTGGAGCACAGCGGGAGTCCTTGGTGGAGCTAGCCAAGCATCTTGGTGCTAAGTATGTCTACCAGATGAACATCAGTTTGATTTGTATTTATTTGTATTTTGCAATGGTGATTTGTTTTTTAATAGCAGACAAAAAGTACATAGTTATGAGGGCTGGAAATGTAAGGAGTGTTAGTGTGAAAATATTGTTAAAAGAAGTAATATGTTTAACAATGAATGAATTGTTCTTGCAGTGTCCAAGATTACTTTGTTCGCCTGGCCAACCCGAAGAAAGGCATGCAGGCCAGCACTCACCTGGTGCTGCAGACGCCTGATGGCACTAAGTACCAGGCAGCAAAGAAGTGGGGTCTGCCAGCTGTCACTATGAACTGGATTCTTGAGTCTGCTCGGACTGGACAGAAAGCAAAAGAGGAGCGTTTCTTTGTTGATCTACCACCCTCACCAGGTTAGGAAAAACTAGTAGTTATTTGTATATATAAAAGCATTAAGAAACAATTTTTTTGTTTTATTATAGAAAGAGAAGAAGAAAGCTATGTTATTAGCTCTCAGAAGATAGACATGCCTCCTCCCCAACGTTCCTCTCCAGAAATTCCTTTACTAGGTCCACAGACTGGGAAAGCAGTAACACCACTGGATTTAGGCCGCTTCCAGAGCAAAATATTCCGCTCTGGGTTGGAGGAGTCTAAAACAAATGAAAATGAGAAGAACCCGATCCAGGCCCAGGACACCAGCAGAAGGAACCAGCTTAGAAAGGAGCCCTCTTTACATCTGGACACTCCCTCTCGCTTCCTCAACAGAGTCACAACAAAACCCTCATTCAATGTCAAGGTTTGAATCAGCACAGTCTCCATAGTCTTTTTGAGGTCAACCTTTTAATCAAATCATTTTTCATTTATTTTTCTCAGGATGGACTTGGAGCTTTGGACACGCCTGGTGGAAAGTCTATCCCAGAAGAAAAGGCAGAGACTCCACTTACAGATGTCATCAATAGGAACCTAAAGGTGGCTCTGGCGAACAGTACACGAAGTAATGTCACAGAGCAAGAGCTGTCTGCAAGCCCTCAGCTCAACCATGCTGCTGCTAAAGAGGTTACTGTCTTATTCTTATATCATATATGTTCATTCCAGTTTTTAATGTTGACCCTTTCCCTTTAACCTAGATCCAGGGAAAGGAGGCCAGCCCCCTCACTGGTGTTGTGATCTGTGTGGGAAAGAAGTTGAGCAAAATGCAGAGTGAACTAAACGCTATGGCTGCCTCTCTTGGAGCTGACTTCAGGTACATTCCTCTCAGGTGTAGTAAGACTAAGTTCTAAGTCTCATTATAACACCACATGTTATTATTATGTTTTTGCTTTTTTAGGTGGGCTTGTGACGATACTGTGACACACTACATTTACCAGGGTCGAGTCGGGGACAACACTCGGGAATACAGAGCAGTGAAGGAGAGAGGACTGCACGTCGTCTCCCACCACTGGCTGGAAGCTGTATGTTTGGCTGCTCTCCCTTTTCTTATGAAACTATAGGAAGAATGATAAGTACTGTGTATACATACTTTTTTATAACAAGCTAAAGTTAACAACAGTTCTGTCTAGTTTTAAATAAAGTAAGCATTATTTATCTCTCTCTTGGTGCTGGCTGCCTGCATTGTATTATACACTAGCGTTTGTTGAGACACTAAACAACCCCTAATCATTTTGAGTTCAGTTCTTGTTGTGGTCTGTTTAGTATATTTTAACGCATTTAAATTTAAATTATGCTAATCCTGTAACTTACTGGCTTTTATCTAGGGTTCCCCACACAATCACTTAGAAAGAAAGAAGGTGAATAAATGAACAAACTCCTTAATAATTTCCTTATCACTTTCCACACTTCATATCAGAGGAGTAGTTAGTCACTGGTGCATTCCATAATCACCTGGAACACTTATTGTTTAGTGAAAGAAGTGCCATGTGAATTCTGGTAAGTGACCTGTCCTTTTGGTTTTGTGCAGTGTGCTGAGGAGCAAAGGCGCGTCTCTGAGTCTCTGTATCCTTTCACCTACAACCCCAAGATGAGCCTGAACCTCAGCCAAGTGCCCAGCAGTACACAGAGGTCTCCAGTCAAACAGAACAACCAACTTAAAGACAGCAAGGTAAAGGAAATGAAATTGCACACTGGATATTGACGAGTTGCACATCTTAAACAAAAGCCATCATTTATTTGTTTAGATTGAACACAACACTACAGAAGAGAGTACAGCACGCCGTGTTAGTGATGGCAGTGTGGAACAAGAGGACCATGACACCACCAGAATTGGTGCTGAACGTTTGCCATATTCTTCAAAAAAACATTTGAAAATTCCTATTTGTAGACAACATGTTTGATGATTAGATATTTTTCACAGATAATGGAGAAACGGTAGAAATGAGAGAAAACTTGCAAAGGCAGCTGCAGGAGATTATGTCAGCGACTAAACTAACCACAGGCAGACGCTCCTCGGTCAGACTGACCAGGAAAGGATCCTTCAGGGCCGACTCAGGTCCACAGACTCCAGGACACAGTGGGAGTAGACGCACTTTAGAAGCGCTGAGGTATTAAGACTATAATGTCATAACATTAATATTCTGCAAAAACTTTTGTCCTTGGTTTGCACCAAATTAACATTGAACCTTTAAAATATATTTAAAAGCTAACTTAAATCAAGAAACTGAACTAGGAGTTAAATAGGTCTAAATTTAGGATCAAACAAAAAGTACTGATACCTGAATTGAAACCAAGCATCAGCTATCTAGTTCAGGGATAAATGTTCTAGAAGTTGAAGCACAACAGACTAGGTATTCTATTCTTTAAATGCTTCAGGAGTAAAAGTCTATCACAAAATGTTAGTGTAGATTTTTATAAATATTGTGAATTGAAGATTTCCCTTACTGTAAACCAAGTCATATTTCTGTTTCCTTTACTCCAATATCAAGGTTTTCCAGAGAAGCAGCTATGGACATAAACACAGAACCATCCCAGAGTGAGCAAATTGTCTGGGATGACCCCACGGCCCGAGAGGAGAGGGCCAAGCTGGCTGATAACCTTCAGTGGCCTGGTAGTCCATCCCAGTATTCAGAGCCCTTAGCAGCACCTCCTCCCCCCATTGCAGCGGAGCCTCAATATAGAGACTCTATGACTGACTCTGAGCTGGTGGAGATGGGTGAGTAAGGAGTTCTATGCATCATTAACAAAGAGAATCTTGTCCAGTTTTAAAAAACTACCCTGGATGTTAATGTTCCACTTTTTTTCTTAGCTGCTTGTGACGTTATTGATCAAGAACTGGGTCAGAAAGTCGCACCACTAAAGCAGCAGCCACAAAATGACCTCCTCACTCCAGAAGCCCCCAGTATCGCCTTCCCTCTCGCAAATCCTCCAGTAGCATCAGAGCCACAGGTAAACTTTTGTTATGCATATGGAATTATATCATACTTGTTTTTGTGTTTGACATCTTCACAAACCTGTCTAAATGTGTTACATGTTTTTCTTAGGAGAAAGAAAATCCTCCACCAAGATTTCAGATGTCCTCTCTTAGTCCTCAAGAGCGCATTGACTACAGTCACCTCATAGAAGAGCTTGGTAAGGCAGTGAGAGTGGGAAGTAGGGCTGCACCAAAAAAAGTAAAAGTCTGAACCAGGACTAAACTAGAACTAATCTAAGAATACATATAGGAATCAGCAAGGTCTAACCAAGGATATTTTTATTTGGACACAGAGGTAGTGTTAAATTAAGCTGAATTTTAACATTGATAAAACAAATCAATCTCTTTTGATTAACAAGAAGGATCCTTACCGCCACTACATTTATCATACAGCCAATTCAAAATACAACATGCCTTTTTATTCGTATAAGCTAATATCAAATGGCTGATACACCAGTATGTAATACATTGGGAAAGGTATCCTTCATTAGTTAGACTGTCAGGGGGCTAAACAATGTTGTTAAGCGAAGTAAAATACTTAATCATTTAAAATCTTTGAGGTCAGATATCATTTACCTGCAGGAAACTCATCTGAATAAATCTGGTCAATCCAAGCTTAAGGCTATTTGGATTGGCCAGGTTTTCCACTCCGGATTTAATTGTAAAACAAGAGGAACTGCAATCTTAATAAGAAGAGGTATCCCTTTTGAGATGATTAATGTAGAATCAGATATTAATGGGCGGTATTTCATTATTACTGGTAAACTGTTTGGTAAACCTCTGACTCTGGCTAATGTATATGGTCCTAACTGGGATGATGATGATGCCAAATGTCTGTATCTTTAGGACATATGTTCTGGTCCTGCCATTGCCTGTTTAATCTTTGGGTATTTATATTTAAATGTTTGTCATCCATCTGTGGCAGTGAGTTGGAAGCAAACCCTATTACAGCTATTTTCCGTGTTGTACTGCTTGAGGAGGGTGTATCTAATTTACAAAAAAGTGCAGCTGTTGCCACGGCGCTGTATTTTGCGCAACTTTAAAGCCAAAGGCCTTTGTGATTTGAAGGCCTTAGCCTTTTTTATTTATTTTTTTTTTTATTTTTTTTTATTTTTTAGCAATATTACCATTACTATGGAAACTGCTATTTACTATCATTGTTATTATTTTATAACCCGAATGGGAGCGTGGGGTGGGGGGGTAGTGTAGTGGTTTGTTTCCATTGGCATATTGATTATATGGAGGTGAAGATTTTTGCAATAAAAAGAAAAGAATTAAAAAAAAAAAACAAAAAACAAAAAACAAGAAGGATCTACACTCTAGTGTATATATCTACTTTTTGTACTAAAATTCTGTGCTCAGGCAATAATAATGAAAACCTTATTTTATTTATTTGATAAGAGATATCTGTTCTCAAAGAGTTGACGTGCTAGTCAGCAGGTACAGCTGCATGCCTCCCTTTACCCTACTCCTCAGATTTGTAGCACTAATCCCAGTGGTTGCTGTATATGGTACTGAAAGTCACTTTCTCAAAGGTGGAGTGGTTTTGGACAAGCAGTCCTTTGACCCCAGCTGCACCCACATCATTGTAGGGACCCCTCTGCGCAATGAGAAATATCTGGCTGCAATGGCAGCTGGGAAATGGATTCTGCACCGCTCTTACCTGGAGGCCTGCCGATCTGTGGGACACTTTATTGAGGTCTGGACTTTTTATAGATGTTATTCTTCTAAAAGTGACAATCCAAGAAAATGTTGCACTTTTATTGTATTTGTTTCAGGAGGATGACTACGAATGGGGCAGTAGTTCCATCCTAGATGCCTTGCCCTCCATAACATCACAACAAAAGAGACTAGCGCTAGCTGCTATGCGCTGGAGGAAAGCTCTGCAGGGGTGCTCTGAACAAGGGGTACTGAACAAACTGCAACACAACTTGTGCACTCAATTTATATTGTTACAACTAACTTCCATTGTGTGTCTGTTTTAGGGCTCTTTCAGTGGATGGTCAGTCATGCTGAACATCGACCAGAGCAGAGACTCTGGCTTCAGACGGTTACTGCAGTCAGGCGGAGCAAAGGTTAGAACTTGTTTATCTGATGTTAGTTGTTATCGTGGCTGGACATTCTAATTCTAATTCAACCTGACCCAGGCAGTAATTTGGATAAACATGCTTGTTGAGGTCAGATTGATTTTGATGGAAACAAGTTTACATTGAGGAGTTCCACTTAAAAGTGAAAGGGTCTTGCTGACCAGTTCACTAATATGTCATTTCAAAAAGCACACAAGTAAAAACACTATATTAACTCAGATGTTCTCCCTAGGTCCTGCCCAGTCCTTCTCCATCCTTGTACAAGGAGGCCACCCATCTATTTGCAGACTTCAGTCGACTGAAGCCTGGAGACTTCAGAGTGGACATATCAGAGGCCGTCTCCCAAGGGGTCACATGTCTGAAGCCCGAATACATCGCAGACTATCTGATGCAGGTCAGTGAAGAAAACCATTCTAATCATATTCACTACAGTATGTGATTTTCTATTATGTAGTATGCTTTATATGCACACAATGCAAGTGTTTTATTCATTTTTTTTTGTCTTTTCTATAGGATCCAGCCCCTCCTATTGAACTGTACCACCTGACTGATGCTCCCTCTGAGGAAACCCCTTGCACTCCTTCCCGCAAACGCAAATCAGCTGCAGAGCACTCAAAACTGAAAAAGAGCCGTCTGAACTGAGCATAAATTATATGCATTGCTCCATAACTAGACATAATTCTATTTAATATTTTTAAAATCCCTTTGAAACATTAAATATGTAAATAAATAATTTTGCCACTTCACTGTATATTATCTCTTTTTATTTAACAGAGTTTGATGAGCTGTGACAGATGAGGTTTATAGAAAATTGTTGAGTCATGTTTTATAATAGGTCGCATTTTGTCGTGTGACCTGTTGAGGGCAGTATATTTCCACTCATCTTTTGCTTTTGAACTGTGACGCATCAAATCTTTATTACCCTTTAACTTTTAATTAATTCCTTCTCGTCCGCTATATATTAAAACCAAGCCAACCCTAATCTGATTTGCCATTAAAATGAAAGAAGGATTGCTCTTTTTTTCTATGGAATGAGTAGCTATAATTCATTGTCAGAAAATGGCCAAATCTTTTTAAAATAATTTAACTGGGTTTGATCTTAACTTCCTTGAGAGAAATGAGCTACCTCTATCAGGAAATGACCTTGATGAACACATTTTTAATTGTTGATAACACTATTGTGGCGCTAGTTTAGTTGGTAATGGAGTTATCTTGGCATGACCTGGTATCAGACTCCAGAAAAATGACTTGATTCAGCCATATGATAAAACTGTCTTTGTGACAGTATTTGTTGTATTAGGTAGTTAGTAGGTAAGTAGTCTTGTGATGTGTTGCGTTTAATATTAAAGGTACTGTAAGCAGCATGCGCTCGTTCTGGTTTGAAAACGGTACTGCAGTCTGAATCAAAATGGTTTCTTTTCTGATTGGATGATTGACAATGTAGTTTTAGAAACAACAAAAAATGTAAACAAAACAACTGGGCTATTATGTAAAACACATTTTTAATTGACACACATGGGTAATATTTTATGAAATATATAGGTTATTGCTCATAGCACCTTTAACCATTAAGTGCGGATTTGACCATAATCATAAATTGTACTAAGAAATTGTAAAATCTATGCCCAAGCGTGCCTCGGGATACTGTGGCGTTACTTTGAGGTGTTTTAATCAACAGGTGTCTCAAGGTGTCGCCTGGCAGTCTGGCAGGTGGCCAATGAGAGTCGAGTTTCGGATGTCTCTGCGCCGTCATTGCTAGCATCTCGTGTTAGTTTGAATGGAATTGTGAAGCGAACTTTAACTCGATCCACTCGGGACAGCCGACACGCCGCTCTGTTATCGCAGTGGGGGAAACTCCGCAGAGCCCTCATTAGAATTCCCTGTCCGTACTCCTCACGGCGAAAACCTCCTTTGGTGGGTGGCACCGGCGTCCTGCTTCCTTGCGCGCGTCTTAATTACGCACCACGCATTAAACCAGTGGTTCCATCACGCGCCGACGCCGCCTCGCTTCATGTCTCGCTATTTACGCCGTCTGGAATGAGTGGGAAAGGTGTGTGGAGCTAAAAGTCCCAGAGGTCCGGCGGAGGGTGGCGCCCTGACTGTGCATCTCATTTGTCCACCGCCTGGACGCACTGTGTCGCTTTGCACAGTCCGCTCCCCGCAGTCCTCGCGTTCTTATTGGGGCTCCCCGTTCGCTCGTGCGGCTGTGACATTAGATTCCAACATGTGCTCCGGGACGGTCTGAGGAGGAACACGGCGGCGCTGGGGTTGAAATAAACTCGGATACGACAAGTACCCGACGTTACGACGCACCTTGTCTACTAGGTAAGTCCTCGTAGTTTATGGCTACTTCAGACTGGACAGCTCCCGTCCAGCTTCGTTGCGTTTTGGTGGGTTTAACGGCACTGGCAGCTCCTAGAAATGATCTCCACTGTTATTTGTCAGAGGATTATCATAAAAATTGTGTATGATGATGGCTAGTGTCATGAGTAAGGCTGTCTTTTCTCCGTACACTAACATGCTAAACCATGGGTTCGCTGTATCACTGGCCATTAAGCCTGTGCTGACGCTCAGCCTAAGTTTATGTTTTTAGATATGATAACCAAAAGCTGATGGAGTCTGTGCAAGCTCCCATACAATTTCCCAGTTATGAAAATGTACCAATCAGATGCGTAAATGTTGGAACTAACCTGTCACTAACTGAGCTGTGAACAGATGTGGATGGATGTTTTTTACAGTCATTACATATTTTATTTACTTCATCTTTGTAATCAGTGTAGATCCATAAGAAAATCACACTTTATTGTCACTTGTAGCCATTTGGTTATTGTCATTTACATTTTGGCCCTATGTGGTGACTTAAACTCCTAAAACTCCGCTGACATGGCTTGACACCTCAGAGATGAATGGTAGACATAAATTGCTTGGATGTAATCTTGTTCGAAGGCCAGTTTGCTTCCCCAAAAGCCACTTTTATGTTTCCTTTGCGGACACACCACTCGTAGGTACGGCCATAAATCTCCCAGCTCTGCCCTACATGCCCTTCAAGTGGGTTTTACTCCACTGGCAACATGGCATGAACAAAGCAGATAGTAGAAGGAACTCTCTTAAAACCAAAGATCCCATTGGAGTCCCATATGAGCATGGAGGCCCAGCTTTGTCCTGCAGAACAGTGGGATCGTATGGCGCACATAAAAAAGTAAAGTGAGCTCTAATTGAACCTTTCCATTGTGACAGGAATGTTTGGTTGCCGGCTCTCCACAGAAACCCCCCTTTCTTTTGTTTAGGAGGTGCGGTGAGGTGGTTGATGGTGGGATGGGGGGGCTGGGGGGGGGCTGAGGGGGAGGGTCCAGGGGTCAGCAGGGGCACTAACATGTGTAGCTGACAACCTTCTCTGGGGCGAACTGACATACTGTGATGCCATAAATGGGGCATTAAGAACATATGAGCAGAGCACTTAAGCCTAATGAAGACATTTACACTTGGACCAATGGGAGGAGGACTGTGACCTAACATGCAACAGTCCATAGATTTATAGATTTATACATGTTGGTATAGTAGTACATGTCTTAATGAGGACAAACAACATTTTCAGGTTCAGTTCATCATGTTTTGGTAGTAGCTGTGTGGATGTGTGGGTAAAATACTGTTATCTGTGCATAGTGCAAAGTTTGAAGACATTTTATGTGACTTCAAAGTGGCTCAGAACAGTTTTCACGCCTTGGAAAATATCACTATCACTTTTATTGTAGTACATAGTTATAGGCCTGGAAGATATTTATTATTGCAGTGAATCACTATTTTCTTTTCACCCACTCCTGAGTATTACGTTTATGTTTGTAATCTTGCACAAAGCAGTCTCACTCTGGGATGCCACTACTTTTATTTCTAATGTGAACGTCCCCACATCTATATTGTCCCAAACAGCTCTCCTGCAGTACATGGCATTCTTACTGTAACTATTTTTTCCCTATACTAGCTTAGTCCTGTTAGCTCTGTGTTGTGTGTCTAAAATAGTATGACTGTGCACTTTCGGCAGAAGAGTGTGACCATATGGTAGCAAAAATTAAACATTTTTGTATTTACTTAAAGGTGCTGTGCTGCATTTTTTACATGGCCACTTTTCTTCCTTTCTTTTCCTTCCAGTTGTGTTTATGGACCTGTTGTGTTGCCCCATAGCCTACAATGGCGTCATGTTTTTTTTTTTGCATGGATAGTGTTTTGGCCTGTCATCTGTGTTGTAAGTCCTGGCACCAACCCCTGATGCAACAGTTTTGTTGTGTTAGCCCAGGCGACAGTTGGTGCCATGCTGTTCATAAATTGGCACAAAGCTGGGCAATTTATATCTTTAAGCAGAAACACTTCAACATTTTTGCTGATTGAGCCTGCATATCAGTCCCCCCCCCCCCCAAAAAAAAAAAAAACAAAAACAAAAAAACAATCAGTATCTGCATTGGCCATAGAAAAACCCTTATCAGTCAACCTTTATTGTCTGTGGCCTTATGTATTACTTCAAGTTCTTCTTTAAATTACCAATTAAGTTCTTATTAATTTGTGAGAAGGTAAAAATATCCAGTTGTCAGCTTGTAGTACCTTTTTAACTTTCCTATCATTTCAACTTTCTGCTATTTTCCATGTTTCCATACAGTGCAATTTTATTCATTGTTTGCATGCTAACCTTTAGAGCACCTCTCTATACGGCCTATTCTATCTTCTGTCAACACTGGAAAGACTTTTTTTTTATAGAAATCTCCACAGCTGCAGTTTGCTTATCACCAATGTCAGAGGAAAAGTCCACATGTGATGCTGAAAACAGGCCTAGAAAATCTCAGCTTTCCCAGAGCAGGGAATTTCCAGGAAAAAGGAAAATCTGAGTTTGAAGTTGGAAAGGTTTTAGAGAGGGTGCACTGGATTTTGAACTCAGAATGAAATGCTCCTCATGACTGGTGGAGAGTGGTACATGGTATTAGTGGAATGTTGCCCCCTTGTCGCCTTTTAGTCTGAAAACTACAGCACTGTACAAAAGTTTTAGTGAGGTGATATTTGTTATGAAATTTTCAAGAAAAGTCCGTAAAAAGCCAAAGACAAAATGTTTGATTTTGGCGTTGATTCAGATAACTTTTTCAGAAGCATTTTAAGAGATTCTGGAGGTCTTTACCATTGCAAGATAGGGCAAGTGCCTTGGCAGAGGTCTTTGTTCATAGTCATATTTTTTGACAGTACTGTATGTATCCAGGATGGACTCTGCACCTTCAAAGCAGCCTGACTGAACAGCGACAGGATTTGGCACCAGACAAGAAAAAGGAAGGCTAGCTATAATGCTGCTTCTCTTCCTGTGTTGTTTTAAATGCCACGCGGTATTAACTCAAGCCTTTTGGAAATGTCATTAAGTATAGGACTCCTCAGATACAGGAACCACAGTGG
The DNA here is from genome assembly GCA_020698575.1 of Bostrychus sinensis. NCBI lineage: Eukaryota > Metazoa > Chordata > Actinopteri > Gobiiformes > Eleotridae > Bostrychus > Bostrychus sinensis. Next base: position 21,794,476 of record CM036259.1, on the reverse strand, counting down.
GAGATGTGCAAAAGCAAAAGGCAGCGCTATTGAACCAAGAAGAAAAATAAATTCAGTCAGTTCAGCCACTTATGATGGTATCAGCTAAAGAGCGTTCCCAGAAGAACACAGCTGGGTTAGTCAACCTCCTTAGAGTAAGAAAATAGAAAACATAGCTCTTTTAAGTTGTTGACCTTAGACTGTAATATTGGATATAATATTGACACTGTAGAGATAGAGCAGCAGTTTTACCTCTGTTGCTCATAATTGTAAGCCTCTGGTGCACATCAACTTCATAATCATCTGTCAGTGCAGCTTTCTCCAAGTGGTTTTAGTCATTCTGCCATTGTTGTTCAAGTTGTTTTTTGCCCATAAAAGGTTTTATAACAACTTTTGCATATAAAGTTATATGATTGACAGCTTTTTTTGCACAGCAACAGTTTGTGCTTCAAGAACAGGAACTGTTTTGTGGCTTTGATATGCAGTATCCATTAACAGTGATACAGTGTCAGCTGTGGTTGCCAGAATGTTACTGTAAAAACTACAGTGAAGGTATAAATATTTCACAGTAAATTACCCTCATTTCTACAGCACAGTAAAATTCTGTAAAAACAATCAAATTGGGCAGATATGGGAGAAATAGCGGTGAAGTGTATTGTTTCTGCAAATGTGATCAAGATAAGAAACACTAATGTTCCATGTGATGACACCTTCAGTTAGTTTTAAATTCAGGTGATGCTGCAGTCATGTGTGACACTGTTCTTCTGAGTCATGGTTGGACCATAACAGCGACTGGGTTTGAACAGAGCAGAAAAGATCATTTTACAATTTTACAAATTACCTTTAACATGTTCCTGTAGAAATGATTCTGCCCTGTTTAAACTTAGTCTCTATTATGGCTCTGTCCACAGTCATGGTCCAGCCATGACTCAGAGGAACAGTGTCTCACATGACTCCAGCATCAACTCAACTGGGCAAATATTCTTCTGTTACTAATGTAAAACTACAGCTCGAATTCTTAGTTCAGAATTGAAAGTTCTTTGAAATAACTCACCAGAGACACCAGCGTTCGAATTCAGCAGTACCACAGTTGGTAAAGACGCTTGCCCACTAACCCGAAGGCTGGTGGTTCGATCCCCACTACTGGCAATTGGCCAAATTGTAAACCAACTTTGAGTGCCTAGAAAAGTGCTATATAAGACTAATGCATTATTAATAATCATTACATTTGTAAAGCCTCCAAAATCTGAAAGTGGTTCAAGAAACTCCAAAAAGTAAAATATTCTCAGTACTGCATATAAAGACTGGAGCCCTATTTCTGTTATTGACGCTGATGTGACCAGTGGGCTCTCACTAATGTGAACAATTTCTTGTTTTTACTGTATTGTACTGTGAAAATTAAGTAATTTACTGTAAAAGCTTCATAGTGTCACTGTATGTTTTGCTGCCAGTTTTTTACAATACCAAGTGTATAAACATTTTTGACAGTATAATAAGAGTAAATATTTTTTCTAGTATCTTCTCTCAGTCAGTCAGACACCTAATAAAGCATCACTTTTTTTTTTTAAGAACACCAACATGCTCCCAGTGGAAAATGTAGACAGCGGGGCCAAATTTCTACAAAATTAGAAAAGGTGCTACGTGAAATAAAAAATAAAAAGTGTATGTCTTTTTTGCATTATATAATAATGATAAACATATTATCATTGATTTATGCATGTATTGCTATTCACATACAGCAATTATTTACCATAACACGAAGTTGTCCCATTTATGCTCAAGCCGTTTAGTCTAATCTTTCTAATCTTTGTGACGCCTTTGTTACTGTGGGAATTACTCATTAGGAGTCAAGACAGTAAGAATGACTGGAATATCCTGTAAAATTATGAGCATTTGGCTTGCTTTCTGTTTGTTCCAAAAAAGTGTAACCTACAGCAGGTGTACTAGGAAAAGCCCATACATGGCCCTATTCCTTCAGTGTCACCCAAAGGACCCACCGCTAACTGCCCTCTGGTCAAGGCTAACCAGGCATCAGAGTGATTAAAGGGCTGAGATAAGAGTGTGGTGAGCGTCCGAGCATGAGGACAAAGTGTTTACAAGGGAAATTCCCCACATTCCTCCACCGCAGCCATGCCACTCTGATCTGCACCTCCACCCTCTGATGGTCGCCCTGTGTGCCAAGAGAGGGGCCACCGGGACCCCAGATAGGAGCCGCTCTTATGTAACACCAATTATGGCTGCTACTTCAAAGAATACGAATTTGATAGAGATGATAGCATTGATTTTGCAGTTGAGTCTTGGGATCAACAAATAGATACCAGATAGAATTAATGCACTAACTTGATTTGAATTTTTGAACTTTGGTCTAGCTTTATATTTGTGTTACGTGCACATTTGTGTTTAAATTTAACAAACGGCTGCTTTGTGTGTGAACATTTACCCTGCTTAGGATGATCTCACTTACCTCAACACTAATTCCCACTGGATTTTACCAAGCTGCCTGTGATGCTACAGCCACAGTTTATTTATTAGTTTTAATAGCTTAGTGTGTATTTTTAATGTCAAGTGGAGGAAATATTACCATTACCAACAGCATACAGCAGCTGTCATCCATGTGTTTATGAAATACTATATATTGAACTTAGTTGAGGTGAATGACACTTGATTAAGGCTTTTTTTTTTTGTCTCCTTCACCAAAATTGGAAATCTTTAGTAAAATGCAATATCTGTGAGAGATTTTGTAATGAAATGTGCAAACATCATAATACCACACAGCAGAAAACTGAATTTTACAAAAAAAAAAAAAAAAAAAAAAAATATATATATATATATATATATATATATATATATATATATATATATATATATATATATATATACATACATTTTTTATATATTTACATTTATTTTACATTATATTTTAACATAAAAGCATTAAGGACATCACTATCTCAGTCATTTCTTGGGCCTTTTTGAAATTGTGATTTCCATTATTTAAAAACAACACATCATGTCAATAAAAACATCTTGAAACATCACAGCTAACACAGTGTTTGCAACAGTGTTAAAGGTGTGTGTTTTTTTTTTTTTGTTTTTTTTTTTTTAAGCTCTCGCAGGCTAGAAAAACAAATCAGAATTCGACTTCGGACAGCTAGATCAGTAGGCCCATATGTAGTTTAATTACATGTGTTGACATGACATGTAGCTGACATATTTTTCACAATTGCAGCTGTGACATAGACTTTAGCTTTTTTACATTTGTTCACTCTAAATATTGGTTTGGTACTGAAAATAGAACTACTTCAGAGAAAGTACTGTTCTTTTTTTTTTTTTTTTTTGCCTTTTGACCTTTATTGGTTATGTGACAGAATACATGGACAGGAAACACAGAGATAGAGAGGGCAATGACACTGAGCAAATAGAGCCAAGCTGAACTCAGGTCACTCATTTCTATCGTACTTCCCTGGAACTGCCCGGATAACAAAGCCTTATTACTATGTATAATTATACACCAACTTAACCAAGTATTGCTTACAACATCCTTAATATCTCTCTACAATAACAACAACCGTGGTGTCACGTTGTGCTTACAATGGCATCAAGTTTTTGGCATTTATAATGTTTGGGTCTGTCTTGTAAGCCCATTACGAGCCCCTGATGTTAGAATTTCTTTGTTTTCTCCAAGAAAACTGTTGGTGCCATTCTAGAGACATTTTTTGCTTTTATGCTACAAACCTAGGAAGAAAATAAGCTTATGATGTGGACACAGACATTTCAGGTCCAAAACAGGAAAGTAATGTTTGTGCCTTTGTGTTGTGTAATTGCAAATCACTGAGAACGTCCTTTCTGAGCTTGTCCCGGGACACAAGCAGGGGTCCTGTTTTAGGACAAATCAGCACATTTGTAATGCAGTGCAGATGACCGGCCCTAATAGGATTATGTTCTATAAGTCTATAAAGAGGGGCACACCCCACTGTCTGGGCCGGTCCTCTGAGTCACGTGATGTTCCTGTTGGGGTAGGGGGTCTAGGGGGGGGCAAGCAGGTGTTGGGACGGTGATAACACATACTGAAGCTGGCCTCACCTATCAGGATTAGGCCGAGCCCATAATGCCTGTCCACCTCCTGTAACAAGGAAATCAGCCCCATAACACCGCGAGAGTGCTGCCTAATGAGTTAAAAAGAGGAGAGATGGTTACCGTGGCAACTTTGTCAGTGTGGATATTGGTGGGAGAGAGCCAAACAACACCAAACAACACCAAGATCTGTTTTGTTATGACATGTAGAAATCCAGTCCTCCATATATTTGCACACAGCACTTACACAAGTTCTTTATCAACATGTGCAGTATTCTTAACTGAAAAGACGAATACTGCAATAGACACTATGATTTATCTAGAATATATTGATATGATTTAGCCAATGAAGTTAGCTTAGTTTCAATCTAATATAAGTTTACCTGGTACTACCTGGACAGAGGTCGGATAGACATAGAGACACAGACAGACAGACAACCATTCACTCTTACATTCATCCACTAGGGGCAATTTAGTGTCATCAATTCACCTAACACATGTATGTCTTTAGACGGTGGGAGGAAGCATCCAGTGAGTATCCATGGTAACAAAGGGAGGACATGCAGACTCCACCCAGAGTGTTTGTGTCAGCCGGCAGGAGCATCAAACCCTCAACCTCTTTCCTGGAATGAAAGAACTCTAAGTTCTCTGCCACCGTGCCTACCGTCCTATGTACTGTATTTGCAGATTACACAAGCTATTGAAATTATGTTGCCATATCAACAAGTGCAATATGTTTAAGTTAAGTTTGCAAAAGTCAGCTTGAACACCAAAAATATGTATTGTTAAGTTTGCACGCCTGTATAGCCTATAAAATGTCATACCCTTTCAAATAAGTGATTGCATCATTCACCACTAACATCTTAGCCTATTGCATGTGTTTGCATGTGTTCCTAATATTGTTCTGACCTAGTTTTTTGCCAGTTAAAGTCAAACATTGTGGTAAATCCAGACTTGTGATAGCAGATTAAAGTGGACCATATGCCAGACTCTGGAGCCCCTTCTTTGTGCAAGAGCTTATTATTGCGCTGCTCTGTCACTGTCAGACACTAATTGTTGCAGAGGATTGAGGTGTCTGGGGGAACAAGTCTCCTATCTCATCTTAAATGCTCAGTCATCCCTGTATCGAAACCCTCTCCCTCCAACCATTTCTGTCCCCTAGTGGGATACACTCTCTATTGTTCCCTAGTGCACCCAGGCTTTGCAGCATATGGCTCATTTGATGGCCGCTGGAGGCTCTGATTGATGACTGAAGACCATAGGGGCCAGGGCACTTCACGTGTAGACCCTGGCCAAGTCTCTCTGCCGGAGTGAGGTCGCTCGAGGTAACAGGAAGTATCTGTGAGAGATGGAAGAGGAGGGAGCCATCAAACTGCGACAAAGGGGTTCTGAGCCAAAATGGGCATCATAAGTAAAGGTGAACTCGTGCTTGAAGGTGGAAAGTTGTAACAGCAAAGGATCATAGAGATATGATTACAAAGTAAAATTTGCCGCTCTAAATTAGGTATTTTCCCATTGCCAATCTGTACACCCGAGGACTTTGGTGGTGAAAAACAGGAAGTGTATAAATGGTAATGACTGCCACCAGCTATCTAATTAGTTCCTATATCTGATAATGCCTGACTAAAATAACTGTCCAAGGCAACTAAAGAATAAAGCTAAACATTTGATTATAGCTTTTACAATGAGCATTTGTGGAAGTACTAAACACCATAATATTCTCCAACATCCTTTTCATTGCATTGGAAATTGTATAAAAAAATCTATCTCCTGTTGTTGCTGGTCTTCAACCCTGGGGTTCAGCCATGTTAACCCATCCTCTCCTTCTGTCGAGCTCCTAGGGAATGTATTGCTGATATGACCATTGCTGTTACTCATAGATTTAAAAAAACAGCAGCTGTCCCATAAACTAGACTTGTATCAGCAAAAATTGGTGGTAACGTATGCTAATATTTTGCACCAAGCATTGCTCCCTTGGCTGTCTGATATCCCTTAGTATCACTTTAGAAACCCATGTGACAGATACAGGCCCAGCTCAATACAACAGACTTTTTGTGGTTCTTTTTGAGACTATGGCACTGTACCTTAGTGGGAAACCATTAGGGTATCTCCATTGTACAGAAAACACTGCATCAACCACCAACTAACTTCATATCCTCTGTCACTACATCCACAATCTGGCCTTTCTTGACATAAACTGTCCCTCTGATGGACTCATTCCTAATCCTATCTATTCCCATCAATCCCAAAGAGAACCTCAACATTCTAAACTCTACCTCCAGCTCCTGTCTTTCCTGAGTGCTCACTTCTCACTACAAGCCATACATTTAGCACTATGTAAAAACGAATGGGTCAAAAACAAGTTGGGAATTGTGCAAAGACTTTCGCAGCAGGTGCTCTGGCATTCTGCTCCTGTGCCAAAGGCGTTGTGGCAGCTGACATTTCATTGGGATGGTTTCATTAAACACTTGTGAAAAGTGTCTTATTGGCCCTAATGAGAGCCTTTACCTCCTGTCTGTCTTTGCAATAAGCAGCACCCAGGGATCTCTTATTGGTAACTATTATTAGTGCGATATAGAATGGCGTCTGTTCACATGAGGTGGTTAATGAATGCCAAGTGGGATTTGTACTGGTGTGTGTTTGGTGCTGGTTGTGGTAACAGGGGGTGGTGGATGGTGGCAGCTATCACCATGGAGACAGTTATGGAGGAGAGGACAAAGATGTGGAAAAGAGCAACAGATTTTGAGACGAAGCAGTTGTGAAGCCACTTGACATTGTGAGAGCTAATGCATGGCGATGTTGTCTTTAACTGGTTTTCCCTTCTCAAAACCAAAAGCAACTGGTCAAAATCAAGCACTAATTAGATACGTTTGATTATTTACTCCAGTAGGTGCTGTAAAGTCAATGCAACCCTCACTTCATCATTCTCCCTTCTGCAAAAACTAGAACTAGCAAACCAACTGGAAGATCTGCGCTAATCTGCATCTGAATAACATGACAGTACACTCATGATGCTTTTGTTGATTCTGTTCATCAACTCTTGAGTTTCTAGCATGTCACTCTCATCCCCACCTTCCCCTTAGCTCCTTGGGAATGTCAGCTTTGTGTGGCACTATTGCTGAGCACCAAGGGCTGAAAGACTTTTTAGACAAAGCAATTGTAACTTACTGTTTCTTTCTTTCCCTCAGAGAGATAGCTACATCCTGGTATCGTCTGTACGTAACTAAGTGACTTCATCTATCATCTGTATATATAGTTCATGAGCACACCTATTTCAAAAGGTCAAAATATTCTAAACTACTACTACTACGCAAATCCACATAAATAACATGACAGTACATTCATGATACTCTGGTTGAGGCTGGTCACCAACTCATTTCCCTATTTCTGCCTTCTCCTTAGCTCCTTGGGAATGTCAGAACTGTCCTGGGTCAAGAGCTGAACACATTTTGAGACAAAGCATCCAGAAACCCACTTAATATCAAACCTTTACTAACATTTATTTTGTTCTTAAGAGCTAATACAGTATATTGTAATATTGTCTTGGGGTGTAATGGCTCTAAACAGCAGGCAGAATAAAAAGTGCTTGCTGAAGCTGCTGCTCTGACCCCTCCCCTCTCCCTGAAGAGAAAAGTGTCCTTTGCTGGAGAAGAGATGACTTGACGTTTTGCGTTTGTCACAGGCTGCAGAATAAATTGGGTCCACTAGTTGCTGTGCAGGCTGTTTGTGCAGTAAAAACAGTGTCTAACATGCTGCTGCGATGGTAATGACTTCTTTTGTTTCAGATACTTCCTTTGTGCTCCGTGTAATGAGAGTTTGGACCTCGGGGGCTATTAAAATAATTGCATATCTTTTGTTGTTTCCATAGTCACCAGTTTATTTCAGTTGATGATTTTTCTTTTCTCTTAAGAGTAGTGAGTCAGCCCTATTTTATTGCTTTCATAAACAAACAAACAAACAGAGTAAGTAAAGAATGCACTTTATTGTTGCTGGTAACAGGGTCCTTGTTGGTGAAGTGGTAATAGGTGTATCATTAAAATCAACTTACTGTATTCTTCACTTATCCAAGTTTGGGACAGAGAGGTACGCTGGCCTATGACTTTTTGTGGCCGGATTCAAATCAAGTGATATGTTATGGAAAATTGTAAACAAGTGGAGTAGGCAGGGACACCTGTGCAACAAGTTATTAATAAAGATATTTTTATACTGACTGTAGTGCATCTATTATAGCTGCAACAAAAACTAGCACACGCAGGAAATAAGCAAGAGACACTTAATTTTATCTATCTCAACTAAACTAGAGGAAGGCTTTCAGGACAGTTGCATTATATCATTAGTTATCCAAAAGCTTAAAATGTCATCCTTTCAGTATTTAAAGATAATAAAACCTGTAGATAGATTACTTGTACAGCTCTATTTTCATATTTCTCCACACTTACTTTTGCATTTTGTGGGCCTTGGAACTGCTTTGACTCATACAATCCATCACTGGGCACATTGCATTATAATAAGTTATACTGCACTCTCCAATTTAACTTGGGCCAAAAGTCAAATTCTTTATGCTTACTGGAAGGTTTTTAATTACTGTAGTAGTATTTAGTGGTATATAAAAATTGAAATAGTGTCAATCTACCAACTATAGATTTTGTTTCAGCACAAAGTGATCCAAACGCTGGGATGATGGTGTAAATTGGATCACAAAGCCACATCCATTGTCTGGCCTGTGGTAGATAAATCATCTCTATAGGCTGTAAACATATCAGCACTCTAGTAATAACACTGAGGTTTGGTATCTTCTCTCTCTCATTGCAATGTCTAGACAAGATACACCTGCTTCTCCTCCCTCCTCACCGCTAGACGAACGCTTGACATTTAAGTACGATCGCCGTAAACAGCCCACTGGAATGTCACAGGCATTTATTTGGTTCGGAGGCTCTGTGCACTTGTGGTACTTTAAACCCACTATAGATCTCATCTCTATCCACCAGCGAAGATCGTCTGTTGGTGCTAAATGCTAAAACAGCTAAGAAAGATGGGGTGATCAGGCTGGCTCAGTGTCTTTACTGTTTGCTGGCATGAGAAATACATAAATCATCAAGTGAAGTATACAGGTAGTAAATTGTGTGGGAAAATCCAGTGAAACCAAGAAAGACAGCAGAAATAAATTTGTTGTTATAAAAATGGTAGCGTACTGGTTGCATTTTTTATATTTTAAGGGGAACAACGGTACAAACGCTAATTAGCCATAGCCTTCATATTTTTTTGGTACCCTCAGAAAATATGGGTGTTACTCTTCATACATGTAGAAATTATAATGTCAGCATGCTTTTTACAATCATTTAGATTTTGAAACTTTAGCAATGAGCTAAACTTTACTTTAGTTTTGATGAGCAATCATAGGTCCTAATACATTACATATTACTTTTGCTTCACCATGTTCTCCATAACTTCTCTTTTGAAGTCAATATGTATGAGTTGATCTGCATTGGGCATTGGCCGCTTTCCCTTCCACCTTTGAAACAATCTTGTGTGACAAAGACAGGGGTTAAAGCAAAAAAAAAAAAATTTGACTGAAAAATTGTTCCAGTCAAATTCTCATCGATGTATTCAGTGAAAGGTTTCCCACAGCCATCTACGCATTCTCAGGTTACACAAGTGCATTCATTATATGGAACTTATCATGTACTTAACATTATGTGAAGTACAACATATCTGTCCCTCTTATTTATTGTTTGGGAGAGTGGGGTCTGGGTACCCTCCTCCAGGAAAATTAAACTAAACAGATGTAATTTCCTTTATTCTGGTGCATTTTAGATTATATACAGTAATACTTTCAACTGGCTACCAGGTTGAAGAAATGTATGGGGACAAATTATGGTTTTATTTATCGCCAGTTGTTTTATTATAACAACTCTTGAGTAAATTTTGTAATACAGTATGAATATTTTTAAATAGGGACTTGTGGACTACAGTGTGGTGATGGGGCTTCAGAAAAGACTACTAAATGTCTAAACTCACATTTTATATTGCTTTTATGATAATACAGCAAATACACTTTGTTAATAATGCACGTATTGGATATTTTTTAAATTTCTATGTAGGATATGATCATATCTCAAGCAGCAGATGAAGAAAATCATGGTCATGACACTAAAGAGCTAAATTAAATAAATGTATTGCTCAGACAGCACTGTTCAGGGGAAACAGCTCCTCATAGTTAGTTGCTTTGGTAACATTTAGTGAACAATCTGCTGCATGTATCCATGTGTGTCCCTCTGTCCCGGCCCACAATGTGGAGTTAGTTTATAGTTAGTTTAGTTTAGAGTTAGTTTATATCTGCTCTGCGAATGGCGAATATGCATACATAAAGCAAACAATAAACTTCGTGCTTTCGTGCTTTTAGCGCTTACTTAGCTCACCTCATCTCATCTCATCCTTAAATCACAAATCTGCTGAAAGTGGGTCAGAAGGATGTGTTTTATCTGCTCCTCCTCCTGGGCTGACCTCAGGGCTCTGTCACACCGCTGTCCCACTGCGGAGACAGAGGGGCCACAGGCGAATCCTGGCCCAATTTAGTTTATTCACAAGTTATGAAGAAAATGAAACAAAGGCAGCCTCTCTCTATTTGTTTTTTTAACGATCTATTGATGCCCACCACTTCAGCAGCTTCCTCCACAGACACTGTGTCCATCCTGACATGGCTGACCTGCGAGGTTAGCTTTTCAGAAGGTAGGACACTGACCGACTCCTCCTCTCTCATCAACACCTCATGCACTTCTGACTGGCTGATTCCACGGCTCTGGCAGCTTCACAGCGTGAGTGTAATAAAAATGAAGACACTGAATAGCTACTCTCCATGGTAGAACATAATTTCCAAATTAATTTATCCCCTCATTTTTCCAAATGACAGAATCTTTTCCCAAATTTTTATAATTGACGGAACTCCGTCGAGGTAACGGAAAACTTTAAGCCCTGGACCAAGAGTACTCTAAACGGTGGCACAGTGGAAATGCAATTAACACTCTTGCCTCACAGAAAGAAGGTCCCAGGTTCGAATCCTGGACCGTGTGGAGCCTTTCTGTGTGGAGGTGCTTGGTCTCCCAGAGTTTCCAGGTCTGAAAGTCAAAATCTGGCAACAGCAACTTAGCAAAACCTGCAGAACAGTGTATGAAAACCCTGCGTGATCGTAATTAGTACCACTGTGCCAAAAGAAGTGCTTCTCCAGTGACACAAACCTGCCCACCTCCCCTCTCTCACAGACAGAACAGCTCCCCAGACACAGAGATGAGCTGATTTGGCTTGGGGTTTAAAGATTTGTCATTCAAAATTTGGAGAAATAGCCAATTATTCACAAAACAATACTGGTCCTGACAGGTTGCCCCAGTGGCACTGAAGAATGGGTCAATGCCAGAGAACACATTTCTCTATGGAGACAATAGTCCACCTCAACATTAAACCTTAAACCTAAATGGATAAAACAAAGACACATCACTGTTGCTCTGTTGGCCACAAAATACATAAATTAATCTGGAACCTAAAAACTTCTTTTGTAGCATGAACTTGCATGGATAACAAGTTGAAGCCTTTAGCTGATAGAGCATTAATGCTATATGTTGAGTAGCTGAAAGTGAACCACTTCTTCCAACTTTTCACTAACACAAATGTTTGCCATTAACCACTATTAACCTAATCATTTGTTCATTGCCATTAGTTAGCTTTCTGTGTGAATCCCAGCTGACTCAGGACATGATGTAGGTCAACTTCAGGTAGATTTTCATTTTAGCTGGTAACAAAATTACTCCCACCAGCCACTTTGGCAGATTGAATTTTATGCACCTACGTATATCTTTAATTTAGAGGTTAGACCTGAACTTCATTTGCTCTGCTCAAGCGTATACAATTAAATATAGTAATTAATCATGATTGAATAAATAAAAAAGATATTCAAACTAAATAACATGCTTTAAAAGAAGCGACACCACCTACACAGAGATACAATTTATTGTGTCTAGGTAAATCTGTTTTATATTTGATAAATCCCAGTCCATACATAAAGCACTTTTTTTAAAGCTTGTATCATATATGTTTTATGCTTTTTTTCTTATATGGACCTTGAGTCTGACAATAAAGATGATGATTCAAGATTCAAAATTCAAGATCCTTTATTGTCAATTTCTCTATACTGTATGTACAGACACAGGGGAATGAAAATGCTGTTTCTGCTCTCTTCTTATGGTGTTTAAACAATAAGATAGAAATAGACTAAAATTTAAAAAAAATGTAAATAAAACAGATAAAAACTCCAACCAGAAGCAACATACACTAAATGAAAAACCTTTGTGCACAAAACAGTACTATGGTAACAGTGCAAAGACATCAACATAGTGGTGCAAATACAACAGACGCATGATGATGATGATGATGATGTGTACTATAAAATATACACAAAAACAAATCAATTTGTGGCTAGAAAAAACACTGATTTGGCTGGTAACTTTTGGAAAAGACTAGCCACTGTGGCCAGTGTGCACAAAATGAAATGTGAAGTCCTTCTCCTAAGGGACATTTTAATCCACCTGTGACAGTGGCAAACCCAAACCAGTCACAACTAACCAATGCCTGCAAATCGTTGAATGAACTATTTTGCCAAACTGAATGATGGAGAACACAGGGTTAGTAACACAGAGACCATAACAACAATCTCTAAAGTGACATGTTCACTGTATAATCCTTATACAATGTACCAAAAGAGTCAGAACTGTGTCTTGTACACTGTTTGTAAGAAATCATCTCTTCCTTGCCCATTGTCACCCATTTTCACCAGAAAACAGTCATCTATCATCACCTCTCACCACAGCGATCATGCACAAGCTCCAATGTCTGACCCATGACGCTCTCGCCCACCGCCTCATCCATAATCTGGGACCCTGCTGACTCCATGATTGTGTGTCTCTGTGCTGAGGCATGCTGGTTCCCTCCACTGTTTACCTATCCATTAATTCAGTGGTGACTGATAGCACATGCAAACCAAAGCCCCCTCTCATCTTTGTGGGGCATTCTTCACACGCCACGCCACGAAAAGCTAGCGAGCAATGGGCGTCCTGGGCTAGCGTCGCTAATTAGCATGTGGAGTTGTTGCGCTGATTGCTTCATTATTTCACTCATGGGTGTTTGCGCGTGATATTTTAATGGATGATGTGTGGTTGACAGTAATGTATGCTAAAACTCCCACATTATTTGGTGCGACCTTTGAAGATCTAGAGGTTTTATAGGCTTTCCTGATCTGTGTGATACCTTTAGCATCTCACTTCTATTGTAACGAGGAATTTGCAGTTATGTTGTGGCTCGGTCTTGTTCGGCCTATGGGCTCAGACGTACTCCAATTGTAATGTGCTTATGATTCAGTGTAATTTGGGATAATTGGCTTGTTTTGCTCACAGTGGTGCAGTCAGATGCATTAAACGGGACAGCAATTATTAACAGCGATGGCTCCTTTCAGCGAGATGAATTCTTTTTATACTATACTATACTATACTATACTATACTATACTATACTATACTATACTTTAGCTTCTACTGTCAAATATAAACAGCCACCAGAAGGAAAGAGCTCTGATTTCCAAGGGCAAAGAAGTGTATTAACTGGATGAAAATGATTAGACTCTCTACTTCAGTATATTATGCAAAAAATGACTTTTCTGAGTTTTTTATCATGTAATAATGTTGTTCCCTCATCAAAAACATACCTAGAGTTGTGTTTTACTTCTTTCACGCCTGTTTGTAATCCTCTATTCTTTGGCATGGCCTTTTAAAGGCCTCAAAATGCTTGGTTCCATGAGCCCTCACAAGCTCTCTTAAATCCAGGGCTCACAAGCTCTCTTAAATCCAGTCTTCTCTCATTGATTTACCCAAAAAAAGGGTGTACAGCTTTGCAGCTGTTTTTCATTTTGTAGTAAAATGTCATCATACCAAATGTTTAAGGAAGTGAAGTGCTCTTTTACTTTGTGTGTTCAAAAGACCTTACAGCTGTGTACTCTGCTGCCCTCTGCTAGTCTCTTGTATCTTTATGGCACCAGTAGAGTACTTATTAAAAATGTTTTCTTTTCGTTTATGAAATGCAGTTCTCAGTGGTCAAATACAATCAAAATGTGTGTCAAGTTTTGCATATTTAATCCATTCAAAAATACACAAAGCAGGGTTCATACACTTTTTTACTGAAACTTTTCCATGTCATCAAGTTGATAACTGATAAATGATTTACACCTGTTTAAACAGTATCCAAAATGTCCAATGTGGTGCATTAGAAACATACTTTGGTTGACATTTTATTTGTTACATTTGGAAATTAGTCAGTTGACGAAAAAAAACTGTTGGGGCTTCTTCCCACAGAAATATTATTCCATTAATTTTTCTAAGCCTATACACTGGTGAATGAAAGATAATTATGCTATATTAGATTTAAACTAGTCATCTGTGCTATTTTAAAGCATTAACAAAACCAAAAGACCAAAAAGACCAGCAAAAAAATTTATTTAGTTCAAACATTCTGACAAGAAAAATAGATTTAGGTCACTTTTTCCTGCAAGAAGAGGCCAAGAAGACAGTGTTTCTCCTGACCTCTTATACTGTATTCTAGCTGGTGCAGGTTTAACTTCCACACAATGAGGAAGGTGATGGTGGTGCAGAGGAAGTCCACAGTGGTGATGCCTGTGGCCACGATCATCTGTCTTTTTGGTGTTGAGCTGCACCAGGACACAGCCTGTACTGCTCATCAGGGTGCACTAAAGCGGTCTCCATAAAGTCCCTCTCCTGGCCGTCCCATCATCTCCAGGCACACTTTACAGCAGGGGTGTCAGAGATACGGCCCGCGGGCCTAATCCGGCCCGCAAGACATTTCTGTCTGGCCCGCGAGACAATTCCTAATTTCAATTAATAGTTTTGATCGCTATTTAGCATTTTTACCGCAAGAACAACGAGTCCCATAATGCACTGCAGCAGCTCCGTAGCGCACCGCTTCTCCCCCGCTGCTGCTATGACTTGTTTCATCTCCAACAGAGCTGCTCCGTGCACGTGCTTCAGAGAGACTTTACCCCGAAATAACTGAACAGAGGAAAAGTGAAGAGTGAGAGCAGGGCTTTTAAATCCACAGAGACTGCCTGTGGACTCAAGAGCTGCGCTAAATGTGGAGCTAATGTAGAGCTAATGTGGCCACAGGCTCAGTAAAGAACACGCTCTGAAGCAAAAGTCACAACAAATACAAAAAGCTGGACAAAGCAGAAGCTACAGAAGGTAAAGGAGTCTGGTCTCACAGCAGGGCAATGTGTTTAATAAAGCAAAGTCACAAAGTAAGCTGCTGTGAGCTCACAGAGGACACAGCACTGATCAGCTCTGGACAGAGGGACAGTTCTGTGTCCCCTTGTCTTCACAGAACTATAACAGACTCAAACTAATGTTGGGACACTGTGTATAAAAATTATAGAACGCAGTGGTAGAAGCAAATTAAACATTATAGTCACAAGATAAAAATATATTACCACTTCATAAAAAATAAATGCTCATTTTTGATAGAAGCAACAGGTCTCAAATGTGTGAAAAAGACAATGAATGTGAAATGCTTACTAAAAAAGCTGGACTGAGCATTTTACAACAAAATAGGTTAATTGTCCACAATTCAGCAACAAGACTAGGAATAAAACGTGTTTTAACACTATTATTAGTATTGGATATATTTGATGCTTGTGGTCTTCTGGCTTTCAGCAGGGCTACACTAAAAATTTTGACACAAGCTGCTGTCATCAAATTTTTAAAAAGTGAGACAGCATTATATCAACACCTGATAGGTTTGTTATGTTAAAATATAAATACCATTTTTAATTAAATGAATGAATGAAATCTGCAAAGCATATTACACAGTGCCCTTTGTCCAAAAATAACAATGAAGTAATACAATTTAAATGTACACTTTTATACTATAATTTCTTTATTTATGTCATGTTCGGCCCGTGACCTACTATGATTGTTGAATTTCGGCCCGAACCATGAACTGAGTTTGACACCACGGCTTTACAGGAATAAAAGAATACAGACCATTAAAAACAAATACACATAATAGAAGACATTTAATTGGTGCAAAGAATCTAGCAAAACGATGTGTAAGCAGCAGCTGAGTAATGATTACTACATAGGCCAATAGTAGTTTTTACTAGTTTTCACTTAATGTGTTTAAAAACAAACAGAAATATCTCATTCCTACTGGCCTCTTACCAGATGCAATTGCTTAACTTACACACTGTACAATCTGTACAGCTCTGAGTCTGCCAGGATTTTTTATAAAACTCTCAGAGCTTCCCCAGGGCCTAGTAGACATTTGATATACTTTACCTAAACAGTGGTCCAGCACAACTGTGTATGTGACATTTGTAAACAATGAAACCAGCATCTCAGATGATCTCCTGTAACATGCTAAATCTAATAGCATAGTGCTAACAACACAACAAGCCGAACAGATTGAAGCTAATGCTATACCTGCAAGACCTACAACTTCCCTATTGCTTAGTAAACATCTTTTCCACACTCAGCAGCACATATGGCTTCATTCATCTGTGGTAAACAATACTTACTCTGAGCCTTGTAGCAGAAAACACGATCGGTGCTCGACTGTCAGGTCTGGCCTTCTTTGCACTGATTGGCTGATAAAAGGATGATTTTACTGGCTAAACAAACTTATGGGGTGGAAATCATCAGCATATCATTAAAATATTAGGAAAACGCTGTACGGCAACAGGCGTAAAAAGCGGCGCTTTATTTGGAAAAAACGTCAGAATTTAACGCCGCATCTAAGTGACGAAGTATGATCTTATCGGCTTGCCATAGGTTTTGAGAGGGCTCGCTGCAACGCAAAGGCGTCTGCGGGGCTATGCCGTCGATTTGACGCGGAAGTATAAATCAGCCTTCAGTCCGAAATCCGGCGCGCATTACTGCAGCGCTGCTGCTGAGAGAGAAGCTGCTTTGCTCAGAACAGGGAGCGGGCGCTGTTTGTGCTCCATCTGACGCCGCAAACCCGAACAAATTCCACACTGACGACACTGTGCCTTTCTTAGGAAGGAGTTCTTCCCTGCTCGCTGCCATGTTGTTTGTGTTCCTCTAGCACGGAGGGAGGGCGCGGGCCTCCCCACTATGAACTACGGGAGCCCAGAGCGCCGGTGGTGGACTTTTTTTTTTTTATCGATTTTTATTAAAACAATTTGACCTGCACTACAAATTTGAATTAATCGAAAAAATCGATTTATCGCCCAGCCCTAGGTTCTTTATTCTGCGGAACCAATGTGTTGTGCGCTCCAGTAAGCGCTGCAGATTTCCACTTTCACTCCAGCTCATTTCTCACCACTGGTTGGTCAAAGACATGTATTTTTATTTTATAGTACATTTATTATTAGTATTATTAGTATAGTACATTTATTATTTAGTACATTTATCCTGCATGCTTCAGAGCATAAGTGGTTTGGTGCAAGTTTCCATAGATATATACCTCAACAGAAAGTAAATCCGCTTCGTAGTATCTATGATGCAGTTATGCTTCGGGTTAACCCCAAAGTTACCTCTCCAATTGTCAAATCCAGCTCTGCAGTACTGTTAAATACTTAAATACAATTTACACTTAATTTATGCCACTCTTTGTTTTGCTCTAGTACAACCCTTGAGAACTGCCTCAATTTATTTACTTTTTATCATGCATCTGGATTGTATGCTAAGACAACATATTAAAACAGTTTGCAGTTTGCCTACAACTATAAAGCATTCAAATCTGTATAAACGTGTTTGTGGTACGTAGAGCGTAAGTGGAAAGAATACTGTGAGTACATAGAGCCATATTTACTAAGACTTGTGCTAAACTGCGAGTGCAGCTTAAAAAATAGCCTCTGCTATTTGTGGGCGTGTTGAGCGTGATATATGAACTGCTGCCGCAAATCTGATATGTAAATGAGAATTCTGCGTGAGCATAGATTCACTGACAGCGAGAGCAACACTGCTCTGCTCAACTCTGACTGGATCTTTCCCTATAGTACTGCACAAAAGTCAATGTGAGAGTCCAGCCTCAGGGCTGACTGTAGTGGACTGAATATGTTCACTGTCTTTGTGGGATAATCATTTCATTGCATTTTACTTTCTTCCATTAACTTTGCGTAGTCCGTTCTTGTTAAATGTCTCATGCGATTCTGGCACTGACCAGAGTCATGTGACTCTGTGTGACACAAGTGGAGACACAGAGAGGAAAGGTAAAGTCTTATTCACTGTCTGTCAGAGTCAGTAACCCTTTAATCAATTATACAAAATGTATCAGTAGCCTCTATGCAGTGCTGATGTTGATCAAATAAATATAACAATTAAAAATATTTTCACTGTCCTCCGCTCGATCCAGAGCCAAATCCACGCAGCGCAGCCTTGAGCCACAGCAGCTGTCAATCAAGCAGCGCAGCGAGCTTTGTGAGGCAATGGGATAAACACAGTGAGACTTTATGTAGTCTTTACGCAGCGTGTAAAGAATATTCCCTCACCGCAAGGATTTAAAAGGACGTGGTACAGACTGAAAGCCCAGAGACAGGAGCTATATAAAACTGAAGTTCAGGGAAATACGAGCAAAAATCAAGGAAAAGGTTTTGCACGTAAAGTCTGTCTCTTTGTTTCCTCCGCCGTCAAATCAACACTTTACTGTTGTATCTTTGTAAATGAGCCCTGCTAAAGCATTATAACTTATTTTCAACGCACCATCTGTGCACTTAAAGCTACGCTCTTTCCTCTGCAAATCTTTTGCATCTACTCCTCCAAAGTGCTAAATTTACACGCAGATTTACCTCCCATAGTCATGATAAATCAAATGACTGCAAAGCAATTTCATTTGCATTTTCCACACCTTGAAATTTGCGTGTTCTGGCTCGAACGCCTTGTTTTACAGGTTCATTGGGTCACAGGAGCAAAATCTGCGCCGGGCTCATTTAGCTCCTGTGAGAGACGCTAAACTCAGCTGCGTCTGGGTTTGCTCCACTTTTAGCTCGTCTTATTCATTTAGTGAGCATGCAGACCTTTGATAAATCTGACCCAGTCTGACACTTGCAATGTTCACCATGGTTAAAACAATTTCTGGTATGCTTGCATGTCAATTGATATGCCACTTGGAGGTTTAAACCCAGGTTAAGCCCTTAGCCACTTACCCTGTCTGACAATACCATCTATTGTGTATCTTAAGAAAGATCTTAGTCTTGGTCTGCCATTGAAAACACTATTGTGAATGCTAAGTAGACTATGTACTAGCAAACCCAACATGATGATCATTTTCTCTTTTTGTGTGAACACTCTTTCCATTCCCAGGATTGTGTGCATTTGATACTTTTGCAACACCCCCAGATTAATTTAGAATGTGTACTATTGTTGATGTCAAAATGAGAACCATAGGATTAGATTTTTTATTCACTGGAGTAAATACTGTGCAAAGATAATGGGATGTTGTTCTAACACGACTCACCATCTGTTTACACACACCGAATGAATCAATGGGGGAATCTGGCTCATATTAAAAAGTGCTAATGGCATTCGCATCATTAAAACCCTATCAGTTTCCATGCCCAGTCTTAATACAGCATGTCATATTGCACATTTTAAATAATACATCTCAACCACGGGGCGCTGTTCAACCCCTGACATGAATTCTAATAGCATGTCACAACTCTAGCCTTGGTAAAATGTCCCGCTCTGGAATTGGACCCCCTTCGGTGCACCCATCCCAAAATGTCAACCTGTCAGCACCACAGGTCGTCCAATCTGCGACTCTTGCATTCTCCTTTCTGTCAAGTTTGCAGCCCCGAACCAAAGACCATGGCTTTAATCACTGCTTTGAGCTTTGGGGGATGAACAAGGGAGAAGGTCACCTCTTGTTCGGATACAGGACCCCAGGCTCCGTCGCTCTGAGTCACCTCTCACACACACATCACATCAGTCTGGGAGAGCATGTGCTGTTCGGGCTTGGTGCAGTTGGCTCATTATTTAGTATGGGGAGTGAGAGGACTTGGCTGATTCTCAACAAGACTCTCTAGTTTAAGGCCAAATTGTCCTTGTCAGTGTCGAGAGCGTCTGCCTGGTATGTCTTTTAATAACAGCAGCACATCTGGAAGTGTAATTAGTTATACTTTGTAGTGATGGCACTTTAAGCGTTGAAATAATAATAATGTTCTAAAACTGATATTAGCTTAATGACAATAACTGTTTTGTTGACCAAATTATTTTATTGGACATTATATACAGCAGGTAGTTGAATTGCTTTACAGAATTAATGACAAAATAAAGAAATACATAATACATACATAATAAAATATGTCCCTAAAAAGTGTACAGTGGTCATTCACTACAAAAAACAAGATTTACATGCAGCTATTGTGCTTAGAGTATTGTAACCAGACAGACCAACTCTCTTTCCTCGCAGCTTTTGGACTTAATCCGTCTTGCAATAATAGCAGGGTGGGGGGTGAGTGGGAGTGAGTTGACTAAGGGAACAATACGTCTCTTGGTCCGTCCTGGGACACGTGGTTGTCACTCCATCGAGCGGGAAATCTCTGAACCTTGGCTGTTTCTCTGTACGGAAGTTAATCTGTTCGTTCAGTCGTCCCAGCTGGCTCTCTCTGGCCCCCGCTGCCCTGCTTAAGGAAACCAGTTACAATGCACTCCCCCCCTTCACGAAAACATGTTTCTGTGCTGCCTCTTGTTCCTGCCATTGTCACTGCACAAGAGGTTGCGTCAATAGGTAAAATTAGGCTAGAGTGTGGAGAGTACGCCACTTCCTGGAGTCCTTGTTTTTGCCCAGTTTGAGGAATTATCTCACTTGTTCTGTGGACCACAGGTTTGAAATCTGTTAAGTTAAAGCAGGAGGTGCAAAGACAGTGATATATAGACCCTCCCACAAATTATGTTATTATGGAAACTGTAGGAGCATTTTGACAGAAGTGGAAAGTAACTAGAAACGTGTGTTATACAGTACATTTTCTAAAACATATTCATTCATGTCTAAATGAGTAAAATAATTTTTTATCTTGGTGGCAAAGTGAGTAGTTGTCGTAGTAGCAGTAGTAGTAAGAGGAGTAGAAGCAGTTAGTATTGTCAGGTAGTTTTAGTAATAGTTTTAGTAGCAGTAATAAAAGCAGTGGGTGGTAGCAATGGCAATAGTACAACTGAAGTAGAAGTCAAAGTACTCAGCATTAGTTTTAGTGGATTCTTTACCATTGTGAGATACAAGCACATACATTGGGGCAAAAAAGTATTTAGTCAGCCACCAATTGTGCAAGTTCTCCCAATTAAAAAGATGAGAGAGGCCTGTAATTTTCATCATAGGTATACCTCAACTATGAGAGACAAAATGAGAAAAAAAAAAAAATCCAGAAAATCACATTGTCTGATTTTTAAAGAATTTGTTTGCAAATTATGGTGGAAAATAAGTATTTGGTCACCTACAAACAAGCAAGCTTTCTGTCTCTCACAGAGCTGTAACTTCTTCTGTAAGAGGCTCCTCTGTCCTCCACTCGTTACCTGTATTAATGGCAACTGTTTGAACTGGTTATCTATATAAAAGACACCTGTCCACAACCTCAAACAGTCCCACTCCAAACTCCACTATGGCCAAGACCAAAGAGCTGTCAAAGGACACCAGAAACAAAATTGTAGACCTGCACCAGGCTGGGAAGACTGAATCTGCAATAAGTAAGCAGCTTGGTGTGAAGAAATCAACTGTGGGAGCAATTATTAGAAAATGGAAGACATACAAGACCACTGATAATCTCCCTCGATCTGGGGCTCCCCGAAAGATCTCACCCCGTGGGGTCAAAATGATCACAAGAACGGTGAGCAAAAATCCCAGAACCACACAGGGGACCTAGTGAATGACCTGCAGAGAGCTGGGACCAAAGTAACAAAGGCTACCATCAGTAACACACTACGCTGCCAGGGACTCAAACCCTGCTAAAGCCAGTACATGTGCAGGCCCGTCTGAAGTTTGCTAGAGAGCATTTGGATGATCCCAGGGACCAGATCCCGAGGGAGGCTGGAGACATGGAGTCCAAGTGGACCATGTTCTCCACCTCTATTGTCGATGCGGCTGTTCGGAGCTGTGGCCGTAAGGTCTCTGGTGCTTGTCGTGGCGGCAACCCCCGAACCCAGTGGTGGACACCGGAAGTAAGGGATGCCGTCAGGCTGAAGAAGAAGTCCTATCGAGCATGGTTGGCTTGTGGGACTACTGAGGCAGCTGATGGGTACCAAAGAAATTCTGGCAAACCGTCCGCCGCTTCAGGAAGGGGAAGCAGTGCTTCACCAACACTGTTTACAGTGGAGGTGGGCAGCTGTTGACCTTGACTGGGGATGTTGTCGGGCGGTCGAAGGAATACTTCGAGGATCTCCTCAATCCCACCAACATGCCTTTCGTTGAGGAAGCAGAGGCTGGGGACTCAGAGGTGGACTCGTCCATCACCCAAGCTGAAGTCACTGAGGTGGTTGGAAAGCTCCTCGGTGGCAAGGCACCGGGGGTGGATGAGATCCGTCCTGAGTACCTCAAGTCCCTGGATGTTGTGGGGCTGTCGTGGCTGACACGTCTCTGCAACATTGCGTGGCGGTCGGGGACAGTGCCTCTGGACTGGCAGATTGGGGTGGTGGTCCCTCTTTTTAAGAAGGGGGACCGGAGGGTGTGTTCCAACTATAGGGGGATCACACTCCTCAGCCTCCCCGGGAAAGTCTATTCCAGGGTACTGGAGAGGAGAATTCGGCCGATAGTCGAACCTCGGATTCAGGAGGAACAATGCGGTTTTCGTGCTGGCCGTGGAACAGTGGACCTCTATCGGGTGCTCGGAGTAGAGCCGCTGCTCCTCCACATCGAGAGGAGTCAGTTGAGGTGGCTTGGGGATCTGTTCCGGATGCCCCCTGGTCGCCTCCCTGGGGAGGTGTTCCGGGCATGTCCCACCGGGCGGAGGCCCCGGGGAAGACCTAGGACACGCTGGAGGGACTATGTCTCTCGGCTGGCCTGGGAACGCCTTGGGGTCCCCCCGGTAGAGCTGGAGGGGGTGTCTGTGGAGAGGGAAGTCTGGGCATCTTTGCTTAGACTGCTGCCTCCGCGACCCGGTCCCAGATAAGCGGAAGAAGATGGATGGATGGCATTTGGATGATCCAAAATAGAACTTTTTGGTAAAAACTCTACTCGTCGTGTTTGGAGGAGAAAGAATGCTGAGTTGCATCCAAAGAACACCATACCTACTGTAAAGCATGGGGGTGGGAACATCATGCTTTGGGGCTGTTTTTCAGCAAAGGGACCAGGACGACTGATCCGTGTAAAGGAAAGAATGAATGGGGTCATGTATCGTCAGATTTTGAGTGAAAACCTCCTTCCATCAGCAAGGGCATTGAAGATGAAACGTGGCTGGGTCTTTCAGCATGACAATGATCCCAAACACACTGCCCGGGTAACGAAGGAGTGGCTTCGTAAGAAGCATTTCAAGGTCCTGGAGTGGCCTAGCCAGTCTCCAGATCTCAACCTCATAGAAAATCTTTGGAGGGAGTTGAAAGTCCGTGTTGCCCAGCGACAGCCCCAAAACATCACTGCTCTAGAGGAGATCTGCATGAAGGAATTGGCCAAAATACCAGCAAATGTGATTTACTGGATTTTTTTTTTCTCATTTTGTCTCTCATAGTTGAGGTATACCTATGATGAAAATTACAGGCCTCTCTCATCTTTTTAAGTGGGAGAACTTGCACAATTGGTGGCTGACTAAATACATTTTTGCCCCACTGTATACTTCAATAATAATATTTTTATTACTTTTATTTGAGTGCAAATTTGGAGTACTACTTTTACCTCTGCATTTTGATTATGTGTAATTTATTAAGTGATTTTAGATAACAACAATGGGTGTTTTTTGTGGATATGGTTTTACTAATTAGTTTTCAAATGAGAAAAACTCAGAGGGCAGACCTCCGACAAGGCATTGGCCCTATCTGGCAATGGGAAAGATACAGTTCTTGCACCTGGAGTCAATCAGGAATCTTGTAGTTTAAGGGGTAAATGCTTTTTTCTTTTATCCACAAAACCCTGATATTTTACATTGGTAAATAATCCCCTGAAGCTAATCTTTTGTTCCTTTACTGATGCATATCCAAAATTTATTCTGCGACCCTATACTGACCTTTTTTAATGTCATCAGAATCCATCCATTTCCTTTGGAATAGCAAACATCAAACACGCATGTTGTCCTTGCTCAGTCGCCATCTTGCTTATGCACAATTTACATTTTTTGGTGGCTAATGCTAATCTGTGCATCTGTGGCACCAAATGTACTAGTTTGTGTTGTGTCTATGGTGGTGCCAAATGTCAAGGTTTGTCTGGAGCATTCCAAGTGGTTTGTTTCCTGACACCAAACCGGACATAGCTCTTGTATGAACCACAACCATTTGGAGTATTATGATATGTTAACAGGAAAAGCTGAATTCCTCTGCCCATTGTCTCCTATGTGTTCACTTACATCTTGAAGTACATCGCAGTATTGTTTTGGTGTGACAGGATTTCCCTCTCTGAGTGGTCCATTGTGTCAGTTTTCCTACACATGTTGATGCTGTTAGATACTTTGCATATGATATTTCCTTTGCTCCAAACTGTGTGGAAGTGTGACTCAGTTGAACAACACCTAAGTTTTGGCTAGCATCAGCTCATTTATTTAAACCTTTGAACTTTATAGTTGCTGCACAAAAGATCATGGAAGCATTGTCTGGCACATTCATTAACCTTGGTGTCATTAGGCATGTGGCATTAAATAGGGGATATACAGCATTGATTCTTGTTTAAACAACTGTAAACTATATGTACTTCTCCCCAGCTTTGTTCCCATTAGAGATTAAAAATGTATCTTCTTTTCCAACCACAGAGAAGCCAGCTCTCTGGGGTTGCTTCTCCTATTTACACCCATTTAATCATGTATGACCCATGTGAGTTATCTGTCGCCCACGTTAAGTGTGTGGACCACAGGTTGGTAAACACTGTCTGATTCCATTAGCCTATTATATTACACAACACACAGTGACTCAGCTGAGAGCCGAGAGCCTTATTCACTCTCAATGTTACACAATGTCCTTCCCACTTAAATCACTTCTATTAGTTTAAGGGATTATGCCTGTTTATAATACACTGCTCTGAACTCACCCCGAGGACCGGCACACTCTTTTATTCTGTCATCAATGGGGACAGAAAAATGGCCGATAAAACTGTTCTGTATCTTTTATCTACATTGGTTTCCCAGCACATTAGATGCTCAGTATTGCTAGATGTTAGCCAAATAGCATTAACTTCATTTGAATGGATAAATCTTGTTAATCTCTCTAGGTTGGGGGTAGCAGCTGTTTAATAAAGTCAAACAATGCTATTTTAGCTCCAAAGACAAGACTAGCTTACGTTAAAGGTCCCCTGTAATGCTTATTCAGCACATTTAAGATTTTAACTATGTTATAATGTGTTTGCACCTCTAAAACATACCCGGAGTAGTATTTTATTTCACTTCATGTATGTTTGAGTAATCCTGTTTGTTGAAGCTGTCCATTTGTCAAGACTCAAAACTCTTTGGTCTCACAGCTCTGTGGAGACAGGAACGAAACCAGGAAGTGCTCCTGTGTATTTCTAAAGTCCATACACTGCCGCCAGACTCATTCTGATCATTTCAGCACTTAAATTGCTGTCACTATGAAGCAGTAAGCTCATTTATCTCTCTGTTAGAGTCATGTTGCTAATAGCTGTGCTAATTAGCCATTTTATTCCCCACCATTGCCAGCAGGGGGCAACAGACTCCCAATCCAAACATTCTCTGCAAAGGCAAAATAACAGCTCTCCAAAAAGACATTTTCCATGCATATACATTATTTTAAGTTATAAAATGTGAAATAATAATGCAAATGTTCCAATCCAAAGTTATTCCAAAAAGCACATAAGATTAAGAAGAAAATTTTTACATCTTCCTGGGACATTATTCTTTCACCAGCGTTTATTGTTGTTTGTTTGTTTGTTTGTGGTTCATTAGATACATTCATCCAAAGACATGCATGTGTTTGTATTATCATGGTCAGATTATGAAGTCAGTAATGGGCCAAGAAAGATATTATTCCTTTTTGGTGAAGATTTGAGAGCATCTGGATCCAAGAATGTTTTAACGCATTCTATACAATGGTAAGATAGGTCCAAATGTCTTTAAAGGAACGCATTTACTTTTCCTTTTAGTAGATTCTTTACCATTGTGAGACATAAGACCTTTAGAGCATTTTCACCTGAACTCAAAGATTTTTAGCTCAAGTCCAGGTCTGGGGACTTTATCTTTGCCATTGCAAGTAAGAGCTGATGTCCTGGAGATCAGAATACTTGTATGTTTTATTTAGTCTTAAATGTGTTTCAAAAGATAATAATCCTATGAACCTCTGTAAGGTTAAAGTGTTATTAAGTTTCTCAGAGAAATACTGTATTTAGGACTCTTTAAGTAGAACTGTAGTACTGATACTTTCTGGATACTTTTTTTACTTTTATAAACCATACATCATTAGTGAGAAGTTGTTTTGACATGTAAGAGACTTGAATTACATCACTTTGCACTTTCTCTTCTTGCACCAGCTACTTTTTAATCTCACTGGCTTCCTATAGTGGCTCTCATGTTAATGCATTCCTTAGATATCATGAATCACTTGGCGTCTTCTACATATGAACATGCTTTTAGTGTAAATTATTTCATTAAAACCACTCAGTTCCCTCTTGATTCTCCTGTAATTTACAACCCACTGTTTCTCCATAGCCAGTGCACCTCTTTTCTTCTCCCCTCTCTCTTTGACAAATGGTATTTCTCACTTCTCGCTGCAGAGCTATAACCGTCTCTCTGGACCTAAATGGTAGCCTCGGTTCTCTGCCTGCCTGTGTTTAACAGTACACCTGCTTGCTAAAAGGGCTTGAAGTATACGTCCAGGGAGGCCTAGTGTTAACTGTGGTGCCTGCGGGGAGGCTGGGAGATGGATGGCGACTGACAGCACCCATGGGTGTTGTGGCGATGCTGCTGTGTCATGCTTTAGCTGTGTGGTTGGCTTGTCTGTTTGTCTCACTTTAAACTCTCCCGAGAGGTGTTGCTTTTATTGAATATGTGAGGCTAAAAATAAAAGCAGATCTTACCAAAGAGATAGAACAAATAGAAAGATTTTTGGAACAGAGGATCCTCAAGTTCAGGGGTAAATGCTCTATCAATTGAGCCACTATATCTAACAATAGCAGCAATCCAGATCCACACCTAAAACTATGTGACGGCCATTAAACTCAAAGTTATCTTGCTAAAAACTAACAGCCCAATGGTGAAAGCAATGCTCTCAGCAAATTTCCTTTCTATCCATCTTAAACACCAACTTTTGCCCTACATGCAGCAGTTTGTCCGATATCAGCTTGACCGTCACCTCGTCTGGTAGACAGCAAAGTGTGACAGGTGCTAGACCTGCAACAGACGGCCTGTCATATGGAGGGCACCACATCACAAGGGATTATGGGAAATGTGATAGCATGCCAACCTTCAGTGCAGGCAGACAAATGCAATCATGGATTTGCACCACCAATCAAATGTTAAACATATTTGCTTGTAAGATCCATTTGACTGTTAAATTTGGTTTGTCCCAGAAATAAATAGTTGTTTTATACCAAGAAGGTTTTTTTTTCCAAGAGCAGTTTTTTAACATTTTTAGGTAAATAATAAGCCCAGAACAACGGCCAGACTATAGATACTAATTCCAGCCACAAGGGGTCAGTAAAGTAACATTACATTTTACTGTTTTTTGTGACATAAGGTTTAATTGATAAAGCATTTACCCCTGAACTAGAAAATTTGAGTGCTTCTACTTTTTCATTTTTTTTTCTACAATGAATGAATGGCTTTTGAATTATGACAAGAACCTTTCCATCATTTTAGGAGACGGGTTAGACATTTTGACACTATTTCTTGTATTTAGAATAACAATAATAATAGCCTGCCATTTTTTATTTTATTTATTTATTTAATTATTAATTTATTTTGAGGTCCTGATATGACATTTAAAAGGCAAATGAGTTTAGAAATCAGGAGGTAGTGTAAAATATGTTAATGTGAATCAACTTTTGACTGTGGAACAAACAAGCCAGTAGCAGCGATGGAACACCTTCATATACAACAGCTTATTTCAAAATACAGCTATGAAATCTATAAATTTTGAAGATGATACTTTGGTTTAAGGGATGCAGCTGATGAGGGCCAAGCCTGAACTGATGATAAGAGCAGGAAAAGGGGAAGATGCCATTTTGGATAAAGGCATGGCATGACATTAAAGAAGTGTGGAGCAAAGAGGGATGGCAAGATGAAGGGGAAATAAAAGACCCTACAGCATTTTCTACATCAAGCAGCATGTTTGAACCGCTGTTGGAAATCACTTTACACAGCACTTAGGGCTTTCCCGTTCTGACGTCCATAGCTTAAGGGATCCACAAAGACGTGCACCTTAATGTATGTTGCTCAGTCAATTCCAGTGTGTCCTGGACCCCTGCCTGGAGAACATGTGTAGAGTTATTTGATGCATTTCATCATTTTTAATATTGCAAACTCTGAACTTTAGGAAGTAAGCTGTCTCAAGATGCAAAGATGAAAAAAGGTCGAGCCCCCATTTATTAGCTAGCACCCAAATATATTGATTATAATGAACTAAAATGATGAGCATTGGCAACTTACATACAACTTAATCTAAAGATCTTGTATTTTACCTTGCCTGCATTCCAGTGGTGAGGCAAATTCAATGGCTCTCCCAATCCAACTCAATTTAGCAATGATGGTATTTTACTATTTGGCTTGTGAAAAAGGATAGCAGGGATGTGATACGCTTTAGTCTCAATTTCCTCATCAGCAGCAATCTGTCACACTGTGGGGGGTCAAATGAGGACACCAGCAGAGAGAGGGGTGAGTGAGTGAGGAGAGATGGACAGGAGGATATTTACGAGTCAGACAGCAGTGTGGACGCGCTGCATCCCAATGTCTGCCTTTTTACTGCCTGCCTCCATAAGTCAGGGACAAGACCAGGTGGGACAGGTGTTAGAGCTGAGTGTGTCTGCTTCAACAATATATAAAACAGTCTGAGTGTGTGGACTTGTTGGGGATCATCTAAGTTTTAGAAATCATGACTTCATTAATTTGTGCTTATTATTAGCTTATCCTTATTCACAGATGGATAACTTTAAAGAATTAGTTGGTGTACATTCTGGACCATCACCAGTTAATCTTTCATGTAATTTCCACCAACCGGCACAGTTTACTTTGACCTATTATGGTATATTGTTGCAATACAACCTCTATAATTCTAGTCTGGCTCTATTCTCCAATGTGGGCTGTGTAGGCTGCAAGTCAATAGCAGTTGCATAAATAGCACAACAGTAGCAGTGTGACATAATGTATCCACACATAAATGGAAGGCGCGATTGGAAACATTCAAAGACACAAACCCACATACTCAGGACCAAAATTCTTTGTGTACCATTGAAATCTTGTCATATTGTATCAGTGGGTTATATTACAATCTCTTAAATGTATATTTTTCCCAACTGTGGGAATGCAAAGAACACTATTTTGGTGAGCAAATAAAAACATTGTTTCTGGCACTCCCATACCAGTTTCAATGTTAGGCTACAACTATTAATGCTCATACTGACTGCCATGTCTAGAGTAGGGGATTTTCTTGTATCTATTATTTGGACTGAGGAACCCACTCAAGTGTGAAAAAACATGCAAATCAACCTTCGTGCTGTGAGGTGCCAGTTATACCCACTACAGCACTGTCTAATGATGAATTACTGTAATTTTCTTTGTCACATTGCCCTCTTGTTATTAAAAGGCCCTTTCTGACACATAATGACTTCACAACTCACCCTGCACTTCTCTAATTTATTCCGCTTTCTTGTACAAGGTTGCTGTGGCAGTGCTTTTCTTTATAGGGAGTTGACTTTCTCCCAGAACAATATCCAATCAGACTAACACACACACACACACAGTGATGCAAACAAGTAACATTGTAGCCCTCTTTATGCTTTGGTGGTTGACCAAATTGACAGACAGATTGGCACAGCTTCTTATGGTTTTTAGAAACAGGGTAAGGAGCTGTTACCTGAGAGGAGCTTGAAGTAAAGCCACTGTTCCTCCACATTGAGAGGTGAGCGCTGAGGTGGCTCTGACATCTGTTACCCCTGCCTTCATTAGCTTGAGGTAAATCCGTTCCCTGACATTACCTGTTCAATCACACCAAGTGCTTGCTATTCAGTGAGTGGTGTTGTGTTTCGGTGAGATAACCTGTCTGTCATGGGTTTCCCTGGGGCCCCGGTACCTGTGGGACACTCTGTTCTGTTCTCCAGCTGACCTCAGTGTGCTTTACATCCTGAAGATCATCTCCACATCACCTGCTCTGTCCTCCACTAATCTGTCTGTGCTATATTTCTGTATGACCAACTGGAGTTTGTGTGCACACGGCAACTCTTCTATTTTTTTATTATTGTTTTCTTTTTTCATATATGGTACAAAGTAAGCAATTTCATGTCCCTGTCCCTATACTTTTTGGTCCACAGAGGCTGATACTGTAGACATTACTGGACTGTGGCAGCTGTGTACAAATGAGCATAAGCTGTAGTTGGCTGCCATTTCTCTGTGCTCTGTCACATGTTCACACCCACAGATCAAGCTCCTCTGATGAATGGCTGTATAGCTCCTGAGCCGGGCTGAGTGTATTTGTGATGAGTGATGATGCCCGGGCTGCTCTGGTCCTCCTCCGATGCTCCAGGTGCACTGCACTTTCTGAGTGGGAGTCCTTCACAAATACATTTATCCTGTGAACTGCACTGGGCCTCTCATATACTAGAGGAGTTACATTTTTTCTCATTATGTTCCAGTTTTATATGTTAACAATAGGGCTGGGAAAATTATCGCGTTAACGGAGTGCGTTAATTTATTGATTTAATCGCGTTAATTTCAATTGAAGCATCGATTAATTTGATCACAACAAAAATATTACTGACGACACTGACAGAGGCAGCAACACGCCACGGTTCTTCCTGCGGGGCAGAAATGCACTCGCGCGTGCGTAGAAGACGACACATTCCCGTTTCCATCCATCAGGCGCAGTTCGAGATGAGCCAGACTTGCGCAGTTTCGAATCAGTGTCGGTCTGTGCGCAGTGCACGCCGGTTAGATTTGTGTCCGACTTGTTCCCGACTTGCTCTGATGCCACAAGTGCGACAGGTCACCGTGAGATCCAAACGAGGCCAGCGCCTGAGCCGCCGCAGTTCTTCAGGAGCAACTGCGGAGGCTGCACCGCTCAGTGCATGATGGGAAAACGCCCACCTGTCAGCGGTGAACGGACAGGTGATTGGATCTGAGTTTAGTGCTGATCAGAAACATAACGCACGACACTTCACTGCCCTCCTCTCCTTCTTCCCCCGCCTCTTTTTTTTTTAATACAGACTAAAGTTACAGTTTTGACCTGGATAAACCAACACACGCGAGAAGTGGATTTCGGGCGTGATGGTGCGTGATCTGAGCCACAAACTATCCGACTTCAGTACAGGTGTATTTCCCCTCCTCTCATTGCGGCCGTGCACTCTCGTTCATAATCCAGGAGAGGCACAGTTCATCTGTAACGAGCCTAATGCAACAAGTGAACGAGCTAAAGCAACACGAGTGACCAAGAAGACACTTTGCTAAATGGAAAATTCTGCTTCAAATCAGTCACCAGACAGCAATATAGACAAAATAGCAGTTATGTGCAGTCTATGCAAGGATGAGTTCAATTACCACTGGAGTAACACAGTTCATAGTATTTACACTGTTGTGAGCCACAACAATTGTTATTAATTGAAGAATTAAACTTATTTTTGTTAAAGTTCTAAAAGAGATTGTACATGCTTTTTTAGGTAAGTTTTGTGTATTTGTTGGTTGTACCTTATTTAGGCAAACTTTGTCTGAGTTACAGGTCTCAAAGAGACTTAATTTATTTTCTTTGCAAGTTTTTTTTGCATTGCACAAGTTTACAGTAAAGTATGTGAAGGTTAATTCAAAATAAATGTTCTAAATTTACAATTTTGTGTTTCATAATACGATTAATTATTAATCGCGATTAATTTTTTTCAGATTTACGATTAATTAGTTAAAATTTTTTATCGATTCCCGGCCCTAGTTAACAAATGTGTAGTGCATTAACATTAACATTGCTCTAATATTGATACAACATCCAGTACTGTGCAGAAGTATTAGTGTTGTAATAAATACTACATATAGAACATTATTTTTTTTATTTTGGTTTTGAAATTTTCAGAAAAGGTCCATTATGGGCCAAGGACAAAATGATTAACCATGGTGTTTATCCAGGAGTGTTTTTAGGTATTCCATGTTGAGATACGTATGGACCGAAGATACTAACTTCACCAACTAGAAGAACAAATTATTTTAGTATTCACACCTGCCTCCTTTGGTCCGGTTAAAACGGACCAGAGTTCGTTTCCCACATTAGTCTGGAGTGTGCAGGTGTGAATACACTCATGCGGACTCGGTTCGGGCACACAGAGCACATCTTCTCACCTGCAGCTGGCTTGCATCACGCCTTCGCTGTGGGGCACAGTGAAACTGAATTTGAAGTAGCTGCTCTTGACATTTAAAAAGTTTTTCACAGATTTGTAGCTGTAAAATTAGAATAAATACCCCAGTAACAAGTACACCACACAAGTTATCATGATTGTTTTCCTCAGGTTCCGTGTCTTTGCGTTGCCCCGCCCGCGTCATTTCTGGCCAATGGGTGCAGCGATCATCACATGCATGCTTCTGTTTACAGAGGTCTATGCTTTCTTTGTGATTTTTGACAAGATGCACCTTTCTTTGTCCAGAGCCTTTTAAAAAAAAATCTTTGCGGTGGGTTGCATTGTCCTCTTAAAAAGTGGTCCAAATTTTATTTAAGTAGGTTATATTTGTTTATGGATTTATATTTTATTATTTTGTATGCTGAAAAACAAAGTTATACGTTGACAGAGAGGCAATGATAAACAATACAGTGATGAAAGTATTGGACAGTACAGAGATATTGTTATTGCACATTTGAGTGATAGGAAGAAAAGAAGACTGGACTGATTGATATATTGCAATTGTCAAATTATTGCACATTATGGAATTAAATGGACTTAACTGTAAGTGCAGGTCTCCACTGTTTTGGGAAGACTAAAAGACATTTTGGAAAAATATGTGTTTGTTACATTTCATTACTTCACAATTGCAAGAGTGCACTCAGTTGGATCCCACATAAGAAACAGCATTTGATGATAATCTGTTTCAAGATACACTAGAGATTAAAGTCTTTCAATAGACTGCATTTATTAAAATATAGCCATTTTGTAGTGCACTATGAACATTGCCTTGTCCCTTTCACTGGGATTTGGCACTGCATGTCTATCACATTGCTGCTTTAAAAATGAATTCCAGACAAGACTTACTGTAAAAAAACATCTGAAAATCTCAAACAGTTTGTACTTGTCTGTCTCTTCTCAATTTACCCTTTATTGAGAGGCTTCAGCACTGCTCTGCCCGCCCCCTCTGCTCTCACATATATGTTTGGTTAATGTAGCAATAGGCATTTTCATTTTTGGCATATAAATATGGAGATCAGCTGACTAAGATATCTGCAAACATGGCTTCACCACAGCCAAGTCGGAGATACTTGGACGTGATGTAAATGTGCATGTAAGCCTTTGGCAATGCTAATGATATCAGTGGCCTTAAATTTAAACTTGAAGATATCTTTTAGACAGCAGCAAAGGTATAAAATAATATCAGTGTGAACATATTGGAAACAGAACAGAGCTGTATTGTTCCATGTTGTACTGTTGATTGGTATTGGTGTTATGCAAGGAACCTAAACAACTGCTAAGCTCTAACACTAGCTTGTATTAGATGTTGTGATATTGGAACAAACAAGAAGTACTGAAGTGCACTGAGAAGTATAATGAGCAGCAGAGGTGATTCTAGTAGTACTGGGAACCTCAGCCAGAAAAAACATAAGAGCCCCTGAAAAGATAAGCTCCTCTGCAATGGTAACAATAAAGTCTAAATAATCAAGCTATTGGTCTAAAAATATGTAAACTCAGTTGTGTTGGGGGCTTGCTTCCTGCTAGAACTGCAGTCACTGGCATCGAATGCTATTATGCCATCCAAGGTTGACATTTCACAGTAGTTCATGCCTCTTTATTTTTGTTAGATTACTTTTGTAATTATGTATAGCAGGATGCAGCTACTGCAGTATTTTGTTTGGGAGCTGATGAAAGGAAAAGGAATGCACCTAAAACCACAAATATAATTTTTAATTCACAAGAGTTTTAAAATAAAAATCAGTTAAAAACAGTAAAGGAATCTGTGGCCAATTGCATTCTTGCATGTTTAAACAAGGGACAGTCCCATTGGCTGTCAGTCTACACTACTTGTCAACATTCAGTCAAAGTTTCTATTTCGGTGCTTAATCCATCTGTTTTTAGAGAGACAGCGCAAAATTAAAAATATAAAATAGAGACAATGCATTCAGGTGAAGTAGTAGGTGAGTAGTGTAACTTTAGCCCTCTGCTCCATATTGCTTTGCCCTTACATGATGCCTAGCCGTCTGATTCCCCATCAAATTTCAAACTATTTGTCTATATCTGCCATATACCATTTACTCGGCGCTATGGTCACTGTAAACTGTGTTTAATGTTATTTTAATGGCCACTGCGCTGCTATTTTCAGTGATTGATAACCTCTACATTCTCCGCCAGCTTCCATGACACAGCAACAGTGATTCAGCAAATATGGCCTTCTCTATGGATAAGAGATATTGGGAAATAAAGATATGAGGAAGGCTGCTTGTTGCTTTTTCGATTCACTTGCATCCAATCAATACTCATCGTCATTCTAATGTGTGCACCCCTGCTGGACTATTAAGTTACCAAAGCCCACGAAATGGCATGCAAACTGTTCATGCTTGTAGTAACCTACCCACCGACCAAAACAATGTTATCATCATTCGCTTATAATCCCACAAAGTGCAAGTGTTTTGATGAGCAATTCAATGGCCCTGAGCTAAATTCATGTGTCTGACTCATGGGCTGGACACACACGGCCAGGAAATATGTGAACAGAGGCGGGCTCCAGCTAAAATACTGATTTCTATCAAAGGATAAAACAACACTGAAAAGGAAAATGGTCGCTCTCTCTATGGGATGTCCTCAGGGGGTCTGTGTGGACCCTGTAGGGCTGGGCACAGTGTAAAATCAGCGAAGTTGAGCTTTGATGTATCAGTGATTCTCAAATGTTTCACTCCAAGTACCACCACAAGAATTATCTGGCCTTCAAAGTTCCATTTTTAACTAATCAAAATGGGCCTGAATCAGGACTACCCCTAGCCTGGCGAGCCAGACTGTCCGACTTGCTTTTCAGCAAGCCAGACAGTCTGGTTCCCCTCTTGGAGCGTAGCATTTCTCCAGTTCAATTTGGAACAGCTATTTATCTGCAGCGCATCCCACAAAAGCGGAAGAGCTAACCAAGGCAGTGCTGGCTACTGAGCTAATTTAATAACTTCTCTGACCTGATTAATAGCATTTATTGCTTTTCTTCATCACCTGTTGGTTCTGCTGAAGTCCTTCTTGTCCAGTCCTCTGTGTATTTTTTTTCTTCATCTTGTTGCCATTTTAACATCAGTTAAGTCCTGTTGACATCCAATGTAATGAACACATAAAAAAAAAAAAAACTTTTTCCACAACTCTTTGTACAACTGGCTTCTGCTGCTCTTCCTGTTCAGAAATAAGTACAGAGCTGCTAATAATATGCCTGTCTGGTGTCTGGTGTTTTATGAAAAAAAATGAAAAAAAAGAATCCCTGTTTGTTTGGGTGAGCGGTGCACTGCTTATGTCCCGTCCTTCTATTCTCTGATTGGTTACTCCACCTGTCATTGTTCCACCACAGAAACAAAACTTAAGCAAAGAGGTACCAGCAAACTTCTTTGAATAGAACAGGAAAAGAGTTTGTCTGGCAGGCCAGGCTAGACTACCTTAGGTCTAAACTCAAAATTTAGGGCATATCAAGACAGGGCCTAAACCAGAACAAAAGCAGGACTAAGCCAACCATATACCATATATCTGAGATCCACTGAAGAGTATTTAGGACTTGTTTTTTTTACTACTTTAGGCCCACTGTAGTTCTAAAAAGGGTTGCAATTTGAGCTTGTTGGCAAATCTACTACAAACATAAAAGACAATTGTCCACTGCATTCAAAGACATTCTGTACTAACTGGTAATATAGCATTAATTGCTAGTTGACTTTTGGTATTTATAATGCATTAAACTAACAGTGGAAAAACTAAAAGATTTTCATCAATGATCTCAGATAGGTGCACCACAGTCACTAACCGCTGATTTCCCTCTGATTCACCAGAGCTGTTTAGCATTTATTTGCCAGAGATGGAAAAAAGTTCCATGGCAACAGAGGCAGCGCCATGGAAACCCTAATAGTACATTGTTATATTCAGATTCATTCACAAGGACATATTGGGGCTCAAACTGAATGGGGCCAAATAGAACGGAGGGGATTTGTCATTTATGAAGTCGTCTCTCCACATAGACATCCCAGTAACAATGTGCTCCTGGATTAGGACAGAATTCGTTTAGTGCATTGGCTGACAACCCTGGACCCAGACTGCGGTCAGTGAATAGTGCAGGCAGTAGCAATGGAGACTTGAGCCCAAAGCCAAGGTCACTAGAGCCAGAACAATAAAATAAGCCTGTCGCTCACTGGCTGCAGGGCTAACAATGCTTTTCATTTTGGACTTCCCTCCATTCTGCTGAGATTGGGCAGAGTGCTGGTAGCTTGCCTTCAGAGCTTTTCCATTTTCCACAAACAAACAGAGAAGAGGAAAGGGAAAGAAGTGTGGGAGTGGGCCGTGACGCTGTGATCCACACTTTTGAATGCTTAATGTCAACTGATAACTAGACAGCCCACTCTGAGGCTACCACCTACTGCTTCAACACTCTTGTCAGTGCTTTGGTTAAAATATGTTTATATATATATATATATATATATATATATATATATATATATATATATATATATATATATATATATATATATATATATATATATATATATGTGGATGGTTGAAATAAATGATAATAGCAAATATCGCCAGTTCGCCACATTTTAGGTGTAGTCTTAAGGCATGTAACACACATGCCTACAAGTGAATATATGTCAGTGCAATACCCTGGTTGTATAGCAATGACAACAATAATGTATAGAGATAAAGAACATTTGCATTTGAAACTATGCATTTTTACAAGCTGAGTTTAGATACCACTTGTCCTGGAAAGTTAGAAGTCAGGTTTTAAACTAACAGTGAACATGAACTTACCTAAAAGCCTAACGTTTTATCAATCAGTAATTTCTCCCATTAAAGTCATTTGAAAAGAGGAGGACTTTCAGTAGAGTATTTGGACCTGATTGGTTCAAGAGTTATTTGTTTTAGCCAATAATAGCAAAGAGTCATATAACACAGCTAAACAACAAACTGCTATGACAACATAATATTTAGTGACAATATTTTGGTTCTGTTTCTGTTTTTTTTTTTTTTTTTTTTTTTTTTTTAATGTATAACAACATAGGTTACATTTTGTGGTATATAGTGCTTGCTGTCTGCAAATCTAAAACTCGGCCAATGATGTGGCGATACTACCACATCATTGGCCTGCCCCGCCCCCGGAGCAGACCTAAACAGTCAATCAGCAGGTGCTTGACAAGATGGATTTTCATGAGTTTGTAAACTCACAAATCTTGTGACAATCTATCCTGCAGTGCAAGATAAAACATGAACACAACCATCCTCAAATCTCATGGCATTTGAAATCATATGCATAAAGACTGCTGTGTCACTCCAGCAGCTTTACTCAGCTCTGATCTGCTCCGGCTGAGAGAATGAGGTCTTCCAGCCCTGATGATCTGTAATCACTGAAGAGGCTGAGCTGATCTGTGCTATTGAGCTCATTAGGCCTGGGACATGATGCTAACCACATCAAAGCCTCACAGTGCACTTGCAACAGGCCAGCACTGCTATGTCTGCAGCCTTTTATTAGAGACACCCGTTCTAATGCTTCTGGGTACATATAGCCAAATTACAAAGTCAGCAACAGTAATGCTGTGTCAAAAACTGACCAACATTTTTTATCTCTGAAATGTAATTTTTATTCCAATAAATAATAAACTAAAATTATATTTGAAGTCACAAAAAGGTGGCAGAAAAGAGGCAGTCCAGGCCAATATGTTTTACTGAGCCCATATCCCCTTAACTGTGGCATCAGAAATGGCTGATCTACTGCAATTTTTATCCACAGCCATCTTCAAGGGCTTACAGAAAATGGACTGAAAAATGGTTGATCAGAAGAAAATGCCTTTATGGTTTTATGTGTTGTGCGTTCAGAGTTGGTTTTCTGCAGACATTGATTGTAGCGAGTGATTATTTGAGTCCCTGCTGCCTTTTTATCATCTTGATCCAGTCTGGACATTTTCCTCTGACATTAAGAAGGCATTTTCACCCACAAAAGTACCATTCAATGAATATTTTTATTTCATGCATTTTCATTCTCAGCTTTGTACGAAAATCTCAATAGATCGGCAGTTTCTGATCAGCTCATTTGGCACCAACAACCATGCCACATTCAAAGTCTCTTAAATATATTTTTTCCTTTCTGATGCTCAGTTTGGACTTCAGCAGCCCTATCTTGATCCTGTCTATATACATGCATTTGTACATTTAGCTGCTGCCATGCAATTTGTTTGCTAGCTATTTGCATTTAGAAGTGTTGTATCTAATAATGTAGCCGGTGAGTGTATATTTGTTTTCTTCTTTTCCTCTAAGGGAAAAGTCATTTAGTGCTGTACTTGTGCTCTTGCAGCCTCATGCCTTTTCCAATTACCCAGACTATGGCACACAAGCTGTTATAGACAAACGCTG
Source organism: Bostrychus sinensis (assembly GCA_020698575.1). Taxonomy (NCBI): domain Eukaryota; kingdom Metazoa; phylum Chordata; class Actinopteri; order Gobiiformes; family Eleotridae; genus Bostrychus; species Bostrychus sinensis. The sequence goes on along the minus strand of CM036259.1, from coordinate 21,755,325 downwards.
TGAGTTAAGATTGTCAGAGCAGCAAGCGCGCCTGCTTTCATTTTGCAAACACTAAAGGATTGTGTCATAAAGTCTAGATCAATATCCAATGTGTCTGCTTACTTGCATGACTGTTTTCTTGCACCTTTCAATTGTAGCTCGTCTGTGCAAGTCTTCTGTGTCTTCAGAAATATTCTTTTTACAGCTTCACATAACTCACAGCCATTAAGATGTTGACATTGTGGATGCTATAAACAGAATAGATGCTGTGTCCTCTGTGTCTCTTGAGCTGCATCTGTGGCATATGCTTTTGTTGTTGTTATTTTTTTCCAGCATATTTCCAGGGAAGTTTCATTCATGTGTTAGGATTAATATGTAAATAAATAATGTTTACATAATGTTTACTGTCTAACGTTACCTAGCAAAATAATCAGTGGTCATATGTGAAATGTTCTATACAGTAGATGCATTTCATATGAGAGATCAAGCTGTTCTTTTGTTTCCACCAAAACACAAAACAGACCCTTAACCTTCGCCGGCTGCAAATCCAATTCCACATGTCACAGTGGCACCAGATTAGTCATGCACCGACTCTCTGTATGTGCTTTTTAGACACGAGGGTTGTCCAAGGACGTTCTGAGAAAACACTCTCCCTAAAGCCGAACTGCACGGTCTTATTTTACAGAGAGCTATCAGTGAGTCATTCCCCTGAAGAGCACCCTTGGGTCCCCATCTCCCTGTCACACACATACAACAGCGGCTTACTGGTCAATGTTTAATGCTCTGTAATTGGTTTTACTCCCCAGCGCTGCCCACAGTATGCCAATGTCCATTTAAGGGCCATAGGCTGAAGCTGTCCACGAGGTGCACTCCAATCTGTGCTTTTATTGTGAAATGTGTGTCATCTGTAATTCATATAGATCTGATGTGAGAGGGGGAGCTGTTGTGTGGTCAGGGTGTAACCTAAGCCATCTATTATCTGTCTCTTCTACTTAAAGAAAGAGCACAGAATGGGCAATAAACACTGATCAGGCAAAACATTATGACATTATGCATATTATTTGTGGTCATAATGTAAATCTGTGGATCAGGAACTCCCCAAGAGCTGCAGTTTTGGAGATACTCTGACTCAGTCGTATATAGCCACCACAATTTGGCCCTTGTAAAACTCAAATCCTTATGCTTGCCCTATTTTTCCTGCTCCTAACATCAACATTGAGGACAAAATGCTCACTTGCTGCTGTATCATGCCCACTAACAAGTGCCATTATAACAAAATAATCTATGTCATTCACTTAAAATGTCAGTGGTCATAATGTTATGCCTGATCAGTGTATATACTCTCTGGACACATTTTTTAGATGCTCTACTTATAATGCGTTGAAATGCAAAAAGCAAATCAGCCGATCACAAGGCAGCTATGCATTTAGGCTTGCAGACATGTTCAAGACAAACCAATGAAGTTCAAATCGAGCAGCAGAATGAGGAAGAAAAGTGATTTAACTGACTTCAAACATGGCGTGGTTGTTGCTGCCATACAGGCTATGAACAAATATCCAGTGAGCATCAGTTCTGTGATCAAATATGCCTTGTATGGGTCCTGTAGACTGGTGGTTCCCAACCTTTTTTCCTTCAAGCCTCCCCTGCCTGTGTTCAAGACAAGCTGCACACCCCCAGCCCTAACCTGGCACTCACTAATGCATCAGAAGCATAAATTGATTAGCTACAAACATAATCATGAGACATGTGTAACTAATAATGTGGTCACTGAGTAATTAGTAATTAGAATGATGGTGTATATCTGAAATATATGGTCTATTTCTGTGTTTTCTGTTTTGTAGAGAACCATGAGCACTGTGGAGGAGGAGCCGGACCACATGATACCATGAAGACAAGTCTACAGGTCCTGCGCTGCCAGCTGCTGAGTGAGTACCACCAGGGACAACATACAGACTTGACTTTTTTATTTTGATGCTGTACTAAACAATTCAACAGAACAGTGTCGATGAGTGAATAATGGAAATGAAAGGCAAATATAAGACAGTGGCATAGACATGTAGACAATGCAAAAGAAAAGAATAACACATTATGAAAAGGTATTTTGACTTGGTACTGTATGTTGATGTTGCCATTAGCAGAAATCTGGTAGCACATGCTGTATACCAATCAGCAAATTAAATCAGCAGAGTGTTTTAAAAGCCTTGTTGTTTTTCTTTCCTGTTGAGCTGGTGTAGTACATCTGCCACTTAAAACTCTGTAAAGCTTTTAGTGTGGATGTGGCCTTGTCTTGGAGGAAAGCCTGTAGTTCTTTTTGCACTTAAAAATGAACAGAGAAGTTCCAAGTACACATTTATGTGTTAGAAAAGAGTCCTGAATGAGACTTTTAAAATGGAAATAAAATGCGTGATTGAATGGAGTAGAGTTGGTTTTAGCATCATCATGTTTTTTCAGAAAATATTTAGCCTTTTAGCTAAGTGTTTTGAGCTTTTGACCCTAATTAGTTTGTAAGATAACTTAAAAAGCAACAGTTAGATTCAGATTAGTTCTATGATTCTTTTTCTGCAAGAGAGAGACAAAGATACTAGCTACAACCAGAAGGGGTTAGTAAGAAAACAAATGATTAGTTTTAGTGGCTAGAAAATCCTGAAGATCCCTGGTTTGAGTCTAGCTCTGGACATACCATTGTGAGATAGGGCCAAAGTCTTGGTAGTGGTCTGCACTCTTCAAGTTCTTCTAGTTTGATATTTGCTTTTGTCTGCTTTACATTAAGCTGACAGTATCAAGGCTGTAGGTCCAAAGTTCTGGCAGGCTCTTAGTACAGAATGTCACATGAATATGGAACATAAGGGCCATTCTTGGACCCACCAGGCTTCGGGACCCTGAGCCAAACAGGACGATGCTATCTGGTATGCACCCCCACGAAAGGTTACCTGGGGCATGCCTCTGACAGCTTTGTCTAAATCCCACAAAGTGATAAAGCTGGACTACTGTGAGCCAAGTGCTTGGAGCTGAGGCAGAGGTGGAGCAAGGTCACATCGCAGTGGTTTAGTACAAGAGGTCAGTGTCACTACCAGCTATGGACCAGGGCAGTATACTCTTTATGGTAGTGTCTGCATACATATGGTGGAAGATGTCCTGCTCAAAGCCAGTCGCCTCATCTTCAGTAACAATATTGCTATCATTTCCTGCTTTTGTTTCATTTAAAACAAGACAAAACTGGGCCAATTTGCCATAATACATCATCAGATCAAAGTTTAGATCTTAACTTAAACGTATAGCATTGAGCTCACAGTTACTATGTTTCATTCTGTTTCCATTTTGTGTCCAACAACCAATGGGGGCAAATACATTTCTTGAAAATTCAAACATTGAGAACAAATAGAACTAAATGGAACTAAATTTGCTAAAAGACCTGCTTACTTTCACCACAATTGAGCAGCCTTTGCAAATATAAAAGAAAATTATAGAGGCTGTTTATTCTACCAGACTGGACCTGCCTGATCCAGTATTGTCATTCAAAGTTCTGATTGTAGAACATGTATTCATGTGTAGCAACCTCTTGACAATGAAGCCAATGCATTATTACTCTGTGTAGTGCAGGAACATTTCCCATTTCTGTCAGCCATCTGCACTGGACAGATGTGTGGCTGCAGGCTGCCGGCTACACAGGAGCTGAGAAAATCTAGGTGCATAGTCAACTATCACAATAGTGTCTGTTTAGTTCAGTCACACTATACTGACTGCTGAGTGCTCTGTGTGCTACAGCAGAACACACCTGACAACGAAAATAACCTCCCTTTGAAATAGCAAGGAAGGGTGCAGTGAAGTACTTCATAAGATGGGAAAAAGGTAGTACCCAAACATTGACTCCTCTTTTGTGTGGTAATACTCTAACTGTAGCTCCTTTGAGACAACACTGGCACAGGATTCACAAAAAGCAGGTGTCTTTCTTTTCTTTCACACAGCAGTTTTAGGTTTGTGTTGCCCTAAAACAGTATAATAATTACGTACAAAATATTCCCCAATGTGCCTTTACAAATCTATATTTTATTTTTAAGCCCATTGTTGTCTTGAGATTTCAAACTTTTTCATCTTCTTCAGCTCTCCCTTGTGTTTTTCTTAACTCTAATTATTGTGACAAAGAGACTTGAAAATTTCCCATTGTGTCTTCCTGATTAAAGTGTGCAGCTGTTACATGTTTTGCAGTAAAATTCTTCAAAGTGAATACCAATTAGTCTTGACTTAGATGGACCTGTTTAACTACAGCCCGCTGTGCCCTGTTCCCTCCAGATCCCAGTCTACTTCCTGTTTAACATTTCTGCTTCCTGTCACAGTGGCTGCTGCTAAATCATTACTTTAGTAAACAGCAGAAGCACTTTTTTTTTTCTTGCGTTGTGTTGATCAGTAGATAAATGTGTTCGGGTTCAAAGCTGCTACAAGCTGACAAACAATTTGCCAGACGATCCAACAGGAAGCCATTATCCTGTTAGCCTTTTCCTTCTTATCTGTAGTTTCACATCTGTATTCGCCAACCCTACAGTACCCCGCCCATATAGTTCTCCTAGGGGACATCCCACCACATCACAGGACAAGCCCTATCTGTCTGTGACCCTGTGGGACAGCACACACCCTGGCTCACAGCTAATTATATATTTCCTTTTGCAGATTCCAGTGACTTAACTTGGAATGCCTATAGAGGGTAAACAATGCCATGTAAAGAAGTGTGCCTTGTTATTTATAGGTAATGTAGCAGAAAAGTGAACAGGAAGAAGGGGAAGTTGTTTATGTGCTGGGCTGAACTGATAATGACAGCCATTACTACATAATTTCTTATATGACTTAACTGACAGAATGGGTGAACTCATGGTTGCAGCAAAAAAGTAGAAAGCTTATACAATGAATTATACTAAAGGAAGTGGTATTTATATCTAAGCTGATAGCGTGCCATGAGACCAGCAGTATTGGTACTTCAAACATCAAAACATTGGCTTCTGTATTAGAAATAGTAGAGACCTTTTAGAATAATTCTATTTTTGCACCTATCTACTCTTTGGTAATAGATCAGAGTTAAACATAAATAAATTGGCTTATGTGACTAGAATAAAAAGTAGTTATAGATAGTAGTTGATATAGTCATCGTAGTCAGACCCATTTAGTTCTTTTTACAAAAGTGAAGCGGGTCGGTAACCCCACCAATAACAATCCTTCCTGACCAGTCATAACCATTTATGTAATATGAAGTGGGAGTAATTCAGTATTTTATTCTCTAATTGTTTTATGTTTCCCAAAGTAGTCCTGTGTATGCTAGTACTGCCTCCTGAATTCTGATTGGTTGAATGTCTAGCTGACTGCATTCACAGGTAGTGCTCTACCAACAGCACCTAAAAAACACTGACATAGACACTAGCATGCCAACACTGGTGCCCTGGCTAGGTGTTTGAAACCTGAATCTTACAAACTACATTTTTATTTTATATAAATATTGTAGTAGATTTGTAGTAATAATCTCAATACCATTTTGAATGGCTTATTCTTTTACATACATCTACCCACTTTCTATCATTTATTTTATTGTTAAAATCATTGTTTCAGGAGAAAATGCCTGTCAACAAATACATCAAAGAATATTACTCATTTCTGGACTGGTTTTCCTGTAATCCATTTGCAATCCCTGAGCCCCCCAGTGGCATTTTTCAAACAGTTTGTCACTGGAGATAAAATGCAGTGTTTGAATATAAAATTGGCGTCACTTCCTATCATTCTCTGGTCTTAGTCTTAGTCTTGGTCTTAGTACAATTGTTTTGGTCATTCCTTTGTGTCAGTTAGCGTGGTCTTTTTTGTACTACAGACTTTCCATACGATGACAAGTGCCAGAATTAATTATCATAATGACCATATTGTGCTGCACAGTCAGATTGACTGTGAGCTATAATGCTTTTTGAAAAGCGGTCTCAGTAATAGCTTTCTTCACAGTAAAAAAGCAATACTTAGTATTTTACCTCAAACAGTGCTACTAATTAAGTGGTTAGTGATTATTTCAAATTCCAAAAAAGTGTTTGTTTTAAATATTTGATTTATTGCTTCAGTCCAATTATATTTTAGTTTTAAAGTTTTAAATTGATATAAATGTTCCAGAGCTGGACAGTGGCACACAGTAACTCATGTAAACCAATAAATTTAATTAAACACCGTAGTTGGTGACAAATTACTGTTTATGTGCTTTCATCCATAAAGACAGAAATCCAGTTAGATAGCTTAAACGAGCTACAAACGCAGTCCGACCAAGCTATATATATATGTAAATGTTGAATGTTGCATAGTGGTCTTGTATGAGAAAGTCCATAGTGTGCCAAGGTGTCTCTGGCCAGGCGTGATAATCCAATCTTATAGCAGTTAGCTGATAAAGGCTCCTGTCCAGCTCAATCTGATCTCCCTCTGTGGCCTGCTCCGACATCACATCAAAGCCTCAAATAAAAAAAAAAAATCCCCTTTAAACCTTATGATTGCTTTGATTCAGTCCTGTCAGCCTTTATACCATGAAGCGAGATATGAATTCATTTTGTCCAGGGCAGCGGCGCGTTGGTGTGTGCACTGGTGTGATGTGATACTGTGGAGTAGACTCATTGGTATTCTGATGAGGTGTGGAGATAGAGCCCTGGGGGAGTTGGGGAATCCCACAGAGGATGGGCTGGCTGTCTGGAGTGGCTGCAATTAGCATAAATGAAGCTAAATGTGATCCAGGGAGGGCTATGCTAACTCTGATGAGGACATCCTTAATTAGTGGCTATCGTTTGGCGCCCCAAAGCAATTACAAGTATTTATCCGATCACACAACACATTGGACATGGGGTTATTTCCAGTATCTGAGGAATAAATATGGTTTCATCCAAGGGACTGTACACAGTGTCTCAGGCAATGGTTCCTGACACAAACAAGGTCACAATCAAATATATACTATTTTGCCAAAGGTATTAGCACACCTGCCTTTACACGCATATGAACTTAATTCTTAATCCATAGGGTTTAATATAACGTTGGCCCACTCTTTGCATCTATAGCAGCTTCAACTCTTCTGGGAAGGCTTTCCCCAAGATTTAGGAGTGTTTATGGGAATTTTTGACCATTCTTCCAGATGTGCATTTGTGAGGTCAGACACTGATGTTGGACCAGAAGGTCTGGCTCGCAGTCTTTGCTCTAATTCATCCCAAAGGTGTTCTATCAGGTTGAGGTCAGGACTTTGTGCAGCCCAGTCAAGTTCTTCTACACCAAACTCTCTCATCCTTGTCTTTATGGATCATGTCATATTGGAACAGGAAGTGTCCATCCCCAAACTTTTCCACAAAGTTTTCCACAAAACTGCAGCCTGAGTGCTTGATTTTACAGACCTGTGACCATGGAAGTGATTGGAACACCTGAATTTAGTTATTTGGGTGGGTGAGTGAATACTTTTGGCAATATACTGTAGTGTATAGTGTCCAGACAATTTGCTTGAAGATTTCAGATGTTTATGTATTGTGTAAATTGCTTTCATTTCAAATTGCTAAGAAGAAATTACCATCATTTTCATCTCATAAATCACCACGTCCCCGCAGAGCAACCATAGCTGTTTACATGCTGTACAAAAACGGACGTGAGAAGTGCAATTGAAAACTACTTTAGCCACCAGATGTCAAGTGAAAAGTACGAACATTGCATATCCTATACTGGTCATGATATTAAATGTCATTTTTCATATTAGCATATTAGCTTATTTGGCACACCTTTTGCTAAACAAACCCTCAATAAATCACAATCCACATCCACTTCTGTCAATAATTACATCGCCTCAACACCTTGCAACTGATCCCAATTTCCCCCTTTATAGGCATATAAACTACAACTATAACTACTCACACAGGGCAACTGCACAGTGCAACATAGTGACTGGAGGACAGTGAAAATGCCCCACTTTTTTTTTTTAAAGTTGTGTTTTGAGAGGTCTATAGCAATAAGATTTGTAGACCACAGCAACACCACCAAAATTCGTAGTTTAGTGTTCAAAGGTGGCATGCTTCCAAACATCTTTTAACATTAAAAGCTCAGTATATTCAGTACAAAGCTGTATAATACAGTTGCTTTTTTCTCTGTGTGACCTTGTGCTTTCTGACAAGCTGATCATTCTGTTTGAGTGTGCTGCTGCCAGGTCCGACAGTTGGCTGACCAGTAACAAATCAGGAGAGAAGTGCATTGAACCACCCCAGCAGCACACTCACTAGAACTTGATTTTGCAGCTCTTATTTTGGGGCTTCTTGCCGAGCCTCCAAATTGAACAGTGCTCCTGCCAGCTGGCCACTGATAACGCAGCACTACCAGACTGCAACACTGCTTCGTAGGCTGTTCCCTGTGTACATCGAGCCCTGTTATTCTCAGACGAAGCATGAGGTGACCCCTGCTACAAAAAGATAAATACCCTTGCCTTCATGGAGATTTTCCCCCTGCTGGACTGATGGAGCCTGCTAATGCACTATGAGGTGCACTAGATGTGGTCTGCTATGACTGTCTTCAGTATGTGTGAACACTGGCAAATAGGCTCCAGTGTTTGTAAACAACATAGGCTACATGTATGTTGTGTTAAGGAGAACACAATATATTTTAACGAACCATTAGCATTAGCAATAAAAAAAAAGGTAAATGTGCATAAACAAGATAGTATTGGCAGACGGCAGACCATATGTTTTTAATGTCACTACCTGGGTAGAGAACATTAAGCGTGTGGCTTGACATTTGTTGTATAGGCTAGAAGCCATTAGTGCTCAGTAAGCTAAAAGCTAAGGGCATGCAAAAAGTCACTGAACTGTTGGACATAAATTTTTTGATGTTTTGCACCTGTTTTTTGAGTATAACTTTTGCTGTGTCGATTCAAATGGCATAGATTTTGCCTCAGGTGTGTATTTTTGAATGAATCTTCAGATTTTTTTCTGAAAAATCCTCTTCAAAAGGTGTCTAAAAAAATAGTTACATCTTTAACCCTTAAATTGTTTTTGGGCCATTGACTCCCATTAAAATTACATTTTTATTATACACTGTCACTGTGCAATATAATTTGACATTTTTATCAAGTATTTTTTTATTGTTTTTTTTACTAGGTGGCGCAATTTCCTCATATATGGTAGATAGAGGTACAAATTTGTAAATGGCCACATTAGTGTTTGTATAAATTATCAAGCCTACAAGGCAAATAAAAAAAACATTTTTGAACTAAAATGATTTGGGTGTGTTTTGGGGTTGTCATAAATTAGTGTGAAAGTGTTTGTTGAGAAATAAGTTTGTTTGTGTTTGTGTGAGCACAAATCCAAAATGTAGTTCTTACAGAGATGTGCACATCAGGGCAATTAAGAAAAAATGCCCAGACTGAGCAGAGGCCTTGTTTGTGCTGGATGTGTGTATGTGCCACATAAACTGGAATTTGAGGGGTTAAATTTCATAAACAGAATTAATTTTTGCTATGTATGGTGAGGGCTGAAGTCAATCATTGTAACCATGAAAAAAAAATTGAATTATTGAATATTAGAATTTTTTTCTATGGCAGTCTTTATTGGTTAATTTTTTTGTGCTTAGGGCAAAAGGTGTGACTAAAAAGTGAGGGGTGTAGGAGGGTTTTAATTACACAACCGTCTCAAAACAAGATGGTTTTGGAAAACAATCAACCAAGTACTTATGTCAGTGATGTCAGTAGTGAGTGGTTTAATTATTAGCCCCTATATAAGAGCACTTAGCACTAGGCTACATAAGCTAAAGGTTACATACTAATTTTGTTGCCCAAAATCTCTTGGCTTCTTTATGAATAAAACATTTGCAATTAAAATGCACTTTGACTATAGCACTTGTTAAAGTTCTATAGCCTACATAGTATTGACTCTGTGTAACTCTACATTTAGTGGCAGCAGCTCTGGCCTTGTCCTCTGACATTGAGTGTAATAGTGAATGATTGTTGGGACAGAGCTGGTTTTGGATCAGCGCACTGGGTCCTACTTTGCAACATGATTTATTGATGTCCCCCTATGTCATCAATGGAGGACTTGAATGAATGTCAGCAGCTTCCAATGCATTCAAAAGAAGCCCAATTCAGCAGCTTTTCTGCATAAATTGTCCATTCCTCAATACATCACCAGCCAAGTTAATGGCAAACAGCTTGACACAATTTATCAGACAAATGACCGCATAGTTTAAACAAACTATGTTTAAACTTGTTTGTCTTTAAAATGTTAGCATGTGTTTTTTCAAGATGATAAGCTGGTAAACAGGGGACAACAGGTTAGTGTATGTGATAACAGTGACCTACAAAGCAGAGAGAGAAAAGACCTTCATGTCAATGACACACCAGTAAAATGTAATCAAAATAATTTATGCTATAAGAAAGTAAAATGTATTTGTTCTCCTTCAGTGTCCTCTATGGGTCTGTTTAAGCATGTGCTCATTGTGCTGGTGAATAGTAAAGACTGACTCTCAGAGATACTGTGGACTCACTATTTAGCAAGAAAGAGGTCACCATTGCTTATCTGGCTAATGTTTTGCTAACGTGCTACTCAGCCTTTTAGGTTAACGTTTATTTTCTATTGTTTCATTTTACTATAAAAAACAGAAATCAATATCAGTTGTTAATTTACCTCAAACAAATTAGATAATTTAATATGGACAGTCCTTTGCTAAAATTGCTAATATTGTTTGCTGCTACGCAAATGTACCTACAGGAGAAATTGCTAAAATCTGCCTCCTGAGATTTTGTATTTAGCTTAATCATAAATAATGTTTGCAGCAGTTAAGTTTGTTTTCATCATTTAAACAAGAATAAAAAGCAAAATATAGCCGCAAGCGGCAACGATAGGCCCTCGCCCGCCGCGACCCGGAGCTGTGCCAGATTTACTGGCAGTTGGTAGAATTTCAGAAAAAGTTAATTTTTATCTGTCCATACAAATATTTGTTTCATTCTGTAGGGGGCACTATTGTGTGAAATGTGAATATTTGTGATTACTTGTGTATAAGACAGTGGTGTTAATAAGTGTTTAAAATGTAAGCCAAATCGGAGTTGGCATGCGGGAACTGTCGCAATTAGTGTGTACGTGAAAATTGTTGAATTTTTTTTGAAAGTTTGTGAATTTGCCGCATGAAAACCGTCAGAGATTCTACAAAAATTTTGAAAACTTTTGATGTCCTACTTGTGTAGATGATTTTCACCAAATTTGAGCTCACTGGGATAAACGCCCTAGGAGGAGATAGAAAAAGTATGACAAGTGCAAAAACTGCTGTACCAAGTTCAACCCAATATGGACGACTTCCTGTTTGTCATGCGGCATTGATGTAATACTATGTTTTGCTTGTACTGTCATGACGCACGCGTGTACCAAATTTGGTGATTGTACAATGAAAAATGATGTAGCCGGGTCCCATTGGGGCAATGTTTGTGGTGGCACTATTGAGGCATTTTTTATATTTTGTTGATAAGACATACATTAAAAACTAGCTTGCCACCAACCTGACCTGTGTGCCAAATTTCGTGCAAGTTTATAGGCAAGGTAAGTATTTGTATAGCACAGTTCATACACAGAGCAATTCAAAGTGCTTTACAGAAAAAAAAGGCAAATTTAAAAGTACAAAACACAATTAAAACAATAAAATCAAATTTAAAGAGTATAATTCAGAATCAATGTAAAATTAAATTAAAAGAGAAGAGTGCAGATAAAACACTTTCAGTTGACACATGCACAGCTAAAAAGAACAGTTTTAAATCTGGACTTGAACATTGTCAGAGTAGAGGCCTGTCTAGCATCGTCAGGGAGACTGTTTCAGAGTTTAGCTGCATAAAACTGAAACGCTGCTTCACCGAGTAATAAAGTTATAAATGTTCAGTGGGTGAAAAGTGCGATCCCGCATACAAACGAGAAAAAGACTAATAATAATCCGTTCAATAACAATATCCTCTTTGCCGGGGGCCGCGATGTATATATTTTCGGAAAGGGCGCGCGCATTGCTACCTGTTTCTGGGGGTCCTGGGTCACTGTTGGGTACTTTCATGCGTCACTGACCTGTGCATTTCGGATCACTGCTGTTCAATCACTATAGGCCCTCTCCATTACTGGTGCTCGGGCCTAATACATGAACTGTCTAGCTTGGCAATTAGATGTGGCAATATAATGTAGCTAAGGTGGCTAATGTGGCATATTAAAGTTATGCTAGCGGACAAGAATATTTGACTATTCATAGCTTTAGTCATGTAATATTTGTATAGTAAAGATTTATAGTGATATTGTTAAAATTATATTATACAGAAGCTGTAAGCAGCCATGGTTTCATAACTTTTTTCCCCCTCCATTTATCTCGTTGTAATGACTTTAATTCTTTCATTTTCCTGCGATAACGACTTAATTTGCAGTTATCTCGGGAAAACAAACTCGTCTTGTTATCTCAGAAAAAACAAAAGAATTAAGTCATTATAACAAGATAACAGGAGAAAAAAAGTTCTCAATCTATGTCCGCTTACGGCTTTCATAGTGTTATAATGTTACAGTAAATCAACATTTTTATAGAAAGTTTTAACCAACAAGAAAATGAACAATGCCTTGCATTTTTGCTCTGTTGCTGGTAGAACATAAATGGTTAGGCTGTTACAGAGCTATTAAAGAGCTATTGTTTGGATATAATGAACTAGCACAATAGTTTATTCTCCTATTCCCTCTAAGGAAATAAGATAGGACACAATTTATAAATGATATAGGTGTCTATTGTACATACAATGTTTACGTACCATATACAGTACTCTTGTGCTACTGAATGATTTTTTGCTCTGTTTTGCTTTTGTTGATGTCTAAAAAAAACCCATAAATCTCACTGTTCCTCTACACACTACACCTTTGCCCTCCTCTTTGCGCCCCTCCATTCTTTCTTTCCTCCATTCAATTTTCACCTGTTCTTCCCAGAGCATCAGCTCTATAATACATGTTCATAAAGCTCAGGGCTCATCCCCGGTCTATTCAATCACATCTCTTGTTAATTCACTCCACACAAACATATCCCAGTCTGTGTCTCTATAGAGGCAGGCTCCGGTCTTCAGTCTGTGTACACTGTGCTTACTCTTGTACTCAATCAGCCTGACGCACAGCTGTTGTGAAAAATGACACCCATTACCTCTCTGTCATTGCACCTCATGTATAAACTGTATGAGGTACATCAATTAAGATATTACTGCCTATGTTGGATATTATCTGTTGGATATTATCGTTGGCCCTAAAGTTACATCAGCAGTTACCAAATGAAGACAAGTATGTTGAGCCATCTTCTTTGCTGCTAAGCACAGACATAGAGTAGAGGAAGACAACAGGTGTAAGTAATTGTGTTTATATGCATGAGTTTATAGACATTGACATATACATTGACATACCTGTACATTGTGAAATAATAAATTCATAAAACATACAGTATTAAACTGCTGAGATAGTAGCACAGTAAGAATTGTAAGGTGCTACTAAAAGTAAGTAGTAGGAAGGTTAAGTAAGCTAAGCTTAGCAGACACTACTAAATAAGATGTTAAAATACTGAAAATGGTTACACAGCCTCTAGCCTGTCAATTCAAGTAGTCCTATTTTGATTCCCTCAGGCGCTGAAAACCTGGCAAAATTAATAAACTGACTGCCTTAGAAACCTGGTGTAGACTATGTGGCCAAGTTACGCAAATGGAAAAAGGAAAGACTCCAAGCTATTTAAGTTATAACTTTATAGGAGGAGCAAAATACAGACCAAAGTCCCTACCAATAACATTTACAATATAATGGAATGCAGCTGATTATTTGGTTCATGAAAATCCAGAAATACTGTATGTAGTAGGCAATAGTTTCTTTAAGTTGGAGGAACTGCACACTAAGGTAGTTAAACACAGAATATTGATTTTTGTTTGAACTTATTCCTTGATGTAAAGTATGCCTTCATCTAAAGAAATGAGACACATAATTTACTTGAGCTCATCAGTGTTAACCAAAAGGCCAGTGTTGTCTGTGCAGTTATAATGAATAGCCACAGCTTAAAAGGCTTAGCCTAACCTTTCACATTTTAAATATGATTTTCAATAAATTATAAAGTGCGAAAAAAAGAAAAATCAGAAAAATCTGAACATAATCTGGATTGTAGTTTTGGCTTTTTTATGTAATATACGACATGATATTGGGTAGTGCTTTTTAATGCACGTTTTCAGCATCCCATAGCCTGATAAACTTTACATTTAAACACAGGAAACATGCTAACACAAATAAAAATAACATAATTACATTAGAATTGATACATAAACAGTTCTAACCAGTGCTTGTAAGTGTTTTTCACTGAGCTTTATAGTGATGAAATAAAAGATGAAAGGGCACTTTTGTGAGAGCTTGACATAATTTGAATCATATCTTCAAAGTGTGTATGAAGCCTGTGGTTAATAAGGTATAGGCATAACTGAGCTTTTAGAAACCTTTGTTCATTCATTATCAAAACAAAGTCTTATGTCTCCAAAGTAATCTAGATAGTTCATTTGTAAAGCTGTCTCAATGTGACTCCACTTAGACATAATCAGCACTTGAGCCTTGATAGTTTAGCACAGACAGAGTCTCCTGCCTCATCCATAGAGCACCATCTCAGTAAAAATGAATGATAAATCAGGAATAGCGGTGCGTGCTATCTGCAGATATGGCTCTGGAGTGGGCTCCCTGGATTAGAGACGTGACAGGCCTGGGTAATGGAGGACAGTCCTGGACCCTCCATCCTGCAGTGTTTATGATGGAGTATGGCCGAAGATGATTAATGATTCAGAGGCTGAGTTTGAATAGTCAGAGCTTTGGGGATGTAGACAGAAAAGGAGAGAATAATAGCTGTATGTTTTACAGTGGCCTTTTCAAAAGAGTAGACTTGTAAAAAACATGTTGTGCCTTTGAATCTTGTTCTCACCTCAGCACTGGGTCTTGTTCGGTCTTGGCCCTTGTGAAAATAGAATTTGGTTCCCATAGTTACTGTGAAGAAGTGTAGTTACGGCCACTGCATCAGCTCATCGGGGAATTCATAACATCATGTTGTTTTCATCAACTAAACAACTTTTTTTACTTTTGTTTAATTTATGGCAGCTGCTACAGAGTAACAGTTAATAATGAAGTCTATTTCCATGCTGCATCATCTATGTAGAGTCAATGTTCATGGGGGAAAAAAATCACATAGTTTAGTTTTTAATACTTTGTAGATTATTGTCAATTCACATATAGCATAGATGTACACAAAATAAAATAATATTACCTTGGTTCATTGTAATATAGTGCATCGTAGTATAGAACCTACTATGTAAACTGTTCTGTGGTTAAGCATATAAGTGCCTCTGTGAATGGTCTAATTGTGCAAATAGAAACAAAACACATTCAGTAATAGTATATTATAATAGCATATCATATTGTAACAATAACATGAACAACAAGTGTAGAAGTGGTCAAGACATTTTATGATACATAACTGTATAAACATAGATCCTATAATAGATTTAAATCTTTTGTTTTTAAGTTAGGTTGGTTTGATAATTTCTTACTAAATCACAAAATAACTGACTCGAAAAACAAAATGCTTCCCTTACTATTAATTTCTAAACATAACCAAATTTTTTGTATGTATATCTTTTTAAAGACAACTTGTGGTAAAAACGCAGGTTGCAAATCTTTTCGTGTCCGTGTAACAACTATGGTAGCTTTGCTGGGACATAGTGTTGTGCATGAACAAACCTGATAAAGAGAGGTTGAAATTGAATGTGTGATCATTAGTGTGGTTCTCCTTGAGTGTAACTTTGGAAACAAAACTATCTATTCAATTTTGTTCCATTATGTTTAACAGTCATCTACAGCCATTTTGGATTGTTTAATATTTGAATTCTAGTCGAGCCCTCTCAAGAGATGTAAACAGACGTCGAATTAACACTGCTAATTTGGTTTTGCAATCTAATTATTACTGAATGACAACTCTTTTTAAAGACTGGGCAGCTGTAATTATGCAACGAGGCATGTGATGAATATGTATCTGACACTTATGAGCTCCCTGTCAACTAATAACTCTGTAAAGTGCTCTGCACCAGGTTAGTGTCCTAAACTCTGAATACCCACAATGCATTGAGCACCTTGGCTGTTGTTGACTTAATGCATGGACTCTCTCCTCACATTAGTCATGTTAAACCGTGTCAATAAAGGCTGGAGGAGGCCGAGCTGAGGGGAAATTAATAAGCTCCCGCATGTTCCTCCCTCTATGACTTTCTTAGTCCGGATAACATAATAGGCCAATATCCCCACAGGCATCTGCTAATGGCTTGTCACTACACAGCCTCCTTAAGGGACTGAGCCGGGCACAAGCAAATCAGGCAGTACAGGCTCGCAGAGATGAGCTTAGCATGCTAAGAAGTCAATCTCAATGCTTTTCTCATTATTATACTTACTACAATACATTACATACCTTGGCTCAGTCCTGAAATGAGTGGCATTCATTACAATTGCAAAGGATTGTTGCACACCACCAATTAATGCAGTTAATTTGGAGGCTTGGTGTCCATAGTCCAGCTTTGGTAGTGACTTACATGCCCCGCTACACACAGTGGAAGTGGTCAGGGAATAATGCTGTTGATAAAGTAATCTAAGAGAGTGACAAACACAGCAGCCAGTGGATTAAAGGCAGAGGAAGCTAAATGAATGCTAAACACAAATGCATGACTCTGGACATATGGGTGCTGTTTCAGTCCGGGTCCAGTGAAGCAGGATTTTTAGAGGATGTAATTAATACAGGAAGGTACACAGAAGAAAATCAGTCGGCCCAAAAGTCAATATTCTGGAGGAATAGAGGTTTACAATAGCTGCATTACAATAAACATGTGCTTTCTACAGTATATCTAAGACTGCCTTTGATGTGGGAGGTTAGGGGTTTGATTACCCAATGTGGATCTAAAAACTCCAGCCACACATTATGCTGGTCCCAAGCCTGGATAAATGGAAAGTCTGAAAGGGCATTTGCCAAAAGCCTGCTAATGTACTTACAGTTTTTCAGCTGTATCTTCTTCGTTTGTGTGCAGGTGTCCTAGCATTCCTCGCACTGCCAGTAGGACCGGTATCATCAGCACAGGAGGACTCTGTCTCCATGGCAGTGGCCCACCACAGCAGCCCCCGCCCTGCTCACGCAACATCCCACCAGCGCCACCCGGATTGGCCTCAGGAGGGCTCTAGCAGTGGGGAATGGTCTTCTTCTGGAGGCACCCAACCCTCAGTGATCGCCCCTGTCCCTGCACTTCAACCTTTAGCATGGCTTCACACCACCCAGCCACCCCACTTAGCTCATCAGGACGCTCCCGTTCACGTCACCCCAGCCACTGTGAGCACTACTAACACTAAACCAGGCCACAAGACTCAAAGTTATGCCCTACGGGAGTCTAGCCTTGATAGTGCAAACCAAGACAACATGCAAAAACTGGTCAGGGAATCTCTAGTTCATAACCCATTTCAAATGGATTCAAATCAGGGCAGCAGTTGGAGCAGCTTTGGTCCTCCCAGCACACTTGTCCCAAATACAGTCATCAAGCCTGGAGTCAGTGGGTTGAAAAGAGAAGATTTGTTGGGACCAGAGCTCACCACATACAGGAGTCAAAATGTTAACCTTGCACTAGGCCTTAGACGTAGAGGCCACACTCGGGACAGTCCTAGAAAGGTCAGAACACCATGCCATTACTCTCCGGGAGGTGCACACAGACATTAATGAACCTCCCACCGACGAGCTAGCAAGCTCTAGTTCTCCCGTTGAGCCTTCACCAGTAACCGCAATGCCTGCCACCACCACAAAAAACAACTCAATGCAAACAACAGTCACTCCAAACTTTAACAACACAGCCAGTGAGACCATGACAGAGAAGGGGACTAGTCAGGCCAATGTGACAGACAATACCCCGCTAGGACACTGGATGGGGAATGTGACCGCTTTAGGGGGGCTGCTACTGTCCAACGCCAGTGCAAGTGACGTCATGTCCGCTCAGGGGAATAGTTCGGAGCTGCCGTCGACAGCCAATGGTAACTTTCTGAACAGGCAAGTCCCTGCCACCACGCAAGACCACTTGTCCAATAACAGCTCGGGACCCACTGTCGAAACACCCCCGTCCCGAGCGGTGATCTGCCTGAGCCGGATGGACATAGTATGGATTGTGCTGGCCATCAGTGTGCCTGTTTCTTCATGTTGTAAGTATCAGAATTTTGCATTCACGAGATGTTTAACAAGTAAAATAGTCCAGTTTCAAAACTTTCCAAACCAAAGTTAAGACCTTATTAACATCTCACATTCAATTTGCTTTTCTTTTCTTTACCTAAATTTATGTTCGGCCTGCACTGGTATCCAACTTTACTCTGTATTATCAAAAGCTATTTATTCAGTATTAACTGGCAGGGTAGACCAACCAGCCAATGTGAATGTCTTTCACTTGAGACCTATCTAGCAAGTATGTGATTGGCCAAGGTTTTGCACTATTAAGTATCGTGCTATATTGCAGTTTTCCTCAAATACTGGAGAAAATACACACTTTCCATTTAAGCTCATAGAACTGCAACAAGGAAAGAAATCAGTCTCCTGTAAGTCATTTGGATCAAAACGAAGATAGAAGTTACAATTTTTTATGTTTTTAAGCCAGGCCATAAGAAAACAACCTGGCTAACAAACATATGCATATGTCTCTTCAGCTTTCCTTTTGGCTTTTTCCTTCTGGGGTCACCATAGCAAATCATCTCCCTTTTATCCCTACAATTTAAACTAATTACTAGATCTATGCCTCTCAAGCAGAACATCTAGCAGCCTTTGTCTATTTAGGCTAATATCAACACACAACACACATTCTCATATTTGAGTTTTGCTGGTGAGGGTACTTTTGGAGTCTTACTCGTCCCTGCTATGTACTAACCTGTGTCTTCCCTCTCACTTCCCACCTCCTGTAGCCGTGCTGCTGACCGTGTGCTGCCTGAAGAAGAAGAAGAAGTCGACGAGTCAGGAGAACAACCTGAGCTACTGGAACAACGCCATCACTATGGACTATTTCAGCAGGCATGCGGTGGAGCTACCCCGGGAAATACACACGCTGGAGAGCGAGGTACACTATGTATCATAAGTATATTGTTATAGCAGTATCACCAGTAACAATATCTGTATATCTGTAACAAAGAATGACTAGTGTTGCAATAATATTATGTTTTTTCAAAAATAATGGTCCAAAAAAAAAAAAAAAAATTCCAATTCAAGTATGGTTGCTTCAAATAAAAAAGTGATGATTTATTCCTCCATAGAGTGTCCGGTTTTGTCCTTAATGTACGGACATAACTTTAGTCCGATGAATCCAGGTTCAGTTTTTAATAATAAATTGCCACGTGTTTTTTGATGATTCCAGTTCAATTAAAACTTACTTAATCAAAGGAGCATTCAGATATTGTAAGCCATACCAGCAAAGCAATATTCAAAATAGTCATTACGTATTGCATTTTAATATCATATATTTAGTTCTACTCATATATTCATAATACACATTTTTCTGTAAGAACATAATGCTTTATCTTCCATTAATTGCAATAGTACTAATTCTTTAGTAATTCAGTAGGGTACTCATCCAGAAAAGCTACACAGTGTTACTTTAATACTGCATTCAATTTATATGTGCATCATACACTGCTCAAAATAATAAAGGGAACACTTACACAACACAATGTAACTCCAAGTCAGTCACACTTCTGTGAAATCAAACTGTCCACTTAGGAAGCAACACTGACATCAGTTTCCCTGCTGTTGTGCAAATGGAACAGACAACAGGTGGAAATTATAGGCAATTAGCAAGACTCCCCCAGTAAAGGAGTGGTCCTGCAGGAGGTGATCCACAGACCACTTCTCAGTTCCTATGCTTTCTGGCTGATGTTTTGGTCACTTTTGAATGCTGGTGGTGCTTTCACTCTAGTGGTAGCATGAGACGGTGTCTACAACCCACACAAGTGGCTCAGGTAGTGCAGCTCATCCAGGATGGCACATCAATGCGAGCTGTGGCAAGAAGGTTTGCTGTGTCCGTCAGCGTAGTGTCCAGAGTATGGAGGCGCTACCAGGAGACAGGCCAGTACATCAGGAGATGTGGAGGAGGCCGTAGGAGGGCAACAACCCAGCAGCAGGACCACTACCTCCTCCTTTGTGCAAGGAGGAACAGGAGAAGCACTGCCAGAGGCCTGCAAAATGACCTCCAGCAGGCCACATATGTGCATGTGTCTGCTCAAACTGGTCAGAAACAGACTCCATGAGGGTGGTATGAGGGCCCGACACCATGCAGGACGTTTGGCATTTGCCAGAGAACACCAAGATTGGCAAATTCGCCACTGGGGCCCTGTGCTCTTCACAGATGAAAGCAGGTTCACACTGAGCACATGTGACAGACGTGACAGAGTCTGGAGACGCCATAGAGAATGTTCTGCTCCCTGCAACATCCTCCAGCATGACTGGTTTGGCAGTGGGTCAGTAATGGTGTGGGTAGCATTTCTTTGGGGGGCCGCACAGCCCTCCATGTGCTCGCCAGAGGTAGCCTGACTGCCATTAGGTACCGAGATGAGATCCTCAGACCCTTGTGAGACCAGATGCTGGTGCGGTTGGCCCTGGGTTCCTCCTAATGCAAGACAATGCTAGACCTCATGTGGCTGGAGTGTGTCAGCAGTTCCTGCAAGACGAAGGCATTGATGCTATAGACTGTCCCGCCCGCTCCCCAGCCCGGAATCCAATTGAGCACATCTGGGACATCATGTCTCGCTCCATCCACCAACACCACATTGCACCACAGACTGTCCAGGAGTTGGTGGATGCTTTAGTCCAGGTCTGGGAGGAGATCCCTCAGGAGACCATCCACCACCTCATCAGGAGCATGCCCATGTGTTGTAGGGAGGTCATACAGGCACGAGGAGGCCACACACACTACTGAGCCTCATTTTGACTTGTTTTAAGGACATTACATCAAAGTTGGATCACCCTGTTGTGTGTTTTTCCACTTTAATTTTGAGTGTGATTCCAAATCCAGACCTCCATGGGTTAATAAATTTGATTTCCATTGATAATTTTTGTGTGATTTTGTTGTCAGCGCATTCAACTATGTAAAGAACGAAATATTTAATAAGAATATTTCATTCATTCAGATCCAAGATGTGTTATTTTAGTGTTCCCTTTATTTTTTTGAGCAGTGTATTTTACTTACATCGGAACAGTTTGTGCCATGTCTGTTTGATGCCTTGCAGCGCCCTCTGCTGGAGAACAACGCCACATAAAAACTGTTACATTTTGCCACTGCTTTTTTTTGCCCATATCGTTTTATCTTTATATTCTGTTATTTGCATGTGCTTTGTCGTCTTTTCTCCATTTCATTTTGCTTGTTGCCTGCGTGCCTTCATCAGGAGAGGGAAGCTGAGGTTGGAGCATGTGTAGGATGCCCTTGGTGATGCCCAGGTGTTGTTGTCTTTCTGTACCCATCCCAATAGAGCCCTGTAGCACCAATAGTGGAGCTACAGGAAAAATCCACATTATAATCTCCCTATTCCTGCTGTTTTGTGCACTCACACCTCCCTCCTCCATCACCATTACTGCTGACTCACCACTAGCCTATTCTGCTCTCACATTAAGCCCCTCTTTCTATTCTCTTATGAGTCATTCCTCCCATCATTTCTTTCCTTTTTGTATTTCTGCACGTCTAGCTTTGTCACAAATTGTTCACTATCTCCTTAAAAGCCCCCAGTGCATCAAATCCCACTCTATTCTCCTTACACTGCACAGCTACTGCCTAGAGTGACTTACACACAGTAGACTGCAGTGTGTGTGCGATAATGGCAAATCATGAATTATGTTTAAGACTGGGACGACAATACAGTGTTGCCTGGCAAATAGAGAGCGCTGACAAAATATATAAATGATAATAATAAAAAATGTGTAATGTAGTAGTTTCATCTATTCAGGAATAATTAATAGCATCTCAAACTGGGCATACTACTTAGAGCAATGGAGAAGTCACTGGCTCTGGGACAGGTTACTCAATTATTTATTAGACAAGCCAAAGGCAATTAGAGAGAGACCTCCACCTTTAGCCTTATCTCGCAATGGTAAAGATATAGCCCCCAGACCTGGACTCAAACCAAGGATTTTCTAGTTCAAATGCTCTATTGAGCCACAAAGCCTTTATATCCAACAATAGTAAAGAATCCACTAAAACTACTCACTTGTTCCTTTACTGACCCCTTGTGGCTTGAGTTAGTATATTTGGCCCTATCTTGCAATGGTAAGCATACAGTGCCCAGACCTGGACTCGGATCTTCTAGTTCAGGGGTAAATTCTCTATCCCTTAAACCTCACAAGATCAGACAAATTGTTTTTTCCTTTACCCAGTGGTTCCCAATGTGGGGTCCGGGGGGCCCCTGGGGGTCTGCAGAGGTACTCCTGGGGAGCACCCAGAGGTTGTCTATATTAAGTACATAAAAAGAAATTGAGTTTGAAATTATCTACAGTTATATAGTTGTTTAAAAACATAACTGTTATTTGTAATGTTTTTAGAAATCTATCTAAAAAGTCTTTTGAATATGGTGAAGTTTTGTTGTTGGGGGACTGCATGTTTTGTTTTTTTTTTCTGGAAATTTAAGGGGGCCGTGACACTCATGACTTTGGAAAAGGCTGCTTTACAGAAACAACGGTACACAGTTGCAAACAGCCTATAATTTTCTTGTAGCCCTAAAATGATCCAGTCCACTTTATTCATATATCACCATTTGTGAACAAAGACATTTTCCAAAGTGCTGCACATAGACCATTATAAAAATAAAAAAAAACATAAATATTACTCTAACAATAAAATGAATAAAAATAAAACAGTAAAAGACACAAGGGACCACACAACTCACGTCAATTTAAAAGCCACAGAATAAAAGTGGGTCTTAAGACGAGACTTCTAAAATACAGAGACAGAGTGTTCCACAGTTTGGGGCCACCCCTCACTCCCAGTTTTAAAGTCTCATCTCGGGAACCACAATTTAACCAAATCAGTCACCCGGCTTTTTGTGTGAAGCTTATTCTTAATTGATGCTTTAAAAAATGAAAACTAAGACAATAATAATCAATACCCAACACAACACCAACACATTTTAAACATATTTAGTTGCGTAGGCAAAGCTACTCTATTTCTAATCAAATCAGTTTATTGTGATTTAAGTTAGAAGTGACACTGCCCCTAAAGTTACTATCACTAGCCACCAATACTCAAATACTTAATATTTTTTGTGTCTCTTTGCAGGAGCATGACACTTACCTACCCCCGAACGGAGACTACAGTGGCAGCAGCGTGGTCCTGGTCAACCCTTTCTGTCAGGAGACGCTCTTTATCAACCGAGACAAGGCTTCTGCCATCTAGAGACATGGAAATATCCCAAACCACTGCATTCTCCTACTGCTGTGGCTATTTTATATACTATATGTATGGTAACTATTCAGAGACTTGACTTTATACTGTATATGTAAAAAAAAAAGAGGCAGAGAAGAAGAAAAGTGATGTAAACATAATATTTACTATGAGGACGCACCTGCATATTTTTCTGATGTACATTTTCTACAAGAGGCTTAATTGTGATAAAGGTTTTTATGTCTTTATAAAACTCTACTGTAAGTGGTTTGAGTGGTTGTGAACGGTTGCAATGAAAACATGATAGCTTGTCCTTTAAAAGTAATCCCAAAATACTTATATAGCCTGCTGTACTTGAATATTTAGCACCTATAGACGTGGGGTTGTGCAGAAAATGGTCAATGCAATCAGTTTGACATAGCAGTGCATCTGTGAAGTCAAGATGGCGTACAGTGGCTTAACACACATGTCACTAGAGCGCTGTTGCACACAGCTGGTTTAGGTTTCATTTTACCTAGATACATTTGGGCTTAATTTGAACAAAGTGAGCTTTCTTGCTCAAGAAAATGGCTTGGTTTTACACCACATAGCTACACTGTTCCAAAATATCGTTTATTCTGATTTAGAGAAGGCAAACCCAAGCTGGACCTATCAGCTGTGAGTAAAGTCTTATCAATCTGATGCACCACAGCTCAATGTTTTGTCCTTGGCCTCACATCTTTACAAGAGTCTGTGGTGGGTATTTTAATAATAAATTGATATGCATATACAGTGTTTACCCAGTGAAATTACAACATCAACTTTTTCTCCCAGGTTCTGATAATGCCACAAAAGTTCCTATGGCAGTGCACCATAAACATCTGACTGCATGTGCATGTCCAGTAATCATTATTTAAAATGGGATTAAACCTGGGCTGTGAGAGAAAGTTGACAACCAGCATTATAAAACAAATGAACTCAAAGTAACCTGGTCAACTGAAAACCTACTCCACAATCCTGAGATTGTTCAACTGGCTTTGTGCAAAAGCTTCTCTAAAAGAGGGACCACATTGATGTCTTCATTCCTTTGTTGAGTTCTGTCTGTCTTTTATAGTGCGTTAGAAAATGTATGGATGAGGGGTGTAACCAAATATCAGTGTTATTTTAGGTCAGCCATGATTTTGTTAAACCCAGTGTTGTTTCTCTGTATCTCTGTGCTGCTGGATGTTTGTCTGTTTGTCTTTTGGTCTGATGTCTATATTGTGAAGTGGCATTAGGTCATAGCCCCGAGATTGATTTTGAAAACAATGTTGCTACTGTAAGTGTCTCCTTGTGCAAATGTTTGTTGAAGTATTCCAGACAGAGGCATTTACAATACTGAGAAAAAAGTTGAATATTTACTATGAGCACATGCAGACATGGTATGTTTGCATAATCACTTTAATTATGGAGTCTGTGGTCCTTCTGTCATCCCTTTAATTTGCATTGCCGTTTTTATCCAATAATCAATGCTGCCTGCTTGCTAAAAGATTTCTGCATTAAGACGTTCATCTGTGGTTGAAAAAGTGATGCTGAACAACATGATCCAATAATTTTCCTGCATTGGACACACGCGGCTGAGCTTGTTGTTTTGCACGCTCAAAAATAGATACTTTACAAAATGTTTGATGGCACGGTGGAGAGTCTTCAACATGTATGTATTTTTTGTACTGTAGTATACACTGTACTTTTTACTGCTGAGCAATAAAACTGATAAAAACATGTAGTTTTGCATTGTGTTGATAATGTACATGTCTGCTTACTATTTAACAAAGGAGTGAAATTTTTTGCCAACTACAGCACATCCATTGATTGAGTAAGCTGGCATTTTCTCTTTGTGCATCAGTGCTGACCCCCAGCTTTGGGAGTTTGACGTCAGTAAAATGTTTACGAGCCTGCTTTATTAATGGGCCCGAGTGTTACCATTTTAGTTCATGATATTGGGTCTGAGAGTTGAGACCGCAGAAATATTTGTACAAGTGGTTATTTTTACTGTGTAACATCAGGTACTACAAAAATTACTTTGAGGTCTGGGTATGGCTAAGATCAGTGAGCTGCAGAATAGACCATCAAATGAACTCCTTCTTCCTGATAATTCCACTGACATATAACTCAATTAATCTGAAAAGGCCTAACAGCTGAATCTTCCCTTTGAAGTTCAAGAAAGTTGTATTGAATCAAATCTGATGTTTCATAAAAAATAATAAAATCTATGTGATTGTAAAAATATGATTGTAAGGAAATGTATATGTACTATTAAATTCCCACATAAATTATATAGACATGATATATGCTACTGTATACAATGACTCCAAGCTATGTTAACAGTTTTCTGGTTGGCACTGGGTTCAATATGTATTATATAAATTTTAGTTCGTTCATTTAGATAAAAAACAATTAATATAATATTATTTTGCCCACAAATTTAATAGTTATAGTTAGTGACAAAAAATCAAACATGCCTTAGCCTAGGCTGTGGAAGAATGATGTGAGAGTCTGGGGAGTGAGAACAAATAGATCCAGATTTTTTTCACTTGCCACTTTATTTTGTCCTATTAAAATATTTATTGGGGGAAAATTACAAAGGAAAAAAAAAAAAAATCAAATTTTAGACTTTTACTTTGTAGCAATAACGTTTCCGGATCAGTGTAGTAGCATTTCCGGGTCACGGTACAGATTTGTCAAATAACCCGTGCATGGCATGGTTGACAGGATACGGCTAACAGTTTAGCCCAGGGACCCGGGGTGGAGGTTTTTAATCAGTGAGCAGCAGAAGTTAAACTGTCAGAGTCAGCCATAAATCCGTGTCCTCTGAGCGTTTAAGCCGCTGCTCGAACTGTGTTGTGCTTATTTTTTCATTTGTCATTGGTCGTTAGCGAACTTGTTAACGCTGCTCGTTGAAAATGGCGGATGTACCAACAGAGAAGAGTCTGGACGATTTCTTTGCCAAGCGAGATAAAAAGAAGAAGAAAGAGAAAGGAAAGGGCAAGGAAACCACCACGGGCCCAGCGCCCACGGTGCTGAAAAAGACTAAAAAAGAAAAGGAAAAGTCTGCGAAAAATGACCACCAGGACCCCCAGATTGAGAAGGTAACAGGGGCTAGTCTAGTATTGAATAACTTTCTCTCGTTGGTTTTCTTTTTACGCCGATTTAAATTCATTACTGCTCACTTGTTGTAGATTAGCACTAGTGTAAGTATAACCAGCTGCTGTCAACTCTGGCGTTGCCACGTTTGTTGTGAGGCAAAAATGCCGGGTCATTACTAGCATATGGTTCACCGGGTAAGGTAATAAATATCGCACGACTTATAAAGCTGGAATATTTTTCCATCAGTAGATGTTTGATAATTTGTTTAAAGTCGGAACATGTTGTAATTGTTAACTAGTGGCTCTGACATTAGCTAGACATTGACAGTGGCTTTGTGAAAGCACGAGTCAAGTCTGTGTGTGGCCTTTTAACCAGGCCTAGTCGCCATTTGTCATGCGTAGTCCTTACAACATTCATAACTACTGTCAAAATGCCCAAATAAATAGTGTGTATTACAATTACAAGTGTATATATATATTTCAGGAAGACAGTTGGAGTAAATCCACCATTTACAATTTATCTGATGTGGCAAAGCATTGGTTTTGTTTTATTCAGGGATCTCAATTGTCTATAGTTTTTTTATTATAGTGCATTTACCATATTTTTTCACTATGTAGGAGGATGAGGAGTGGAAGGAGTTTGAGCAAAAGGAAGTGGACTACAGTGGGCTTCGTCTGCAAGCTCTACAGATAACGTAAGTGTGACAGTATTATTACTTTTTATAAGCCTAGATCTGTTCTGCATTAAAGTTTGTCTTTACCAACAAACTCAAATCTCAAGTACAATTTGATCTTTTAAACAGCTATCTCTGCAAAACAAAAATGCTTCAGACATGTTGCTCATTGATCAGTAGAAAAAACTGTAGGGCCAATATTGTAAGGATGTGTTGGTTTTGAGGTTCTAGTTAAAGTCTCAGTACAGTCAAAATATTTTGTTGCCTTGGCAACAGTGTTACAGTAATGTCATCACCGTTGCTGGATGTCTGTTTTATTCCAACAGTGACGAGAAAGAGGAAGAGGAGTATGAGAAGGAGGAGGTGGGTGAGGATGGAGAGATCATTCTGGTCAGTGGAGATAAAGTGTCAGGGCCATGGAACAAGTCGAGTGCGGCTCCTGCTCCTGCTGCCCCTGTGGGTAAGTGTTTGTTACTCAATAAAAGATTTTATTGCGAAATCTTAAATCTTGAAATCAACCTGCTTAATGAGTTTGTACATAGAGGTTCTTAATATTCTCCAAACTTCAACTTGTGTTATTTCTGATTGTAGAAGATGTCGAGCTGCCTGAAGCAAAACCTGCTGGGGTATATCGACCCCCAGGTGCTCGGTTGACCACCACCAAACGAAGCCACACCCAGGGTCCCCCTGAGATCTTCAGTGACACACAGTTTCCTTCTCTCCTGGCCACTGCCAAGCATGTGGAAACACGCAAGTAGGTCACAAGTAGAGTACATACAGCATAAGCACCACTACACCATAAACACTGTGTTGAGAGGGAAATGCCAGTAAATCAAACCAGATAAAAATATCATTAATTAATTATTATCAAGTACATCAGTGTACATCAATTTTGATGCCTTCAGCTTCATGTACCATGTGCATTCTGTGTGTTTTAGGGACCGAGAAATGGAGAAGACCTTTGAGGTTGTGAAACACAGAACCCGTGGTAGAGATGACGCTAGTGGTGCTTCTATACAGCACTTGCAGCTGGACAACCAGTACGCCATCCTTGGGGATAAGTAGAGGCTCCTCCATCCCCTGGCCCCTCCAGCACGGTTCTGCCCAGCCCCTCAAATGCTGAACTGCAGCTGTGGACTGCAGTCTCAACAAAGCTCATGCCGCCACAATCATAACTTCATGCAAAACCTTGGATACATACACCTGTACCTAAAATCAAATTACACTGAGCAATGTCAATACATTCCCTTTACAAAGGTTTATAACATATTAGACCCATTTGGTTGGCAAACAGTGGAACTACACCTGAAGGGGCTGTTGAAACGGAGTACAAGAAAAGGAATTAGACAAATACACCCAAATGTTTGACACTGCAGCACTATGGACTGACAACACTGTTGTCCTTGTGGATTGTGCTCAGAGCTGAAGTTGTGTGACCCAACTTCTCTCTGGACTCCATCTCGCTTTGTTGAAGCAACAGATGACCGAAATGACTTTAGGAGAGATGATTTTACAAACTTCTGTGAAAATATCTATTTTTTTGCAAGATGGCTCTAACCTGATCTCACACATGGTATTGATGGGTGTGTATTGAGTTGTGGTTGGGGCTTTGGGAGTGGGCATACTACCTCACCGGCGCAGCTGGTGGAGACCATGTGGGCTGAGCTTTTGTTACCATTTTCCTTTGCTGTGGTGGTGAGTGGGGCTAACAGCAAGCTCCATATACAAGCTGGCTCTAAATGCAGAACATTGCAATTTTGTTTTGTTTTTTTCTAAATGATTGCACCTAATGGACAATATGTGGTTTTGGTCCTCATTTAGAGTTTCTATATTAAGTGGCCTTACTGAGAGAGAAACTGCTTTGTCATCTGAAAAGACCTTTGCTTGTTGTCACACCTGTCTTTGGATCTCACCACTTTGTGAAAAAGATGAAATCATTCTGTTCAGGAATGTAGTGTTGTAGCTTATTCTGGTAATTACAACTAACCATCTTACATATCCACAATGTTGCCCTTTTTTTTTTTTTTTTTTTTTTGATCATCAGCTAAAGTCTAACTATAGTAATATCAAATTGTCCACTTCATAACAAAAAAATGCTCTGTGCTTTGATACCAGCTGGTCATAGATGAATTATGGAGTCAGAGCAACTCCAAGGGGGATTTTGTCTGCCCGTTTTATCAGCTCATGCATACTTAATGACTCCTTTATTCAGTTGTAATGGTACATCTTTACCCGTGTTTACTGTTTCCTTTTCCCAACTGAATATTGTCCTAGCCCTTTTATGCAGTTGTGACCTGATAGATTCTACACACATTGAGGAGAAAAACAGGTAAATGCAATTAATTCAGTTCCTGCCCAACCACTATACACAAAAACCTGTTGTTAAAAAGAAAACTGGATTAATGTTCTGTTTTTGTCCTCTCCAACAAGTCAGGAGTGGTTGAACCTGGTGAGTGGAAATAGAAACATATTTGTAATAAAAGAGATGAGCCTAACAAAAATAATAAAGTGATCATTGTGAATAACATTTTGTTTGATTTTTGAAAGTCTGTGACTTTTATAGATTTGAACTTTATGGAGAACTTTACATAAAATGCTACACTTGTACTGTGCTTGTACAAACAAATCCACTTACCATAACAGGGTAACAACTATACTGACAACTATCTAAAAGCCGTAAAATGTAATGGATGCACAAAATAGGCTAGTAAACATTTACGTAGATGTCCTAAGCCTTTATAAAATATTGTGTTTGTGTGTTTATGTACCTTTAAGTAAACACAAGTGAAGTGATGTGGTGATTGTACACAACTTGAAGTATTCCATTTCTCCAACTGTGTAGGTACTTCCATGAATGACGTCACCAAAGCAGCTGCACACAGTAGGATTAAACCTGAGCTTATATTGACAAACTACTGTGGTCCACTGTGTATGTAAATACTTCAACAATATTGGCAATATACTTGCTAATGTTTTTCTCACCAGGTTCTGACACACGTCTGTAGTCAATTGGTTGTCAGTTGCCAGAACTACATACTGTACCTGGTTTTATTCATAATTTGCATTGTTTTGTTGCTACTGCTAATTCCTACATTGAAAATATGGTCTGCAAAGCTTACCACACTGTGTACACAGACTTATGCTTTAAGAAAACACCAAATGGGTCTAAAGCAGGGGTCTCCATACTTTCTTTCCATCCGGGAGCTACTTTTATGAAATGAAAATGACAGAGAGCTACCTGTGTATCCTAACATGCATTTATTTATTTGTCTTCTTCTGCTTATTGCTGTTAAGGGTCACAAGTACATAAGGCCCAGTAAATATGGGCCTTATGTAGGGTAAACACTGAACGGTGGCCAGTCACTTAGCTGTGGTTGTGCTTGCGCTTGCTGCTGATCTTATGTCACAGCTGACTTATCAAGCAAGGTAGGTGTGGGGTTGATCCACAGCAGTTTGACTGACAAGAAATTGGCAAATAACCCTTCTGTGCACAAAGGGGGCAGGCACTATGAATTTGATTGGATACATACTTTTTTTTTTTTATCATACTTTATTGATGCCTGTAGCAGAAATGAATTTTCTGCATTTGACCCATCCCTCAATGCCACTGGGGCAACCTGTTAAGAGCCCCACGTGGTCTGGAATCAAACCCGTGATTTTCTTGCTGTGAGGCAAGAATGCTGACCACTAAGCCACCGTACCGTATCCCAAATTATATATCAAATTTGACTAATCAAGCTTATATAGGATTCATCAAGCTTTTGGGGAGCTACTTGGAAAGTGATTGAGAGCTACTGGTTGGAGACCCCCTGGTCTAGAGCCTATTACAACAATTTAACCAGGCCTTTTAAATGATGGCCAATAAATAAATCAAACAATACAACAGTTTTTGTATTATTTTAATAAAATTTACTTTTTGCAAATTCTTCTAATTGAATCCCATTGACGTTCCTGTTTTTTCCTTGTTTTCAGTTGACTTGCCAAAGCCTGCACCAGTCTCAAAAGGGTGCCAGTCACTTGGCCATGCCTGCCAAACAAAAGATCAACAAATAAATAAATATATTAGGTTGGTGGTCACTAAGTGCTTCGAGTCATATGTCTGTGTAGGTTCTCAGAATTCAGTAAAAAGGGTTAAACAAGAAGATCATCTGGGCAAGGTTTGTTTTAGAAGACGTTTCGTCACTTCATCTGAAGGACTTAGTCATTTCAAGTGAAAACTGCTGTGTGCGTACAAGCTTATACAGTGGTTCCCTCCCAGAGGGAGTGGTCAGACCTGATGAGACTCAGGGCAGTCCACAGCAGTCAGCAGCTGAATGGCCTGAGGTCTCATCTATAAAGCTTGCATACGCAAAAAATGAGGCTGAAATTGGCGTACGCAGCTCTCTGCACCAAAGGTGGAACGTATAAAAAAAAACAACTAGATGTGAAACTTTGCGTATACCTACACCAGTTCTCACTCGTGCATGTGCACATTTTGGAGACACGGCACAAAGGCGACCCTCACGGCGAGCTGCTGAAGTGAAGCACGTCTGACAAATCCATGTTTGCTGCGCATTTGATACAGTTCACCTTCATTTTATCTCTCAAAAAAAACTAAGGATTTGATTCAGGCATTGTTATTTAAACAAGCAGTGAGTAAAAGTGTGGGAAGGCCATATGATTTTTCATAACTTCACTCACTATTCTTGACAATACACAAGTGGGATGTACCTGTGCACACCCTTGCACGTTCACAGGGTGCTGTGCGCTGGCTCGATCAATGTCCGCGGTGTGAACTAACAGCAGAGGTGATCTCTGATGAATCTGTGACTGGATTTATGAAATAATGATCAGACATGAGCATAAACAGCTCCTACAGACGGTTCATATCCCAGCTGTGTGGTTTTAATGAAGCACAGAGTCAAAACAAGACTGACTGGACATCTGATATTTGTCTTTATGCACAACATGCACCTGCACCACAGCTCTGTCCCCTCTCTTTACACACAACCTCTACTCAGACCTCCACGTGCACGTACAGCGTCCACAGAAAAATTATATCTATCTGAGAACAGAAGATCATGATGCTTCCTGCACATTTTATGCTCTTTCATTTATTATAAGTTCCAACAAGGGTACAGTGCACGAAAAAAAAAAGGGCAACCTGCAATGATTCAAATAAATGATTTGTTACATTTTAAGCTTCTTTTTAATGTTTAAAGTTGTCTATATTAAGAGAAAGGGGGTGTTCATTGTGTCATTGCAATAATTTAGTTCTTTTAATCAGAAAAGCGGCATGCTCTTTCCAATACAGATGCACGTGTGTGCGTAGTGCTGCGTGGCGCGTCACGTGCCTCCCACCCTCTTCCGTGTTTCTCGTTGAAACCCTCTCATTAGCGGCTCATGTTTAGGTAAATCTCATTCAGAAGTCACTTTGCTTTGTCCTTTTTTGAGGACAAAGCAATTTGCAATTTTTGAGGACAAAGGATTCGAGGCGTGGAGAGGGCGGGACTTGAGGTGGGTTTATGTGCGCACCTTTCCACTCCAGGTGGGATCTATAAAAGAGGAATTGTGTGCAGCTGTGCATTTATAAGTGTGAATATTTACTAACGTACGCAGCTTTTGAGTTTCTGGCATACGGAGACTTTTAGTAAGAATTCCACGCACAGTTTTATAGATGACTGAAGTCTGAGGCAGGGTGGTTACCTGTGAGCCATTAGCATAAGGTGTCTCTGAAGTTAATGTCTTATTGTTAGAGTGAAACTTGGAATGAAACTAAATCTCAGAGCTCCTCCCCTGTTTAAAAGAGGGTTTTTCCATTTTCACAAAATGCTTCCCTAATCCCACATTTGTACCAGTCACTGTGGCCAAAACGTGACCTGTCTCTTTCAGATGGAGGGAGACTGCAGACTGTGGTCCAGTTGAGTTATGTGTCCTGTGTTGATACATTCTACAGTGCAAAGGTTGTTTGGTTCCCCACCATACAGATCACTGCATTCTTCACTGCACTGAACATCATAGACCACACTGGTCTGTTTGTGAAAGGAGATTTTTTCCTTAGGGTGAACAAGTCTCTGAAATATTGGAATTATTGAAAGTCCGGCTACATAAGGAATAACCAGGTTTATCCTTCTACTGTTACCTTTCTGTTCTTGTTAGTCCTGCTTCAAGTTATTTGTAAATTCATCTTTTTTATTTTTCTAAAAATATTGTAGAATTTTATGTTATGTATTTCAAACCAACAATATTGTAAAGTATGCTGTAGCCTATATGAAATGTTCCCTTTACTGTGGTCGTAGTAATGCTAATTCAATGTTTACTCACTGCCTCAGTCGTTGTTCGTTTTTTTCTTGCTGTTTTGGGTATCATTGTAGTTTGAGCTAACCCAGTTTGTTCTGTCTGAAAAGAAGAAGAAACATTCATTTACATACAGTCCATACAGTCACATAACATTGGTTGTTTGCCGGTTCCTGTAACTTAGTAGTTGGGGAAAAAAAAGAAATAATCATTTCATAGAGATTATGTCGGTTGTTGAGGTCCACATGCATGCAGCAGCCAAATATATTTAGGCAAAACTAGTGTCCTTGACTCTGAAATCAAGATTAATGCTACTAGTTTTGAAATTCTACAGGAGTCAAAAAGAATCCTCTCAAAATCACCTAAAACTATGTT
The DNA here is from genome assembly GCA_020698575.1 of Bostrychus sinensis. NCBI lineage: Eukaryota > Metazoa > Chordata > Actinopteri > Gobiiformes > Eleotridae > Bostrychus > Bostrychus sinensis. Next base: position 21,721,474 of record CM036259.1, on the reverse strand, counting down.
CCAGGAAATATATTAAGAAAGAATCTGTTTCTTTAAAACACGTAGATTACACAATATGCTTCTTAAGTAAAAGCATCTGGTTAACTCTAATACAGGCCTAATCTCAGTTTTTCATTCAGAAAATGAGGTAAACACTGCCTGCTGTATGATCCAAAAGGTCACATCATGTACTGTTTTGTGCCTCCATGTTGGATCTAATGACTACATACTGAATACAGGCCATAGACCTCGAGGCCCACACTCTTTAAACCAAATCTGATTTTAAGTTACAGAAACATAATCTTCTGTGTGAGTGTGTGTATTTTATTGTGGCGTCTGTGGCTGTATTATTTATGTATGTTAGCTTACCAACGTGTCATTCGTTTTAGCGCTTTCATTCAGCCTTGTTTCTTCTGTCTAAAAGATGGAAAGAATTCGTATTTTAATGCCATGTCAGTCTTTTGTAAAGCTGGAAAAAATAGAAACACACATTCTGTCCTAACCAACTAACCAACTAACTAACCCCAAATCTGAAAAATTTTATTGCGATTAATCGCAATTAATAACTACCAGTTTTTAATAGCGATTAATCGCATTATGAATTCACATACAAACACAAAATTGTAGATTTAGAACATTTATTTTGAATTAACCTTCACATACTTTACTGTAAACTTGTGCAATGCAAACAAAACTTGCTAAGAAAATAAATTAAGTCTCTTTGAGACCTGTAACTCAGACAAAGTTTGCCTAAATAAGGTACAACCAACAAATACACAAAACTTACCTAAAAAAGCATGTGCAATCTCTTTCAGAACTTTAATAAAAATAAGTGTAATTCTTCAATTATTAACAATTGTTGTGGTTCACAACAGTGTAAATACTATGAACTGTGTTACTCCAGTGGTAATTGAACTCATCCTTGCATAGACAGCACATAACTTTTGTTTTGTCTATATTGCTGTCTGGTGACGATTTGAAGCAGATTTGTCCATTTAGCAATCTGTCTTTTTGGTCACTCATGTTGCTTTAGCTCGTTCACTTGTTGCATTAGGCTCGTTCCAGATGAACTGCGCCTCGCCTGGATTGTGAACGAGAGTGCACGGCCGCAATGAGAGGAGGGGAAATACACCTGTACTGAAGTCGGACAGTTTGTGGCTCAGACCACGCACCATCACGCCCGAAATCCACTTCTCGCGTGTGTTGGTTTATGCATTTCTGCCCCGCTGGAAGACCCGTGGCGTGTTGCTGCCTCTGTCAGTGTCGTCGTAATATTTTTGTTGTGATCAAATTAATCGATGCGTCAATTAAAATTAACGCGATTAAACCAATAAATTAAGGCACTGCGTTAACGCGATAATCTTCCCAGCCCTACTTTAAACATATTCTATGGGTAAAGTGCACAACAACGCCCCCTACAGACAGAGATATCGATGGGTCGCAGATCAGCAGGAAAGAAAAATAAGGGGACATGATATGAAGGCAGGATATAAGCTCTATCTTACAACCAAATTTTACTGAACTACCTATTTTGGTGTTGACGTCATAAAAAGCGTTCGTATGTTAAACAAACAGACAAAACGAAAAAGTCGTCACTTGAAGTGCTTACATTTGTGGAATTCTTTGGTCGTCCAAATTCATCTTTACCCTCCATTGGACCAATACAGCCCATTGGCCACTAAAAAGAAAGTGAAAATATTTACTCAACAATAAGGCTTTAATTAGGAGTATTTTCAGTCAGTAATATATTAATTATGTTCTTTAGTTACACATTTTTTAAATAAATAAATTTAGATAAAAACAATTATATAATAGGTTTGTTGGTCAATTCCTTACTATTATGTTCGTGGATGAACAGAGCTGAAAGTAATCACAAAAATCTTAATTAGCTCAGGTATCAAAAAACCTTGACAAAGATAATTTTTGTACTCTTAAATCCTTTTGATTATTACCGGTTTTGGTGTTACATTCCGGCCAAGAAATAATCCCAATAAACAGACGATTATAATCCCTCTCATGGTGAACAGAGATATGTGCGTATAACCCTCAGAGATATAAAACCATAGGCCTCTTCAAGTCTCTTCACTTTGATCAGTAGGTGGAGCTTGTTTTCTGTTTGCACTTCAGCTGTTTGCTGTTTGATATCAAGGTCCAGTCTACTTCAGGTTTGTTTTTTTATGTGATGTGGAATTATTTTTGAGTAACTGGAAACCCCTTGAACAACAAAAATAAGGACAAGTTATGTATTTTTGTTTAGCATTAAGATTGCAGTGTGATTCTTGAGTTCCTTTAGTACACAAGAGGTACCCGGACCTGAACAGTAAAAGAAACAGCATCCATCCATTCTCTTTTTGTAAAGTCCACAATGATGAACTCACATGGCTGCACTGCTAATATTTGATTGACATTTACTACGTGCATAAGTCAAAGGTGATGTATAGGCCATTTTTGAATTTCTTTACACTACATTTTAAGTTTAATATGAGTAAAAATAGGTAAATTATTATTGTGATTTATTTGATATGAAATACCTTTTTTATGTTAGAAATTGCATCTTTTATTTTTATATATTTGTTTTGTTGCATAGAATCATGCTGGGTGTGTTGGGTGGAGCCTTGGGGTGGAGCCTAGTGCTTATAACCAGCAGGTGGGGTAGCCCTTTGTACTTCTCATTTTGTTTGTTTGTTTTTGTTTGTTCTGGTCACTTCCCACAGCAGTTACGAACATATTTAATAGTTCTAATGTATAAATCCTGATCGTTGCTGTGAACCAGTGTGTGGTGTTTTGAAGTGTTGTAAACACCTCCTCAGTGCAGTGTGGGTTGTGTGAGTTTGTCCGCCGTACAGGGTGGGGTTAATTTGGTTTTATAGAAATTAGATCTGGTAGATATGATAACGTATGGGGATACAACCCCTTTTCTTTGTTTGTTAAATAAATATTGTCAACTTTAATTTGGCTCTGTTTGATCTCTCATGCCTATATAACAATAGTATGTCTTTAGCCATTAAATTTGACAGATCAAGGTTCTGTAGGATTCATTAAGCATTTGGGGAGCTACTGCTAAATCACAAGCTACTGGTTACACATTTTCAGGAGAAAAACGGGTAAAAATGCAATTAATTCAACTCCTGCCCAACCACTATACACATGAAAACCTGTTATTAAAAAGAAAACTGGATTAATGTTCTGTTTTTGTCCTCTCCAACAAGTCAGGAGTGGTTGAACCTGGTGAGTGGAAATAGAAACATATTTGTAATAAAAGAGATGAGCCTAACAAAAATAATAAAGTGATGTGTTGTGTGTTGTGAATAACATTTTGTTTGATTTTTGAAAGTCTGTGAATTTTATAGATTTGAACTTTATGGAGAACTTTACATAAAATGCTACACTTGTACTGTGCTTGTACAAACAAATCCACCACCAAATGCTACACTTACGTGGGATCATTCCAGAATTGGAGGACATTTAGGAATCAAAAGTTTAGAAAAATGACTCTTGATTTTTAAATTTTCTATCATGTATTTAAGAAAACAATGTAATAAACTGTCAATTACAATGATTCGTCCAGCTCAAGCATCAACGGTACACTTTTTATAAGATGTTTTATTTCTTGCATGTTGTGCTTAGTGCAACCCTGTTACCAAAAATCAGGAACCTTAAAAAGGATTAATATAGATAAATGTTAAATAAATCCTTTACCAATAAGTAAGAAGGTCACATTTACATTGAATAATCACTTAATTTCAGACAGGTATTGACCAATTATTATTTTTACAAAAATGTTATTGTAACAGGATTGAAATAACAGTAAATTATACATATACATTTAATTTTACTCAGTCAGTGAATTGTCAGTACTTGATTTACTGAAGAAAATGCAACCCTGTTACTCTTATTACAGTAACACGGTTGAAAATAACAGGGTTGCAAATCAACAGTGTTTTTAACTTTTATCAAGAATAGAGTCTAGCTGTGGAATGTAATGTTACTGTTAAGTTTAGACTTGGTTATAATAATAAATAAAGAAAACTTTGAAGCAGTTTGTCTTATTCTGATAATAAAGGTAACAGGGTTGCATTGGTTAGAGTGACGCACACAGTCAGCGCTGATAAAACTGGAAAAATATTTAAAACAGAAGAGAGGACTTACATTTGGTCTACCCATGGTGTTAACCTGTGGCCTAATGATGTCATTTCCTCTCTGTGATGTGACCCACTGTTTTTCCTCTTCTTCTGCCAGGCTAAAAAGGTTTTGGTAACAGGGTTGCACGCATGTTGAGGGACACAACTTAAATTCATCAATACTGTTGTTTAAATTATGTTGCTAATTAAATAAACTGTATCAACAGTTACAAGAAACACATATCAAACCAATACTAAAAAAGAAATTGTATTTAAAACTTATTTTAATAGTTAAATCTACAATGCAAGTTTGTCATTAAGAAAGGGGGACAAGTGGAAATGCCATTTTAGGGGGTACTTGAAATCTTTTTAGTATTTTAGTTATTATTTTAAACCACATTTTTCAACAACCTAATTTCCATTTTTGGTCAGAACAAGTATAATTTGCAAAATAAGTGCTTGTTTAAGGGTTTGGTGCATGGATTGATTATTTTTTTAGGGGGGGGCAGTAAATGTCCTCTAATTCTGGAATGACCCTTGCACTGTGCTTGTACAAACAAAGCCACTTACCATATCAGGGTAACAACTATACTGGCAAATAATAGCCGTAAAATGTACATAATGTGTTTGCACGAAATAGGCTACTTTCCTTATTTTAGGCATGTTAACTTCCAACGTTCAATTTTCAATTTACAAATTCAAAAAATAATGCCTTGATGGACTGCTGACAACAAAGAAGGCTGACTAGTGTGCTAGCAAACCAACACTTTAAAGTTGTGGCATATAAAGTGTTTATTTTTTTTTATCAAGTGTTAAATTATATCCATGTGTGCAACTTGACTAATACATCTATACTAATCATCTTTAAACAGAGAAAATATTATAAAAAATAGTCATTGTGGACTTTTGTGTGTCCGTTACACAGCTACTCAGAAAATCCTATTGCCTGAAGAGCTCAGTTAATGGAATCAGTGTGATGTTTTTGGTGACCTCTGGTGGAGACATTACATTTCCACACCTCACAAGAGCCCTGCAAAGACATGCCTCGTTTATGAACACATCTCATCATTTAAGGGCTAGAAGGTTATGTTGGCTTTGATTAGAAACAAATTGCTAACTAATTGCTAACATTTACATAGATGTCCTAAGCCTTTATAAAATATTGTGTTTGTGTGTTTATGTACCTTTAAGTAAACACAAGTGAAGTGATGTGGTGATTGTACACAACTTGAAGTATTCCATTTCTCCAACTGTGTAGGTACTTCCATGAATGACGTCACCAAAGCAGCTGCACACAGTAGGATTAAACCTGAGCTTATATTGACAAACTACTGTGGTCCACTGTGTATGTAAATACTTCAACAATATTGGCAATACACTTGCTAATGTTTTTCTCACCAGGTTCTGACACACGTCTGTAGTCGACTGATTGTCAATTGCCAGAACTACATACTGTACCTTCTTCTATTCATAATTTGCATTGTTTTGTTGCTACTGCTAATTCCTACATTGAAAATATGGTCTGCAAAGCTTACCACACTGTGTACACAGACCTCTGTTTTAAGAAAATACCAAATGGGTCTAAAGCCTCTAACAGTTTAAACAACAACAACAACAACCACCGTTTGGTACAAGTCTTTATTTTAATAATTTGTAATATTGTAGTTTTTTTTTTTTTTAAGTTTTCTAATTGAATCCCATTAAAAAACGTTTTCCTTGTTTTCAGTTGAGTTGTCAAAGCCTGCACCAGTGTCAAAAGGATGCCACTCAAATGACTGCCAAAACAAAAGATCAACAAATGAATACAATTTGGAATTAAATATTGTTTTCAGTAATAATGAATATGAGTATAAATATCTAGTAATAATAATTTATTTAGATCTACCAATACAAAAATAAATATGAATTATTTCCCTACATTCCTGTTATTAATAATGATGCATCAGTCTTATATAGCGCTTTACAGTTGCATTATTCATTAAGTTAGGTAAGTGGTCTCTGAGTGCTTCAAGTCATATGTCTGTGTAGGTTCTCAGTCATCCAGGAGAATTCAGTAAAAAGGGTTAGACATTATTGTCCTCAAAGGAGTGACCTGTCTCTTTCAGATGGAGGGAGACTGCAGACTGTGGTCCAGTTGAGTTATGTGTCCTGTGTTGATACATTCAACAGTGCAAAGGTTGTTTGGTTCCCCACCATACAGATCACTGCATTCTTCACTGCACTGAACAGCGTAGACCACATTGGTCTGTTTGTGAAAGGAGATTTTGTCTTTGGGGTGAACAAGTTTCTGAAATGTTGGAATTATTGAAAAGCCGTTTGAGTTTTAAGAAAGTCCGGCTACATAAGGAATGACCAGGTTTATCCTTCTACTGTTTCCTTTCTGTTCTTGTTAGTCCTGTTTCAAGTTATTTGTGTATTTGTAAGTTAATTGATCTTTTTAATTTATCTATAAATAATGTAGAATTTTGTGTTATGTATTTCAAACCAACAATATTGTAAAGTATGCTGTGGCCTACATGACACGTTCCCTTTAGTGTAGTTCGTAGTAATGCTAATTAACTGTTTACTGAACACTCACTGACTCAGTTGTTGTCTGTTTTGTTTTTGGCATCTCTGTAGTTTGAGCAAACCCACTTTGTTCTGTCTGAAAAGAAGAAACATTCATTTACATACAGTCGATACAGTCACATAACATTGGTTGTTTGCCGGTTCCTGTAACTTACACATAATACACAAATTCCGGAAATGTTGGGACGTTTTTTTAAATTTCAATAAAATGAAAACTAAAAGACTTTGAAATCACATTAGCCAATATTTTATTCTCAACTTTTCATTCAGAAAATGAGGTAAACACTGCCTGCTGTATGATCCAAATTTTCACATTATGTATGTACTGTTTTGTGCCTCCATGTTGGATCTAATGACAGGTTCACCACAAATCTGATTTTAAGTTACAGAAACATTCTTCTGTGTGTGTGTTATTTATGTATGTCAGCTTACCAACGAGTCATTCGTTTTTAACATCTCAGCTGTTTCATTCAGCCTTGTTTCTTGTGTCTGAAAGATGGAAAGAATTTGTATTTTAATGCCATGAGTTTTTTAGGTTATCAACAGGTGTTACAGATCTGTGACCGACTGTTCCAAAGGTGAAGAGTTGATAACAGGGTGGAGGGATAACAATCCAAACTATAATTTCTGTCCTAAGCCCAACTTTACAATAAAGTCTTTTAAAGGTTTAGAAAACAAAGAAACAAAATATCCAGCCTAACTGTAGATTGAACAACTTTGGTGTTGACTTCATAAAAAGCGTTCGGATGTTGAACAAACGGACAAAATGAAAAAGCCGTCACTTGAAGTGCTTACATTTGTGGAATTCTTTGGTCGTCCAAATTCATCTTTACCCTCCATTGGACCAATACAGCCCATTCTCCACTAAAAAGAAAGTGAAAATATTTACTCAACAAAAAGGCTTTAATTAGGAGTATTTTCAGTCAGTAATATGTTGTGTTCTTAATTGAAAAAATTTTTAAGTAAATAAATCTGGATAAATAAAATTATATAAAGGTTTGTGGGTCACTTCCTTACTAAAATTCCGTTGGATGCACAGAGCTGAAAGTAATCACAAAAACCTTAATTAGCTCAGGTATCAAAAAACCTTGACAAAGATGATTTTGTACTCTTAAATCCTTTTGATTATTACCGGTGTTGATCTTGTTGTCTGGCCCAGAGCTAATCCCAATAAAAAGATTATAATCCCTCTCATGGTGAACAGAGATATGTGCGTATAACCCTCAGAAATATAAAACCATAGGCCTCTTCAAGTCTCTTCACACTGATCAGTAGGTGGAGCTTGTTTTTTGTTTGCGCTTCAGCTGTTTGCTGTTTGATATCAAGGTCCATTCTACTTCATGAATAAATGCATAAGTAAAAGATGAATTAGGATTTGCAACAGTAAAATGAGACAAAACAACAATCTTCACCATCTTCTTAAATGAAAAGTAAAATTTATTATTCCTGAACCACAAAATAGACTTCTTTGGTTGTACAAATTCACTAGTTACAGTCTTGTAGCTCTAACCCCCGGACTGTTTACCCCCGACCTATTTGCAGGCAATAGCCCCCAAAGAGTACTCAAGACAAAAGAAAAACACAATTAAAAACACCGCAGTAATAATGTAGTGAAACCCATCTGAAAAACAGCTAAATTATAAAAGCCATCACAAATGTTATCTGACAAACTGAATTTCAGTCAGTGAGAGCAGCAAGGAAAGCTAAAATTGAAACATTAAATTAACACAAACTCTACTTTGATTCTGTTGAAAATGAAAGATTGACGTCTTGAGAGGGATTTTTAACTTGGTCGGCCTCTCTCGGCTCTCCCATCGACGACCAACGAGCGTGCAGAGAGAGTGTCCCAGCGCCAAGTCAGCAGTCCGGACACTTTAGGCTAGGTCAAGACTGGCTCAGATGCACACCCAAAGTTCACTATACTTTCAGTTTTTGTACATTATTCACACAATAAATGATTTCAGTGGCATCAATTTTAAATTACTCAGACAGAAAAATATAAGACCTGCTACCTTCACGTCACTCTAAACCTCAGGAAGATAAAAATGAAAGATTAACATTCAAACAAATTCTCAATAAGTACCTTTGATTAACTGATATTGTACATTTTTGAACTGAAATACGATTTTGCTGCTGTGTCCTCTACAAAAGGGAATGTAACACGGTAAAATATGATGTGCTATTTTCCACATGATAATTTTCTTGCATATTTTCTTAAGGTATGCAAGGTCAATCCAAACACACACTTTTTAATAGTGATATTAATTTGTAATGTATTCATAAATTGATAAAATGTAACAAAATGCCTTCAAGTTTAAAAAGGATAAATTATTAAGAGATATGTATTTATAAAAGCTAATTAGTGGCAGTGCAAACATGATATGTCCTGTTCTTAAAACCAACCCACAACTGTGACCGTGAAGGTAGCAGGCTGTTCCCATCAATATATACACTCCTATTCAAATCAAACCTTTACATTTACAATCTATTCAAAGTCTAAAAATATAATTCAGCATGTTAGTACAGCTAGGAGGACCCATATCTTTTTGCTTCCAGTATATCTTTTTTTCTTTTTTTTTTTTTTGAGGTGCACAATGTAAATAAAAACAAATCTAAAACACAATCGGCCATGTCGGATACTTCTAAAGCAAACTAACTGCTAGCTAACCACACTCGCCCCCTTCTTGCCCTCCATCTTGTACAATGTCTGTAGACTGTAAAAGGCAAGACTGGCACACAGGATACAAGTGTGTCAGTGAGTTTGTGCAGTGAATGGTAGCTCTACTGACACCGTGTTCTGGTGTTGAGGGGACGTGCACCTCCTGTGGATGCACCGTGTGACGCTGGTGTTCCACAGTGTTGTGTATGCCGATGGATTTGGTGATGTTGTGTTATGTGGGCACGGCGGTTTCCAGGCTGCGACGGCCCTGCCTGAGTTTGCGCTTGTTACTGTACAGGGCCATCTCCTCCAGGGCTGAGGTGGTCGGGAGTGGGACGGGGACGTCAGCCTCTGGGCTGGCAACAGGCGCTAAACAATAAGAGAAACAAAAGCCTTATTAAGAGACATTCAGAAACTTCTGAAATGAGAAAAGCTGAAGGGAATTTTGTCTTGGTCGGCTACTGAAGAGTGTCCCTTAACCATGTAAGAAAGGCCCCCTGTTCATTTTAGAAGCTGCACCAAGCAAGAAAGAATCAGGAGAATGCAAATAAACTAGAATATTGTGGAAAAGTCTGTTTATTTTTGTAGTTCAAATCAAACTGAAATGCATATATAGAATTAGTACACACACACACAGAAAAAAATCATGCATTCATTTGTTTTAATTGTGATGATTATGGCTTATGATTAATGAAAACCACACTTTAGGACCTCATAGAATTTGAATAGTTCATAATATAGAACCATCACAATCATTCATTTATGGAGGATTGATCGTACAACCTCCTTATTTGGAGGCAAGAATACTAACCACTCTGCCCCACACCATCATAATCATCATATTTAAAATAGAATAATGCTTAAAATGTTACTTTTTGTGTACTGAATCTATATACTGTTTCAATTAAACTACTGGTATAAATGTACTTTTCCATGGTATTCTAATTTATTGCTGTGCGCCAAGTAGTAGCACATTTACACAGCCCACCCGATAAGCTCGATAGCCAAAACCTATGGCAACTCTTACCACTTAAAATAAAGTAATAGTAAAGCTATGTACCTTGTCAAACAACCCCCTAAACCATATTTACCAGAATTTGTTCCTGATGAAGTCCGAAATCAAAATCATGCAATATGGATCAGGATTAATGTTAACAATAACAACCCCTACAGCTACACTACAGAGACCACGCATCAAGCATGTTAAAGTAAATGAGCCAACACACACAAATGCACACAGTATCCTACCACTAGGTGATGCTTATCCCAGGTAGTCACCTGAATTCAAGGGAGAAAAGTGTGAAGTTCAGCTAATACCTAATACACGTGACTGACTTGTCCCTAAGCTCATACAATCACCAACCATTGTTAAATTGTTACTCACCAGGGTTATGAGAGCCATCGCCGAACTGCAAATCATCAGCTGTTTCAGGAGTCTGGAAGAGGAAAAAGCAGAGTATGAGTGCAGTGCTGCTGGACCATACAGGTGCCGTCCTTTATCCCCAGGAGAACCCCCACCACGTCAGTACAGTAGCAGCAGCTCACTACTGCTAAAGCTCCCACTGGTCACAGCCACAACTACTGGACTAGTCCCCAGCAGAAACTGGTGTATTAAAGAAAGAGGGGTTAAGGCAGATCATCAGTTCCGGGGATGTGGTAAAGAGTGGTGTATCCACAGAGACACAGCAGAAGAAGCTCCACAACAATAGTCAGGAGTGCACAACACAGAATACTCCCCAGACCTTCCAATGCAAATATGCAAACACTGATTGAAACATACAGTTGAAAGAAAAAGTAAGTGCACCCCTTGGAAATACTTGGATTTCTGCATGATTTGGTCATAAAATGTGATCTGATCTTCATCTAAGTCACAACAATAGACAAACACAGTCTGCTTAAACTATTGCTGCAAAAAATACATGTTTTCATGTGTTTATTGAATATTTATTTAAACATTCACAGTACATGGTGGAAAAAGTAAGTGCACCTTTGGATTTAATAACTGGTTGATCCTCTTTTGGCAGCAATAACCTCAACCAAAAGTTTTCTGTAGTGAAGATCAGACCTGCACAGCACTGAGGAGGAATTCTGGACCATTCCTCTTTACAAAACTACTTAAAGAGTAACTCACCCCTGGCCCAGGCCTGACTCCGCCCACTGCCAGAGATTGAAAACTGCTCAAAAAGTGGGCAGAGACCTGGCAGAGACAGGAGGAGAACTGAGGGAGGAGCAAGGCCTGGTCCTGTGACTGACAGCTGTCAGAGACCTCATGGACCTCCTCCACAGCAGGGTTGCCAAGTCCCAGAAATGGGGGAAAAAAATGCAGGACGTCTGGACTGATGTTTTATGTTCCTTTTATAATAACACAGTTGAAATATTGTGAGAAAGGCGTCGTGCGCCGCCGCAGTAACGTGTGCGTCAGATCGCGTCTTTATTTACTGGTATTATTTCAGCTGAGAGCTGTTTTTGATCGTATCTCCGCGAGTAAGAAATCGATTGTCATCAAACAAAAAGTGACTTAAAGCGTGGCAAGTTTAAAACACATCTGTGGAGTCAAAACTCTCCCCAGTGTCACTAATTTGCAGTGTTGGGTTAGTTACTCAAAAAAGTAACTAGTTACAGATTACTAGTTACTCTTTTGAAAAGTAATATATTACTTTACTTGGTTACTGACTCGTGAAAATAACTTAGTTACTTTCCTTTTGGATTATTTCCTAACAGGAAGCCCAAATGAACCCAATTCAAAATAGAAGAAGCCTATAGCCTCACCATTGCTCTGACCAGCACTGTTATTTTATACAGGCGTTCAAGTTTTTTTTAGCTGCATTCATTTCAGCAGCAGGGCAGCCTGACACAGCAAATACTGCCCTTTAGGTTCACCTGCCTCTGCTCCTGTGCAGCGTTCACGTCCTGTGGACACAGTTTTATTTCACTACACTGAAGCTAAAACGCACTTGATGTTAGCGCCAAAGCGGTGCAGGTCTCTTCTTTCCTCGCTGTCCCCGCTGACAGCAGCAGCTGCATGCGCCCCGACGCGCGCGGACAGGACGAGTGGCCGCTGCGCGCATAAAGAGGAGCAGAGAAGGGAACGGATGAAAATAAAGTAGAAAACGTATCAGCGCTATTCGTTTAATGCATTTTCATTCCGTGTCCTTGCGGTAAACTGCAGGTAAACGAAAGTGACTGTAGTGACTGTAACGCAAGTAACTAATTGGGTATTTTGTTAGTAACTGTAATATTACTTACTGGGGGGCTCAAAAGTAACGCGTTACCCCCTTGACAATTGTAATCTCGTTACTTTGTAATGCGTTACTCCCAACACTGCTAATTTGTAGGTACATACTGTCATTGATCAGGCTCATTATGCCTTATTGTGCGCTGACACACGGGACAGTAGAAGCGCAGCCGTGAAAGGGGAGGGGGGCGGAGGAGACTGAACGGTAAATGCGGGGCTGAGTGGCGTGTTTAGGAAAAAGACCCACACCTGGCAACAGCAGGACTGGGACGAGCGCGCGGGGGAGAGAGACAGCGAGGGCGTGGAGTGCACGGGGCGTGGGAGGAGATACTCGGCACAGGTGCGGTAAAGTGGTCAAATACTACGTCACAGTTGCCTATCTGGAACTATTGAGCAGAAATCCCACTGTTTGACCCTAGGAGGGCAGCACTCTGACGGTTTTCACTACAAAATGTGAATTTAGACCTTTTTTTACAAAACAGTCAAACATAAGACTATAAATAGTGAGATGTATCACTAAAGCCCTGTTTGTACAGCTGATCAGCTCAAAAAAAATGGTGTAGGGGTGAGTTACTCTTTAAGTTCAGCAGTATTCTTGGGATATCTGGTGTGAATCGCTCTTTTGAGGTCATGCAACAGCATCTCAATTGGATTTTGACTGGGCCACTCCAGAAGGTGTATTTTCTTCTGTTGAAGCCATTCTGTTGTTGATTTGCTTCTATGTTTTGAGTTGTTGTCCTGTTGCATCACCCATCCTCTGTTGAGCTTCAGTTGGTGGACAGATGGTCTTAGGTTTTCCTGTAAAATGTTTGGATAAACTTGGGAATTCATTTTACTGTTGATGATAGCAAGTTGTCCAGGCCCTGAGGCAACAAAGCAGCCCCAAACCATGATGCTTCCTCCACCATACTTCACAGTGGAGATGCGGTTTTGATGTTGGTGTGCTGTGCCTTTTTTTCTCCACACATAGCGTTGTGTGTTCCTTCCAAACAACTCAACTTTGGTTTCATCTGTCCACAGAATATTTTGCCAGTAGTGGTGTGGAACATCCAGGTGCTCTTTTGCAAACTTTAAAAGGTGCAGCAATAATTTTTCTTTGGACAGTAGTGGTTTCCTCTGTAGTGTCCTCCCATGAAGTCCATTCTTGTTTAATGTTTTACCTATTGTAGATTTGTCAACAAATATGTTAGCATGTGCCAGAGATTTCTGTAAGTCTTTAGCTGACACTCTAGGATTCTTCTTCACCTCATTGAGCATTCCGTGCGCACTCCTAGGCAGCGTAGCAACAGTGCTGAACCTTCTCCATTTATAGACAATCTGTCGTATCAGTGCTTTTAGAGATACTTTTGTAACCCTTTCCAGCTTTATGCAAGTCAACAATTCTTACTCGTCGGTCTTCTGAGAGCTCTTTTTGTGCGAGGTATGGCTCACATCAAGTAATGCTTCTTCAGAATGGCAAACTCAAAACTGGGGTATGTTTTTTATTGGGCAAGGCCACTTTAACCCACTCCTCCAATCTTCTCACATTGATTGGACTCCAGGTTGGCTGACACCTGACTCCAATTAGCTCTTGAAGAATTCATTAGCCTAGAGGTGCACGTACTTTTTCCACCCTGTACTATAAATGTTTAAATATTATATTAGAATATTCAATAAACATGGAAACATCAATTTTTTTGGCAGCATTAGTTTAAGGAGACTGTGTTTGTCTATTGTTGTGACTTAGATGAAGCTCAGATCACATTTTATGACCAAATCATGCAAAAATCCAAGTATTTCCAAAGGGTGCACTTACATAAAAAAAATTGTATTAGTCAGTACAATGACATTCAACAAAAGGGTGTACGGGACTTATAACTGTTTGGTGACCACTGGAATGCAATATTATACAGTTTGAATAATAAAGTCTACAAAGATGCCTACTTTTAGCCTTTGACATGGACAGATGGCACTAAACAAAGTTGACATAAAGTAGTGAGTGGTGATTGTCAAAATCTCTTTATCTGTGCCACCGAAACCAAAAAATAAACTGATCGATTGAAAAAAAGAGTGTGTTCACTGAATGTCTAGCTGTGTCAGAAAATCAAAACTACTCAGGACTACTCAGAAACTAGTCAATACAGTGTAACATATAACAACCTAAAACTTACTTACTATAAAACCTAGTGTCAATCAAAGATTCCTCCTAGTGCTTTCCACTCGCACTAGCAACCAAACCTTTGTATTCAAAATAGTTGGCATCAAAATACAATCCATACACAAACAAAGGAGGGTACAGGTTACGAAAGTCAATGTGGATAAGATGCATGTACTTCCCCGGAACCATGTCATGTTAGTGGCATCAAAACATGGCTGAATTGTTTTGACTCATTAGTTAGTGACAGTTAGCATAATCATTCCCAAATCTGCTTTGACTGCACATATGCAAGTAGAAAACTGGGAGAGCCAAACCGGACATAATTTGTATCAGAAGTAAAAGTTAGTGAGCCCCACCACCGTTGAGCAGGGCACTAAGTTCAGAGTAATAATTTGCCCAAAGCCTAAAACTGCAGTCACACGGAGGCCGCACAGTGGACAAACTTGGGGTAGGAGTAAGGGAAGCCAAGGGATGGGACGAGCCCAGGTCCTAGAGCTCAACATGCAACCAATACCTGAATGTCGTATACGGGTTTGGAAGAAGGAATGGCAGCAAACTGTCGGTAGTCAAACTTCTTTGATGACAGGGACTAGAAGGATAGCAAACAGGAATGAGCGGTGATCAAGGGGTGGGCAGAGGGAACAGGGGCAGGGAAGAAAATAAAAATAGAACTAAAAAAAGAGGGAAGATGGGAGCATATCGAGGTGGGAGGGAGAGCAAGGAGAGAGTCTAATGGGTTCAGAGCCAGCTGTGGGATATGGTGTTTTCAGCTCTAAGGTGACAATGTAAGATGATGGATTAATGCCAGGGTGCTCCCAAGCAAGCTGAATGCTCTCTTTCCGGCTTGTAATAAAGTCCTCTGTGCCCTTTCAAATAGAATACTCCTGAGTGATAAATGTAAGGCCAGTGTTTCATTGTTAGAAAAAGAATGTTGAGAAAAAGGAAAAAGGACTTACCAGTCTGCCCGGTGATGTTAATCCTCGTGGACTGACATCTATCAGAGGAAATATCATGTTAGAACCTGAGCATGTTTCTGTTATGTTTTTAGTTAGCCTGTTGTAAATGTTGTAGTAGGTTACCTTCGATGGGTGTGGGTGAGGGCGTAGGGGCAGGTGAAGGGGACTCAGTCAGCTGGTCCAGGGTGCCCCGTTTCTTCCCATCACGAGACTTGGCAATGACCATTTGAGCTTTCAATGCATCCTGCTCCAGAGACTTCATTCTACAGAAGAGATGATTGTTGTCAGATAAATAACAAGACAGAAACAATAGAACTAAAACTAGCATAAAGCTGAAATGGGCACACAGCCCTTGGATAGGTGTGGTGCCAGTTACTACTAATATGGAAGGTCCTTGTCCTGGTTTGCTACAACAGTCTCCAAATGCACATATATACATACAAATATAAAGGCATTCCAGGAAAAGGACTACCTACTGTAAGTAGGTTTCTCTTGACTTGCAGTTTGCAAACATACTGCAGACTGTTAGTACATGGTGGCTGAGAGAACAGCATGGCACAAATGAAAGTCTACTGCAAAAAAATGGGAAACACAGCAGAGCTGAGAAGTAAGCTAGGAATGAGAGCTGAGACGTGCAGCAGCAGCAGGCCAATGCTAGAAAGGCAGTGGAAGCACTTTCACTGAATAACTGAGAGCGCTTTTGGGCCTTTCTGAACTCAACCAAAAGCAAAATCCCCAAATGCCAAAGCACCCAAACACACAGTCACAATGCAGGGCTCCTGGCCTGGTGACTAGGGCCTGAGGCAGACCTGAGCTGGGAGGCTGCAGAGGAGGAGGAGATGGGGGGCTGGGGAGCAGCAGAGCCCTGAGAAGCTCTCACTCGGGCCTGGTACAGTCTCTTAGCCAAGTCCTGCTCATACTGCCTAACATCCTCCTCTAGTTCATAGGGTCTACGCCCCCAGGACCACAAAGGGGCATAGTAGGAAGGGACAAAAAAGACAGCAAGTCCATCATGATACAGGGGAGAGGAGTTGGTAGGAGAAAAACATCCAGAGGGGAAAGAGAAAAAAACCAAGGAATGAAAGTAAACACACATTCAAGAAACATCATTAACACATGGAAACAGTGGGAAAGAGGACAAACGCATCACACAACTAACCAGGTCAGAACTTTATGTCAATAACCCTTTACTGATGAAACACTGTATATCTTTCAAACTGGCTTATACAGCCCATGTCTAAAAGGGTTTCAGCTCAATTATAAAATAATGAACAAGTGTAATAATACAGACAGGATGAACCAGTGTGAAGTGAATTTACCGTGCTGCTCTCCACATGGCTCTCTTCTCAGCCTCTAGTGCTCGTTTTTCAGCTGGGGACAGGTCTTTGTCGAGGGCCACAGCTAGCTCGGGGCTCTGCATTCGAAGTCTTTCCTGTTGTCTGCGCTCTGCTTTGGCTGTGCGGATAGGTGCAGCAGACTCACCGGGATACACTGGTATTAGACTGAGGAGACACAAGCAGCAAACTTTCACACAAAATAACATTATAACCATTAACATAGTAACCATGTCTGCTGCATTACCCAGTCATAGAGTTTGGCCTCTGCTCCAACCTGAAACTGTCTTCTAAGGAATTTCTTTGAGAGTCTCCTTTTCCATCAACAGAAGATGGCCTATGTGTAAATGAAATTAAATATTAAGTTGTCAAAAATAGAAATAATGTTTTTCAATTTAAAAAAAAATTGTTTTTTACCCTGAACTGCCACAGTAGCTTGGTGGTGTGGCACAGTGCGGAGATGGGGAAGAAACGGGCTCCACATTGTATTCGACTCCATCTAACAACACCTTCCCAGTGACCTTCATCTGTGCTACCTGCTTAGCCAAGTCCTCTTCCTCCTCATCTTCATCATCCTCATCCAGGAGGTATTCTCGCGCTCGCTGCTCAAATTTCCTCTCTGCACAGCAACGCAAATTTTATTTATGAAAGGAATTTTAATAAACAAGAATGTACTGGATGTTTTAGTAAATTACATGTTCACAAACAGTCTCGAGTTAGAGATGTTCACACATTGGTGACTGGGCTACACTGCAGGTCAACACTACATTTACAGCTGTTGATTATAGCAAACAATGGCAATGCACTCATGTAATGTCTTATCAGGTTGGCAAAATTGTGATTTTATAATTACATTTTAGGTATAGTTGCTTTTACAAATTAAATGACTTTAAAAGTTAAAAAAAGGAACTTGGAGCACACCTTCTTCCTCCCTCATCTTCTTCAGGTCATCCTCTCCAACAAGAGAGACCCGTGGTTTGGGCTTTTCTGGCGTCTGCTGCTTTACATCAATCTCAAAATATTTCTGTCTGTCCCTGAAGGAACGCTGCTCTGGGCTGTCCTTACCAGCAGGAGAAGGGGTCTGTGGAGTTAAAAACAAGCAAATCAATGTAAAACTCAAAGGAAAAAACAATGTTAATTGAAGAATAAAATTAAACAGTTTAGCCTGGCCAACAAAACCCATTCAGATTCTTAGAGAGTTGAATTAGATCTGCATGTCATCCTGTTCAAACCAATTTCCACAGTTTATCTAAAAAGGATGGGCTTTATGTAATGCACCGTTACTCTGATTGTTGGTACATTTAGGAATAGTGCCCCTAAGCAGGGGAAATTGAATCTATATTCATTTGTTTCTCCAACCTATAAATTTTACTGAAACAAGACCAGATTAATTCTTTGAATAGCATAAAAAAGAATTAGGGTGGCTGGTCAGGCTATGTAGAGTAATAACTTAAACTGTATGACACAAAATTTTCTTTAGAGCAATTTGCAGAAAGTGGAGGGCAAGAGGCGTTTCACAAGAAGAAATCAAAACAATGCCTTCTAATTTAAAACCCATCACCATTAAACTGATTTTACAATGAATTATTAAGACTTAAGGAATCATGGCCATCTCCCAGTGTCCTTGGATGAAACACCACCACCAGTCCAGCCAAGCACAGCTCATCCCAGCTATGAGCAAGGCGCTGGTACCTGCATGTCCAGAGAAGGCCTAGCGAGACGAGGCACTGCGGCCAGATTCATATACTCGCTACGGTCAGGAGAAAGGGGCGACCTGGGGGAGACCTCAGTGGTCTGACCCCTGCGCGGTTCCTTCTGACCATCCACGGAATCATCAAACACTTCGCTGTACTCTGGCTGGAAATGCCATATAGACTGTCATTAAATTGTTAGAGCCACTCGGAGCAATGCTGTTACAATCATTTGGCTTTTGCTTCAATAAATATCTCGTACATGTTCAGGCTCCATATTGCAATGGCAAGTATTTCATTATATAGGGCAATATATATTTGTTTTGGTAGAGATACTGAAAAGTAATGTAAACCATAAATCTGTAAAACTGCCAACTTAACTTTAAGGCAAGAAAAAGTTACTAAAATCCAGTAGTTTTTTATGACAAGGCATAACTTGTTGAATACAACAAATACTTATTGTACGTGCATCACTTATACATCACTCAAGTCTTTATCAGACTTTATTAGAGGAGGCCATTTTTTAATGGAAGTTAGCAACTTTTTTTAACATGATGGCAGAGAAATAGTTATGTTGTGCCTTCACAGTGCACTGTATAGTCCACTATACTGATTGAGATCTTGGGCTAGCAAGTAGTGGACACAGCCCTGATGTTGCTTTAACTACTGCAGTTTCATTAGCATTCTCACATGAATAACTCACCTCTGGAGAATGCTGCTGTGGGTGGAAATTATTCCTGACTCCATACAGATCCTGGGGAAAAAAAGGAAGAAAATAATGTCAGCAAAGAGCAAGTCAGGGATGGAAATAAACAGCACAGGCAGACTGATTAGCCACGGAACAAGACACAGAGATACACCATTAGTACATGAGCCACACTGATGGGTAAATCACAGTCGATGGCAGTACGAAATGTATGATGAGGGCATTCCACATGTCACAGCACAGATGGTCCACTCCACGACGGGACAGGGCGGGGCGAGACCAATCAGCATAGCATGCTTTGTAGTAGTGACCCGGTCAGCACGGGCAGCCTGTCCTACCTGGGGGGGCTCCAAAACTGCCAGGGAGCGAGGCACGGCAGCAAAAGCCTTGTATGCCTGCTTGACATTCATGGGGAACTCGTCGGGCGATGTAGGGGAGGGGGCGCGAGGCTGCAGGGAGGGTGATGTTTGGGGCAATGAATAGGTCCGAATGGAAAAAAGAGGACAGGAAGACATGGAGGAAAGGGTAGACTATGAGAAAAACCAGCAATGTAGAAGACAGGAGAATAGACGCACACCATGATGGCTGGTTTTAAGTGAAGAGTGGAGGGACAGCAGGACTTGGGAGGGTTTGAAGCTGTGGTAGACTTCATGTATGAACGACCAGGAAGGTGTGAAATGGAATCTTACAGTCAGTACGTTCACATGTAGAGCATACTCTTCACTGACTATATCTCAACTAAGCCATTTCAGCTAAATTTCTCACTTTTGTCTAAAAAAAACCCTTGTAGCGCTGAGTGCTAACAAACACTGCTTATTGGCAGTCGGTAAAACTTCAGCTTCACCAAATGACACACAACAAAGTCAGAAAAATGCATTTCTTTGGTAATCAAACTTTCTCTGTTTACAATGCAAGAGGCCAAAACAACCAACAAGCTAGCTAGTTGCAGAGTGACCAAGAATACTATCTTTTTGTTGAAATATTTGTCTCTAAATACTTGATTTTTAGGTTTTTCTCCAGTGTCAGCTCTGGAGCATGCGGGGTCGCTCTTCAATCATAATCACTGTAAGCAGTAACTCAGTTTTCTCTACTTGCATGTAAACGTACTGAGTGACTTGTTGTTTTTTAACCAGCTGACCTGTTCTCCTTAGCACACTGGAATACTTATAAAAGACAATAATGATTAAAAACCAATATTTTAATGTTGGGATGGATGCCTTTTTAAGTACTGCATAAAGAAAGCAAACCTCCCACATGTATTACAGCAAATGCATAGCTTTGTATAGTTGTGCACCTGTCTTTGGTTCCAGCCTTGATAGAAAAACCCTGTGTATTTTATATTAGGCACAATTTGAATGGTTAACAGCACAGAAATGAAAGTGTACAGCCCTAAGTGGTGGTGGTGGTGAGGGGTCTTACAGAGGTCTGGGTGTTGAATGGGGAGGGGCCATGCTGAAAAGGATTGGGACTGTGGCCGTCCGGAGTGGCAGGGGAGGTAGTGGGCCGCACACGCCCAACTGGCTGGATGGCACCTGGGCGGGTCTACAGAAAGAGAAAAAAGGACTCTCAATAGATATCCAGATTTCACATACAAATAATAGCTGAAAATGCATCGTGGAGAATGAAAATGAACTACAAAAGAATGGCTGATTTTAATTCTGCTTTACGGCCTATAAGCACTCACAGATGATGAAAAGTTGTCCTTGGCAGTGGGAGTGGAAGTGAAATGAATGTTTGCCTGGAACATTAAAAAAAAAAAAAAAAAGTTAAATAAAGAATGTAATTTTAATAAACGGCAATGCGGTGACTAACCCTAAAATAGATTTTTCACCATTATGCAAAGTCACCTGGCAAACAATGCAACAACACAAGGTTACCTTATCCCAGTTCTAATATTCTGCTTGGGTATTTTTTTACTTTACAAAACTATTGATGAAACTGGTCTGGTGACAGGTAACTTTGTGAAAGAAAAGCCCTTTCAGTGTTATTGTTATTGATTGGCAGTCAGTATAAACAATACATCAAATACATACTTTTGTATGTAGTTTGCAAAAGATAAAGCACCACTAATCAGCTGGCCCTGAGAAGCAGCCACATGCTTTTTGAGCTGGTAGGACTGCAGCACAAATGGCAGCTCAACCAGTTATCTCCATGTGAGTAAAGAGCAATGGACATATGCTAAAAAAATCCAGGCTGGATCAGTGAGGGCCATAGAAGCCACTTACAAAGCGGGTCTCCCTGCCTGTACACAAGGAGCTGTTGGAAGAGTGATGGCTGGGCTAAGGGCGGGAGGAAAGGTTCAAGGGTCAACTCTAAAATACCTGCACTACAAAGATAATTTATGTAAAAGGGAAAAAGGCAAATATGGTATGTGACGGCTGATGAGATATGGTTAAGATAACCGCAAGTGGTATGGTAGCTTACCGGTTGAATTGTGGGCGAGTAAGGGGCTTCCCTGATTGGACTGTCAGTCCTAGTGTAATCACTGGATGGTGCCTGAAAAACAATGATTACAATTAACAGTTGCCCTTTACTTGAGAAAAAACATAAAAGCAAGAAACAAGATCCACTGGTTAGTTGTGACTAACAACAAACTGGCAGTCTACATGCTCATTCCTGCAGGTCAGGTTGCTTTATGACCAGGCTTCAGCTGTTGGGACACACATTCAGTCCTGACCATGTTTTTAAATATCTCCTGAGGTGAATCCAGCCCAATGCTCAAAGCAAAAACATGCACCAATTCAGCTGCCTGTTACTAAGGACTATTGTCAAGTGTCAAGATTGGTGGATGATATAATTTGATATGTACTATTTACTTAAAAGGGAAACAAGTGAGAAAGTGTTGGGATGTCACACCATGCTGCCCAAACCACACAGGCAGCCATCTTGCCTTGTTGTACAACCACGGCTGCAGTTGGCCTTGTTTGCCGTATCCCACTGGAGGCCCTGACAGGATCTGTTGTCCAGGGGGGAGGCTTTTGCCTTTTCGGTTGGCCACCAAAAATGGGTTCTCTTTGAAGCACATTGGCTGAGAGTCTATTAAGCACTCCTCTTCCTCAGGTGCACATGATGAGTCCAGAGTGATTATGGAGCCTTCACTTTGTGTGGTAGATGTCCCATTGGGAGAGAGATAATCATGGTCTGAACTGAGGCTCAGGCAGGACTCCTGGTCCATGAAGGGGGGAGAGTGACTCAAGCCGAAGCTCAGAGGCTCTAAAGGAGCTACATACTGGGCCTGAAGGGGGGCCGCCATGGGAGCAATCAGACTGACAGAAGTAGAGAACTGAACAGGAATAAAGGGAAGAGAGGAAAGGACTAAGAACCTCTAAATTAACCATGACATAGGAAGGACAAAGCCAACATTACTTTAACATATACTGTATATAAATATTTTTTAGTGAAATACTAAATATGTACTTAAAAAAACATCAAGGTATACTATAAAGAAGATACTAGTTGCACAAATCCGCTCAAGGGATTTAGTTTGAGTTTCTTGGAGCTATGCATGCTGGGTCAGATAACTGTGGTCCAGGCTCTGCCTTAAATAACTATATTATCAGCACATGGAGACAGTTAGGCTCCAGGACACAGGAAATTATTTGACAGTATATCACTCTTAAAATGATTTACTTTTTAAAACCAAATCCAAGGCATTTTAGAATTACTTGTATATGTGTTCCTTACATTCCTATTTCTAATAATTGAAATAGCTAACCTATTAATACAACCATTGTAGGTAACACATTTCTGACTATAGTGTGTGTGTGATTAGGGTCAGTAGGCTGGAATGTGAACGAGGACCATTTTGGCACAAATACAGCGGACAGCTGGCCCCCTGAGAGGCTTCGGTGTGTGTGAACACACCGAGCTAACCATGTGGTGAGTCAAAGGAGTGGGAAGTGATCACAATAATTCACCTGATTACTCTTTACTTTAATACCTTAATATCTAGACATATCTTTTTTAAAACTTGTAAATACTATCTGTTCAAGATAATTAAATAACATCCAGTCTTAAGTACAAAAGCCCTAAAAAAAGTGTGTGATCTCATAGCTGTTTCTGGTATTTAGTCAAGCACTACGCATGACTAATGCTCGTTCTGATGAGTACCAGAGCAACAAATCTAGGTCTTATTCTCAAACTATGAACAGCTGCAAGTGATATGTAGGTTAAGTTATTCTGGTCAATATAACAAGCCACAAAGGGCAGCAGAGATGGTCTGAATGTTTGTGGCGAAATCTGTATTTTCACAAGATATAGTGTATGTGTGTGTATATATATGTATTTATGTATATATACACACACACACACACACACACACATACATATGTAGCTACTGTATATACATATACGCTTAGACATACAAATGTCTGACCCACTCCAAACATATATAAACAAACAATAAAGAAATGGAACACAACAAAGGCTATCACCTTTAGAAAGATTGAAATTCATCTAAATAAAATAACAAATCTCTTGCTCCTCTTATATGTTGTACTCACTGCAATAAAGCTTGTTTTGTAAGTCCACTCAAATGTACTCCTCAGGATTGTACAAGTCAGACTAAAACACTTGTGTGCTCCTCTTTGCTGACGACCTCTCTCTCGCAGTCTAGAACCACACCCACTTAAGAGGCTGTCCAATTCTGAATCAGATGTGGGTTTAAAATATCACAGTGGATAGGCTGCTTGATAGTAGCCAGCTGTCCCACTCGCCATGTCCTAGGACTGACAACCTTGGAGAAGACCTTCAGACATATAGCCTTTCCTTCATTTCCACAGTTGTAATTGCTTCTTCCATTTATTCTTGATCCATCTTGACATACATTTCTCAAAAGGAGTTGCTCATTCTTTATGCATTTTTGCCAGTTCCATGAAAGTTTGGTTCTTCAGATTTACATGACAATCACGTGATATGTGGGTTTAGCCTTGGGTGAAGTGTGACCAAGGATACTACATCTACTTAGGGCTATGAACATGAATGGCAGATAACATTCCTGACCTTTAAGCAGCAACTGGTCAACCCAGGGTCACAGAGTTTCCCAGGGACAAAGACAAAGCTCAAAACGTTGAGGTCTATTCCTAGATTGGAAGGCCATTTCCAACTTAGCCCTACATTTTTACATTACACAACAACTGAGCATTCAGACTTACCCTGTTGACCTTCTGTAGACTGGTCGTGGGCAGAGCAGCCAGAGTTTTGTAGTCAAGTTTTAAAGGTCCAGATCCAAGATTCTACAATGATCAAAATGCATCCATGGTTAGTTAGTTTTTCAGTAAGCATCTTTAAGTGTGCTTTTTCTATGAACTAAAATCATTGCAAGATATACACACTACAAAATGGTGTAGCTTACAGAAATTAGCCACTAGCTTATGTTGTACTGTATGTAGATAGGTATATTTCTTTAGCCTGGTCATTAGCACATCTATTTTTCAATTCCATTAAATAATTTCAATGTCTAAAATACCACTGAATGCAAGTGGTTGGACTCAACCAATCAGAAAACAGTACCCAACATAAGCTGAATAATTGCCTCTGGACATAGCCTTTCATAAGGCCCCGCTACTTTAAATCAATCGTTGTAATTGGTTAGGTTAGATTGTTAGATGCAAGAGGTTCTAAAGCAACTTTACCAAGAAAGAGATTTGATCTGGCTGGTATGGAGTATTGATAATTATACATAAATTATTTTTTTTTAAACACTACACAATTTGAGTGTTCTGATATACAAAATCACGCATGTTTCTTTGATATCTATGGTATAACAATTCTTGCCCATAACAGCTTAGACTCAGGGCCTGCCGATTAGAAGTGTCTCACCTCTGTCTCCTCTTCTAGCAGGCGAGTTGCCTCCTCACGCTCCAAGCGCATACGCTCCTTCACCAAGAGGGGAATAGGAGGAAGTACAGTAGGAAGACACCCAACCACACAGTAATGCAATGAGATGAGAGGGAGAAGGCGCAGACAGGGCAGTTGTTTAGAGAGGGATGTGGAGATGCCAACCGTGGACAGATAGGGTGGACAAGTGAAATGAATGAATGTTTATCACATCAAACACACCAAAAGTGAAGGTGAAAGAAGAAACAGAAAGACAAGGGAAGAATCCACACTTATTAAAAAGAACACTATTTGAGCTATGGGAGCAGAGAAAGCATGCAAGGTAGGACTTAACAAAAGTGGATGTTTCAAACACAATATCCGCAAAGTAGCGGAGGAAAAGCTTCATTCACTCATTTACACCAATTTAAAAGGCCTGCTTCTAAAGCTCTGCCTCATTGACTTTAGACCATAACATAGAGTATTATTCTAAATATCAGATTTTACCTCCGTCTTAAAAATCAACAATACTTCCACTCACCACTTTTTCCATCTCCTCCCGCTCCCACTGTGAAGTCTCCCTCACCATCTCAGACTCCTAAACAGGACAAACAACAAAGCTCAGAAATATTTACCACCATAATGATGGTACAAAGCACTGATCCTAGACTGAAATAGTTGTTGGCATTTGGTGGAATGATGACCAGTGAGGTAGAAATGTTTGGAGTAAGTGAATTCCAGTGTCTATAAACCTCTGAGCTTTTGCTGTAGTTGCAGTCATGGAGTTGGTCATACAGAATTGCTGAACAAATCATTTAATTCATGTGCACTGTGTAAATTCCCCAACTACTTCCTGGTCCATGTGAAAAGTGTTAATAGTAATCAATTTGAATGATTAATATGTTTATTATGGTGTACCAACTTCAGCAGAGAATGGATGTGGGCTTTTCAGTCTGCAATAGTCAAAAGTGGCAGATAAGTGTTGTACCTTCTGTATAATTTCCATCTCCTCGGGGCTGAGGTCTCGGTCTATAGAAGAGATACTCTCCAAACTGTTCTTTCGGACAATACCTGCTGCAAATGGGTTTGCAATGATTCCAGGAGAGGCCTACATAAGATAAACATGGTTAATTGTAAAAAAATAAATAAATAAAAATCAATCAATGCACAGTTTGCAGTTTTTTTCAGGATTGTCTCTTACCTCTACAGCAGACACTTTCTGTGGGTCGAAGCCGTCACACACCAACATCACCAATGAGTCTCCAACAGAGCGAAGCACCCTCACTGCCTCTGTGTGGGTCATACCTAGCAGGCTGTGGTTATTCACCTCAAGGATCCGCATCCCAATGTCCAGTCGACTGTCTCGGGCAGCGGCACCAGTGGAACTCACCTGGGCATAATGCAAAATAAAAGATTATAGAAAATTAAGCAACAGTAAAAATGATTTATGTAGTAATGCAGTGAGCACTCCATTTTAGACATAGGTGAAAATGAAGTTGTTTTATATGTTATGCTCTTACCTTGGAGATGAAGATGCCCTCATCTGTGGGGTCAAAAGGATTTCCAGCATGACCTTTGGCTCCCCCTCTAATACTAATGCCAAGCTTTTCTCCAGGCTGTTTCTGGATGACTACCTCCTGAATGATTGAATACAAAATGTGCATTATTAGCCAGTACACTTTGTATTAAAACTAGGGCTGTCAACGTTAATGCGTTAACGCATGCAATTAATAGAAAAAATATTAACGCGTTAAAATTTATTAACGCAAATTAATCACATGATCTGTTTTGCCGTACACCAGCGCTTCTCAAAGCGCTTTGGAGGGCGTCAAGCCGTGTCAGGGGGCGCGTGACCGTCTTGGAAATCTGTGTATATCACAACATTGACTTGCTTTCACGGTGAACGACCCTCGCGTCCAGGGAAGAGAAAAAACCTGCCTCGCACACATTTGCCAGTGGTTCGACTTCCGGACGAGTCCACCTCTTTGGCCGCTGCACTACAGCTCTCTCCTTTCTCCCCTCACGAGTCTGTGTAAAACTTTTTACTAATAAATGTTACGTGTGCTTTTTATATCGCTTCTTTTCACTGCCTCCGTCCGTGCGCGTTCCTGGGAGCTGTGCATTCTGTGCGTCCTGGACCCGTGATGAGAGCGGGGGGCGATCCATGGCCATACCTGATCTTATGGACCCGCAAACTCCTACAAACGATTCATTTGCGGTGTTTTGTTTTTCCATAAAGCGAGCGTCAGTTCTCGACTCAGAGCGGCAGCCTCACTGGGGACAGGTGACTGTACCCCGCCCCTGACAGGTGACTGTACCCCGCCCCTGACAGGTGACTGTACCCCGCCCCTGACAGGTGACTGTACCCTGCCCCTGCAGCGCTGAGAGGAGCAGAGCAGAGGCTCAGGTGTCTGCAGTATATTTAATGCAGAGCACAGTTCAACAGACACTGTTATCTCAGTTACTACACAGACTTATTAAAGGCTCTCTCACAATATTCAGAAGTTATTTCTGAGATGTATTTTTTATCCAAGCAAAAACACACTCCTGAACCTCTCTAAACTTTTTTTTTTTTTTTAAACGCTGCATATTGTCATGGAAAATCTACCAAGTTATACATTGTGATTAATCGTGATTAATCACAGCCCAAGAGTGTGATTAATCTGATAAATTTTTTTAATCGATTGACAGCACCAATTAAAACCCTCTTGTATACACATTAGTTTTGCAAGTGGATAATGCATTTTTTGAGCTTGTCTAACCTGCATTCCTGGGGGCGAGGGGTCCCGCCGCACCAACATCCGTATCTGCTGCTTATTGGCCAGTAGGGCACGCACTGCTTCCTGATGTGTAGCATGACGTAGGTCGATTGAGTTAACTTCTAATATTCTGTCCCCGACACGAAGCCCACTTTGACAAGCCAGACCATGAGGAATCACCTGTTTAGACAGCACATAAAAGTAGTTTTAGATTTAAAATGTACAACAGGATAACCTTGAAGGTTTAATCTAACTCTAAAATACCTTTGAGATGAATACTCCAGGTTCATTTATGCCAAAGGGGTGGCTGGCATGATCACTGCCTCCCACGATGCTTAGGCCTAGGGGACCACCTGACTTCACCAAAGTCACCTCCTAAGAGATACAGGACACAAGTGGTCAAACATTTTTGAAGGAAAAACAGGCTACAGTAAAATATTATGTCTAAAGTAAACTATAAAACTAAAAGAAGCTTTCTGCATCTGTGTCTAAATTTCTACTGTATGGAGAGTTTATCACAAATAAGGAAATCAGCAGCTTTTGGATTATTCATAGATGATGTATGTAGCCATGTGAACAGGATTATTAATTTACCAGATTACATTCAAAAGCACAACATATTCGACATATTCTGAGCAATAGAGATGTAACGATGCACTGAAGTCACGATTCGATTCACAATTTTATGTTCACGATTACGATTTTTTATGATTTTTATTTGCAGATTAATTGCAGTATAATTATGACCAAAATAATTTTTTTTACATAGCTTATTTGTGTCTGCTTATCAAACTTAAATTGTTGTACATTTCCTATTAAGAGAAATTGAATTTTAAAAAGTATATATTAAAACAATGACATGTCAAAATAACAATCCATAAAATAATTTCTTTCTACTATCCTCCAAAAACACATACACTACAGTAGCAAGCAATGAATAGAGAAGCAGCTTATTATGAGTTCACGCCTTAGTAATATATAATGGGCCTAATATAAGTCAAGTTTTATAAAAATATCAGTGAGGAAAGACACATCCTCAGTAAAGACTCTGATCTCCATGGAAACGCTCTGTGGGAGGGGCTGCTGAAACTTCAGATAAACTTTAGCTGTTGTTAGCCACTTAGCTTTCCTTTAGCTCGCTGCTAACAAAAATCTACTTTCTGAACGATTGGTAAACAGAGCAAACAGGTGCAGCCTAAATAAAACCTTCAGACGTGTCTCTCCTACTGTCCGCTCTGGGCTTGTTGTTCCTTTGTGAATGAGAGCGCCGTGAGCGCGCTCCTCCGTCTGTGAGGAGGGAGCGCTCTTCTGAG
Organism: Bostrychus sinensis; assembly: GCA_020698575.1. Taxonomy (NCBI): domain Eukaryota; kingdom Metazoa; phylum Chordata; class Actinopteri; order Gobiiformes; family Eleotridae; genus Bostrychus; species Bostrychus sinensis. Next base: position 21,692,199 of record CM036259.1, on the reverse strand, counting down.
CTACTCCGAGTATTTTGGCTCTTGTACAGGCTTTTCACATTCCCAGGACGTTGGGCTAATTATTTATATATATATATTTATATAGTTCTGTAAACTAAAACTTGATATGAATACTTGAATGTTTCTCTTAAGTAAATGGCCAGGTAATGATGTCTAGAGCCAAACATGCGAGCCAGATTACACACCATTAAACATTTGTGGCCTGCAAGCTGTTTTAAAGGGACATCGCGATAAAATTTTTCTACACCGATTCAAAATTTCTCTCTTATGCATCAATTTTTAGTTGATTTACAAAGAATCTTTACATCCCTACTGAGTAAGCATTCGTACCATGCACCATCTTCTCTGCAACTGGACAGCAAAGGCCAGATACAATTATTAATACTAAATCCTCATAGATCTACAGCAGAGAAATCAAAATAACTGAGGTTGTTTCCAGTGCTTGTACCTCAATGGGGTACTCATCCTCCAAGCGGCCCAGATGGTTGCCATGTTCGTCCTGGTCTGGAGAATCGGAAGGCTCTGGGGGCGGTGGCGAGTGGGCACGTGCTCGGTTCAATCCTGGAGACCCTCCTGGTGGACTGAGATCTCGCTCTACCACCAGAGCGATGGTGGGGGAGGTGCCAGTAAGGAGCGCTACTGCCTGGTCATGTCTGGCCTCTGTCATGTCTACACCATTGATCTAAACAGCAGACCATGGAGGGTTCAACCAGGGTACTCACAATGACACTGGGCCACATTAGCCATCAGCAAATGGGCACACACAGTAATTTGACCTCTATACCTCTTAATTAGGTTTTCAATTTTTATTAGAGTGAGTAATGTTATTGACAAGAAAACCCAACACCTGAGAAGAACAGCAGGAGTAAGCAGAAATGAAAAGGGGTTAAGGAAAAGGTAACAACAGCTTGCCAGCCAGCTCAACTCCAGACCCACATCATTTTTGGATGTGTATCTGGAACCTCCCGCATTCAAGGCGCCTTCCACCCAGGTTCAGTACTACTGACCAATCATAAATATTTAGCTTAAACAGAACGGGCTTAATACTGCGCTTTGTTTCTCTGTTTCGTTATACATTTTCTAAATTTTCACCTATCTTGTATATGTGTTAGTACTGCTCCCTGTTGTCTGACTGGTGAAAGTACTGTCCAATTAAATTCCCTTTTACTCTACCCCCTTGAAGTCAAAATCTACTCAACAAGTACTAGACTAATAACTATTTGAATGTAATAGAAATAAGGGTGGCTGGCCAGACGAGAGTAACGAGGGATTGCTGCTTGCATTTTACCTGGCAATGTCTTCCTGGGAGAAAGTGACAGAGGCATTTTTGGCTTATGCAAAATAGAGTTAGTTCTCACCCTCCTCCATATTATACTGTATTGGTTATACCACTTTGCCTTTATTTTCTTAAAAACAAGGGGAAGCCTATCCAAAATGTCTGCTCTTAAGAATACAAAGGCAAACTGTGTGATGTGAATCGGGAGTAGCTTTCAAGCATGCACACTGTACAGTTTAATTGTTTCAGCTGAGAAGGGACAAGCAGAGGTCAGCACTGGCTCGACAGTAGCAGCCCTTACCCACTGGCTCACATGCCACTTCACTAACTGCTATGATCAGACAACTGTCAATCACTACAGCATAGTGACAAGCCCAGCCCACTTCACCTCAGCACCAGACCCACCACCGAGCAGGCAGGAGATGCACTTAACACATTAGTGAGCATGCAGAAGAAAGCATGAGAAAAGGAAAAAGAGAGGCAGTCTACAAGTAAAAAAAAAAGGGCACTGGAAAACAGCAAAATAAAAAAATCTTCAAATAATAAATCATAAAACTTTGTCTGATTGCAATTGAAAAAGATTAACAATATAACATTTAATATACTAGAAGAGGAGCATGTGCTATTAGTCATTCTAAAGAACAGATTAAAGTCATTATTCAAGATACTGTAAACTTGAATTCACTTGTTTGATTTGTGGAGTTAAGTCAATGTGTGTGGTACTCACAGAGATGACCCTGTCACCAACTCGCAAAGTGCTGTCTCTGTGTGCTGCTCCACCTTCTGCAATACGAGAGATGTAGATACCCTGAAAAAAAGAGGTCATTTTAGACAAAATACTCAGACCTGTAGTTCAACATGCATTTACAATTGTACATATATATATATATATATATATATATATTTTTTTTTTTTTTTGTTATTTTAAAAGAAACGTTTAATCATTGGTTCCAAAAATATTCACTGATGAACTCCACATTATAATGACATACTTGAATTTGTCTAACAAATCCAATTGTTTTTGTCTGTATATATTGCTACTAATGTCAGATTTTTCATGTTTTGAAGCCCCATAATCTAATATTATTATAAAAAGTATTGCAACCTGCAGAACAGATGAGCAGACAATTTCATTACTACTGCAAATCTGCAGGATAACTGCACGAGGTCGTTGCTTTAATTACACAATCCGTTTAACAAACTTTGACCTGCCTGAAACCCTTGCCTGTCCAACTAAAACAAAGTTAGTAGGTACATGCCAGAGCTCTGCTTACAGAGCCGCCTCCACAGATCAACAAACCATGTCGCTGCATCCAAGGCTCTTTTGCAAAGGCTCTTTTGAAAGCAATGCTAGACTTACAATCAGACCTGTCTAAATCAAATGTTTATGTGTCCTCTCCTCTCTGAAGCTCCCATTTTAAAACAGCACTGCACAGGCCCGAGCAGTGGCCCAAATATTGTATACAGCTTACCCTGACCAATTACAGTGCGCGTATCATGTGTCAAGGCTGGCTATTCATATCTCTGTCTCCCTGGTGACCACTGTAAAGGCTGCAAGTCGAATGGTTCTGACCTGTGACACTGCAACTAACTTCTAACACTTGTAAACAACTTTAAAACTAAACATACACATTACTAGCCATATTGCTTGTGTGTACATTGCTAGGTGATTTTACACAGCTCATTATGTGATTAGCGTGTTAGGGCCTCACTGTGTCTCCCTGTCGGTACGGCGTGGATCCTTTGCCCCCAGCGATACTGAACCCTAATCCCTTGTCATTTCGGATCAGGCAGGTGGACAGCCGCTGCCGAGGTCCACTAGGGCTGCTCTCCAGGTTAAAGGTCAGGCCACCGCTGCTCCTCCTCTCCCGGGGGAAGTAGTCGTCCTCTGGTCTGAGTGGCGTAGTGGTGATGGCGTTTTCTGGCTCCACCATCCGCTCCCTGAGCACTATCATTGAAACCGAAGACCCTGAACTGCGGAGAGCTTCCACCGCTGTGTGATGCTCGGCTTCATGGAGGTCTACACCATTTACCTACAGCAAACAGACAAAAGAATGAAAGAAAAACATAAATAAAATATAGTTTCAGATTTGGCCAACTTACCTCTAGTAGTTTGTCTCCCACTTTAACACCAGCTCTTGCAGCAGGACCCTCTTCTGATACTCGAGAGATAAAGATTCCCTGAAGGCATATTAAAAATTATAAGCTAAACTCCATGTTTCTTCCAGTAATCCAAATTTTCTTACCACACCATACCTCATCATCTCCTTTGTAAGGGGTGGACCCTTTCCCTCCTGCAATGCTGATTCCTAGGCCACCAGTCTGCCGCAGAATAGTTAAGTTGTGCTGCAAGTTGAGGAGCTGGAGTCATTATAATGCACACATATTTTTGAATTACTGTAAAATATTATATTTTTCTCCATTACAGATAGTTTGTGGATGTTATAGATACTATAACACAATGCCAATGATAATAGTAGATAATGTAACTGTACTAATTTCTTCATCAGTAACTGAAACATAGACTTAACTTCAGGTTTTGGATATAACTGCTGGACTAAAATCAATAAGCAAGGAAATATATGAATATAAACTGTAACTTGCTGAGGACAAAGACATGCAGAGAGGACTAAGGAACAGAGGAAAAACAAAGCAGGCAAAGATTTAAAACCACATGCTGTCAAGGGAAAGGCTTTAATAAAAAGCACACACCATCTTAAAATAATGAGAATGAGCTACAATACAGTCCCATGCAGATCATTCTAAAACACCAAACAAAAATTTCCCATGTACAGGTTTTCTCCCAATAAATAACTTTTTTTTTTACCCAACTTTCACTAAAAGGACAATAAAAGTACTTCAATTTGTTTTGTGAGTTAGCATAATTAAGAAGAGCAAAGCAAAGCATGAGGAAACAGGTGCTCTGTGTGGTGTGGCAGAACCAGATGCTTAAAAAAAAAAATCTTTAGTCCTTAAGTCAGACAAACGGCATATAAATTCCCTTTTACTATATTCATTAACAATTAGAGTTGAAAACGACTATAGCAGTGCAGCTCAGTTTTATTTTTCAGACTGAAACTTTAAATATGTAGGCCGAAGAAGACCTCCTAGGTCAAAGCCATTGGTGCCCCTTGACATACAGCAATGGACTTTTAAGAGTGCCTCCACTGCCAGGGATTTTTTTTTTTTTTCATGCCTACAGTTTAGTTTTAGTATTTCCTACAAACAAGTAAAAGGCAACTACAATTTTGAATTTTAAAATTTTAAAATAGCAGGAGATAGTTTGCTCTTTGAACTATTATGTAAAACATGAATTATGTTTATGACTTGTTTTGGTCCAGATTTAAGCAAGACTTAGACCTAGTTTGGTCCTTGTTTAAGGCTTTTAAATGCAACAAGTAATACAATAGTTGGTAGTGTAGTCACGTGAGGGATATTTTAATATTTTCCCTGTTAAAAAAACAGATCAATCAAAGACAAAGGTGGTGCTAACTTCATTTCAGAATTGAGCTCCATCCACTCTGAACTTGGTTAAATTGACAACTGTTTTCTTTGGGTATGTTTCCCCTGGTTGAGTACAAGTGGGTGAGTGAAGGATAAAGACTGATGGGAAAGAGTAGGTACAGACCTCTTCCTCCTCAATTCGAGCAGGTTCAATCAGCAGATTATTGACTTGATCAAATGACACCCCCTGTTAGGACAGGAACCAGCGAGAAGCATGCGGATTAGTCAGGCCACATTATATGCTCTCTCACACTCACAACCCATTCTCCCTGTAGTAAACATCAACAACATTCGGCTGTCAATAGTCCTGTCTGCTTATAAAATGTGGGATATTTAAACCCACAAACTTTAAAGCAGAGGCGATTCCACAGACATTCCCCAGCCACCAAAAGCAAATAAAGGCAGAGATGGAAATGTGAGACCAAGGAGCTGTGTTTTAGTGCAAGAGAAAGTGGATAAAAGAAGGCAAAAGCTCCCCAGTCAGAACAGACCCAACACCACAGAGGGCACTGTCACCCAACAGCAGCAATTTGGAAGAATGTAAATGAATAACTAGGCAATGTATCTAAATTTACTATGTATACAATTATATGGACTACACATTGCTGGGTACAAATATTTGTTGGGTCATATTTTCCAGCTCTGCCAATATATGTTCTGGTGTGAGGTGATTCACTCAAATCCACATCCACAAACACACAGAGTCAAATGATTTGGTGAGATTATGATTTTTGATCAAAGTGTTGAATCATTTTGAAATCACCAAACTTAATTGCATTGATTCCACCAAAAAGCTAATATAAATGTATTATCAATTTGCATTAGAAGTGCTTAAAGAGACATTCATTGCATCCATTCATATGTGATCAATGTTATCAAAGCAGAAAGCACTGATATGTGGTGAAATGTTTAGTATAAACATGGGCCAGAACAAGATGGACCTGTTTTGCTTTGCAGCTGCTTGAATGATAATACTCTTAAACAGGGTACCTCCCAGGGTTTTCCAATTTTTTTAAGTCCTTTTAAATGCCCCTAAATCAAAAGTTATATGCCAAATTTACACTCTTAGCCTATTAATTTCAACTAATATTTACCAAGTATAACACAAGTATATTTCTTGAATCTTGGTTTTAACTTTTAAACTCGCGGGGAAACAGCTTTCAGAGCCATGAACATTCTTCTTTCTTATAAGCAAAGACTAAATGACTAAATGTGAGTTATAAATAACATCCATGCAGTTCTATTGTGCTTTTGCTAGCTGCTTCATAACATAACAATACATTGGAATATGGAAATTTTAACCCTTGAGTTAGCTGAAGAAAATGTACTAACTTCTATTGAAATTTTGTGCAATTAAGGCCATTACCATTGAAATCCCTAGGGGTTCCCCAACCAGAGCATTGAGGGTTATTTGTGTGGTAGCATCAGAAGTATCCATATGTCATTGTATGGAAAAAAGCTGGTGTATTAGTTGACTGTTGTGGCTTGAGCAGCAGGTCCTCACATCCCTATGTGTAGCATATTTGACTAGATAAACCTTGCCATTCCTGACATCTATCCTGCCAAAGACTGGATGTCCCCTTTACCTTTACTTGACTGGAGTTGACCTGGTTCCTACTGTCTTCCTCCTCTAGTCTTTGATTATGTTGAGGAGTGCTGATAGATTGTTCCTCCAACTCCTCTTCCTCCTCCTCTTCCTGGTCATTGTCCACAGTCTGATTCGTGGAGCTGAGGCCATCAGGACTGAAGCCCTGTAGCAGAGCAGCCACAGCCTCTGGTTTGGGCAGCTTGGTGATTTTGAAGTGCTTTTTGTAGTGTGGTGTGTCTTTTCTAATAAGGCGTTGCTTCTCTGCTGGGAAAACTGGCCTCTCATCTTCCTCGTCACTCCTTTCTCCATCTTCGCCATCCTCTTCATCATCTTCCTCTCCGCCACGGATGATGGGCTCCTCAGCAAAGTGCACAGTTGGCTGAAAAAGTAGAGATGATAATGATGATTTTTCTTATAAAATAGACAAAAGGTTTATTATAGCCAGAGCAGATATACCATTTATTTTATTTTATTCTAATCTATTCTATACAGATAATTATAATCACTCTGGATTCTGGACCTGGACACAAACCCGGGATCTTCTAGTTTGAAGCTAAATGCTCCACCCAATGAGCCACAGAGCCCACATTGGTAAATAATCCACACACAAAAAAATGCACTGCAAACTGTTTACAACTATGAATATTTACCTCAATGTACTCCACTTCCATCTCGTCCAGTTCTTCCTCTCCCTGAGGAGAGTGCCCGTCCACCATGTCTCTCTGAGGTGCCACAGTGACTTCAGGCCTCTCCTCATGTGAGGTGGCAGAAACAGTGCTATTGGACACCTGGGATTCATGGCTCTGATTGGACAGGTCGCTCAGCCGTTTCTCCTGGAATAAACACTATTTATTTTAGAAAAGCATTTTGGTAAAGCACGTCATTAAATTTTGAAATATTTTATAGGGCTACATACATGCGAATCAGGGTCATCTTCCTCTCCATCTGGTTTGGAGGTGTACGCTTCATTTCTCCTCTCCTCAATGACCTTCTTCATAACCTTTAACTCACTGGGGTGTGGGGTGGCTCTGCGCTGAAGACCCTACAGCAAAGCACATTAAATGTCAACATTATAATATTGTTATTGTAATAGATAAAAGCAATACACCTCAAATTGCTCAAATAAACCTTACATAATAGATGACAACAACAGTGGATGAGGAGTACAAGCTAAATGCTCTTACCCTGCGTTCTGCATCAGCTTCATCATCCTCTGCCTCTGCTTTGGTCTCCTCCTGGAACTGAATGACTGACACTCTGTTGAGGTTGCTGTCTGTCCAGCTGTCGTCTACACTGTTTTGTAGCAGGTTCTCTGTGGAGAAGAAACAGTAAAGAAATATACTTTAGGCCTTGTACAAGTGAAGAATTGCCACATGCTGCTTCAAACTGCTCCTTTTTACCTAGGCTTGGAGAGGGCTGCTGAGGCAACAAGTAACATGTCAACACTTTCTCTCCTGTTTTCTCGTCATCCTCCGTCTGGAACTTGAGCATGGGCTGCGACTGATTCTCTGCTAGCCACATGGCCTTGAGATTGAGGTTTGTTAGGGCGAAAGGCAAATTTTGTAATCTGGACACAGAAAGGGAGAACAAAACAAACACAAAAGCTAAAATTAGCTGAAAATTACACTAGTAAAGGTCTGTCAATTAAAAAAAAAAAATCAGGCTGCTAGTAATTCATCACAAATAATTGTTTAATAAAAGCATTCAGCTGTAGAAGCTCTGCACATTTACCTGTTTCCAGCCACATCTAATACATGCAGTTCAGTGGCATCTGCAAGCTCAGCAGGCAGCTTGCCCAGGCGGTTATCTCTGAGTGAGAGAACATTGAGGCTGGCACAGCCCCCTAGTTCTTTGGGAATACCACTTAATCTGTTGCGGTCTACATTCAGGTTGGTCAGCTTCTTTAGCTTGCCCAGCGAGCGAGGAAGTGACTTTTAGAGAGCAAAGTACACATAATTAGTAAACCACACCTTTGCCAGATTTCATAGCAGTTGTTAATGGCAATGTACACAGCAAATAATATCAACATAATTTTAAACTGATCATACCTGTAAAAGGTTTTCTGTCAGGACAAGCTCTGTGAGGTTTTCACACTCTCCTATAGAGTCAGTTAGATGGGTCAGTCTATTCTGGTCCACCTTTAAAATGGACAGTTGTTTCAGAGAGCCTGAAAAAGAACACATTACAAAAGTGCATGTTAGGATGTAAATGCTTGTGCCAGGAAAATAGGTGTCAAGCAAGTCTGGACAAAAAAATGTATGTACTGCTCAATGAGTTTTACTTGCCACAAGAGGGCAATGCTGTTCTTATTTTCAAAACCTGTCCTATTTCCACTTATCTCAAGGTGCTAATTATATGTTTTACTTCAATTGTGTATACAGTCGCAAGCAAAGTAAATAAGACGTTTTAATACAAATATTGTCTCTTGAGTGTCTCACCTATGCCGTCAGGGACAATCTCGAGCAGGTTCTGTGTGAGCAGCAGGTCGGTCAGAGCGATAAGGCCGCTGAGCTCTGATGGAAGCTCCTCCAGTCGATTCTCTGACACGTCCAAACACACCAGTCTCTTGAGATTTCCAAGCTCCTGCAATAAACATTACACAAAACAAAAAAGTAATTTAACAAATAAATCATAAAAAAAATAATTATATAAACCAAAGGCGCAGTAAGCAGCAACATACTTGAGGTGACACAAAGCTAAAATCATTAAGAATATACTCACTGGTGGTAACACTGACAGCTGGTTTCGGTCTAGCCACAGCTCTCTCAGGTTTGGCAAAGCACCAAGGGTGTCGGGCTTGAAAGGAAATAAACAACATTTAATTAGTAAGTTAGTTCAATATTTTTTATGCTTGTACCTGGAGTTTGGAACTTGTAGTTAGTTCACATAATTTTGTGTACTTAAAAATGTTAATATATTTGGCCATAGGAGTATATAATTAACATTTAATATTAAGTATTCTTAAAATAACTCTAATTAAAAAGGGGTAACAAATAACTAATAGAAAAAATGTATTGTGACGCAGAGAGGCAAGGTTTCCTCATGTTGTCAACTGTTTGTTTAGCCTCCGCCCTTATCAGCTCATGAGGCATTGTATGGTCTGTCCTATTGAGATGAGTGAGTGTTCCCCTAACAGAAAAAAACACTGGCCTGGGGTACACTGGCTATTACAGACTATTACAATTACAGTTTTTATACTCAGTGGGTGCATGTGATTTATCGGTATGGGATACATTTGCAGCATTATACATACCACACAGGAGTTACAGGAATTGTCTTGAGAAAAAAAGCTGTATATTTACCAAAACTTCCAGTTCATTGCTGCCTAGGTCCAGCTGTTCCAGTTTAACCAGGAAGGAGAGTGACCTGAATAAGCAACACAGACATTTAAAGAGAAGTCTAACAAAACATATAACACCAAATTGCAACAAACAAATCTACTGACACAAGCTAAGAATGTTTAAAAGGCTACAATTACACCAGTATGTTTTTCCACATTACTGTGTTTTCAAACTAACCTAAAAAAACTTAAAGACATGCAAGAAGCTGCTTTGACAATACTAATAAATGACTAATCCAGGTAGTACAAATGGGGTAAAAGGTGCACTGTACAATGTGAAGGTCCTTCATGTCTACAACACATTTAGGATAGTATTGTAGACACTTACGTGGGAAGAGACTTGAGCAGGTTCTCCCTGAGTTCCAACGTTACCAGATTGGCCAGGCTAAAGAAATGAGACAAGAAGTTAAAGCAAATACATGAAAAGAGGGGTAGGAGTTGACAGTTGAGAAAAGATCTAATGGAGCAGAGAGAGAACAGCAAAAGCAGGTTGGATTGTCAGATGGCAGGTCTGGTTGTCTGGGCAGCATGGCGAGGGGCTCCTCCATCTGTGTGAACGCAGCAGGTGCCAGGAACCCAGAGAATCCAACAGGCCTAATAATTACTGTAAACCTACTCAGTCCTCTAATATATCATACATGCAAACCACCTGGGCCAATGGAAAAGCTGAACGTATCATGAGCAGTATAAGTTAACCACATGTGTGCCAAGTTATGATGTAAACATGTTTAAATCAAAATATTAGTTTTACTGATAACAATGGTACAGCTGGTGGAGGGCATACAGTACCTTTAAAAGTGAAAACATGGTAGGTACATTAAAAAAAATCAATTACTAAAGATCTCTCTGTACATACTTTCCAATGTCATTGGGCAATGTCTGCAATGACACATCATTCAGCGCCTAAGTGAGCCAGTGTACGGAGTTGCGTGAAACCATCTGGTAATCTGAAACAGAAACAAAAACTATTTTGTAACTAAATTTGTTGCTCAGGGAACAGAGTTATAAACTTCTATCATTATTAATTATAACAAGTAGCCAGTGAATTTCAAATTAAGGTGGGTCAAGATTTGATATTGATACATTTTGTATTTCCTATGTATTTGCTTTCTTCTTGTTCCTTTCTGAGCATAGTAAACAAACAAGCTTTTAAGAACATAGAGAATAACAAGAGCAAACAAATGGCACTCTTTGTGCTTTATTTGCATGATGGTTCAGCTCTTGTGCAGCTGCGTGCATAGAAACACAAACATGCTGCTGTTGAATATAATAGAGTGACGCTGATGTCCTTGTCCAGTTACCTGGAGAGGGGGTTTCCACTGAAGTCTGCGATCTCCAGAGCTCTGCAGAATTTAATGCTCTCAGGGATCTCAGGAATGTCTGCAGGATAAAAGGAGAGTGGCAGCAATGAACAGCATGGGCACAAACCTAAAGTAGGGGCAACCTATAAAGTAAATTTCTTCCCATTGCAAAAAGAAGAAATATAAATTACATATGCAATACACATAAATCATGCTATACACATAAAATAACCATGTACAATTTAATTACACTGAAGTTATCCATAACAAAATCCAAAAATAAGGAAGGAATTTTCCACCAAATAGTTTTAAACCCCTGGATTAGCAGTAAGATGTCTGAACAAAGTAGACTTGTTTGTGTTAGGCTTGCTATTCAAAAAAGGCAAAATGGACTCCAGTTACATTTTTGTAACAACACAAAGATTTTATAAAATAGTAAGAGCACATCTGTACTATTACTAAAGTGTATTTCCAGGTTAATTTTTGTCTGTTGAGTCACCTACTGGCCTGACAAGGCTTTACTTTAGGATTGCATCCTGTAAGCGCAGGTTGAGAAATCCCTACAGAGCCACAGCCCATGGCACTTATCTGGCTCAGTGCTGTCCTGCAGCAATGAGCAGACAGGCAGACAGATGGCCCAGGCCTCACAGGCCACTGCTCTCACAACACTGCAGTGTGTGCCATGGCAGCTGCCTCTTACAGCCTGGGACTATCACACTCTTTCTGTGTGTGCAGGACTGGAGCTGTAGGGTCTAATAGTCTAATAATATTTGCATGACTGTATTGCAATGCAGTAAGTGAAGTGCTTGGTGACTGGCACAATGATTGATCAAGAGGCTTGCTAATATATAATGTGTAAAAGTTTGTTTACCATTTCGTGAAATGTCCAGTTCCACCAGCTGCATAAAGTTGGCCACCTCAGGAGGGAGTCTCTGGATCTCATTGTCACTCAGCCCAAGCTTCCGCAGATTCAGTAATCTGAAAAAAGGCTGTGGAGAAAAAATAATAATGTAATTAAAAAATAAAAATAATAACTTGACTACTAGCTTGTCTATTCAACAATAATACCGTACCAACATAAATAAAGCAGCACAACAGAATGACCAGAAAAAACAGAAAGACCAGCAAAAACTTTGCCCATACAAAGTGCTTTCATAATTGTTTTATTGAATCGGATACAGGGATTGTTCAGGGAGCCACTCTGTGTGCATTTTTGTCTGGCGGCCTGTGCCATTCAGGCCCTACATGGCGGGGAATGGCAAGAATAATTAGACATAACTATGAAATCATTAACCCCTCAATCAGCCCGTGGAGCACCAACCTACAGAGGATCCCCTGTCCTGAGTCAAGGGCCTCTTCATTTCTTAGATGCTGACTTCACATTCACTACATGGAAAGAGACATGGCATAAAGACACTGATTGAGAGAAGCTTTCTGAGAGCACAGACATCTGCAAGCCTAGAGAATAATTTAAATTCAAATTAAATCTTCCTTGTTTCACTAACATAATATAAACACATTACTGAAAGCTTTTCTCTTCAACTATTTTATTATTTGCCTAATAATGCAGACTTGTTACATTCTTGTGCATAAACATAGATGATCAGATTAAAAAAATGGCCTTGAAGTTTATTGACATTACTTGTATGACATAAGCAGGAGAAAAGTACATGCACAAAATGTACACAGTCAAAACAAGCTGAAAGACAGCTCTACAATTAGCCTGCCAAAGAGAAGAATGCCATAGTTCTACTCCACTCTGTTCCTTGATGACAGACGCATCCTGCTCTTAACTGCTCATGTGTGGAAGGAGCTGTAACACAAAGGATTTTTTTTTTCCAGAGGCAGGTTACAAAGTGAGTGTGTTTACAAAAATGCAAGCGGTGCATGGTACAGCTAGTGACTATTTCCCAATAGGACTGGGCAATAAATTGAAATAGTTGTTCATGTTTTAATTTTAAACAATGTCAAAAATTGGTCATGTTGAGAAATTGAAATTTGCAAATTAAGTTAACAATTGCATAGAGTAGAGTGAGTGCAGAGCTGCAAATTTTGTTTATTTATGCAAATTAGCCATGTGCTCAGCCACTTTTACAATATTGTGTATGGAGTCTAAATACAGTAATAGACAGGTCTTTAGATGGGCTACTGCTTTACTGTTAATTTATCATTTGCCATATGCACTTTAATTTAGAATTAGAATCAGCATTATTTATTCATGTGCACCCTATTGTTACACAAAATGCGCACATTTTGACATTTCAAATGCCTATTTGGTCAGATAGCAAAAGGGGAAAAAAAACAACAGCTGTAAATTGTCCTAAATAGCTCCACCCGTTTGAGAGTGGGTGGGGAACAGGGACTGGATAATTAAGAGGTCAATGGGAAACAATACTAAGAAACAGGTGACAGATATCAGGTGCCACAAACAGGAAATAGGAGCTCATAGGTGATCATGTGACTGGGACCAAGCCCATATGGGAATCAGCCCCCAGGATGGGAGGCTACCTTGTTGGCACAACAGGTGACAGATGTGCTTAGAAACACAAACCACATTGCAACTACTGTTACCAACATTAAAGCATTGTTTAATTCTGTGCAATGGTACATGATGGTCTATATTACATAAAGACAACCAGTTCTCCCAACTTAACTACTCAATAAGCATCATAGGTATCAGCAGCATCAGTTATACAGAGCTTGCCTACTGTGGCATTGGGATGAAATGTTATACATTACAAAAAGGGCATTCAGAGCACCCACAGATTACCATTTAAATTCAGAAGGATTTTAATAATTAAGAGCTTTTGAAAGCTTTGGTCAATCACATACTTGTAGGGACACTCTCACTGCAGTTTAACTTAAGTTGTCAAACACTCTAACAAGACAATAAAAATCAGAATCAAATTAATGTCCCTCTAACTGTTGAACTGTGTCAATATCAATTGGTCAACTAGAACAACAAGTGCAAGCTGTGCAATTGAGTCACACTTTTTTTTTATTGAATTAGTGTCCAGTGAGCCTTGCTCTCTCAGCTTTACAACTGCATGCTGGTGTGAGTAAGGTGGCACACAAGTGTAAACCAGCATGTTACATTTGCTTACAACAAGCTTTAACAACAAATGCTGCTGGGAGAGCTGTTTGCTTAAGGAAGGGAGTAAAGCTGTTAATGGGAACTTGTGAGAAATGGGAGCAGAGGACAGATATACAAGCTGCCGTGTCAGCAGAGTGCTCTCAAGACACAAGAAAAAATTGCATAGTAATCACTGCAGTCAGCCAGGAAATTACAATACAACATGACAGGAAATTAGCTTGCTGTTTAACATTCCTATATATTCCTATGGCAATTCAATATCAACAATTGTAAGCAGACAAAATCCTGAAATTTGCCTCACAAGGCAGAAAGCACTCCATGTCAGACCCGATCCCCACCTTTGGCAGCAAGTTAAGAATTCACTTACTTAACACAAGACTCAAGCCTTCCAGCTATACAAGCTTAAACTACTTTAAATTCCAAGGAAAGGTATACAAGATGCCTTACCATGCCATCGAAATGCTTCACAGATTATAATAAACTTTATGAAAATAAATGTGTATTTTGGATAATCACAATCTCATATAAATCCCTTTTAGTAACTGTCCATGGTCTGATTGGATTTTGTTGTTGGGCCAAGGAAGAAATGTATTTTTTATTGCTGTAGATCTGGAACACTGTATGGATCCAGGTATTTTTCAAAGGATCTGTGAAATTGGCCCAAAAATACGGACTCCAGCCACAAGGGGTCAGTAAAGTATTAATTAGTTTGTTAATTAATTCTTTAATATTGTGAAATATAATGGCTTTGTGGCTCAATCAGGGTCAGTTTCAGGATTTGCACAAATAAACTAATGCTACTTGAAAAGTCCATAACGTAAGTAACCTAAGTTTACAAGGCTTCATTACAAGTCATATTACAAGTTTAAGAGTGTATGTTACAGCGGTAATATGTCGCTGAATGCCTGTGGGTTTAAAGAACAACTTTTAGTGAGAGCCAAGACAACCTGCGCTGTAGGTCTAGGATCGAGCACACACGACATGTACGAGTGTTAGTTTACATTTGCTTAGGGCTGCCAAGACCCGAGACTTCAGGAGAGCTATGTGTAGTATGTATCAGCAGCCGTTGGCCTTTCAAAAGAGTGTTTATGTCCGTGTTTATATCTTTGGGAGAACTGTAAATTCACACTGCAATGTTTATGTTTATAGACCCCCCATCGTACTTGAGAGACCAATTAAAAAGCGACTAAAATTTACAAGGAAGGGCGCTTTAACGTGGCGGGCCAAAGACTGGTGTTGACAGAGACTGCCAGTCAAGTGATTCCAGTCCAGCTTATGGATTCCCTCCAATCATGCCATCAGAGTTCAGACACAACCAGCTCAACCATTCTGTCTCTCACGGGCCGTTTAGCGTGCAGGAGACAATGAAGACACGCCAGGAGCTTTAACCTGTTTGCTTCAAGTTTCAAATCTTACAGTAACATTCAAAAAGCAACAACAAAAGTGCTGCGCCAACATGATCAGGTCCCAGCTTGCCTACTGTGGCATTTAATCAATGTGCCAAGTCAAATTACACACCACCCAACATAAAACCTCATCCATTATTCCCATAACTTTTTTTTTCTCAGGCACTTCCTTTCCTCTTCTTCTGGAAGTTCAATTTGTATTTACACATTCCAGAGCATGCTAATCTCATGCCAAATCTACCCCATGGTCCCCACTCTTCCCAATATCCCCTCCTATCACAATGGAGTCTGACTACACATTGCTAGGCCACTCCTGTGATGAGGGGCTCAGTAAGAGGGGAGGGGAGGGGAGAGTGCATGTTTTTGTGCTGGCTTGGACTCTTTTGGTGTCCAGGAAAAAAAAACTGAAAGCGATTTGGTTGACTGAGTAACTTGGTCAGACACTCCAACAGTGACCCTTATTATTGTTGGATACATTCTGGTTTTTAGCAGCAAAATTTGTTATAACATCATAAACATCATAACTATGGAAGTTAATAGTTAAAGTCTCTATTTATCAAAATTGTATTGTGAAAATCTCAAATCAAAAAACAAGACATAAACACATTGTTTTAATAGCAGGATTTTTAATAGATAAGTATGTACAGTGTGTATTGGCAAGCTTTGGCCAATCACAAGCTTGCCAACAATGTGTTTTCAAATAAGGGACATTTTATTTGGTTGTTGGTCTGCACCACATAGACAGTCTATTCCTGCACTGTCTATGTCTGCTTACACAGTGGAAAAAAGTGAAAGGAGGGAAAAAAAGAAAAGAAAAAAAAAAGCATACAAATAAATATCAGAAATTCCTTTATCTTTGGTGGAGATATCAGAGGCTAAACTTAGAGCTGGAAGCTTAACATTAGCTCTAAAAATCACTTTGATGTGATGTAATGTATTAGTTCTGTATTTCGTGGAAAACTGGTTGGCAGGTTTTATGGTTGGTTACTGTTCTGAAGCCATAGCCCTACATCAACTGAAAATTAAGTCAATTTACAAAGTTCCAACTAATGAATAGCATCCTAACTGCCCCTCATCCCCTCCTCCTATCACTCCTTTGGCTGCTCCACCCTTTTAGGTTCCCTCCATTTTCTTTGGCAGAGGGACAAAGGCCAAGCAGCCAGCAGCACACAGGGCTGTCACTCATGGGGCTGCGACCCCTCCTCCCTGCAGCCTGACCAGGGATTCCTCCATTGTCATTCCTCCAAGAAGACAGAGAGCTTGAATGGCAAATAGAAGGATGAGCACAATAGCAACTGATAACAAAAGACAGGAATGACTGAGAAGGATTTGGATCAGAGTGGTACCAAAAGGGAAGACACTCTGAAGTTAGGACAAGAACATTAAAAGAAAAGGACCAGTGGATTATTAATGACGAATAAAGTGGACAATGGATTCCCACAGTGCTCAGGGCATGACATGTAATGCATGAGGACACAGATTGCAGTTCTGTTTAACTAACCATTAAATCTTATTCAACTCTCTAGACCTACTGTAATCAACAAATACAACAAATGAGTGTGCCATATTTTAAACAAAAATACTGCATTTTCCATATAAAACACATTTAAAAAACTTTGCAGGAATGTAACTACTCATGAATGATTACCTATTTTAAATTAGTTTATAATTAGTAATAAACTTGGGTACATTTATTGAAGAAAATGTACTTTTTAAGTACATTTTACATTTTAAGTACTTTTTAAGTACATTTTCTATGAATTAGTTTTACTTGAGTTTTTAAGAAAGAAATTACACTTGACTAAAGTTTTTTTAAAATTGTAAAATAAATGTATTTGTTGACCTGGTGGTAAATTGAGAGCAGCAGTAGTACAACTAGCAGTAGCAGCAGTAATCACTACTAGCAGAAGCAGTATAAAGGGAAAGACAGTAGTAGTAATTAGAAAAGCAGTAGTAGCAACAGTAGACTTTGAAAGAATATAAAACCAAAAGTACTTTTGACCTAAGTGAACCATATATTTAATGCTTTTAAAAAATAATAATTCTCTTGAAATCTTTTAATTTTACTTGACTACTATTATTTAAAAGCAATGGTTGTTTTACTTAAGTACAATTCTTTCTTCCACCACTGTTCAAGAACAAAAAAAAGTGTAATTTTGTTGTTGTGGCAATAATGTGTGCAAAGCTAAACACAGTCACTTGTTTGTAGTGGTCTAAGTGGTACTGTGCATGATGACGAGACTCATCAGCTCGTGTCCTCCAGGCAAACAGGCCACACAGAGAGAGGGACATGCTCAACACTCTCTGACGGTCAGTCCAACTAACTCTCGTCGACTTCCACCTGTCCCACACACTTTGATCTGTTCACAAAGCAAACACAGCTCAATGCTGGGCTAAGGCAAGTCTGGTTCTACCACAGTGCATTAGAAATCTTTAACTACGGTTATAAAACTCAGCAGGCATAATAAGACAGACGGGGGAGATTAGAGCTGTGTAGCACTACAAAACCATTGGTAGTACAAGTCAAAAGACTGGTCTTGTGCAGAGAGGCAGGGATATCATAAAGAGACAGGAAAATGCACTGGCTGGAGTTTTTTGTATTGCTAACCCAAACAGTCCATTCATTTTACATTTATAAATTTCACATTTTGCTTTTTAAGTGATTGTTCATTCAAATAATGCAACCTAATTACTAATTACTTATCAACTGAGTGGGCATCACTGTGCTATTAAGAAATGAAAACCCTTTGTCTTAACAATGTAACACACACAGGACCGTGTCATGTGCAGTTGTATGCAACACAACCTGATGTTCTCACTGCGCCATGTTCAAAGTTAAAACATAGTTAATAAACAACCACAGTGGCGGTAGTTTTTACCCCTGAGCTCAAAAGGAAAGCCCATATATTTGTTTCAGAATTCTAATCCTACTTGGGCAATACTGAATATTAGTGGTACTACAAATCAGTTAGTGTAGACTGCAGATGGCTTGAAGAAGATTGAGAGCAAACAGGTGGACATGGCATTGTGGGGCAAAGAGACTCGACGACTCACAAATACACACAGTATGTGACATATGCTTAAGTGAGATTAGGCCACTCTTCTGGACTGTCTGATGTTTTTCCTGGGATCTGCTGTAGCCACTCTTCCAGTTTGGGGGTTCCTGCCCCGAACGCTCCGATGACCATGGGCACCACTGTTTCCTTCACTTTCCAGGCCTTCTCAAGTTCTTCTTTGAGGCCTTGGTATTTCTCCAGTTTCTCGTGTTCGTTTTTCCTGATCCTGCAATCACTTGCTATTGCCATAGGCAGTCTTGGTGATTATTTGGCTGAGGAGGTTAACTCTCAGGTCAGTTGCTGCCTCCCTCAGTGTGATAGTGCTTACTGAGGCTTCATACCCAATCTCTGGATGGGGAGTTGGCGTTAACTCCCCTCTGACTTTGTGTCCTGGCTCCCTCTTGCCATAGCATTTGTGTTTTATCTCGTCAATCTCAAGTTGTGAAAGCCATTTGTGGATGTTGGAATGCTGAGCTAGTTGTTTAGCAGTGAGCATTGATTGTGGGTTTCGACAGTAGCGCAAAGGGTCTTGCCTAAGGACCCACAATGAAAGTTGGTATTTGCCCCGGCTGGGATGTGAACCCAGGTCCCCTGCGTGAAAGTCGGCTGACTTACTCGCTGAGCTGTGTGGGTGTATATATTCTTTTATAATCAGGTGAAATAATACAATTTGACACGATTATTAAAGAATGTGCCTTGCATGAGCAATGTTCGATGCAACAAAAATGCACCAACACATATTTCTCCAAATTATATTGTTTGTTTTGGTCGTACTCCTGTCGAGTGGTGATTACTTGTAGCTGTAAAGCAATTTCCAGTCAGCATTTTATAAATAGACAGAAGTAATCCCTCCTGTGTTGCCACATTGGTGGGCTAATTACTGCTTTGCTTACTAAAACTAGAAGTGATAGAAGAGGGCACACCTCCAGTGCACTCAAATACACAACAAAAGCATGAACTCAGAGTATACATTTGCAATCCAAAACAGATTCAAAGCAGTAGCCAGATTGAATACCATGAACTTGAGCTACAAACTCCTGTGATTGACTTCACCACTTTTCATCCATATCATTTACCCTGGCAACAGCAATCACAACACTTAAAAGACAATCAATGGACTGTTACTGATAAGAGCCTTCTTCTAATAGAGAAAGCAGGAAGTATTAGGACTCTTAAGTGCACTGTGCACTTTACTCATGCCTGTGTGCACTATGAAAGGAGTTGAAGTTTGGGAAGGCTCCTTTATAAAATCAGAAAGCCTTGGCCAAAAGAAGACGTGGAATAAAAGACACCAACAGTGGAAACTTTATGTACCCCAACTTATAAAAACATAGTAAGGAAATAGGCACACCATAGTTTTGCTGACACTGTGTTTATCTAATACAATAATGGAGCAGTAAGTGTGCCCTGCTCCCATTCAGACAGTGCACTTAACTAAAATTCTCCAGTGATGCAGTCACACAGCAGGAATGAGCCTCTCTGTTCCCACAAAGAAAAAACCAAAGCCATATTGTTTATAGTCCACATAGGACGCTGGCTCTTTCCTGGATGGGCTGGTTCCGGTATGTGCTGTCCCACTGGCAGCTCTCCATTTGTCCCACACTGAGGCCATCCTGCAAAGGACCAGAAAAACATACAGTCCACTGGCACCATGGGGCCCAGGCCTAAGACAGGACACTTCTGCACTCATGCAGTCTGTCAACATGTTATAGTGAAAAAAAATAAAGATACCCAAAATGATTGTACACATCCCTTAATCCATCAATAAAAAGTAAAAAACAAAACAAAACAAAAAACACTGTATTAAAGTGTTAGTGCCAGTCCACTAGTGCTTTGTCATCCTAATGACGTCATCAAGAACATATCTCAGGACATGAAGTAGCACATTCCAAATGCACTGAGAAAGTATTGCATACTGGTGTACAACTGAATCATTGTGTGTCCAGGTTGTGCCTTCCTGACAACATTGTCTGACCCAATATCTACCAATTTCCAGCAGTGCTCTCAAATTTTCAGCTTTATCTCAATTTCCTCTTTACATTTCTCTCATGGATCTTTTCTAAGCCAATCTGGAAATATACAATGGCTGAACACATTGTTAGTAACATTTTCTAAACAATGAGAACAAAAACTGAGACCTGCACCTTTGAATATGCACACAAAGGCTAAGCTAAAATGGTATAAGATTGTGAGCAGGAAACCATTCTGTCTAAAAATTCTAACCCTTTCATATGACACTGCCTAAAGTGAGCTAAAATAAAAAACATGTCAATTAATCAGTCGGTTAAGACTCCCAGTCATTCAGGTTAATTGAAACACAACAAAAAGGTTTAAAAAGAAGTCATCTGTACTTGGCTTTTAAAGTTGAAGACTTGTGAAAATAGTTGACATGTGACATTAATATTGTGCAGCCCTACAGGCTGCTTTTATGCAATGTCATTATGCCATACATTGAGCATGAAGTGCAAATAGTCCAAAATTGCATAAAACTAACACAACAGCAGGACAAAGTCATACGTGTAGTTCACTGCCCTGCCATCCTAATTCCTGCGGAAAACTGTTCCACTTTATGTGTGGCTATAAAGTATCGTTACTTTGCTGCTGTACCATTTCCAAAGCCCAAGGACAAAGTGTGGCTTTGAGAACGGCAGGTCTGCTCTCCCTCTCTCGCTCTACTTCTCTATGACAGGTTTAGCTTGGGCAGAGGCCAAGGTTGATGTGTGAAATATATTTGAAAAAGCCAGTTGCTAAGGCCTTTTTCCTCACACACACACAAATCAGTACAGTAGTTGTGTGGTGACAGGGAAGCCCCAGCCCATCTGGTGACGCTCCCTGACAACACTGTGCCCCCGCATCAGGCAAACCGTTGGCCCCGGGAGATCCATCACCATGGAGACCAGGGCTAGCTCATTGGAGAAGCCAGAGAAGAAGACAGCCGCAACCTCCCTAGTGACACTGCACAGACAATGAGACAAAATCCAAGCATTTATCTGCCCATGGACCAATCAGAACATGTTAACATCCAGAAGATGGCTAATGTACACATAGAGAAATTTGACTTATTGCTTTTGTCGGATTATAGCAGGAGTTATAAATTGATTTTACCACAAATCATTGCCTGTTGTGACAACTGACATGAGTTGAAGTTGGACAAAGCACTCTGAGCAGAGAGCGGCAGTGCAATGTGTACACAAATGGGAACATGTGCACCACCAGAGTGATAAGGACTAATATTTTTGGTTACTCCTAGCTAACTTGTTTGCTGTTTAGGTATCTCAGGTTGTAATAGTTTACTCAAGCTTATTCATGTACTCATTGGTAGGCACAGCTGACACTTTAAGAAAATGTGTTTATGACTCGGTTGTGTTTATATGCTTCCATTTAGTAAAGTTGGGGGGGTACCAAATCAGAACAGAGCAATGTATCCGCGTTTATTAACACTTAGAAGTGCATCAGGTTATTCTTTTCTCGTTTTAACAAAGGTGGAATGCTATTAAATATCCAGAGCACATAACATAAGCCTCAATATTTTGATTGTCATGTGCGTGTAATGTATGTAGTGACACAAACCATTAGTGTGTGGCATAGCTCTTTTGATGTCAGTTTTTTATGAGTATATAAATATTAGCCTTAAGAGCATAACATTTGAGACAATAATTTATCTCTAACATAAGGCTTCAAGACAAAGAATGCAGTCACTTCGCATGGCTACACAAAGCCCACTAATAAGTCATAAAGACAGCATAATTATAGCCCTGCCAGCACACCCTTCCCACCTGACTCCACCAGGGATCTACACCAGGAACCACCAAAGCATTATATTCTTAAGCCTGCAGGCTGTAATGAAGCATCAGAAGAAGTTAATGCACACCTTTCAACTTTTGTAAAACAGCACATTTGCACTTGTCTTTGACCTCACCTGACTGTTGGTGTGCTCCCACAATCTATGTCACACACATCATCCTCAAAGCTGCAACTAGACTAAACCATTCTTCTTCTGCAGTGTTTACACATTTAACAGCTAGATTTATCGCAACAATGAAAAGATGATGGGACACTGTGGAGATTAACCTTATTACCTGATAGCATACAGTAATCAAGACCTTTAAGATATCATCTAGTCTTTATAATCATGAATAATAAAGCCTATTTGATGCTCCTATTGCCTGGTTGGTTTGTCTACAACAGTGCTTGTCATCATTGACTCAAAGGCTAGCACTGATGCATCTAGCATCTCGCCCTGCAGTCACTGGGCCGAAAACAACAACGTGGTTAGCAAAACATACTAGCGGCTAGCTTTATTTCTCAATTTTCATCATGGCAGAGTGGCCAAATGGCAGAAAATTCTTTATTACAGATACGTGGAGGAAAAAAAAAAGCAGTGCGAGGGGTCATAAAAAAGTCAATTGGACTAGTGAGTATTTACAATAGTGCTTCACTCCAAAGTATAAGGGAAGGCCCATAGAGGACAATAAGACAAAAACAGCAGAGAAATGAGATAACACAAATTTATCATTATCTCGATATCAGCAAGCGCAATAGCCATATTGCAAAAAGCTATATGTAGCACAATAACGCTATGGTCCTTCATCTGACAGAGATTTAGGGCCTGTTTACACAACAGCTCTGGCCAGGAAAATGCAACGGTCATGCCGCACGCAATTCGCATTTACACAAAAACGCCGATGTGTGAAGAAAACTAAAATAAACTGAAGTACCTGTATTTGTCCAGCAAACTGCGCTGTGAGCCCTGCAAATGCTCTACGCTACACAGGGAGTAAACAGCAGAGGTGATTTAGTTCCAGTCTACAACTTCCCAACTACTTTAAGATCTTGTGGTTTTCTGGAGCCATTCTCATAAAGTCTCTCATAAAAATAAATACTTACACAGATATTACCCACAGTTACTGGACTAAATATGAATGTATGAGACATAAAAGCCTTGTATTTTGTGATCGGGTGTCAGGTGGTTGCTGTTCGGATTGGGGCTATATCAACGTTTTCAGTGAGTACGGTGTTTTCACAGTTTACACGAGTGCGGAGCGGCTCCCCGCTGTGAGACCAAAATACCTCCTTCCGCGTTTTCAAAAGATTACAATTCTGAAAAACAATTTGAATTTGACCCAGGTAGATACAGAGGCTTACATTTTTGCCTAAACTGAACTGAACTTATCAAAAGGGAACTCCAAATATTGTTATCAGTTGTATGGTTATCAGCAGAGTTAGCAACTGTTTTTCTAATAGCACACAGCCCTAATTAATAAAATTCATTTGGTCTTTTTTCTCTCCATGCAGTAACAAAAATAGCTCTATTTTTTTACAGCTGACCCCTTTAGCATCAGCATTACCTTGTACTGTCAAGCCCTACATGAACATACACTTAATTAAATGTTGAGCTAGGGGAACAGAGCCGTATTTAATGAAAAAGAGTCCTAAGTGTGCTTGTCTTAAGTAACCGTGCATCTGTGCATCCATGCATCCAGCCTGCTTCTGTGTTGTATGGGTGCGTGTGGGCTTTGCCAGCAGGAATGTGAAACGACTAAGTTCAAGTGTGAGGCAGACAGGAGGAGTGCTGTGAATGCAGCCGTTTTGGAGGGCAGGGCAAACTCCTGGAGATTCCTGACATGCCTGTATTTCCTCAGATGTATGCTCTGCTCTGGTGCATGCTCAGCTATGGTGACTTAATTAAGGCAGCCTACTTTAGATTTCTTACAATTTTTATAATTCTTGAAACAACACGAAGAAAAAAGTCCAAGGTCCCCACCAAGAATTTACACAATAGGATGTCCGACAAAAACTCACTAACAAAAATAATTAGAAAGTTGCCTGGAGGGACAATCAGTCACAGAGAATTTACACAAAGGGAGGTACTGTAAACTACTGCAGCTAGGGGTGTAACAATACAGAAACTATATCGATGTAACAATTTTTTTTCCTATGATACAACTATATCATTATGCATTACCTTGTATCAAATCGTATGGTTTTCTAGGAAGTGTATATCAAAATACATTGAATATCTATTGATAATATCCGAAATATCAACTTTCAACAACTTGTCTTCGCTCTCTGTCTGCAATGCTGCATTTGAGAGTAATTTTTTATGATTTTTGGCAAAAAGTTGCTGTATTGATTATCGCTGTGAAGGTATTAAATCGTATCAAATCGTATCGTATATTAGCCAATATCGTTCTATAATCGTATCGAAACAATTCTAAACGATATGTATCGTATCGCTGCAAAAACGTATCGTTACTAACTGCAGCTCAACAACTTAAAATAACTGGACTTTCAATACACAATGCCCCAGTAATTAACACTAACTTGTTCAACAATCAGAATCTGCTCTTGTGCTGTGACCAGGGCATTTCATTTTTTAACATGTTAGCACAAGGAAAGGCTTATGCAGTGACCAAAGCTATATTCACCACGCAATAGCTGTGCATTGTAGAGATTTACGAGGTAGCACACAATAGTGCACATTACTTCGTGGATTTCAAAGACGCCTGCTGTGCTCCTACTGACCTCAATTGGTCCATGCATATAAATAACACAATCTTCTCCTTTGTAGGAAGCAAATGCTGCTCATGTGGAACCAGTAATAGAGTTGAGACTGTAGTAGCCCACTTCTAAGGTCATGTTTTGTTTTTGTTTTTTTTTGTTTTTTTTTGCTAACCAATGCTATCCTGCAATCATATGAATTTTGTTAAAGTTCTTGTGAATGGGTTGCTGAAGTTCTATTTAGGTTTTTCATTTTTGCCCACAGGCAGACATAGCCAGCATGAAAAGTCTGTATTAAGGGTGGTTATTTTACATGTAAACAGCATGAGAGTATACCTAATTTGAGTATGCAAAAATCTAATTGGCCAAAACTTGTCAGTATCGGCTGAACATCTTCATCCATTAATATCATTCATAATAAAGGTGAGATTCCATTTTTATTTCCTAGATTATTCTAATTACAACATGTTGTTTGGTTATCAAATAGTTTCCCTACCTAATATTAGAAGAAAATTACATATTTTACAAGCAGGGTCATGAAGGTTTGAGGTTTTCTATCATTGAAGAAGACTGTGGTCAATTTAATTCTGTAGCCTCTGAAATGGGGGTTTCGAAGTGATATATGTTACTAGCAGTAGTAGGGGTAGGCTTGTTTGCCCTTATCATAATATTAAATCTCTTAGTTTCAGCAACCCTTTATGATGGCATTGTACCTTGTATTACTTGACAAATAAGGTGCTGTACATTACTTGGAAATGTAAACAGCACTTGGAAACATTGTGCTTTATTAAGAACAGAAGGGACAGGTGTGTGAGGTACTCATGGCTAATAAATAATAGTATTTGGGCATTTTTTTTATTTTTAGGCCCAACCATTACATACCTACAATACAAACCCAAAGTGGAGTTGACTTTACAAAAACAGGGCATTCTTCAGCACACTTGATGATTTCCACTTCCTTTGAATGGAGACACTCCCTTCAAAAGGAGTCAACAAGAAAAACAACAATGGCATCAACAAATTAGTCCAAAGATAAGAAGGACCATTTTTGAACAGGCACTCCATAAGATGGATGCGAGATGCAGAGGTGTTAAAAGCACCTCTAAATCCCTGGTACAGTATGTACACAGGCTAAAAGGGCCTATCAGGTTTCATAGCAGTAGACTGAGGATGACGATCGTGGTGTGTAGCCAGCAGATAAAGGGCAGCATTTGTTTGTGGTGTGTTTTAATGCCATCCTGGGTGACCTATCTGCCCACAGGGACATCAGCACCCTGACAGATAAGCCTCAAAGGACCATTTGTACTGTTTCAGAGCTACTGTACGATTGAAAGGTTCACAACCGGCATCCCAAAGAAATGTCAAAGCTGATTTTAAAGAGAGGTTTTGCGTTTTTTGTTATATTTGTTTGAGACATTATCTTACAGCATTATGTAGACAATATTATCTATTATTTCAATAGGTGAGAATGTTCTGTTCATAGTTCATACCTGACGTACTCTCAAAGTACAAACAATTGAAATGAGGAAAATCTCGGCAATTAAAGTGTTAATCAAAGTGGAGAATGTAGTGGGAGGCCATTGGTTTAATGCTGCAAGGATAAGCACTAAACATTGGTTTGATGCATTGTTTTTTGTCCAGTTTTGCTAAAAAAAAAAAAAAAGCAGCATGGTTTCATTTGATTTTGTTGGGGGTTAGGACTGTGATTTAGACATAATTTTCACATAATGTTGTTTTCATGATAAACAAAATTCTTCATTTTAAAAAGCTGGGTCAGAAAAGCTGCGGACACAACATGCAAAAGTTATGAATGCCACGAAAGGCCAGTTTACTCAAGCAGAACAAACATCTGGTTCAAGATGACCTCAAAGTGCACTGCTGAAAGAGAGGAAACTAAACACGAGCAAGGCAATTACAAGTGACTTATCTGTTTGGTTACCACAACAGAAGCACAGAGGAAGTGCTGATTTTGTTGTCCTTTCATTTTCCTTTACGTTTAATAAAAAAAAAAGTAAAAAGTCATTAGGTCTCACCTTGCGAAAATGCTTACAGAATTTTGCCCTTCCAGCCCTCACACATGCCCTTTTGAACTGGGCATGTGTGAGAGCTCGAAGGGCAAAAGCCGAAAGCAAAGGCCGATCCAGAAATACAGCATGAGAGAAGAGTTTCACCTTCATGTGTTGACAGTGTGCAGTGTGTACATAAGGTTTACAGCAAAGAAAGCCACTGTCCTATCACACAGTAGCACGGACAGTCTCTTTTACACACAGCTGCTGCCACCATCGCAGACATTAATTATTCACCGCAGTGTTGCCTCTTTGTTTACCTTTAAGGCTGCCAACCAAAACTGGAAATACATGGAACACCGGCTGCAAAATATTTAAGCTGGATGCAATTGTAGTGACTGTACAGAGTGACATTCCTTTTGTAGTGACAGTTCCACCACATTCTTCCAAACAAGACTAAATGGGACCTAACTAAATATATGCCGCTGTAAAAGGAGGTGTCTGCTGACTTGGCACCTATGGTCAAATATTTTCATGCAAGTAAAGAATTTTGCATGATTGCTATGCTCTGATTATAGCCAGAGATTTAAACTCCATGTAAATGTCTTACTACAACTGGGATTTTTTTTCCACAAACAACAGATGCCATTAAATAACAAGAACACAAAAGTACAGCATTAGCCATAGCAGAGCACTGCAGATTGAATAGAATAATTCTCTCCTGTATATTTAAAGTCAGACAAAGGTGAGAAATCCAGGTAGAGAGCTTTATGCAGTTGTGGCCACTTAGCTTTGCATGTAAACATACTTATTGTAGGCTTGGTTTGAAAGGGGGTAGGGTGTGGAGACTTTGCTTCTGTATGTGAAGTCTCTAGGGGAAGGGCCATTTGCCTGGTGACCACTTCTGCCTGCACTCTCCCACCTGACGCTCCATGTCAGTCTAATCTCTGATGTTCATGAATGGATAGATGACATTAAGCGCAGGATCCCCAAAGACCCAATGATCAGTGAAGCTAAGCTCCGCTCCCAGCTCATTTAGCCCTGCTGAGGTACCAGGGCACACACTCCCTTGGGCACCACTATGCACCCTCTCTCCCTGTTGATCTTTCTTTTTCCTCTTTGCACATTCTCTTTACCTCTGCTGTCCCAGGCCTTCTGGGGGGAGGGGGACAGGCAGGATGTGAGACCAGCTGGTCATCAGCTCAGACAAAGAAACCTGCTGAATTTGCTCTTGCATTAAAATGAAGCTTTCAAAAGGAAGCCTCAGTGGTTCACCTGGTAGAGTACATACCACATGTAGCAGCCCAGTTTTGCCACAGAGAGGCTAGTAACTTGGGTAATTTATCTTCTTAGCAGCCTAGTTTTGCCAGTCGCTGGGGAGAGCCAAACTGGGACCTGCCGGTAGAATTTACATTAGGGAGTGACGGCACAGCAGAACTGAAAAGCACACTTTATAAACAGTAAGCCAAGAAAGCCTAACCTGCTAAATCAAACATCCTGCAATAGGCAACCATCTGACTCACAACTACTTTCTTAGTAAAGACAATGTATTTGCAGTGAAGATTATACTGCTGAAACAAGTTAATGCAAATGATTCAGCACAACACAAATTTGCGTTTCACTCAAACCAAGCACGAGTGTTTACAAAGGACTTGAGGAGATAAGAGATTTCTATCTATGCATTTATCTGCTTGAAAGGAGACTTAAATGGCTGAAGAGCACATCCCAGAGGTAGTATTCAGAGAGACACAAGCTTTTAAGAAGACGGTCAAAACATGGAGCTGAGGGGCAGTTTTATGGCTGGGTGAAACTCTTATCTACACTGTACTCACAGATCTGTGAGCACACCAGAAGCCACTAGTGACAGCTGACAAATAAAAAGATTGCATCGTCAGCCTAACGCTTTTATCTTGCACCTGCATCCTTTTTTCTGTGCTTCAGTTTATAAATAAAATAGGAAATCTGTTCATTCGTTTTAGGGCTGCACAATTTTAGAAAAATATGCAATTGTATGCAATTTCCCCACTGAGGGACTAATAAAGGTTTTCTTATTCTTTTCTTATAATAATAATATGACCTGCAATGTTTGAGCATCCCCAGTGATGTAGGACTTACTTATCTAGAACTAAACTAGGGTGAAGTCAAAGACTACAAATAGGGCCAAGCCAGGGCCAAAGCAGAGCTACACCATGGCAAAACTAAGCATAGACCTCCACTGAGGCCAAAAATTCCTGGATCGCCTTTTAAAATTTCATCGAAACCAGCCCATAATGTTTTGATTTTGATAACTTACTGACAACCAACAAACAAACCAATTCCAGTAAATCCTCCTTGACATAGGCAACAAGTTCAAAATCAAGACATAATAGGCCTACACTAGGACTAAATGGGGGACCGAATGAGGGCCAAACCAGGACTATTGTATCTGGACATAGCACAGTTTGAGGATTTCAGAGAGGATTTATTTAGACCATCGCATGGATACAATAATGTAAGCCATTTACAATAACAGTTCAAAAGTAGTTCTTAGAAATTGCAAATATAAAAATTTAATTGTAATTTGCACAGCCATAATTCCCAAACATTATTTGGCAGTAATGCTTGGAGAGACTTGTTTCGCAAAGTCAGATGGTGACACGCCCATCAGGGATGTGTTCCCTTTTTCAACAATGGAGAAATGTAGACAAGTGCTCACAGATATCCTACACCGGGTCCATGTGGTGAAGCTGTCGTTTTGGCTGCTGCCCACTGCACCTGCAACCCACCTGGCTCCTCACTGCACTCCTCACCAGGGTGCCACTGAACTGGAACACAAACTTAAAAAATTATGGCTTGGGTTGTGATGGATTTTCATGGTCTTAATCTAGGCCTGGTTCCAAGCAGAGCATTTAGAAAACACATAGACCCATGACATTGGATATGGGGGGGTTGCAACAACACTGATGAATGGACTTCTTTGTAACCTGTCATGGGACTCAAGAATGCCTAAAAAGATAATTCCCTCTTCCTTGACATGCTCCACAGTGAACCAAGTCTTTTTGATTGTACAGGGAGAATGGCAAAAATATGGCTGAAAAAAAATGAAAAAAATTTACTGATTTTGGCACCTAGTCCTAAGAAACTTATCTTTAGTCCTACCCACACTTAATTTAATCACCTGATATCAAAATATTTGCAATACTGCTGGCAACTGAAACAGCCCACTAACTAACTGAGATTAGGCATGTGCAATAAGTAAATAGAGCCACGTCAAAGCATTAACGGCTAAGGATGTATGAGGGGAATTCCTCCCCAGCTGCTACTTAACAATCCCATTACCCATTTTATATACAGTATGAACTTCAACAGAATACAGTGAAAACCTATCCAGCCTTACTTTTCCATAACTGCTCCTGTAATAATGTGGTACAAAAATATCTTTTTAGAAATCTAAGAAAACAAAATTACGATTGAGATAGGGTATGCAGTGGGGGCAGGTAGGGAAGATCTTAAGTAACCATCAGGGCATCTAAAGCTCCATCTGGTCACCAAGCTAAACCCCTACCAAAATGAGCTAGAAGTGCTAAATGCCACTCAGCACCAAAAACCACCATGTGCCCAATTTGTTCAGTAATTCAAAAGTGTATATTACTTAAGCAGAAGTAAAAGTACTTGACAAAGTTATTACTCGAGAAAAAAATAAAACTTGCTTTAGAAGGTTGTTATTTGTAACTGCAGAGCAAAATCTAGTACTACTACTGATACTACAATTTGGAATCAAACCCGCTTTTACTTTCACTCATTTAGAGACTTAAAGAAATACTAGAGTACAATTTGTTTTAGTTACTTTGCACCTCTGACAACGTTTCACAAGAGCTTGTGCTCCAGAGGCAGAATTTTCAACATGAATAAAAATAAACCAAGACTGACACGTACATCCACAGACTCAGTTTGACTTGTATACAAAGTGACGTGAAACAAAAATAGCTGTTCATAAAGGCATGCTGGGCCTTGGAGAACTATGTGCTCATTATGATAATGACATTGCTCATGCAGGCCTTGTTCTTGACCCCGTCTGGGACAGTCCTCTATCGCTGCTGCTCCACTGAAGCCCTGCTGACTTGGGTGACCAGAGAAGGTTCATATGCTTTGTGTCTACACACAACACATTGACCAGAACCACAGGAGACATTCTGTTGCAAAGCATTTGTTTGAAGCCAATGCCACACAGAACTGTACTTAGAGTATTACGGATTTTTTAATGGTCATTGAGAGCTTGAATAGTAATATGGCAAGTGGATTTTTTGCTGTCAGTATCTTTATAAATAATGCCCAACTTGTCTTTTTTAATGCCAAATAATAACCAAATGCAAGACAATGAATTTGTTGTACTCATCACAAAGTTTTTTTAAATTAGATTTTCCTGTTAGTGCATTTCTTAAAAGATAACAGCATGTTGTTATAACACTATGCCTATTGTTGACTAGTTCTTGCTATATAAATGCTTCATTACCAAGCCGAAGCAGCCCATACAACAGACAATGAATGACTCCTACTGACCAGTGCATTCAGACAAACCCTTATGCTACATTATAATAAGATTCAATGCCTTAGCCTCACAAAGAACAGAGTCTAACAAAATAAAATCAAGTAGGCTCAGGCCAAAATAAGCATTTTGTACAACAACAACAACAAAAAAAAGAGTCGTGCTGCATCTCCTAAAATAAACTCCTCGGCTATGCATGTGAACTTTTGTCATATTTCAAATGGTAGAAGTGTGGGTGGGGACAGGATTACAGCTCATTCCACACATGCCTTCCCTCTCTGCATCCAATCTAAATGGCCACTTATACTATTACTACAGGAAAGGTCTATGCACCACTTGTTTTGGTCAGAAAAGTCCCCAGTGAAACAACCAAAGGGAAACTTACACAGCCAAGATTTCTTTATATGAACAGAGTAAACATTTTTTATCAAGTGCATTAACCACTTGTAAAAACGAGCTCACAGGCCAAACACACTGACCCTACCACTTAATAATCAGCCTAGGTCAAATACCACGTTATGTGATACCATGCTGCTTATACCAAAAGTAGAATGTTGCTAATGCAAAGTCACATGTTATGGTGCCAGTGTTTGTCTAGCACATATAAACAATGTCACTGGTGCTAACGTAGTGTTAATTAGAGTAAATGTTTAAAGGTTAAGAAGTTACCTTGGGTAGTTCTTTAAGTTGGTTGGCATCAAGAAGAAGCTCCTCCAGGCTGCGGCTGTAGCGGTATATCTCATCGGGGACCGTCTGCAGGTTGCAGTGCCGCTTGTCCACCGACTCTACGTGGCGGTTGCAGCGCCACAGGGGCATACACTTGAGCATGTCCGGCCGCCTGGGGTTTGTGGTTGCCGGTGCTACTGAACTCTCCGCATCGGAGGTGAAGCAGGGGGGCGATCACTGGGAAAGAACAATACAGAAGAGGGCTCACCCAACGTCAAAGCAATTCTTGTGTGCTCCCACGATGAACCTGAACTGGAGGCCGAAATCCACTTAGGTACAAAATAATCCCTTCGATGAGTTAGTTAATGATATCCCAGATTCAGCTCAACTATAAGGTTGTCCGATTCACTGTAGCGTCATCCACACCGGAATCACAACAAGCACAAACACTGAAAACTCCCGCTACCGTATCGCTTATATGAATCACTGAAACACATTACATGTGAAAGGCTTGTTTTGCTACCACAACATTCTAGTTTCACGTTGATGCTCAGCACTAACTAGCAGTACATGCAGCCCAGCTATGCAGAGATGCATTCAGTCAATGAATAATGTCATTGTGCTTCTAGTAAAAACATTTCAATATAAGTTGTTGTATTCAACAAAACAAGATAAAAGCCTTCAGTCGACTGCACCACGATTTACTTGTCCTCCGCGTCTGTGTTGTTACTAAGCTAGAGCTAGTTCTGGGTAGCTAACGTAAGCTAGCAGCTCACTGAACGTCTTTGTGCCTAGCTTTAGCTGTCGTTTGCTAACACTATAAACATTAAAGCTCTGAAAATGACCTTCTGGGCCCTTCTTAAGATTTCATAATATCCAACGTGTGCCACAAATTATATCCTCAGTCCTTTTCTTCAATTACTTCGTAGGTAAAATGCCAGCGGAGAGCAGGAGCTTGAAGTGGAGTCGCGCTTCCCACCCCTGGATGAGGCAGGCCAGGCCGGTTTAGTGTGTGGGGGGCTGGGCTTGGCAGAGCTGAGCACTGCCGCTTTCCTACTCGCAACAGCACTGGCCACAAGTTATTGTGGCGCGCCACACAGCGGCGGACACAAGTTACTATGTCACTGAAAGAAGCACTAATTATTCATCCAAAGTATAGTTAGTATTGGTATAGTAGTTAGTATAGTTATCATTTTTTAATGCATCTTACCAGTGAAAAAATATGCCGCAATCTCAACTTCTTGAACGTTAAATATTACTGGTTCCATACATACATGGGAAGCTAGTAAATGATAATCACGCTTGCTTGGTTGAGATATACCAGTGATACATAGTTGACAAAATTTGGTATTACAGTAATATATATTGTATTATGTTACAAAATATGACCTAAAACAACTTTTATTGTACAAGTAATTAGTAATGTTAAAGAAAACAGTTTATCTAAATGAAAAAGAATAGAGTTTACTTGGACAAAGAATAAACTTTAATTGTAGAAAGACAGTGTGTACATATTTCAGCAATTTATTATAAATACAGGAGCAGACTGCAAGAAACCTATGTTAAACAAGATTACAAAAAGTAAGTTTGCACCAAAAAGAAACTTTCACAGGTCACAAAGAAAAATCTGACAAACATTTCAGGGACCCCTTAAAAGGGTAATTAACATTAACATTTTTTAAAAAAGGAAAATAAAAAAAAAACATAATTACAAGTTTCAGAGGCCTACATCTCAAGCTGCAGTTACAGACCGAAATGAATTAGAGCAATACATTTATGATGAGTGCTGGCGAACCAGAGTTTATGCAGAAAGGTCACTGCTGTTAAAACGATCTTGGTCGTACACCTCAGCGACAACTTTGCGACCTCCAAACCAACGGTCATTAAGAGCCTGTATCGCTTTATTCATCTCCGAAGCATTGGAAAACTCTACAAAAATTTTGACAATAATATCTGCATCCTCTTCCTCTCCTTGTTTCTCCTGGTATATAATGACTCTGTTTACAGAACCAAACTTGCCACACTCCTCTGTCACTTCACCTTCAAGGTCATCGTCAATATCCTCTGGTCCAACCATATTTCTAAGCACCATTACAGTAGACTGCAAATGAAAAAAAGAGGTCAGACATTTCAATATACTGACTAAAGTGAAACATCTTTTTCACCATCTTACCTCAGATTTGCGTAGCAGTTTTTGCATGACCATATGTCTAGCACTGCTGCCTGAAATACTCATGTGCTCTTGGTCACTTAACATCTCCTGCCCTGTTCCATCCTGCAGCGTCTCCTCCTTTTCTTCTTTCTTTTCTTGTGGATTCGCTCCCACAGTCTGAGCAGATAAGACTGGTGGAGATGCTAGCACAGGGTTTACAAGACCCACTTGAGGAAGCACTGGTATGGGAGGACGTACTGGAGTGACACCTGTTAGAATTAGGAACAAGCCAGAATTTACCCATTATGAACACACCTTCACCTACAAAGCAGGTTTTAATGTACACTTTCTTACTCTTTGTAACTCCTAAATATATCTATATTTGACTGTATAATTTATAGATGGTAAATAGTACATCTTTCAATTATTATTCAATTATTTTCTGTGTGACATTGTGTGGATGTGCAACCTTAGTTTAAAATGTGAAACTTAACGGACTGCAATGTTTCACTTACCAGTGATGACCCCTGGTGCTTGGGCAGCCATAACAGCTTGAGGTATTCCCATTTGTTGACCAAGAAGTTGTGGTGCCGTTAATGCCCCCAAGACTGATGCACCAGCTACAGCCTCCTTAACAGAATGTTGGCCAAGACATCAGGGAAAGGGAGACAGAGCACAGCACAGGGCAGCAGTGTCAAAAAACATTCAATAACCGAGTAAACTAATCTTTGTTGTTCACATGAGAAGCAAGCTCATATATTTAATTACTAATCTAGAAGCAATTTAATGTAATTTTTAAAAACATTAATTAAGCACATTATGCAATTATCTATGGAAATATGGATTATGTACGTTTTTGCAGCAGACTGTTGACTTAAGGCGTTACAGTTAGCTAGAGGGCCATTATATCCCTTTGGTAGGGATTCATACTTGCCTGGGCTGTTATCTTGGCAGTGGCTGCTGCTGCGGCAACGGCCGCTGCAGGAGGCAGGCCACCAGGTGTTGAAGAGGTCAAGGGGGTCAGTAATGGCATAGGTGGGGTGACTGCTTTGCCTACTCGCAGGTATTGACCACCAAGGTCAAAGAGGTTCATAGAAGATACAGCATCCAGAGCGGACTGTGGTTTTTCATATTCTAGAAGTAAATACAATACATCAATAGGACAGCAATATCAACAAGAGCACAAGCGACTGGGGGGCCATTAGCTCACCAATGAAGCCAAAGCCTCTGTGTCGCCCTGAGTTGGGATCTCTGGCTAACGTGCAAGACTTGATCCTTCCAAAGGCTTCAAACACACTCTTGATGTCATCATCTGATAGGTCAGGGTGGACCGACGCCACGTAGATCCGATTAAATGCGCGTGCCTCCTCTGCCAGCTGGTCAATGATGGGTTGCGCCTGACCGATGTTACTTGGGCGCCCGACCTATAGCACAGATCATACGAGTAGGGCGACTGAGTAGGGGGTTCATAGGATCAACTGGGGGCGCACTCTAAGGCTTCAGTGATAACTTCGGAAAAGCCACCATTTTCAGCCAACCAGCCATCATTAAGGTTTTATTAAGAAGCCTACCGGGGGAATGGTAAAGAGATTTTATACTAAAAAAAATTTTATAAAAAAGGTTTCATTTCCTAATGTGAGTAGCCTATACATAAAAATAAATATAAATAGTTGTCTAAATACACAGTGGGAACTTGTCACCAGTTTTTAATAAAATAAAACCTACCAAGCCACCATTTAATCCGCTGGGGAATTATTGATATGTAATAAATGCATAAAAAAATACAATAGTAAACTGTAAAATAAAAGTGAAATAAGCTGAGAAGGTGGCAAGACCGAGAGTTAAACTCAATAACTGCTAACACGTGAGCCTAAAACCCTGGCCTATCTGCAAAAGAGATCCCTGTAAACTTCCTACATTTGCCGAGTATCTCGTTGGGATATAGATCTGTACTACAGATGGGGCGGCCAAGCAACACCAACCAGGCGCAGCCCATCATCAGCACAACATGGACATAGAGGCACGTGACACCGCTGGGCGTCTTAACTGGAACTCGTCACTAAAACAGCCTTGGCAACATCATGGAAGCATAACACACAGCAGACAGACACCAGACAGTACACACACAAAACACGTACCTGAAAATCAACAAACAGACAAATAAAGAAAAAAAATTAGTGTCTCTCTACGGCAAATAAAAATTAAGTTGAAAAATACATTTTGGAGCCTGTTAAAATTTTATCTACATATCTTGGAGTGACTCAAATGCCAATTTAAAAATAAAAAATAAAAAATAAAAAATGAAATCAGACTATAAAAGAACATTAATTTTAAGAGCTCCAGTGAGAAAAGTGCTTAATTAGCAGGTGACTCACCTTTATGTTCCTGCCCCCCAACATGACAGAGTTCATCTGGTCCAGAGCCAACTGAGCAGCCTCAGGTACGTCATACTCCACAAATGCAAACCCCTGCAAAATGGTCAATTATAATCATCATTTCAACTAATAACAAAAGTAATTTTTATGATAATTAAAACTGCTCTGACCTTGTGTTTCATTGTAACAGAATCCCAAGACATATCAATGCTCTTGATTGGACCAAAGGGGGCAAAAGCCTGTCTGATGGTGTCCTCACCAAGCTCGTAGTAAATGGAGCCCACATAGACCCGACACATGATGGCTAGAGCACGTTGTCGCTGCGCAGCCACCTGCCAATCAGGAAAAACAAAATATAAGTATGAAAAATATAAGAGGGGAGGAAACCACACACACACACACAAATAAGAAATGTGTATTTCTACTGTGCTTTCTTCCCCCCAAAAATAGCCAGAGGCCAATTCAAAGTAAGAGAGCTGGATATAAGAATAAATCAATCGGCACAACTCTGAAATAAGTGTTAAGAGTTGTAAAAGGTGATGGCCTCCCTTGTCTTTACCATATGGCCTCTTTCCTTTTACTAGTGAACAGATCAAAGGGGAAAACACATTTAAGTGACTTACATGCACAGCCCTTAAAAATATTTGGCATCAGTAACTAACCTGTAGTCCATGGATGCAAGTAAGGTAACAAAAGAAATCGCGGGGTTCAAATGAATTCCATTTAAAGTCTTGCTGAAAGCAATTCAAATGCTCTTCTTAAGTCTAAGTGGATGGGTAATTATCAAAAAGACTGCTATTCTATTCAGATGTCTCATCTTTTTCTGCTTCTGTTTCGGTCATAAAAGATAATCGCTGCCAAATTGATGACATAATGGTATGACGACATTTTCATTCACAGAAAAAAAGGTTGACTTTGAGATGGCCAAAAAACACCTGTTCCAGCAGTTCTCTCATTTTGGTCCATAAAGTGATTGCTATCCCTCTTTCATCCCATGCCAAGGACTGTTCTGTTAATTTTGCAAATGCATATTTTTCAAAAAGACGTAACTTTACCTATACAAGAGAACCCCTAGGCCCAAAACAGCCCAAAAGATAAAATACTCCAGCTAAATATCCTGTATACATTCAAGGAAGCAACTATCAGCTGTTCTGTATTTCCTAATAACCCAGAAAAGATAACAGAAATGGCAAAAGCAGTGCAAAACTATGTCTTCTTATAAAATATGCATTCTTGACAAAAGGGCATGGATTGTTGCGAAGGCAACCGGTAAAAGAAGGGTAACAGTCCTTTTCCATTGGGAATGCGCACAGAAAAAAGTTTAATAATCTATTGACCGATTGTAAAGGTGAGAGAGGATCTCCAAAGCCCATTGTCACTGCTGCCATCTGAAAGACAGTAAAGATGAAAAAGTGCTGAAAAGTAGGTTAAATATCCCTTAGCTGATTGTTTAAAAAGGTAATTGCTTTGCTAGATAGACAGAAGCAGTTAAGCTAAGCTTCAGAACGCCAGTCTTAACATACAGTGTGAGGAGTTGCATCCCCAACTTAAACAAATCACCAAACAGCAATAAACAAAGGCAACGCCCAATTAATGCAAATTATTGAGAAAATAACCAAAGCCTTCGCTGAAGATCATCACCATCTGAAAAAGAACAGAAGCAAAAGCAAGGGTACATAGTCTACTGCTGTTTCCTGGACACTTCACATGGGAAAAGAAAGTAGAAGGACACCGACCTGTGTATATATTAAACCAGTGTTTTAATTAAGAGGTAGTTACTAACAGGAGAAAATAATGCCTATTCTGCCTCTAGTTTCTCATCGGCCACACATAAAATAAAATACTTTTTTTGGCAAAGTTAAAAAATAAAAAACACATCTCACCTGTAGGTTGGTGAGCTGTTGTTGTTGATGGGCTATGGTCTGCTTCACCAAGACACTCTTAATGCTCTGTTCCATGGCATACTTCTTGGCCTAATAAGAAGGGGGTAAAGATTTACAATATGCTCAACAATATTAATGTATGGAATAATACGTGATGCCATACAGTACATACAGTAGGGTGGAACAATATACCGCAAATTTATCATTCTCACCATATTAGCAAAATTATTGTCCATATCACAATAAACTAAATGCATAATAATAATGTTATCAGAATCAGAATAGTGTTTTTTGTCAGTGTAAGTGAAAAGGTTTCACATTACTAGGAATTTGCTTGGTTTAGTCTTTGTTTTGATTTTGACAGTTTTAACTAGTAAATACCGAAATTTACATTTCTTTAGTTTAATTGAACTTACTATGACCAAACAGCATATCAATATCAACACATTGCCAATTGTATCGTTATTGCAATGCGATATAGCGCAGCCTTAAGTAACTTGCACGTACTGCTGTATTGTGGTGGTACGGTTTTTACAGTTATTATATTATCAGTATTGTCAGGATTTAGCTTACCCTCTGTAGTGCTTCTTGCTGCTCTGGGGTGAGCGGCGGAAGGCCAAGCTTGGCGCCTGTGCCTTGTCCATTCTCCATCTTCAGAGTTTCACCTCCCTGTAATTCCAACAACAGGATTTCAATCGTTTAAAGTTAAGTGCGAAGTACAGAATGCCCGCCCCCTGTCTGCACAACCACAGCGAAACTTATTCGGAGAAAGCAATACTGATCATAATCAAAATCTCTGCTAACTCCAGTCATTCAGTAAATGCCATCAGACACATTACATGCAGCAGATTAAAACGAGGCAGGAGCGGTACTCCTTACCTACTCAACCCGCTATCCTTGGGTCCACAGAGTGAGGCAGGATAACTCCCAAAGGGAGAAGGGTTGGCCAGAAGCTTTAACGATTCAATAATTTCTGGGGGAAAGAAAATGCCTTCAGACTAACAATGCAACAATCAGGGAGCTAAAAGTAACAATGACCGCCATTCCAAGGCCCGCACGCCTTTTAACGATGTAGCCATAGCTACAGTTAGCGTGTATGCTAATGAGCGCTTGCATCTTTACAATCATTGAGAACATCCAAACGATCAAAATATGAACACATACAAAGCCTAGAAATATGTAGATCAAACATGCGTTCGATTTCATCAGCAATCCAAAAATTTAACTACACAAAAATTACACCGAAAATGTTGAGGCCTAATATCCGGGACGACGGCATTATGCCTTTTGCTAATATTGGCTACAAGCTTACTAGCATTTACGCTTTAGTAAGTACAACCCGTCCGACAAAACAAAAATCTTAACCCCTCTGATATTTAACATTGTGTTACGCTAATCTAAATCGTTCTAATGTGTGTTTGCATATGCAAAGAGCAGAAAGGATTAAGGTAAATTAAGGATTTTTATTTACCGCAGTCTCCGTAACCGCCATACGCACGCCTCCTTGGGAAGGCCCAATGTCACAACTATCGCGCGACCTCTCCGGTTTCAATGAAAAGTCTCGCGATGTTTTGGCTACTTGGGATGGTGGAGTTTATGGCTATGTCATCAAATGTGTCTGCAGCATAAGTGTTTTTGTTGTACATTAATTGCTTTTAGTTTGTGTCAGTTTCTTTTCTGGTGCATTTATCGGAATAATACTATTTAATTATGGCATATCCACTCGAGACCTTATATGACAATTCTAAACTGCATAAAAACATTTAATTCTAACATTGTGGCTATAAATAGATACACAAACATATAGTCATGTCACATATTGTTTATTGTTGCGTAATTAATTGCATTGTCTACAACATTTTACAAAGGTTTAAGTAGAACACATTCAAAGGCAAATTTAATTCAACGTATTCACAGAAAATAAAACATCTGACATAAAATAAGACTGATATGGACAATTTTCTTGTTTGCACAGCCAAAGGGGGGTATTTGTGACTGACAAGGCAAGATGCAGTATTCTGTATGGGTGCAGGCTATTAAGACATGCTGTTTGCAAGATCAAAACATGAGTGGCACTGGTTTGCAGGGATTTTACTGTAAATAGATTCCTTAGTAGCCACAAACAAATATGTACAGCAGCCTAAAGTAGGTGAATGTCTGGGAAAATCCAGGCCAATTGTCTCCAGAGACAGACTACTAAAAAGGCTTGACACAAAATAAATTATCACTGTAAGCAATGACTGTACAGGAGAACTGTTATGTGACCTCATGGATAAAAATATATAGGACACAAAATAAATCTGTTGTAGAAAAACTTAACATTTCTCAATTGTTCAGGAAATAGCATCCCAAATTTATAATTTGGCTGCCAAGATTCTCGATAAAAATCTAAACCAGGCATCAAATCTTTTGGTAGTACATTCCAACGTTGGCTGCGATATTGCCATAAAATGTGTGGTGTAAATAGGAAACTAAATATTTTAAAATTGAAAAAAGTCAAAAGATGACTATAAAAGTCAATAGAATGTCCATGCAAATCTACAGTACGGAGTCAATTACTTTGACAACAATATCTGAGATGCACTGAAGAAACACATCATGTAAATAGAGGACATATTTTTAGTTCATTCAAAAATATAGAAAACAACAAATGAAAGCATAGCAATACTAATCTAACAACATGGCAATTTTGCATTTAGATCATGATCAAGTTATTAACCCCAACATCCATTTCTCCCTTTCTTTAGTCCTTTGATTTTAAATGTGTGTTTTAGTGTAGTTTCCATTTGCCAAGAACGCAGTAGATGCTGCTCTTAATGTGGCTGCCATTTCTAAGCATTGAGATGATTCATATTCATTTACTTTGGCTTTATTGACAGATAGGGAAAGTAATATTTGTTATCAGTCTTAATACAAACTTGGAATAAACTTTGTAATAACCAGCTTGTATTTTTTCCATAATATTATTTTGCGGGAGTCGCCAATTCTTTGCCATATCAGGCACTTTGTTTTCAGGTCTTTGGCTTCCATAATATTTTTATAGGGATGAACCCTTAAGAGCACTATGGGCTAAAATAGAGGCATACGCTCTTTCCTCTTTATTTTATTGAGATGTGGCATGTTCAGCTTTGGGAGAAATGATGGTTGTGTGTGTGTGTATGTGTGTGTGTGTGTGTGTGTGTGTGTGGGGGGGGGGGGGGGGGGGGGGGCAGGACATAAAGAATTATGAAAATGAGTGCACACTGTGGTTCACATTTTAACACAAACAAATTTTTAACTATTAACAGCATGTGTTGGACGGGCATCTTCTTTAAACATCAATCAATGTTTTAGCCTATAAAGAAGGAGTTTGTCAGATATATACTGGTGTCATTTTATTGAAGATTTTTTCTGCATCATTCTAAACTTTGTAAGTTGTAGACAGTGGAGTGCAAATGAGGCTCATCATCAATAAAATAAGATATCCTTTTGAAAACATAGCTGCTGCATTTTAAGTGAAAGAAAACCCATTTTGCAGAGTGGCATGGTGGGGTACCTTAAGGCATGATAGCCCTTGCAGGCAAAGAGTTTGTCAATTTTCCACTACTTGGGACTGATGTGGGACTGATTAACAGCCAACCAGAGCTGTGCTTCCTGCTGCCGTTTCCCTTATTTCTAAGGGGTAATACACTGACTGTAGCAGCCCAGTGCTCCTCTGTACATGTCCATTAATCCCAGCTGTGTCAGCCTTGCTCTCTCTGTCCCGGCTGTGTGATCCTGCCTGCTGTCCTCTCTGTCTCAGTCCATGTGGTCAACCTCTAGGCCTCTCCATTTGGGCCAATGGTGACCTCATTGTGCCACTCCAGACGCAAGCCCTCGCACTCGGTGTCGACTAATGGCATCCTCCAGAAACCCCGCCACTTTCTCACTGTCCTCCTGCAAGGCACCAAAAAGATACAGAAGAGAAAATGAATGACACCAGTATCTAAAAACAATAACAGACAATAGAGGCAATAAAAAAATAATAAAGCTTTTATATTTACCTCATTTATGAAGGCATAATGGACAAGTTCACTGGCAAGGTCTTTGGAGGTGTCAGCTAAAATTTGGCATAAGCTGTTTAGCTTCAAGAATATAATAATATACCTTTTTGAGTAAAACATGTCACAACATAAGTGCATACTCACTTGGAAGAATGTCACAGCTAAGCTGCCGATGAAGTTTGTCATCCATCTTCAAAAACAGAGATAGCTGGAAAAGAAAAACATGGTATAGCATATGATCTGCTATTTTAACTAATTTATATGAATTATATTTATGTTTATTTTGGTGCATTACACAGTGAGTAAAGTACCTTTAATACAATGTCACTCACATGTGTTTTGGTCCCTTCTTCATTTGATTCCAAATTACAGTGCATCTGAACAACCTGCAATTTAGAAAACAGTGATATTTGATCTAAATCAATGTGGACATATTTATGAATAATATAAAAAATATGAATAATTTAAGTGGTCTCTACTAACATAGATTATGCTAGACATTTGCTACATGCTGGTCTAACCTTTCTAGTCTCAGTCTCCTGAGGTTCAGGTGTAGGCGTTTTGACGGTCTCCACCTGCTCCTGGGACAAGGACAGGGCTCGTGGGACCGGGTGAGGCCGAGAAGAAGCAAAGTTCATTAAAGGATAAATCCCATTCCTAAAAAAGGACAAAGAGCAGTCTATTATTCTCTATATATTAACAGTATTACAATTTGTAATACTGTTTGTTTTAAAGACTGTGTTCCACTTACTTTACATCTTCTAGAAACTTGTCCAGTTCCAAAGGGGATACGTGAGAATATCTACAAAATAAGGCACATCAGATCACATGTTTTGTAAATGTTTTTTTTCATATAGGTAAATATAAAAGTAGCTTTACTTGAGCTGCACTCCTGGTCTATCTTCATGCCTTATCTCAGCCATTACAGCGTTTGGGTCAAAGGACTTGGTTTTCTCCTCCACACAATTTTCTGGAAGCAGATCTGTTAGTTCAAAAGAACTGAACATGAGATGTTTTTCCAGTACAATGTTGAGAAATTATGTTTTGTGATGTAAAATCTAAAGGCAGTTATCTGAAATAGCATTGTGAAACACACTGTCTTTCTAGGGCAAGTGCAAGCATGTTAGCATTTGAGATGATACCCAGCGAAAAAGGGGTTGGTATATTTAGCGAGTGTTCTGTGTGGAGGTGAGAGAGCTCACACTGGTTGTTGATGAGGCAGTGCGCAGCGAGCAGTTTGAGGGAGTGGACTTCAAACAGGACTCGGTGGAACAGAAGGTCGTGAGCTGTGGGACGGAGCTTGGCTTCAAGGCGTAAACAGGACTGGGTGAACTCCTGCAGTGAGCCCAGCACGTTAGTACAGTAAGGACCATAGTATCACCTACTAAAGACAATTTTAATCCACAAAGTAAAATACAAAGCAACAAAATAGCTCATATATCTCTGTGTACTTAATAGCATTCATTGTAATGCGACTGACCTGTAGGTTTTCTTTTTAAAGTCTGTAATAATATACATCTGTTGCTATACTCAGCTGGTAAACACTGAATTAATGGGGACCAAAAATCCCACTGGGAAATTGGTGTCCTGACTACATCTGTAAAAATCTAAATGTTTGAGCAAGCTCTAAACTTAAGCCTCATATTCACGTCATATTATCACAACTTTTTTTCAAGTAGACAGAGCTCAAGGCTTTAGGTTGAGGACCTGAGAAATACGTTTTTGGATTTAATAAGTTGAAGCCCATTGAGTCTTACTCTCATGAGATGGTCTTCCAGTGATTGACCCGCATTGACAATAGCCTCCTTGGACACGGCAGTGTCTCCATTGGCCTGGATCTCCAGAACAGCCATCTAGGAGAACAAATATTACCTCATAAACACATTCACAGGAGGCCAAAATGTATGAATGTAAGTGACAAATTTTAGTTTTCTCACTTCCAGAGCACAGATGCCAAAGGAGAAAATGTCTATGGCATAATCATCTGCACCAGCTAGAAGGCATAAAAAATAGTAGCTGTTAATAAAATAAATATATTAATATATACTCTAAATCAAGAGGTAAGCAATCCCTGGCCCACAAGCAGAACTTG
This sequence comes from Bostrychus sinensis, assembly GCA_020698575.1. Taxonomy (NCBI): domain Eukaryota; kingdom Metazoa; phylum Chordata; class Actinopteri; order Gobiiformes; family Eleotridae; genus Bostrychus; species Bostrychus sinensis. The sequence continues at coordinate 21,647,412 of CM036259.1, read as the reverse complement.
GCCCTTCATCAGATAATGTTAACCCTCCTCAACTTTTTAGTTGATATGAACTTTAATTAATTGCTATTACTTCAGCAACTTTAACCCCATAGAACTGTCAGTGAATGAAGCTGCTGTAAGACCTTATTTGCAAGCATACAGTTCTCTGTCATGGTTTCATGGTTTTAGTTGCCTCTAACCAATAAAGTGCAAGCATTCTATCATGTGACCTCCTTCTGTCATGGTTATCTTTGCCTCTGTCCAATAAGTATTCAATGTTTATCTAATTTGCGTGTAAAAATTCAGCAAAATAGGGGGTGGTGCAGTTGGGGTGGGGATTTTTGTTTATTTATTTTTAAGGTATTTATTTACGTATATTTTGTTTACGCAATTGAACATGTTAAATATGTTAGTTTAAAGCTGCCAAGGAACCATGACAGAGAACTGTATGTCCATTCTTGTGGCTCGCCACCTGGCAGTTTAAAATTTGTTTGGCCCGACTGCAATCAAACTTGCCTACCCCTGCTCTAAACTATAGCTCCAAAATTAATAATAATAACTCTCTCATTATTATCTCCTATAGTTATAGATCATACAACAAACAGCTGCCACAGCTCTGTACATGCTGAAAAAGGTTTGCTCCACAGCAAAAAATAAAATTGCAAAGAATTATGCAAAAACAATGATTGTAGCTGTAATGGCCTGATCTCATTGTTAAATGTTATGTAATGAATATCTTTAAAAGAAGTCTAGATTTATTATATATATTTCTATTTATGTATTAATTATTTCAATTCCACTGTCTGTTCTGAACATAGGGAAACTGACAATAAAAAAATCTCTGAAGCTTTGATGTGAAGTGAGTTGAACTGACTGGAAGTAAAGTGAAGTAAATGATGCCACTTACCACCATATTCTGGGGCAAAAAAGTGTTGATTCCTTTGTTCATCACGGTGTTGCCTGCCTTTACCATGGACGCTAGCATCTGGGAATACTGTAACATCAAAAGCATAGAAAACAAACTAAATATTTATTATTCTAAATATAAAATCAAAATAACAGTCAGACAGCACTAAAAACAGGGTAGAACTATGGCAAAAGCTATTCCTTACCATTTACAAATAGCCGATGCCACACTGTGGAGAGAAAATTAGATTTAATGGAAGCCGCATTAACTGCACGGGCATTAATTGCAGCGTTTCACAAAATAAGTACAAGCAGGTGAAGGCTGCAATAACACAAAAACCCCTGTAGGGAGCAGACCTGAGCCAATCTTGATGAGGCCGTTGTGCTGGATGAAGATGGTGTCACAGGTCAAGTTCCCATGGATTATTGGTGGGTCACAGGAGTGGAGATAACTACAAGTATATGATACAGCAGTATGTTAAAGCATTGGGTTGTAAAAACATATATATTCTGAAATGTATAAAAAAGTTTGTACTTAAGAGCTGAGAGAATCTGGGTGCACCATCTTTTCCAAGCCTATAATGAGTCAAAAACAAGATGAATTCCATTAGGGCACTTATTATCGTGTTATAAGGTGTACCCAATACCTAGAACATATTTGCAGTCATTTTTATAATGTAAAGATTTATTCAAATGCTTTTGTGAGTTCTAAAATACAACTGTGGATTATAAAAAAGGCAATCCTATAAAATGCAGTGATAGAAAAGAAAGATTATATGCTGAAGTAGGCAGACTCAAGACTCAATCCCACAAGAATAAGATGTTTGCAGCCTGCCATGGTACTCTGTTACATAATCCCTAATCCTGCCTAAAATATAGATGTAAATGTTGGTGCATGCTGCAGTACCCGGTACCACCACACCAGGAGTCTGCCACACTGACCTTCACGTTCATAGTCTTGTGGTTCTTCTTGGTCTTCTTTAGAAATTGCTTGAGGCTGCCTGAGGACATGTATTCAGTGATGAATATAACCTGCAAAAAGTAGGTAATTATGATTGTCAATGTGCAGTTCGCAAAATGGAAAGATAGTATGATTAAAAAGACAACAAGAACGTAAAATCCTTACCCTAGCCTGGCTTTCCTTCATGTCGAGCCAGTATTTGTGGAACTTTACAATATTGGGGTGTTCAACTTGCATCAGGTTCTCAAACATCTCTTTGATCTTCTCCTAAAAATACATACGCAAGATATTTCAAGTCGTGGAAGATCAACTAGCAAGCCATTTATCAATATCTTACAAGTATAAATCACATGTTACTGATAGGCACGGGTAATTACATATATTTCATAATGATAATGTATAAAAGGTCAGACCTCTGATGCATTGCTATTACACACAGCAGGCAGCCCGCAAAGGAGAAACACAATATGAAGTTTTTGTCATCTTGTTCACTCCAATAATGCATTAGTTTATACAGGGCTTACAGGTGCACAAGAATCCATTATTCATTCACTCCATAGTCACTGGTGGTGAGCTACCTCTGTAACCACAGCTGCCCCAGGTAAGGCTGACGGAGTGGCAGCTATACTTCATCTACAGCCTCTCAGACCACTACCACCAACATCATAATGACACAAAGACATTTATACACCAGTGCTGAAGACACTGGAGGCAAGGTGGGTGAGGCGTCGTGCCCAAGAAAACAATGGCAGTATGAAAAAAGTGGAGCAGGGATTGAACCGTCAGTGGTTAGAAGACACCCTGCTCTACCTCCTGAGGCACTCCCGCCCCTGTCATGTCCAGTGATATATTGGTCAATCTACTGTACTCTCTACTTTCATGGGATATTAGAAAATAAATCTAGTAAGGATCTGTGCATGTGTGTGTGTGTGTGTGTGTATTTATGAATAACCCACACCTCCTGTGCCTTGAAGACTTTCTTGTCAGAGAAGAGCACCTCGTTCCACACCACCTCCACGCCCTCCTCAGTGTCCATAGCCAGGGAGGCACTCTCCACTCCGGGGACATTTCCTTGGCTCACCTGCAGGGGGGACACACAAACATAGAACATGAGAATAATGATTCCTCTGTAAAATCTAAAACACTGATTACAAAAGCATTTTTACAACAGTGATTTAAGGGGAAAAAAACAGAAAATAACTCTTATGTATGACATTACAGTTGACATTATAGCTCTGTATAGTATTAATGAGTAACACTGTATAATAACTCCCTACTAGCATTTATAAAACATTAATAAATATGTCATTAACACTATTTACCTTACATGAGCTTATTACTCAAGGTTTAAACATTAATAGCAAGGTTTATGACAGTTTATGGTTTATGGTATTGATTCATGTTGAAGTAATGTTTTGTAAATAATTAATGAACTGGTTACTAATCCTTAGCTAATACATATTCATGCTTGAGAGTGTGAGTTTTTCTAAAGTGTTACTATGCTTCTAATGTTCTGCTATTTGGAGCCTAAATATTGTTTTAATTGCTCTGCAGTATGTGGCGGATATACAGGGCAACTACAGCCTGCCTCGGGGTCATGGGTTCGAGTCCAGACTTTGCCAGTGTCTCTCTCCTATGAGGCAAGACTCTATAGATTCCATATTGCATATAAGAGCTTATCTTGCTCTTTCTATTCAAAAGACCCAACAAAAAGCATGACTGAAATGGTGAAATGTCACTCCGACTTTGACTATTGTATCTCCTAAATGCCATTTAATCCTTTCATGCATTGGAGTGGGGCTGCATAATATGACAAAAATATGCAAAATATATGTAAAAATGATAGTGTGATAACAATATACAGTGTTGGCAGTAAATATGAGTGAAACAATAATGATAACATCGTGACTGGTGATATTTGAATAGCTCCTTGGCATAATGTTAATATAATATGCAAAACATCACAGGGCTTTCAGTTGGATTCGCTGGTGGCACTAGTAATTATTTTGTAGTACCGCAATTAGCTACAGCTGTCCAACTATTTGGACACAAGAGGGTGGAACCATTCACATGGAAGACTATAATACTACTGCAGTGGTACTACAAGTATTTCTAATGTGTAGCCCAGGAGAACATAAAAATGATAAACTGCTAAATACCAGCCATCCATTTCATTAAGATCAACAGTAAAATGCAAGAGGATGAGCAGCCAACAGACAAGACTATGGTGAGACAGGAAGAAGTGAGCGGATTAATGGTTACTGCAGTGAAAAGATTGATGATGCTGAGACGCTGATGTGGCACCAGAGAGGTCAGAACTGCAGAGGAGACCAGAAGGAGAGGAGTGAAATGCCAGTCTGTGATCCAGGAGGTGCACACTGCTCAGGGCTTCATCTCTGCAAGAGGTGGGAGTTTTACAGCAGCTCAGGGGTGCTCTTCACAGGATATTGCTGTCTTAGCTCAGAAGACCAACATAATATCTTTGTTTTTAAACTGCAAACGTGGTGCTCTGAGTAGAGATTCTGTACTGTGAGCAATAAGAATGGGGACCATCCATAAACAGGGCTGCACAATAGTAGAAAAGCATGCAGTGTTATGTAAGCTTTTCAGAATATTGCAGTAACAAAATGACCGGAACACAGTAAATGGTTAATTGGTTTTAAATATAAAAAAAAAAAATACAACACTGGAGTCAAATATAAAGCTAAATGTATATTAAACAATAACTGAGTCAGGAATAAATTTAGGACTAAACTATTTGTATGTGGAAAGAGCAGACCACCAAGGCTTTATCTCGCAATGGTAATGTGATGGTAATCTTAATTGCCCAGACCTGGACACAAAGTGGAAATCTTATTGTGCAGGGGCGGTCACAAAACCCACAATTCTCTTACTGATAAAAAACAACAACATTAAAATGAATAATGGGTTCCTTTCCTAACATTGTCTGAATGGATTAATTATATTTGACCCTGTTTTGCAAAGGCAAAGAATCATTCAAACCCTACATCCAGACAGTGTTCTAGATTCACATTTAAAACAATTCATTTCTACCCTGATCCATTACTGACTTTCATCAAAGTCTGACCATTATTTTTGGAGTCATCGTCCTGCCAGACTGACAAAACAAGCAACTAACAAAAGTGGGCAAAAACATAACTTCCTTAGTGGAAGAAACCAGGGCTAAACCAGGACTGCATTTAGGATTATACTAAGATTTCAACTGAGAGGTGAATGTCATAAGAGAACACTATTTTATCCAGATGCAGATAGCTCTTTGCCAGTGAAGTTGTTCCACTTCAAACATTTACCACTGGATGCACTCGGTTATCTCCAAACCATTAATTTCTCTCTTTACACAACAATTATCATTCCATTATAATTTTTCCAATTGTAGCACTACTATGTGTATTATTATGTGTATTATCTAGTCATCCAATAGTATCTTATCAAACATGAAATTTCATTCTTTTGTAGTCTACAGAAAATTCCCACCTCCCATTTCCTCAAAACAGCCACAGCATGATTACATGGTAATTACTTTATTTGGCACTTCACATCACTACACATCAATTTACCTAAAACACAGAATTATGAGGCTGAAGAAAAACAATATCATAGGGAGAGGGAGAATAGATCTTATTTAATACAAACAGCTGAAATATGAAATACACAATACAACTTGTTGGAGCTTGTGTCTTGCTTAGGCATCAACAGAACTCACTTATTCTTGGGCAATACTTTCATAATAAGAGGTTTCAGTGAGAGTAAACCCACTGCCACTCCTCTCCAGTCATATCTGTGCTCCAGAACTGACAGCCGTGTGTATGATGCGCCGCTAAATGAGCATTTAATAACAGGGTAGAAGCCTATTATTTCTGCTACTTCCCACACCTAAACTACTGCTTATGAGTTCGAAGATCTAATCCTTGGTACTCTCCACAGTGCTCCTCTTGTATACAGCGCAGACGTCTTGTATAACCCAGACGTCTTTCTGTGCCCTGCTCCACACCAGGAGGTTTTTTGGAATGGAATAAGACAGAAAACCAACAGCACAGAGGCGACCACAAACCCTACTATGAATATTCTGACACTGCAAATGTGTTCATGAAAAAATGCAGACACAAGAAAGATGTTTTTACAAATGCATTATTGTGGCTGGTTGTGCAATTGACACTGCAGTAGAATATGCCTAGAGAAATATTCTGCAGTGGTAGTAGTAGTGATAGCAGTAGTAGTATTAACAGTAATAGAGGTAATAATCAGTGGTGGACAGTAACTAGATATTTTTACTCAAGTAATCTGAGTACATTTTGTAGAATATGCTTTTACTTTTACTTGAGTAAATTTTGCACAATTTTATTTTTACTTTGACTTGAGTAAAACTTGAAATTGTCTAGGGAAGTAAAAGTAGTTTTTGTCCTCTATGGTGCAGTGGGTAGCATGTCTGACTTTCAATCAGAAGGTTCTGGGTTTGAAACTTCGGGGTAGAAGAAGAAAGAAAAAGACCAATTTGGAAAAACATTCAAATGTACTTTTTACTTAAGTGCATTTTATAGTGAATACTTTTTTACTTTTACTGAAGTAAAATTTTTGTTGGGTACTTTTACTTCTACTTGAGTAATATTACTTTTGACATAACAGTACTTTTACTTGAGTACAGCTTTTGCACTGGTTATGTAATATTAAAGATTGTTGTAGTAGTGATAGTTGTAGCACTAATTTAAAAATAACTACTTTCAAAATGACTTTCTACTTATGTAAACTTTACATTCAATACATTTTAGTTACGCAGTTATGTCATTATTTGATAACTAGAAGAACAACATGCAGACTCAAATCAGGCATCTTGTAGTTCTGGGGTAAATGCATGTATGCAGTATCTCACAGTGGTGAAGAATCTGCTAAAACTAAAGACTGGTCTCTTTACTGACCTCTTGTGGCTAGAGTTAGTATCTTTGGCCCTATCTCACAATGGTACAGATTCCATTCCTAATCCACAACAAAGATGCATCATTTCTTCCTTTGCCCATCATGAAAACAGACCAACAAACCAATGCTGGCAAAGACATAACATTGTTGGTGGAAGTAATAAATAACTATGACCACATCACTCTCTACAATAACAAAAGCTAACCACAAGTAAAAAATACATTTGGTGGGTCATTGCTCAATTGTCGCTGCAGTTATGAATCTACTGGGAGAGATTTTCTGAGGAAAGACATAACACATAATCCGTGCACTCGTGCTCTATGAAATATGATAATCTGATTACTGCTTTTACACAGCTGTAATACAATGCCCCGCTCGCTGACAGGAGGGAATTCCTTCAGCTCTTCCGCCGGCGTCAGGGTTAGCCGTGTGTTTATTTAGTGTTGACTCTGAGAAACATTCATGCCCTGTCCCTTATTTCCCAAGGGCTTGTTCAGCAGGACCCTCTGCTCGGCCGCAGTGGCATGAGAGTGGTAAACAGGACTCAAGATGTCGGCCCATGATTGGCTGACAGGAGGGTGGTGGAGAGGGATTTGAGGAAACCTGTGTTTATGTCAGAACAACACAAACTTCTATTCTGATGTTTGTCAGATGCTGATGGGAACTGGGTTGAACTGGGTCCTTTAGGGCAAGCCTCACCATGCAAATGAGACCTGCATGGTTCAACTACTGTTTTACAACCAATGGCTTTAGGAAATGAAGCAAATCAATAGAAATAGTTAGAACTGTCATTAGTAGAATTGCACAAGTTTTTTAAAAATTACACAGTAGAGAAACTTTTAATTTGTGTTAATTCCACTTTGAAGAAGTATGACTATACAACTACTGGGGTGCAAAATATTTATCACATTATTACCAATGGCAATATGCACAACAATATGTTTAATGCTGGATGCCATTCGTGATGCAACCCTCTCCATTTATCCAGGCTTGCAGTCCTTATCAATATTGAAGTATACTGTACAACTGTTTACACACTGCATTTAGCTAATTATTACCTAATATCAAGCAGGTCTTCTAAAGCAGTGGTTCCAACCTTTTTGGTCTTGTATACACCCAGGACCAGACTCACTCCTGGTTTGGACCTGGCATAGTCCTGGTTTAGTTCTGGTTTGGACCCAGCTTCCTTGTTTTATACCTGGTTTAGTCCTGGCTTAGACCTAGTTTATTTCTGATTTATTCCTGATTTAGATCTGATTTAGTTCTGGTTTAAGATATAATTTTTCCTGGTTTAGTTATGGTTTTACACATGTTTTTTCCTGGTTTAGTTCTTGGTTTAAACATATTTTTCCCTGGTTTAGTTTTGGTTTAAGACATGTTTTTACCTGGTTTAGTTCTGGTTTTAGGCCTGGTTTAGTTCTGGTTTTAGACCTGGTTTATTTATTGTTGAGTTCTGGTTTAAGACCTTGTTTAGTCCTGGTTTAGTTCAAGTTTAGTCCCAGTTTTGTCCTTCTTTAGTATTGTATTTTTCTGTTAAACGCTGTTCAGTGTATCCTTCAGTATAGTCCTGGGTTAGACCAGATTTAGATTCATTGTAGAGAATCATTGTAGTCTTTGACAGGCAAATATTTTATGAAAAGGTACTGTAAATGATCAAATAACTCCATGTACCCCCTGCAATGTGCTCGCATACCCCTAGGGGTACCCAAAGCCCTGGTTGGGAAACACTGTTCTAAAGTAGGTAAACATTCAGACAGACATTCAGAAGCTCTGATTGAAGCAATCATGATAAAAGTAATTTTTAAACTAAGGAAGGATAAGGATCCCATCAAAAACATATAATGATTAACCATTATTATGTTAATGCTATTGGATCAGACTAAATAATCTAGGGCAGATCACAAAGAATATTTATGTAAGCCCGGTCACTGTAACACAATAACAACAAAGTTAATTAATCATAATCAATTCAAATAGCTTGCATATTAAATCACATCACCCAAACCTGAGAAATCTGTAGAGAACTGTTTACACAAGATGGCGGTGGTTTTGTTGTCACATCATCATTTATATTAACACTGACACCATGCCAACTGCAAGGTAAATAATTACATTTCACTGCTTTTCTTGGTATTGCTGAAAGCGATGCTCCAACTTCCAAATAAGATACATTACTCAATAAGAAGACAAGTCACATGGCCAATGCAAGGTAAGGTTAGGTAGTTTGACACAAAATCTTGGGTGCACAATAAGAGCAAAACATGCATCTATATACAGAACATGCAATAACCTTATCTATGCTGGGTATGGCAACAGGAATATGACTCTTGAGTATCCACTTAGTAGAAGTTGAACTGCTTAGTCCAATGAGAGTTAGATGCTGAAAAGTGTAAATGTATCAAAAGGATGTAATGTGGCATACACTAAAATTACTCTGAAACTAATTCAGGAACTACTGATTTGAATACTATGAAAATGAAAATAAATCCCAAAATAGCTAATCTAAAAGGAAACATATTTGTATTAATAACTTACACCTATTTTATGACCATAGACTCATAGACTAGAATATGTAAGAAACTGTATATTTGCATATAAAGCCAAATCTAGTGTGCATGTTACAAAAATCCTCCGCAACATTATAAAAAAGCATGTGTGCAAAGCTTGAGCAAGGACAGCGTTTTAGATCCAAAAGCTACTGGATGAGTCAGAGGAAGGAACAGAGGCAGTTTGGAGAAAAGTACAGGCGCAGAGTCTGGTAGCTTTTTCTCACCGCAAACCCTACTTAAAGTAAAAGGGTGCCTTTGTATTCAGCAGTGTGTGGGTCTGTGCAGCACAGGGACAAAGAGCTTTGTCTCCAACACGCCGGCATCTAGCCCGCTCCATCCTCGTCCTACACCTCATACCTCTGTGATGAGCTGATACTCCGGGGCATAAATATTTAGTGACTCAATGTGCTAAAGCTAGGGCTACACCCAGCTCATCTGCATAAAGCCAGAGCGCTACATGTCACGTTGTTTTTCTCTCTCACATTTCTCAGGCTTCAAAGAGGAGCAGCTTTGAAGTGTGTATCCATCACACAGTGGGAATGTTCAAAGACAGGAGAGGCTCTGGAAAAACAAATATCGCTCCCATTTACACACGTCATGCAATAGAGTCAGATCTTTCTAAGGCTATTCACTACTCCTGGCCTTTAATTTACAGTCAGATGGATTTTACTTATTCACACTAAATAAGTTAATGTCTTTTACAAAGGTATTAGAAAGATGTTTTACAGAAGCATTATAAATAATATTTTAAGTACAGGCTCCTTTGGACTTTTTCATATTCCAAAAGACGAAAAATTACCTAAAGGACATTGTTTTGGTAATGTGGATAATAATGTCATAGACTACACTACACAGGCTCTGAACACCATTCCACTGGAAGACTTTTAGGGATGATTTGAAGAATGGAAAAGTGGTTGGGAGTGTTGTATACACTTACATTTTAAATTGTAAAATTTTGCAATAAAAAATGTTAAATATATTTCTTATTACTTTGTGGACACACCTTGTATTGACATTTTATATCTGCAAGGAGATTGTTTTGTTGCACTTCAAAGTTGATCCTGTTAGCAGTATAGCTTCTACAGCAGCCCACATAGGACAATTCAAAAGTAGATAGTAGTAGTAGATACCACAAACATGTCTTAACACCTCGTAGCTGTTCTCCACACACTAACAATTCTATTTATACATTCCTCTTCAAACTTGCATGCACTATCATTTTCATAAATACTTATTTCCCTGCGACTAGCTAGTCATTGCCAGGATGTGCCCCTCCTCAGGCCAAAAGTCGCTGGGTTAGACTCTAGCCACTCATGACCTCTGAACGGAAGGAGCTGAAGATGAATGAATGCATAAATGAATATACTTTTTTTAGCCAATCATGTTAGGATAGCACAGAGGTAACATTTGATGCAGATCTAAAAGAAATGCAAACAGAACATTTAATTTAACTTGCAGTTTAATAATCAGTGGTGGAAGAAGTACTCTTTTTTTAGATAAAAGAGCAAAAATGTACTCAATTAAAAGTATCACATGAAAATATCTACTTACGTGAAAGTATAAGTATATAAGTACTTACTTTCAAATGTACTTGTGAGTAAAAAGGAAAAGTATTTCACACAGTTTATAAAACTAATGAATGTGTTAAATATGAGAGATTTTGCTGAAAAACTGAGCTGAAAATTGAAGGTTAACCATTGCAATAGAAGAGACTGAAACCGGAAAAACTGTTTTTTTCTGAAGAGTACTACTTTACTGAATTTTTTATACTTCTGTACTGTGTCTACAATGACAACATGGCCAAAACTAATGAATATTAAACCAAACTCAAAATGTTTTTTGTAATGATCATTTTAGTGCATTACAGGTGGTACTTTGAAAGCCAACAATTTTCTGAGGTGGCACTTGCTGTTTGATAAGTTTGAGAATCACTGCCCTCTATGAATTAAGTGGGAAGGTGTGTCCTTTTAACTTTTGACTGGTGCTCTTAATGCAACACAGCAAACTTTAATTATACAAAGCAATTTGAATTCACTTGCACCCATTTGTTTTTTTATTTTATCCTTTGATTATATCCAAATGCCATAGTTGTCATTTCATGCAGCTGTTGTAGCTAAATGAACCATGAACCTTATTAACAAACTCATCATGTCTGTCTGTCAACAAGACAATGAAACAACATTGCAGTGGTTTTAAATTAAACTGGTAGAGAGGCACTGACTCGAGGAAAAAAGCCATTACAGTCCGCAGCATGGCCATTATGCTACTTTATTATGCTTATATTTTGTTACATGTAGACTCATGTAGACAGTGAATGGTACATACTTGGGTAAATGAATGGTGAATGAGCAGACAGTGTTTTCAGTGTCAAAGCCTTGATCCCCTGACTGTCTGCCGCCCTTCATCACTCAACACTGCAGTCTGCCTCCTCTGCCTCGCCATCTCACACAACCAGGGCAGTGCCACCACCATCAGGGGAGAAGGAAATGTGCACAGAGAGTTTTAAAATCATCTCATAAACCACCGTTACCTCTGCAGTTGTCACACTAATGCCCTCCCCACATTATCTAAATTAAACAGCACACAGCCGCCCCATTCGAAGCACAAAAGGTTGTTTCAAAATGACAACCAAGGTCAGCGGATATTAAACACAGCGGGCCTCGTCGCATCTCACTTTTTCATTTTCTCACAGCGGTTCAAGCCTCCTGCGAATAGGAATGTGGGGAGCAGGGCAGCAGATGGGTTCAGAGCAAAACAAACATGCACAGAATCAACAAACACTATCTTAAATGGAAAAAGCCTATTGTGTGGCAAAGTGCAACTGTTTCCTTCTCAAGAGGTTATATTTTTGGTTTGTCGGTTTGTTTGCTTGTAACAAAAAAAAAAAAAAAAGCAATGGTCAGATTTTGATTACAGTTTTAAGAAAGAACAGTAAAGAGCTATAAAACAATATTTTTGGGAATCTGGAACACTCTCTGCATGCAGGCATTTTAACAGGATTCTGTACCATTGCAAGACAGAAAAACACAGTACTGAAACACATCATTACATGTAGTGCATTCTACATTACCAATGTGAAATGCAAAGGCTTTGTGGCTCAATGAATAGAGCATTTACCCCCAAACTAGAATGGTGCCAGGAGTTTCAATTTGGGAACTTTATGTTTGCCATTGCAAGATAGGGCCAGTGCTTTAATGGTGGTCTGTGATTCTAGTTCCTAACTGTATACATTGTAAGATTTGTGAAAGGCGAGAGGTTCACAATGTCTGATTTTTAAAGAATTTATTTGCAAATTATGGTGGAAAATAAGTATTTGGTCACCTACAAACAAGCAAGATTTGTGTCTCTCACAGAGCTGTAACTTCTTCTGTAAGAGGCTCCTCTGTCCTCCACTCGTTACCTGTATTAATGGCACCTGTTTGAACTGGTTATCTATATAAAAGACACCTGTCCACAACCTCAAACAGTCCCACTGCAAACTCCACTATGGCCAAGACCAAAGAGCTGTCAAAGGACACCAGAAACAAAATTGTAGACCTGCACCAGGCTGGGAAGACTGAATCTGCAATAGGTAAGCAGCTTGGTGTGAAGAAGTCAACTGTGGGAGCAATTATTAGGAAATGGAAGACATACATATATACTCTGCTTTTTGCGGATGATGTTGTCCTGTTGGCTTCATCAAACCAGGACCTTCAGTGTGCACTGGGGTGGTTTGCAGCCGAGTGTGAAGCGGCTGGGATGAGAATCAGCACCTCCAAGTCCGAGGCCATGGTTCTCGACCGGAAAAGGGTTAGGGTTAGGAGGCCCCGGGGAAGACGTAGGACACGCTGGAGGGACTATGTCTCTCGGCTGGCCTGGGAACGCCTTGGGGTTCCTCCAGAGGAACTGGAGAAAGTGTCCGGGGAGAGGAATGTCTGGGTGTCCCTGTTTAGACTGCTGCCTCCGCGACCCAGCCCCGGATAAAGTGGAAGAAGATGGATGGATGGAAGACATACAAGACCACTGATAATCTCCCTTGATCTGGGGCTCCCCTGCATGATCTCACCCCGTGGGGTCAAAATGATCACAAGAACGGTGAGCAAAAATCCCAGAACCACACGGGGGGGACCTAGTGAATGACCTGCAGAGAGCTGGGACCAAAGTAACAAAGGCTACCATCAGTAACACACTCCGCTGCCAGGGACTCAAATCCTGCAGTGCCAGACGTGTCCCCCTGCTAAAGCCAGTACATGTGCAGGCCCGTCTGAAGTTTGCTAGAGAGCATTTGGATGATCCAGAAGAGGATTGGGAGAATGTCATATGGTCAGATGAAACCAAAATAGAACATTTTGGTAAAAACTCTACTCGTCGTGTTTGGAGGAGAAAGAATGCTGAGTTGCATCCAAAGAACACCATACCTAATGTAAAGCATGAGGGTGGGAACATCACGCTTTGGGACTGTTTTTCAGCAAAGGGACCAGGACGACTGATCCGTGTAAAGGAAAGAATGAATAGGGCCATGTATCGTCAGATTTTGAGTGAAAACCTCCTTCCATCAGCAAGGGCATTGAAGATGAAACGTGGCTGGGTCTTTCAGCATGACAATGATCCCAAACACACTGCCCCTGTAACGAAGGAGTGGCTTCGTAAGAAGCATTTCAGGGTCCTGGAGCGGTCTAGCCAGTCTCCAGATCTCAACCCCATAGAAAATCTTTGGAGGGAATTGAAAGTCCATGTTGCCCAGCGACAGCCCCAAAACATCACTGCTCTAGAGGAGATCTGCATGGAGGAATATGCCAAAATACCAGCAACAGTTTGTGAAAATCCTTGTGAAGACTTACAGAAAATGTTTGACCTCTGTCATTGCCAACAAAGGGTATATAACTAAGTATTGAGATGAACTTTTGTTATTGACCAAATACTTATTTTCCACCATAATTAGTAAATAAAATCTTTAAAAATCAGACAATGTGATTTTCTGGATTTTTTTTTTCTCATTTTGTCTCTCATAGTTGAGGTATACCTATGATAAAAATTACAGGCCTCTCTCATCCTTTTAAGTGGGCAGAACTTGCACATATGGTGGCTGACTAAATACTTTTTTGCCCCACTGTAGGCTGATGTTAGTCCATTTGTACTTGGAAAACCAAATATTTTCTGAGGTGGTATTTGGCGTGAAAAGTTTCAAAATCTTTCTGATCTAAGCTTTATCTTTATATGATTTTAATATGCTGCTGGAATAAGGGACATTCCCTTTGGTTGTAATAGCTGTCAATACAGTGAGAGTTATAATGCATGTCTGCGGCAAATTGGTTTTACATTTTTAATAAAATATATCCAGGGAAAAGTCGCTATGTTGTTGTCAAATGGTAAGTGGTGGGTTTTTAAAAATTGTGTAGGGGAGCTTTACAATGACTTGTGCACTATGTTCCGAACTATACAGTCCACTGCTGTACTCGTCCTATTGTCCGTGAGACAAAGCAGTTGATTTACAAGAGCATCCGCACAAAGGCACAGCTGCTGAAGGAGATGTTAGAGGAGCAGCCCTGACCCAGAGGCGTGTGGCCACAAGGGGTGCTGGACGCTGGTTACATAACAGTCTGGGACTCTACACAAGGGTGCCATGATCTGAGGGTGGGAGGCTGCATGTGTATACTGCCAGTGATGACAAGGCTCTGAAAAAATGTGGGAAAAAAGATGTTCACAGCAATTTACACCAGTCACAGATGTTAATTAGAGAGCTAAATTTAGATATGTTGAGAATTAAATAATGTTAACCTCTTCTCCTCTAGTGCAATCAACCAACAATGTTTTAGTAGTGTTCAACCTATTATACAAGTTAACAAAAACAGCAGCAGATGGACCACACCAGGTGCTACTTTATTAGGTACAAGGTCTTCCTAATAAAGGTGCCAGTGGGTGGGTTTACAAGTAGAGGTATTGTAAGGTGCACTTCATAAAGAGTTAACTTTATAACCTAAAAAGTCAACTTCATAAATTAAAAAAAGGCTAGAATTATTACTATGTCACAGATGTTATGTTGGCTCTACAGTTTGTCCAAAATGTCTGTGCAATGTCAAAATATTGCAGCAGATATGAAAGAAATCTAAATAACTTTTTACAAGCATATGGGTCCAGTTATGTGTTTGATAAAGTACTGGTCATGTTTAGCTTGCGGAGAGAAGGGGAGCTGAGGACAAGCACATCCTGCTGGGTATGCTGTTGCACTGACTTGAGTTACTTTACGCAGAGTTAAGTCGTGGAAATGTATATGGCAATATGGTTGTCTGTCTGTGTATGTCAGCCCTACTCTACCTAAGGCCCACAGTTACTGAGACAGGCTCCAGTACTTATGACCTTAAACCGGAAGATGAATAAATATAGTATAGCACAGTACAGAAATAGCATAGTGTAATAAAGTAGAATAGCATATTAGCAAGGCAATGCATAGGCTACAACTTTATCTAATTTCTTAATGGCCTAAAAATACACTTTATTGTGCAAAGAATTTTAGAAAACTTTTCTTTATTAAGAGTATGGATTTTCTTTAGTTCACTTAGATTTATGAGAATTAAACAAAAAGCCTACTTTTACTTATGTCAATTTTTTTCCCAAGTAACTGCAGGCACCTCTGAATTGAAGGAGTTAAGCTCTAGCATTTTAATTGCACTCCCTCCACATGGGCAGACCATCACTCAGGAGTCATGAGTCCAGATCGTAACTTATCCTGGGTCAATCTGCTAAAGCCTTACTGCAGTAGGACCAAGTAGCCAGCGATCCGGAAAACAACACACACACTCATTTACCGCAGCCAATCGAACATTCCCGCGCTCCAGTGGAACGGCATAGCACAAGGTTGGGACACTTACAGGCCACTTTATCTGTAACAACTACAGACTGTGTTGCCCTTATGATGGAAACGATATGACTAAGAACATGTATGAAAAGTGGTTGGTGCGGAAACCTTTCCAAAAACTACACAACTGTGAAGTAATCCAATGTTATCTAAGTTTACGCAATAGTGATATGTGATACAAGTCGTTTCAGTGACTTTGTGATGAGAATACAACACCTACAAGACTTATCGCACCTCGGAACAATGCCTGGTTCTGTTTGCCCTCTCACCAACAAGAAAAGTCAGAGTCGAGCAAGGGCAAAATGATTATTTTTGGTGTGGCTCCAGATCAGTGATTATATCCAAGAGTGGTTTAAGGGATTCTGTACCATTTTCAGATACTGACACAAGGTATTAACCTCCCTACTTTTGCACAGTATTGTATAATCTCCAAAATAGACTGAACTTACTTGGTTATGCTGTAGCACATGATAGGAAAAATCCTCTTTTGAAATATGTTCCTTTTTGTACACACTAATACTTCTGGATCCTGGACTTTGCCCACTAGAAAATATCAGCTAAGACCACTGGAATTCACATACCTTTTGCTGTTCGTCTTAAGATAAATCCACATAAAATGACATAACAGAATCAACCAGAATAAGATGTTATGATATGATTAAATATGAAATGATACTGCGTGCATGGTTTTTCTCCAATAGCGAGGTTAATCCTATTATGGTGATCTGTCCCTCCCAACAATTACAGAACGGAAGGCTAACAGTAGTCAAAGTGTCAGGAAGAATTAAGCAAATGGGAAATCTGCAAGGACTAGGATCAGCAGAATTGTACAAAACCCAATTCTGGAAAAGTTGGAACAAAGTTCAAAATGCAAATAAATGCAATGGTTTGCAAATCTTATCAGTTCATGGTTACATCAGGATTTTCGAACTAATTAATTTGCAACATATCAGTAAGATGACTGGGAATAAGTAGTATCTTAGAAAGGAAGAGTCTGTATGATTAGATGTATTGGAAGTAGGTTATCCTGAAGCTTTCAAGTGGCACTCCATTAAAAACACTGTATGTGAACACAACACAATCTGCACAAATGCAAGTTACAGCAGTATCATGGAAAGTAGAAGCCATATGTGACCATTTTCCACAAGCACTCTCTGAGCCAAAGCTCATTAAAAAAGCACTAGTAGGTAAAATGGAAAAAATGTTCTATAGTCAAATTAACCAAAATTTAAGAAAAAGACTCAATTATCCCAGAGAAGACAGAGGTGTTTCAGGATCATTTTCACATATGACAGAAGGAAAGGCTAAAAAGTTGCTATACGACAACTGAATGTGACAAAACCAAGCTGCAAAAATAGTTTCTTCACACATCCCTCACCTCCTACACAATCACACAAAATAGTAAAATGTAGCAAAGTAACTTCCGCATAGGACCATTACAAGACTCTTATCAACTACACCGATACTTGTGCATTTTTTAAATTTGACTTTCTCTACCTAAAATTTACACAAGGTAAGCAGACTTTCCCAGGAGTACTATATTTTAAAGTGCACAAGAAGACCCAAAAGTGTGCAAGCATGTGCACCCTGGCCAAACCTTGCCAGTACACACTGAACATTCTCCTACAGATCTAGTATAATCCTTGATAATAAGTGTCGATGATGCCTTATGATTCTATTCTTGCACAGCTTATTCCTATTACAATAACTTATGAGGTGATGATATGTCTCTCCACAAAAGCAAGAGTAAAAAAAAATCCCTTGTTCAAACATTTTCTGGCAAGACAAGGTTTACTGATAAAGCACAATCAGCTTTATCAGTTTACTGTTAATATTCTACAGTGCACCCTGGAGGTATGTTATCAATCTATCGCCCTTGCAGCAGCTGAAGTATGCAGTGGAGCCGCCCCGCTCTCTGAGGTGCACGCCGAGTCATGAGAGGAGAGAATCACTGAATTAGGAATTAGGGAATGAATGACACTGCAGTTGTTAACAAGCAATACTATAATGCACAAGAGAAGAAGCCTGCAAAATGATAATCAGTTACATTTTATAAAGTTAGCTTATTAAAATATGCTTATTATAGATGCTAACCTGTTACATTAAATAAAAACAGCTAAATCCCAATTGCCAAAGCTATCTTGCTGACTCATTATTTGCGATATTTGGTGGTTAATGCTAATTCCTCCATAAAAAATATCTTGTCCTGCTTAGCACCATTCTTTCCAGCACAGCCGTATCGCTTAGAGACACTAAAAGGGTCTATAGTTAGATTCCATTTTAAGATACAAAAAGGGAAGGTGCCTGTCTGTGACACTTGCCCAGTCGCTGACTCACAGACTAGACAGACACCTTGCCTCTGGGTTTTCCCATGCTTCAACATCCTCTGAGACATGCAGAGTAGATTTTCCAAAAGACAGTAATAAACGATAGCTTGTAGCAATGTACTTCCCCCAGCTCTGAGTATGGTAAAGAGGTTTACTGTACTCCTAACTTTGACAGTAATTACTTTGAAAATTGAGCCGCAGGTTGTTGCCTAGTAACCGGCTGGTGATAACAAGACTGTAGGAAGCCATTGTACCTGGCCTAGAAATAGACTGGCACATATTCACAACACATCAGTTTAACAAAAAGTACGGAGAAGGATTCTGAAAGTACAGCCTAATTGGACTGGATTGTGTATTAAGCTTTTTTAATTCTTTACCTTTAAACAGATTAAAAAACATATTGTACAAAAGGCGTTCAAGTATGAAATGTAAGCTGCAGAAATTATATAGGTGAATTAGCATAAATATCTGTCAGTGTTATGTCTCTAAGGGGCCATTTTATTTGCACAATGACAATGCAAAAACTCTGGCTCATTGAGGACGAGTAGAAGTCATAGCCCTGCTTTTCACCTAAACTTACAACTTCTTTATCCTGCAGACAAACTTCACAAAAGGGTTTGTTGTTGGAACAAGGGTGCTGGTCAGTAGCCAACAGCTCTTAAAAACACGGCTGTTGAGTGATAATTTGAGAACACTAACTTCACAGATTACGAAGGAGCAACAGCAACATTGTGAAATTTAATATGCACATTTATGATTAACCTAAATGGGCTGTATTATGCAAAATCAACTTTGTTGAGCTTTCTACCATGTTATAACATTCCTTCATCAATAACATACCTGAAGTCGTGTTTTGTTTCATTCATGGTTAAGTAATCCTGTAGTCTCTGGAGTTACTGAGGCCTCAGAACGCTTGGTTCCACAAACCCCACGCCCACTCCGGGAAGCAACAGCAAATCAACGATCCCTCTACATCCAGTCTGCTCTCATTCATTTATCAAAAAAAAAAAAAAAAATATGTGCACAACATAGCAGACAACAGCCTTTATAATGCAGCACAAAATATGGCCTCATGCAGCTGGACAGCCACAACAAAATGAAACACCTCCTCGGTTGTATTCAAAAGTTTACATGGTCATGGAGTGACAATGTTGGCCTAAAAAACATTATGAACATATTGACACCCCAGTTGATCATTGCTGTATAAAAAAACTTTGCAAATATTTTTTTCAGATTTAAAACAGGTTCTAAATTCATATTTGCAAGTGACTACCACAGAATGCCTCCTCAACAGCTTCACAATATCCATTAAACTTTGTAAATATTATAGTAAGGCTGACATTCCCTGCCGTAGGCCTGGCATGCCCATCATCCAACCACAACCATTTCAAATAACAAACTGCCTTCAATGCTCATTAGTGTCACTATTATATGTCTTGTACGTAGCTGACAGTATTCATTTCTGAATACTGTCAGCTATGTCTGAAGCCTTAGAAAATGGACTTGCTGCCTCCATTTTGATTACAACCCCCGATTCCCATGAGAAGTCATTTTACTCGCACCTCGAAAATCTTGGCATCGTAAGGAGACCATTTGCAAAACAAGCATGTCATCTTTTGCTATTTCTTTTTAGATTGAGTTCCCAGAACAGGAACAGCGGGACGGTAAAAAAAGAATAAGTGTGTGTGCACATTGGAGCTGTTCCCATCGCTATAAAAACATCTGCATCTGACTGTGTTCTTGGCAGGCCTTTAACACAGTGTCTGTTTGAGCTTCTCTATAAAGTTGGATCATTTCTGCCCAGCGGATTACCCAACGCATGCTTGTAAATCCACACACTGCTTGCTTCATTGCTACTGCGAAGACATTATACGCCTATACTCCACCTCTTCTGCGCTCGGGCCTGGACAAGGTTACTGCAGTACAAGTAAAAAAAAAAAAAAGAGGGTGATTTGGGGTAAGGCTCAAAAGGACTACTTGGCAAACTCTGCAAAGCCTTATTGAGCATCTGACAGTGACTATAGTGGCCACATTTAAACTGATGGTGTGAATGTGGCTGTGGCGTGCTCAAGCATGTCGGGGTTGACACGGGATTGTCACGCTCCCATTTACTGCAGAAAACACAACTGTCATGCAGAAGAAAGCTACTTAAGAGTGGAGTGAGGGTGCAGTTAACTCTTAAAGGGACAGCATGCACCAAAATATACAGGTCTTTTTACACTCTTCCATTACATCACACTATTCCAGATATTAATATTGGTTTATAGGAAGTACTATAACTACATGAGTAATTGACAAATGCATTCACGCAGTCTGCTATTTGGCATCTGCACAACATCAACAACTATAGATTAGTTTACAAAATGAGAGACCAAAACATAGCAAGCAAAAAGAGTGGTCAAAAAATGGTGTCTTCAATGTTCTAAAACAAATGTCGCTCTAAACAATTATCTAACATTTGTTTACATGTGTTACTCTGTCCCGCTAGCCAGCTTTGGATCATGTCTCACTGACCTATTAAGTGTGCAATCTGACAATTTAAAAAACCATTTATAACCAAATCATGTCAATTAATTGGATTTTCTCTGCTTATATGTAAAATTAATGTGTATGTCCGATTAACCAAACAGTATGTTGTTGTCATAGGCCACTGCAGTGGCTCATGACCAGTTCCCACCCAACAGTATTTTGGCAAACAGTAGTAACAATGTTCAATTTGTGTACTATGGGCAACTATAGGCACAACAGGATTGCAAAGAAATGTAATTGCTGCTATTACTGTTTTCCACAGAGCTTGAAATGTATTTTAATAAGATATGTAAATGCCAAGAGCATTTCTGTAATGTAGATGTGATTCTACATTGGTGATAGCAGTTTTGATCAATGTACTCTGTTTAATACGTAATTTTGAACACTGCACTTTAAATTTCATAAAGTGAAAAGGGAAATGCACAACTATAGCTCCTATGGCTACTATGACTATAAACAGTATAATGTATTAAGTGAACTGAAGGCATTTTATCCAAAGAAAAATCCTGTTCTTGTGTGATTTAGACTAGAAACAAATGTGAGAAATGTTATACTTTCATCCTCTGAGTTAAACAGATGTGTGAAGCCACTGTGTTCTGTTTACAGGCCTCATCTATTCAAGGCGCAGTAATTGAGCATCCTAAACAGCCCCATGTGTAGAAACAATGCATGCATACAGCAGTTGACAAAGCCATTTTGTTGCTGCCCTTAGTGTTTCCACAGGAAGGCCATGATGAAGTGAACCTGAGCAGTCTTCAGCACGTGGCAAGACAAACCCTGTTGGCAGACAAGCACAGAGACCGGGGGCTACTTTCTGCAGCCATTTTTGTTATGTAACATTAGGAACATAGCTCTAATTGTGAAAGCACTAAGCGGGGGGCCAGCTTGTGTATACATCCGGCCAGCAACTAATACGACTTCAAAAGAAAACCATTTCTGTGACACATGCTGAGGCTGCACTGTTAAGGTTCTCAATGAAAAACACATGTGCACTCCAAGAATTGGTCAGTTCTCAAGTTTGAGCAATTTGGTTGTTGTTGGGTTAATGCATGCCTCTTGTTTGTTTACAGTTCAATGAGAAGTGTCTAGTGTGCTGGAGTGGCTGCTGAACATTTGCATAATTTCTCTATGTAACAAATACAGTTGATGAAATAAAATTATCCAAATGGCCAGGTCTAAATTGAATTCAACAGACATCACTGTGCTCCTCATTATGAAGCATCTTGTGCATGAAAGTCGCCTCAACAAAGACAAATTTACATATATGCAAATGAGCAGTCAAACTATACCAGGCCTGAGAGCAGGGCAGGTCAACGAGTGAGCAGGTCTCAAAAACATCACAGCCTTACAGACCCCTTCTGTGAGTGATATTATCAAAGAAACTGTGCATGCATTTTCATAACAGAAGAAGCAGTCTTTCCCGTTTGAGATTAGTAAATATGGTTATATAAATCAACTTTCAAATAATAGCATGCAGATCTGGTAGTAACCGTTTGTAAAAGAAAACTAATAGGACTTACTATCTATTGTGGTCTGTCGTGGTACTGTAACTATTTGTCCAGCAGTGCAAGACAATTCAGATACTTTTAGCATGCAGCCTTTAGCTTAGGTAGTGCTGCCAAATGATCCTATAAATAAAAAACCTAAATATCAATCGAGTCGCTAATGTTCTCTATCATGGCACTAGCAACTTTTTAATGCACAATTTGCAATTTTGGCGGTTAATGCCTACAGCCTGCTGATACACACTAAAATGGGTATATTCAACTTGGCTTTGTTTGTAATCTGTTGAGGCCATATTAGGTAACTATATGTTTTAACATTTCCTCTGCTTTCTAATGTGGTTTCTATGGCACATACTGTACACTGAAATTGACAGACCAAAGTCAAGTGCAAATTCCCATAAGACTTGTTACCTCAGTTATGTATTCTTCACACTCTCATAGGAGATAATATTTGGTTTCAAAGGTCAAGATATCAGCTTTGCAAAGGAATGAGATCATAAAAGCTGATAAGGCATGAGTATATGAAAGTATGCAGGTACTACTGTCCCACGTGTGTTGACAGTTCAAACAAGGCCGTCCTGGCCAGTGTTGTTAGTGGCTTCATTCGACATATTTGAAAATCTGGGCCACAGCTGAAGCATTTGTGTGTTGTTTCAAGGCTGAGATGTTCCTACTCAAGTGTAGAAATGCACATTGAAGCGGATACAAACATGACACTGGCCTTGGCCCTGTAAAAAGAGCAAGGCTAAGCCTTGTATTATGACTGTTTACAATGTTTTATAGCATCATAGCAGTCACACAGTGTTTAGTAAAGGAATAGTTTTGTATTTTATAAATGTGGCTGATAGCACACCCCCAGTTTGATGAAGCAGACTGAACCAATCAACTAAACATTTAACACAATAATTGACAAACCCAACACCAAAAGTATTTAAATGTGGACCATAAACAACATCTGAGGTGCTGAAACTGATATTTTACTATTTCATAAAAAATAGTAGCTGAATGTAATGGCAGCAACACGTCTCAAAAAAGCTGGGTCAATTTGTGATGCTAAGAAACAACCTAAATTTGAGTTCAGATGAGCACACTGAGGTGCTTATATTGGGGATTAATTAAATTAAAATAAAAACAGAATTAAAATCTGTACATTGGCACTAATGGTTTTATTTTCATGCATGAGAAGCTGTTGTTACAAAAGTGTGTTTTTACTCTATTTCACTCTATAAGCACACAGCATGAATGATGTAATATATTCCATAAAATGTTGCTTATTTCTAGTTGCCTTTTTTGGCATGTTTTACAACATATTTAAAACCATACTATGTTTAGTTGGTGCGTGCAGATATGACATGGAAATGATATGGCCTGCATCAGTTTGATTATATTCTACAACTTTGTGGTTAATTACAAAGAGGCATACACTAAAGCAAAAATCCTGCCAAATATAATATTATTGTCTCTACTGGAATAGTATTAACAATAGGGTACACTGATATGAACAATATACCAACTCCCACTCCAGCTCTTCCTGGCTCCATCTGCTCTGTCTGTGGCTGATACTTAGAGCCTGGGTAACTGCTCCTGTTACCCAGTTACTGCAGTGTTTTTTAGACATTCTCTTCAAAATGTTGTTATGTTGTTGTGCGACATTATTACAATATTAGTGGCTGTCATAGAACTATTAAAAAAAGACCCCCAGAGGCACGGGGGAAATCCACCTTTTTTATAATACATCTAACTTTAACACATGTTTAATTAAAATATACTGTAGCAATGGCAACCTCATCGTGCTGCCATGTAGGCTGAAGAAAAAGGCTTGTACAGGGCCAAAAAAGACTGCAAAAAATAATGAAACAAACCACGCTGCAGACCAAAGTATTATAGACAGCTGGCTTTTTGAAAAAGAAAAGCACTTGGCTGAGGGGCTGAGGTGATAATATAATACATGTATTAAACACCATTTTGGCCAGTACTTTTTGCCTTTTGGGATGTTTATGTCGAGTTTAGACAAATGCTATTAATAGCACAATAGGCTGGAAGCAAAGCCCTACATTTACCAAAAATATTCATTCCATCTTTGCTCTGTTCATAAGAAAAGGAAAAGACCATTTTACAGATTAGTGTGCTCTGGGATTTTCTTGCTTGATTGACTTTTATTTGACTGCAAATAAAAGGGAAGAGAGAAAAGCTGACAGAGGAGGCAAAGGATGCTAATGAGACTAAAAAGAGACATTATGCAAATCTGCTCTGAAAAAAAGAAAAAAATAATGCTGATAAGCCACTGTGAATTTACTGTTGCCATGAGACAGTAAACTTTACTGTAACAAATGTATTTTGTGGATTCCAAGCAAAAAGCCTGCTCAGCCATTGTTCAAAATACCATAAGTAATGGTAAAATTTTGATGAGTAATGGTGAGCAGGGGCCAAGGTAGAAATGATAAATTTTTAGTGTGGATCCGGAAGACCTTGTGGATTAAAAGACTCTGTACCATTGCCAGATAGAGCCAAAAATACTAACTTTAGTCACAAGGCAGCAGTAAAAGAACAAATGATTTGTTTAAGTTAATTCTTAACCATTGTGAGCTATAGGGGTTGGGGAGCACAAAAGCATTTATCCCTGAATGAGTAGATCATTGGGTCATGTCCAGGTCTGGTCATTACATCATTACCATTGCAAGATAGAGAAAAAGCATTGCAGTATAAAAAACTAATTGTACGGAACGAGACATTTAGCCAAATCAAAAATTCTTTCAAAAATATTCCTAACTCATGACAGACATGATTCATAAGAATGTGATGAGAAACAGTGTGACACCCTGCAAAACCCCCCAGACATGTCCGCACTTCCTAGAGGACGCCTTTTCATGTCAGCTTTCCCCACTCCGGAGTCCAGACTGGCAGGAAGAGCGGGCTGCTGCAATTCATTCACACAGCTGGAGTGGAAAACGCTGACAAGCACCTCTGACACCAGCCAAACGCTTCACATTTCACAACCAGGTGACTGGATACCTCCAGATCACATGACCCCACAACCTCTTCAAGCACAGATCACGGGGCTAATAAAGAGGGCATAGACAAAGTAGTTCTGATGGTTCAACTCTTTAGAAGAAAAATTGAGATTAATAAAACATCTTTTATTTTAAACATCCAACACAAGCTGCATGTGTATAGGTTATACATGATCTTATTATCTCTTGGATGGATGGAAACCCGTTTCATCACGATGTTTATAAAGGTAGCTATACTATCATTGTTAATGAGTGGTGGAGTTGGAAACACTATTGGTAACAGATTTTATTGTAAAATCCGAGGTGACAGTAGTAAAATTAGCAGACTACATACACTATATTTTCAAAAGTATCAGCTCAGCTGCCTTTACACGCATATGAACTTAAGTGACATCCCATTCTTAATCCATAGGGTTTAATATGATGTTGGCCCACCCTTTGCATCTATTTACGTCAGACATCTACGTGTCTGACGTTTTTGTCCAACGTCAGACACTGATGTTGGATGAGAAGGCCTGGCTCACAGTCTTCGCTCTAATTCATCCAAAGGGTGTTCTATCAGGTTGAGGTCAGGACTCTGTGCAGGCCAGTCAAGTTCTTCCACACCAAACTCATTATCCATGTCTTTATGGACCGTGTTTTGTGCACTGGTGTGCAGTCATGTTGGAACAGGAAGGGGCCATCCCCAAACTGTTCCCACAAAGTTGGGAGCATGGAATTGTCCAAAATCTTTTGGTGCTGAAGCATTCAGAGTTCCTTTCACTGGAACTAAGGGGCAAGCCCAGCTCCTAAAAACAACCCCACACCATAATCCCAATTCACGTGCTTGGGTGGGTGAGCAAATACTTTGAAATATAGTGTATTTTTAATGCATGAATTAGCAATATATTGCAAATCGCATAAACAAGATGGCTTTGGCTAATAGACACCAACCTACTACACAGGTTAGGGTCATTTGCACAAGAATGCTGGTCATGCCCTTGCGTAATGGCATTCACACAGAAACACTCAGGTGTTACGAAAACTGTAGTAAGTCTGTGAGTCACTGTGAAACCCAATGACAAAGTAATTCTACACAAAAAAATCCATACATCCATTCTGCAACTTTTACTAGAACTTTTAAATTCTATGGTTTCCTGGAGCATTGTGGATAAACTCTGTCAGTGCCTGGGTAGGTAACATTAGCTCGATATTTAGCACTTTCATCTATATAAGCAACTGGCACTAAATGGATTTCTATGGTATGCTGTACAATTTGTTACAGAACTGTAGCAGGTCACAATAGTTAATAGGAATTATTTGAATTCCTAAAACTAGTGTCAACATTTGGTTGAAATTCACGCTGAAGTGCGACTCTCAATGTGCCACTCTTAGCATGACTGTCACTGAGATGTCAGATTCCTCTGCTTGTGCCAACATTGCTAGTATTCACTAATAGACATAACATAATGAACACCTACTGTTAAGGGAATAACACTGACCATCTTGTTACAGTGGCACTTGTAAAAGCAGGCAGAAAAAATGAGAAAAAACTGAGAGACAAGAGCCACTTCATGGTAGGAAACTGGGTCAAATAATCTCCAAAGTGCAGCTCTTGGGACCGGTTCCTAGAAGCCACTACATGATAAAGGTAAGGTAAAAGGAAGATTTGTTTAAAGATTTTAAGATTTGATTTCTCATAAATTGATTTCCAGGTGCCACAGATTACATGCAACTTGATAAGACATGTAATCAATCAGAAAACACGGGGCAGTACTAACATATGCAGAAAAGACTGACACTACTTGAAAACTTTACAACCAATCAAAGAAACAAAACGTGGCAATTAAAGTAAACAGTTGGGATGGGTTGGTCAACTGTGTCAAGCTAGGACCTTCATGGCTAACTTGAAAATGATTTGAAATACAAGAGGCTCTGAATAGGGTCTAGGCGGAACCTACACATTAACCTTCATTTCGATCTATCTAAATGCTGTTATAGAAGTTTGGTGGAATAGGAATGGTCCAAAGCTGCTCTCAGATGAACCCAAGTAATGCACTCAATGCTGCTGATAACAGTGTATCACGCATATTGACTTTTCCTCTGTGCTTTTAGTTGCTTCCTCATTTATGGCATAGCCTGACCGATGAGTAAACAGCCCTACAAGCTATGATTCAGGTGCCATTCTTGTTTTACTGTTTGCCGTCCAACACTAAACATAAAATAGCACATTGCATTACCATAGCAGCAATATACAATACTGTGGGAAGCTTTGAAAGGTGTATCGGTGTAAAAAACACACAAAAATTACACAAAAAAAGAAGGAAAATCAAAACTACATGCACTCAGAGAGCATAGACCGCTGCAATGTAAAGATATTATACTGCCTAGACCTGGATTCATGACAAAAAAATCTGTATTTATTAAAGCACAAGTTTGTTTACACCTCACTAAAACCTTTGCACAGCACTGCAGCCTCAATTATTTTTGTAAACACCAAAAATATAATTACCTCCCTTGGACAGTGTCGGAACACAAAATTGAAGGCATCACTAATGAGCTCAGTGTAGTGAAACATTATACTGACAGCTATTAGTCCAGTTAATATTAGACTCATTTAAATACAAATAAGGTTGGGTCAGGACTCTCTAAATGTAAAGTACCCAATGCCATGATACAAGGAGATTACAAATGTCATGTAATACCAACAAAGCCAGGTCAGTTCAACCAGAATAACCTTACCACATGTTTACAAGTGAGCACTGCTCAGACACACCCACACTGCAGGAGTAAACACAGAATTACACATTATTGTAAAAGGTTGCAATAAAGGAAATATTGCAGGTGTACACACGTTTGTCTGCACTAATGATTTATGCATGTGTAACTCTGAGATTGTGACTAAATTATTATTATTTATTATTATTAATAAATTATTATTGTTGACATTCCTATAGTACATAGGAGTGTTAAAATATATGTGTATGTTTTGTGACAATTTTAGACCAGACCTTTTTACAAACATTATACTTTTCATTGAGTATACCATATCTCAGGATTTTAGGGATGTAAAATAGTTACTATATCAATGTATCGACCTTTTATTCCTAACCCTAACCCTTCCTACAACTATATCAATACGCATTACCTTGTATCGAATTGTATAATTTTCTAGGTAGTGTATATCGATATACATGAAAAAAAAACTATAATATTGGAATATCGATATTAGAAATTTGCATGTTAAAATAAACCAGATACATTTGTTTTATGTATTTTTTTTAATAAAATACAATGTTATATTTAACTTTTCTTCGCTCTCTATTTGCTGGACATAATCACCCATGATGCATGATGCTAGATTTAAGAGTAAACTTTTATGATTTTTGGCAAAAAGTCGTATTGATTGTAACAATATGAAGGCGTTGAATCGTATCAAATTGTTCTAAATCAGCCAATATCTTACTTGAATCAGATCAAAATCATTCTAATCAATTTGTATCGTATCGTTGCACAAATGCATCATTACACCCCTACAGGATTTACTTGTATTCATTTTGGCTGCCTATTGTGTATAGTATATTTCAATGTTTTAATATTGTAATTACACTCTTTTTTAAATAAACACTGTCAAAGGTGAACAGCTCAATATACTTTTAGTTTTTGAAACTAATTCTAGCAGTGTTCATTTAATGTCAGTGTCAGTTTTCAGTGGTGGTGACACCCATGTACTACAGTCAAAGCCATTGTATTGTAGTTGTATGATTGTCACAATCACTCTGCAGTAGTTTGCTATTATGATTTAATTTGAGTTCAAAAGTACTGCTGGGTGAAATATCAGTTTGATCAAGTGGGTATTGTATTTGAAAACATTTGATTACTTATGTGTGTGGATGGGCTTAAGTATATCGTTTGGATTTATATCCAATACACAACTATATACACATCAAGCACTATCAGAATATTGTCATTGTTTGAACAAGGAGAAAGAGTGTTGATATGGCATTTGATCTTTTAACTCCAGTCTAAACTTGTGCTGCTGGGATGCAAAAGAAGGATTTATGAGGAGCTCTTTTTAATGCTGCACACCTCATTCAACAACCATACAGTGAGCTGAGAGAACCATTTCAATTCAGCTTAACAAATTGTAAAATTTAAATTATCCTGCACTGACATCCTTTTTTTAATTGTACTATTGGATACTATTGGACAAAACTGGATAGACAAACAACCAATCAGAAATGTGTGGTTGTACTAACATTACACACACAAGACTCATGGGGAAAAACAGGTTCATTTAGAAAACTGGCAACTAGGATCAATCTTAGGGAGGATGAGAAATGGGAAGAAGGATTCTAGACCTTCTTCTCTAAAAAAGAGAATGGTTATGGCAATCTCTTAAACAAATGCGTTTCCTGTTTGACCTTGATTTGAGAAATGCTGGGCTAAACCATTCTATTACATGCACAATTTCATTTAAACAAACAAGTCAGTCTTCTATGGCTCAATACAATTCACACAAAAGTCACAGTAATCCATCATGGGTTAGGACTTTTAGTTGAACTATGTGCATTACAGCAGATAAAGATGCTTTAATTCGCATTCACAAAGCCTCTACTAATCCTCCACATGAGCAGGTGTGTGGCAGTGGGGGCATTGGCAGAGACCCAGAGTTAACAGGTGGATCCAGGCCGCACAGTGCCTCACCTCCAGGGAAAAGCCAGTGCATGTCACTCCTCATAAGGCAGCTGTCAAAACCACAGAGAGGATCACCGTCCGGTCCGAGTCAGTAAAGTGATCCCTTAGAGCACGTCCCAGCCTGACATGAGCTTACCTAGAGAAATGTTATCCTATGTTAATCCTAGACACAGAAAAATGTGCAGCAATGAATGGCTATAGGAAAATAATCCAGCATTGCTTAATACTTAACACCACACACTGATCTGGCACAACATTATAACCACCTGCCTATTATTTGTGTTATGCGTTATGACTAGAGGTGGACAGTACTAAATTTACTTTAAATTTACTTTAGTAAAGTACTGTACTTAAGTAGAGTTTTTGAGAATCTGTACTTTACTTAAGTAGTATTTTTTGGGGAAACTTTTTACTTTTACTCCCCTACATTTGAAAGATAAATATAATACTTTTTACTCCACTACATTTCTATAAAGGAAGTAAGGCATGTGGCCTGTCACTTACACTTACACACAAAAGATAATCAGTTAATAATTTTCATTGTTACTTTTAAGACTTAGCCTAAACCTGGTTTAGTCCAGGTTTACCATTGCTACCTTCAGTTTTTGTTTAGATAGTCCTGAGTTAACATTGACCAGGTTAAACCTGGGTTAGACCTGTTTTAGTCCTAATATAACTCTGGACTTTAGTCCCCTTTTATTTCTCTATGAATTTACACTAAATAAAGTCTCCTCTGTTTCTCATTTACTGATTCTGTACAAACATCCTTATTCTGAGGTGGAGACTCTGTAGGATAAGACTAAAATTTAGTGGGTAGGATTAAGAAGGTATGAAAATGTATTTTATTCATTTTTTACTTAACACTCATTTGAAATCCATTTTGAAAAAAAAACACATATATTTTTTTAAAAGAACTTTGAATACTTAAAGAGTAACTCACCCCTGGCCCAGGCCTGACTCCGCCCACTGCCAGAGATTGAAAACTGCTCAAAAAGTGGGCAGAGACCTGGCAGAGACAGAGGAGGAGAACTGAGGGAAGAGCGAGGCCTGGTCCTGTGACTGACAGCTGTCAGAGACCTCATGGATGTCCTCCACAGCAGGGTTGCCAAGTCCCAGAAAGGGGGAAAAAAAAAAAAAGGACATCTGGACTAATGTTTTATGTTGCTTTTATAATAACACAGCTGAAATATCATAATAACAGCTGAAATAATATAATCGTGTGCCGCCGCAGCTTCACATCGCGTCTTTATTACTGAAGGTATTATTTCAGCTGAGAGCTGTTTCTGATCGTATCTCCGTGAGTAAGAAATCGATTGTCATCAAACAAAAAGTGACTTAAAGCGTGGCAAGACTAAAACACATCTGTGGAGTGAAACTCTACACAGTGTCACTAATTTGTAGGTATATACTGTCATTGATCAGGCTTATTATGCCTTATTGTGCGCTGACACACGAGACATTGGAAGCGCAGCCATGAGAGGGGAGGGGGGCAGAGGAGACTGAACGGTAAATGCGGGACTGAGTGGCATGTTTAGGAAAAAGACCCACACCTGGCAACAGCGGGACAGGGACGAGCGCGTGGGGGAGAGAGACAGCGAGGGCGTGGAGAGCACGGGCCATGGGAGGAGATACTCGGCACAGGTGTGGTAACAAGGTCAAATACTACATCACACTTGCCTATCTGGAACTATTGAGGAGAAATCCCACCGTTTGACCTCTAGGAGGGCAGCACTCTGACGGTTTTCACTACAAAATGTGAATTTAGACCTTTTTTTACAAAGCGGTCAAACATAAGACTATATTAAATAGTGAGATGTATCACTAAAGCCCTGTTTGTACAGCTGATCAGCTAAAAAAAAAATGGTTTAGGGGTGAGTTGCTCTTTAATTTGCACATACTTCAGTACTTTAACTCAAGTAAAAAGTTGACTAGACAACTTTTACTTGTACCAGAGTAATAATTGACCAAGGAGATCAATACTTTTACTCAATTAATGAAGTGCAGTAATTTGTCCACCACTGGTTATGACCTCCTTTCTAACATGCAGTGTCACACACAACAACATCACACGTGTCGCTGGTTCATCACTGCTCCTTCCTTGGACCACATTTGACAGATACTGACCACTGCAGACGGGGAACACCCCAAAAGAACTGCAGTGTTAGAGATGCTCCAACCCAGTCGTCTCGCTTTTAACATCAACTTTGAGGACATAATGTTTATTAGCTGACTAAGATATTCCACCCACTAACAGGTGCCGTGATGAAGAGATAACCTGTGCTGTTCACTTCATCTGTCAGTGGTCATATGCCTGGTTGTTTGCATACTATGCTTTTATTGTCTATACTGCATCAACCACAAGCAGAAACTCTGAGCTTAAAATGGTGAGTGCCTAAAACATACAAAAAAAAATCTAATGTTGAGAAAGAGTATATGGCTATATACACCGTACTAGCCTCTTTCACACAGAAGTCATTATTAATGTATAGACAATACAGTGGCAAGGTCCCCAGTTTGATTCTAGGACAGGGCGGGGCTTTTTCTTTGCATGGTCTCCTCATGTCTGGGTAGGTTTTCTCTGTGTGCTCCAGTTTCCCCCATTTACCTAAAACATGCACCACATAGGCTACAGTACATTCATGAGATTTAACACAATAATGCAGAAAGCAGCGTTTACCCCTCACATTCAGAAGGCACACTCAACTGCAGCTTGCGAAATTAATCAATGGCAAACGAACAGAGCCTTGCAGTTACATCTGTCAGCGAGCAAATGGAAATAGACTGTGTAAAGAGAAGACAGGGCTTTGAAAGTGCAATTAGGAGAATGAGTGTTGTGCTGTTTGGGTGTTCACTTAGGGAGGTCTGCCCCACTGCATTATGGAGCTAAGATGCAGGGAGTAGTTTGATCATCTCTGCAAGATGGAGTGTAATAGAAATAAAATGGGAAGGATTTTAAACAATCATATTACAGATCAGCCTTAAGTAGTTTACTTTGAGTACACTTGCGAAAACATACAGTACTGTGCAAAAGTTTTAGTGAAGTTTAAAAAATACCGTCAACTAAAAGTGTTTTAATAAATACAGATTTATATTTTTTGTCATAAATATTTGTAACAATAGTCTTGGGGCATGGACCAAATAATTGGATCCTGATAAATGCCCAGCTAGCTAACAAAAATTCTTTACCATTCCGAGATATGAGAGGTTTGTAACTCAATGGAAAAAAATATTTTGGTAGGGCTGCAGCATATATGCAGGGCAACTTGGCGTGTGGGCCCATATGAATACCCCTGTTAACCATTAGATGATTATTTAATTAGTTGGCAATTATTTTAATATTCAATTACAACTGATCAATCTGATTAGTTGTTGCAGCCCTGGTACAGACACTTGATCCATCATTTCTAACCCCAAGTTAGTCAGCCACTGCCAAACATTGTTCTGCAGATGATTAAATCTGAGCATACGTGCTACTAGTCCCATATGTAAATCAATGGTTTGTAAATCACTTTGAGTTACGAGCGTGGACGGAAAAAGCAACCGGATTGCATTACAAGCAGCCTTCTGTGTGAGCTTTCTCCTTACTCCAACTTTTCCTGGAAAGACAACTGCATTAGCACTGCAAGTAAATAAGCTTTATATAGGTTACGTAATCGTCCTCCTACTTGATGTTTTTTTTTCACAAAGCTGTAAACCGAGCGAGCCAGATAACTATAACTATAATAACTATATCTAACTACATAATATACGCATTCAACTTAAAGTCTGTCTCTTCCAACTGAATAATCAGCCACTGAAGGCAACAATAGCATGTGCTGCCCATGTGACTGCAGCTTATGTTTATTTTAATGACAGAGAAGAATAACAGATATGGCTCAACTTTGACCCACTGACTCATTTACGGAGCATTCATTTATGTGCATTGCTAGCTTCAGCCGTCACACCCAGCTCTCAATGCTGCGCTGTGTCCAACAGTCTTTGACACCTTTTCTCTTGGAAAAAGCTCCCTGTGTTAGGAGTTTATGCAAGGCCCTGCCCTGGGGTCAGAACAAATTCTCAAATCTAGGGCAGGTTGGCAACTTGGTTTGAGGCTGCTGTACAAATGGCTGTTTACCTGCTTGAGCAGCTTTGTAAACATGTTGCAACTATTACAGTCTTGCCTTTTTTCTGCTAAAAGAAATTAATTCATTCATATTTTTCAGCTAAATAAAGGACCTGTAAGTGTGTGGGATATTTTAGGCAGCAAGTGAACATTTTGATTAAAGTTAATGTGTTTGACGCAGGAAAATTGGGCAAGCTTAAGAATTTGAGTTTGACGAGGGCCAAAGTGTGATAGCTACAGACAATGGGTCAGAGCGTCTCCAAAACAGCAGCTTTTGTGGGGTGTTCCCGGACTGCAGTGGTCAGCATCTATTAAAAGTAGTCCAGGGAACACGCTGAAGAAGTTAATGCTGGTTCTCTAAGAAAGTTTGTTGCATATGGGGCTGCATATTAGGCAGGTGGTCAAAATGTTATGCCTGATCGGTGTACTTACAGGAAAATTGTTGTTAAAAGTTAGGTAATACCAAACAAATGACTAATAATCCTGCAGTTGCTGTACAAACCTCGCTTCCTTATTTATACATGGTGCTAGCAATATCAAGCCTTCATCTATTAAGCCTTCAACTACCTACTGTATTTCAAAACCTTATTACAATGTGAGGGCAGGGCTGGGATGACCAATGCATTCAGTGTGGGGTGAATGGAAATGGACAGCCAGGCTTTCATACATACTATAGGTAATCGATAAGTGGAAAGAACACTCAACTGGGAGGTGCTGCATAACCCAAACCGGAAGAGCAGCGGTACAGCGAAAATTGGCGATGGCTGCAAGTATGTGGACACCAGAGATAACCTTCAACTTCAAATTCTCCGCCTTATCTGCCCTAACTGTTTGTGGGCCCGTCAGTACACAATTACACAAGCCTGTCACTCCCAGTAGATAATAACTGAACTTATTGCACAAACAGCGGGCAATAATGAAAAACTGGATTGTTACTGTAATATTGACAAGCGCAAAATCCATATGGTAAAAAACTAAATGTATCGCAATAATGTTATAGTCTTCCATCTGAAATTTAGACAGTGTAGAAAGTGTCTAGAGCTTGAAATTAAGTTATGTTATGAGTTATGAGATAAGAAAATAAAAATAAAATAATAGTGTTTTGCCCAAGGACACAACAACAGTATGCCATGCTGGTAGCGGGGCTCAATCTGGCATCCTCCTGACTGAGCTACTGCTGCTAAATTTACCTCCAGTTTTGACCTGTGAGTCCAAGGCTACTATGCTTCATAAATTAAAAGGGAAATGAACTTTATCTAGCCTGTGATGAATAAAGGCTTAACCTTGTCAAGGGTATCTATATACTGGCATAGTCATATTCTTATCAAAATATTCAACAGTTATTGCACATTACATGTTTTTCTAATACCATGCAGTTCTAGGGACATGTTTGGTTTCAACTTGGTATTACTGTAACTGTAACAGGTGATGCAATATTCAGTAGGCAGTAGATACACATATACGCATCATAAGTCCATTGTTAGGCTACACAGACGATTTTTCTCGCTTACAATATAAAAGATTTTAGTATTTTTGCGTAAAAACGGTGGCAGTTCTCCTCAACTGTTTTTGTTAAGCGCTACAGTTTTCTCAATTCAGTTTTACCTTATCTCTACCCTAAGCAACATAGTCGTTTCAAAGCTGTACGCGGAATTTTTATATGGATCCATTTTCTGTTCCCCGGTTACTGATTCATCTATTAAAAGCAACCATCCCCACTACATCATCCATGGGCTATCTACTTGTAGACAGCCATAAAAGCTCAAATGCCCCTGATTAAATTGACTTTTTTTTTTTTTATCGGCGTGAATTGTAGCCTGAAGGAAGAAATCAGTGTTTTTGGCTCGTGGGATTTATGTCAGCATGCTGAAAGACAGCAGAAGCTTCAATCACTTGGAAGAGGAAAAGGCAGACTATTTGTGTCACCACCACTGAAATAGACTTGATGTGGGCTAAGAGCAGATCAACAGAGAGAATGCTCTAAGGCGGGATGGTGCAAAACAGAGGGGTGATAGGCTAACACCTCGGCCTGGCTGGAGCATTACATAACAAGGGCAGAAAACAGTCAGCAGTTCAAATAATGTGAACGGGGGGGCTAGTTTTTTGCATAATAAGGGGCAGCAGACGTGCTAAAGCGCACATAGAGGGGCACCAACCTGCTCTTTGCGCTTCTGCCAGCGGCCACACGGGCTCTCCTCCAAGATTTCACTCTCATCCTCGCTCTCCTCCTCCTTCCCCTCTGATCCTGATTTTCTCTCCGGGACGGACATAGTCATTTTAACGCCGTGTGTGTCCAGGTTTTAGCGCACTGTCTTTATCTGCCTCTCTCTCTCTCTCTGGTCCTTGCGTTTTGTTGTTACAGAGGAGGAGTAGCGCAATAGAGGGAGACGCTCCTCAGCTTGTCTGCGCCGTGAACCCCCCCAAGACGGCGACAGCAGCCACTCACTCACTCACACAGTCACACAGTCCCAGCCTCTTGGCGCTCAAAACCTCATGCTGGAAAAGTGGGTATACCCAGAGGGACGGAAGGGCCAGTTCGGTCCCCAGTCAGTCATATGAGCTCACCGCACGCCCCTCACACGCTCTGTCTCATGCGGCGGAGTTGATTTGTCGACCGTCTCCCACACGCGTCATATCAGTGTTGTTGGGCTGCTCAGCCAGACACGATGCGCAGAGATGAAGCCCCGTAAAGTCGACACTAAACGCGCAGCAAGTTTACGCTTTGCAATAACGATGTGACTACGACAAATACGAACCCAACTCATTGCTCATGACCCAAGGTGGTTTAATACAGCCTAATACTAGGAACTACTTTGTACATTTGAATTGTTGCTAGTTAGGCCTAGCCCACTTTACAAAGTTTTAATAGTTCTATATTGGCCTATACCTTTATATTGGGCTAAATATGTTTTGTTGGAGTGGAAACTCAGTTGTTATTATTATATTCTTGTACCCAGTCTGGTAGTTTTATAATCCTGATAGGAAAATATATTACAACAGCAGCACTGGTTGTGTCTTTTGCATGAATATTGTACTGATATGACTGTTTACCACAGACATTACGGTGCCCTGCCAGGACTCAGCAGGGGCCTTCATTGCTCCCTGTGTTAGTTTCTTAAAAGCGAAGCTGTTGTGACATCTAGTGGTGAGGCTTGGGTAACACCTCTAAAGTAAACCAGCCTATACTGTTATTATGAGGCTGTGGACTTGGAGCTGTACTTTCAGGATCGTTGCTAGCCGTGGAAATGACTATAATCTCCCACTAAGGGCTGGGGACAGGATTAGCGTTCCCTAGACCTTAGTGACTATCACTAATTTATTTAACAATTAGGCTAATTCAGACCCCTGTCACAATAAACAGGGGTCCTGAGAGCGCAGGCTCTATGTCTGCAGCTTCATAGCCGAGCCTATAAATTAGTTTTAATAAAATTTTTAGTTGGATTAGTTAAACTAAGAAGAACATAGATCATTCAGTTAAACATACTGATCAGTATTTGTGTTACTACTAATATTACTACACCTATTATGACTATTAGGCTTTTTCTGCTAACACTACTACTGCTACCACTATTCCCCAAAATGATTAGACATTACTCATTTAATAAGTCTAAAAATGTATTAAAAGTAAAACAGTTTGTCCTTAGTAGGCCTAGTATATGTTTGTCCACATAGTGCTGAATATAAGATAGAATCATTTATCAGTTAGTGCGCCATTGGTTTAAACCACAAGAAGAATTATTTATTTACTTCTGCTGCAAAAACATGCTTATACAAAGAGTAAAAAAAAATCTACACAATTTTTTTCTTGTTTGTTGATGTTTTCATGAGCCCTTGGCAGTAATGATAACAGGAAAAGAGACTGGCACTGATATGGACTCAGTGCTCCAGGCTGTGGCCCAAAGGTACAGTAGGTTTCCAGCTAATTGTCATGTATATTATGTATATATATTATGCACACTAGGTGATCACAAAGAGTTATAGCAGTTCATGCTGAAAACCTGGAGACCCCACTGTTGTTAGTTGTTGTTAGAAGTCTTCTATGCAACAGTCAACCCTGTTCATCATAATTTCCTGAAACAAGAGCAAATCAAAAATGATTTAGTGCCACACGATAGGCTGCACAAAACTGTAGTATGTATTTTGGACAGAACTCTAGATCCAATACAGATATTTCAGTACGAGTATTTGGACAGAGATTTGAGAATATTTACCCATGAAGTCATTATCAAAAAATATATCAGTGTTGTGCTAATAAAGGGTATGGCAAGAAGTATTCATGCTCACTTTACTGATGTAGTGGCAGGCCTCAGTGTTAGTGGTCTGTTTGGGACAGTAGCTGTCAAGTCAAAGTTGTGGTAAGATTTCCCATTTTTTACAAGTCACTTTATTAAATACAAAACAAATTGTTTAGACTGTCCAAAGTCAAGTAATTCTTTTCACTGTAACATTAACACTGAGTGTATGTACAGGTGCGTAGTTTTGGTTAGGCTTATACAGTATAATACACATAACTGTAAAAAATTAGGACCATGCCTAAAATAAAAAAAAAAATAAAAAAGCAGACAGCAATAACTGACAAATCTTATTTAAAAAATAGTGCTGTCAATCGATTTAAAAAATTAATCAGATTCAGATTAATCACACTCTTGGGCTGTGATTAATCATGATTAATCACAATGTATAACTTGATAGATTTTCTATGACAATATGCAGCATTTAAATAAAAAAAAAGTCCAGAGAGGTTCAGGAGTGTGTTTTTACTTAGTGTGTTACTTACTTAGATGACTGATTGAACTATACAAAAAGTACACAGTAAAGTTACTTCATGCTCTCAGTGGTAGTAGTATTGGATGTACTTAATAGGTTTAAGCAGGCTTCATTGCGAACTTTTTTGAAATACTTTTTTTATTCAACTTCAAATTTAGTATATTTTGCCTATTTGTACGCATTACTAGGTATTTTAAAGTACAATTACACAAAAAGTACACAGTAAAGTTACTTCATGCTCTCAGTGATAGTAGTACTGGATGTACTTAATCGGTTTAAGCAGGTTTCATTGCAAACCTTTTTGAAATAAGTTTTTTATTCAACTTCAAATTTAGCATATTTTGTCTATTTGTATGCATTACTAGGTATTTTAAAGTACAATTACACAAAAAGTACACAGTAAAATTACTTCATGCTCTCAGTGGTAGTAGTACTGGATGTACTTAATAGGTATAAATAGGTTTCATTGCGTACTTTTTTGAAACAAGTTTTTTATTCCACTTCAAAATCATAATATTGAGTCTATTTGTACGCATTACTAGGTATTTTGAAGTACAGTTACACAAAAATTACACAGTAAAGTTACTTCATGCTCTCAGTGGTAGTAGTACTGCATGTACATAATATTAAGTGGGTTTCATTGTGTACTTTTTTGAAATAAGTTTTTATTCAACTTCAAAATTAGCATATTTTGTCTATTTGTACGCATTACTAGGTACTTTGAAGTAAAATTACACAAAGTACACAGTAAAAGTACTTGATGCTCTCAGTGGTAGTAGTACTGGATGTACTAAATAGGTATAAGTGGGTTTTATTGCATACTTTTTTGAAATAAGATTTTTATTCAACTTCAAAATCATAATATTTTGCCTATTTGTATGCATTACTGGGTATTTTGAAATACAATTACACAAAAAGTACAAAGTACAGTTACTTCATACTCTCGGTGGTAGTAGTCCTGGATGTACTTAATAGGTATAAGCAGGTTTCATTGTGTACTTTTTTGATTTTTTTTAATATATATTCAATCTCAAATACAGTATGATACAGTACATAATGAGTTTAATTTTAGTCATTACTAACTTCAAGTATTTCATGGTGTGAAAGTATAAGAGAGGTAATGGTGGTAGAAGTACATAGCACAGTCAGTCATTTCTTAGGCTTATAGAGAAATAGATGCGATATAATTCCACCTTATACACTCACCAGATTTAGTTAGGTAATAATTCATACAACATACATACAAACATTTCATAATAAATGGATATTTTGTTAAATTAGGGAAAAAAGGTGTGTAAATGTGCTTCTAAACTCTTGCTGTGGTTACTCTCGTGTGTGTCGCTCCCCCGGCAGCGGCACGACAACTGCCGTAAAGAATGCTATATTAGCGCACTCAAAATTTAGGAGCGGCTCACTTGACCACGGAAAAACAAACGCCGGCTGGCTTGACCGCAGTGGCAAACGTGAGGCAGCTGCTCTCTCTTCTCTCTTCACATTTCCAAGACGGTCACGCACCCCCTGACACGGCTTCACGCCCTCCAAAGTGCTGTGAAAAGCGTTGCTGTTACGGCAAAACAGAGCATGTGATTAATTTGCGTTAATTTGCGTTAATACATTTTAACGCGTTATTTTTTTTATTGATCGCATGCGTTAACGTGTTAACACTGACAGCCCAAAAAAATCCTCATATTTATTAGTTGCACGTGTCCCAGCTTTTCTTAGATATATTTCTGCCATCAAATTTAAAGTTATTTTCATGAAATGGTCAAATCTATCTCAGTTTCAGCAGCTGATAAGGCTGTGTAGCAACCAATAATGTAATACCTGCCAATAACGTTATCATTTTGGCCATTTTAAATGTAATAAAGCCAACAACATAATAACTTGCCAAAAATGTAAGAAAGTTTTTGAGCTAATAATGTTATAACATTTTTACAATAATTATTGGCAGTTATTGGCTGGTTATTACATTATTGGTCTAGCATTAAAAAATCCTCTGATAGTAGTACTGCACAGCTGGATCTGACCAGAGGTGCTCTTGCAGTCTTAAATTCTCACTGTTGTATATTATAAACTTTACTCTTGGCCCAACAGATTTCAAGTTTGTATAATGCTTTTAATTTTTTTTATTAAACGTAGTAAGTCTGGCTTAAAGTTGCACTTTCTTTTTCGTGCTTATAGTTGGATTCAAGATCGGACAAGTACTTTTTATAGACAAGTTGGAACTGTTGCTGCCCTACAGCAGATTTTTTAATCTTTCCAGAGGTGGGAGAAGTTCTCAAATTCATTCCAGTAACTTTTACTTCAAAACTATATGACTTAAATGAAAGTAAAAGTAACATATTTTATTGATTGAAAATAACAAATTGAATTTAAAGTTTAGTTAAGAAGAAAGTACTATTATTGCATAAGCACAGCAAATTCTACTACTATCATTACTGTTATTGCTGCTATTATTATTACTTCTATTGCTACTATTAATATTACAGTTACCTATTACTATTACTACTACAGCTACTCTAGAATGAATACTAAAACTATTTATATAAAGATACTATGAAGAATCACAAACAAAATGTATCTGGTATGTGAACATTAGCGAGTTGCTTATATTGTGTCTTTTTAATAATAAAGCAATTATTGCATGATGAAGACTTGCAGAGCTCAGCACGCCACAAATGTTTGTCAGAGATTCATGTAACATTAACTTTGTGTAATGAAGTGAAATTTGTAACCCATATCCAAAACAACCAGCCATTTTTGTCATATGAAAACATCTTATTTATTGCCATTATAAAAACAGATAACCACATAATGAAAAGAAAAACAAAATCACTATATTTATCCATGTGAAGGGACATAGGAACTTCAATCCTCTTTCTGTCTTGAATTCTCACTATTGTATTATTTACAACAGTAAATACAGTATTTGTATAAGAAACAACAATACTTTTTATTAATGTTTATTACACATGTATAATTTGACACGTGCATGTTATGGGTACAGACTGGGAAGTTGGGCCCGGCAATGCTTTCCCTGTGTAGTGCATTTCAAACATAGAAATAGACATTTTGTGGTTATTACATTATCATAAACATTTCAAAGCCTGTTTAAGCACAGTTAAAAGTCACGCCTTAGTCCTGTTCCTTCTAACCAGTGGACACAGCCAGAAGAGTGGGGGCCCCGCTGTTGTACGTCATCTTTTTGCAGTGCTCAGTCCTGGTGGTCTTCATTACCTAAATCAAAAATAAATAAAATATGGTAAGACTACACTATACCAATCAGGCATAACATTATCACCACATACTGTACTTATTATTGGTCTATTTGGTCAGAACCAGCATTAACTTTTTCTGCATGTTGAGCTACTGCTACTTGTTTGTTGGATCAGATTTTTCCTTTTCCTTTTATTTTTTATTTATTTATTTATTTTTGCTTTGGAGGGGTTCCAGACCCTCTGCACATTGCAAGGATAAAGAATAGGTCTGACTTTAAAACTGGCACTGGGGCCTCTATTATTGTAGCATGTGCAAAATATTATTGTCCTGATAAAAGTTTCTTATTTAATGTCTTCCCAAACCCATTCTGTGCAGGTTTAACAAACAGAAGTCGGTCTAAAAAAATGATCCTACTGACCAATTATAAACATTTATTTCTCTGATTGGTTCTATTTTGGGTTAGTACCGCCTCCTGATGTGGGTAAGGATAGCTGGCTAGGCAAATTTCTGTGCATTGGCATAAATGAAAAGTATGTAGTGGAAGACTTCTACACAACAAACATTATATGCTTTTTCAGTATCATTAATAACATAAAAATAATACATTTATGGGGATAGCAGTTACCTCAGTGAGTCTGGGTTTCTGGATGCAGTGAACATATGGTTTAGGTTCAGCCTCTATCTGGTCTGATGACATTTTGTAGCAAACAGCACAGTCCATCAAAGGCTGTGAAGAGAATAAAATATCATATCAGTTGTACCATTATACAGGACAGTGTGAACAATAGTGAGGTTTGAAATAAATGTAGGATATTTTTGGACATTGATACTTCTTAAACTTAAGTATTATATAAAACACTATTGATTTCAAAACTCACTCTGTCATTCCTGAAAGGACACCTCTGAGGGTTGGAGTCAGTTGTTCCTTTGGCGCACCTGGTAGGCTTCAAGAGAAAGTGCTGGTAAAGGTATCTCACTCCAAATCCGGACTATGAGAGAACAAAGGCCATTTGGTTACAGGTACAGACCAAAAAACCAAGTCCAAAATTTTGCTTAAGTGAAACTTTACTCTTAGATATAAGCCCAACAGATTTCAAGTTTTTATAATGCATTCAAATCTTTTATAAAACGTAGTAAGTTTGGCTTAAAGTTGCACTTTCTTTAGCGTGCTTCTAGTTGGATTCAAGATCGGACAAGTAGTTTTTATAAACAAGTTGGAACTGTTGTGCCCTACAGCAGATATTTAACACTTTCCAGAGGTGGAAGAAATACTCAAATTCATTCCAGTAACTTTTACTTCAAAACTATATGACTTAAATAGAAGTAAAAGTAAGATGATTATGTATTGATTGAAAATAAAGTATTGACTTTAAAGTTTAGTTGAGAAGAAAGTACTATTATTGCATAAGCACAGCAAAATCTATTACTAATACTACTGCTATTGCTGCCATTACTACGACTTCTATTGCTACTATTAATATTACAATT
Organism: Bostrychus sinensis; assembly: GCA_020698575.1. NCBI lineage: Eukaryota > Metazoa > Chordata > Actinopteri > Gobiiformes > Eleotridae > Bostrychus > Bostrychus sinensis. The sequence continues at coordinate 21,603,625 of CM036259.1, read as the reverse complement.
ACTACTACAACTACTCTAAAATGAACACCAAAACTATCTATATAAAGATACTATGAAGAATCTTTACCTCTATCTCAGCTTTGTCCACTGTTCTCAAAAAACGAAAATGGTGGTGCACTGCAGTATGGGTATTGAGCTGCTCCAAGGCCAGATCCACTCCTTTCTTGTAACCAGTAAGTAGTTCATTATAAGGATCCTGGGCTTCGGCTATGTACAACACAGCACAAAACAGCAGCAGCAATCCGGCAGCCATCTTCTTTATTTTACTGTGAGTACTGAACAGAGCAGCCAGACTTACAGGAGCTCAGAAAAAACTCCCTCCTCTCCACGGGGGATCGATTCTGAATTACAAAAACAAGTCCTATTATGGGAAAAGAAGAGAAGATGCTGGACTGTGTTCAGTGTTCAGTGTTTACCCCGTCTTCTTCCAGTAACAGCCCTGGGAAGGGAGGGGGTGAGTGCATGTCTTAACACAACACGCACATTCATGTGTTAGAGTGAAAGGATATGTAATTGTAAAAAGAAGAGTTGAGGCCTCCTGATTGGTCCAAAGGTCAGCAGGGATTTAGGGGTTAATGACCTCTTTTGGCTCATTAGGGTGTTTATTTTGGCAGCAGACAAAAGTGGGTGATGGGGGGGCATTTTTTTAAATTGGTGGTGTTGTTATTTAAATGTAACAGACAAGACAGACCAGATGAGAGGTTCCAGGAAATACAATCAGTGTTTATGGTAAAGACTGAGATTGTTTCATTTTTACTCAGCAAGTTCTGCTTTGTTTATCTCAGTGCTTCTCAAATTGTGGTACCGGTGCCTATTAGTGGTACACGGGCTACTCCTAGTGGTACTGCTAATGTTTTTTTGGAGTTCTGATTTAGTCATTTAGAGACAATTTTAGTCCCACTCTACTTTGGGAATTAAATATGAAGTGTAATTCTGGTTTAGACTTCCTGTTTTAGACCTGGTTTAGTCCTGGTTTTAGTCCTGGTTATATGCTGCTTTAGTCCAGGTTTAGTTTTGTCTTGTCTTGGTTATGTTCCAATTTAGTTCTGGTTAAGTCCAAGTTATGTTCTGGTTTAGTCTGGGTTTAGTCCTGGTTATGTACTGGCTTTGTATTGGTTATGTTCTGGTTATGTTATGGTTTAGCCCTGGGTATGTATTGGTTTAGTCTTGGTTTAGTCCTGGTTTTAGTCATGGTTATGTGCTGTTTTAATCCAGGTTGAGTTTTGTCTCGTCTTGGTTATGTTCTGTTCTAGTCCTGGTTAAGTCCAGGTTATGTTCTGGTTTAGTCTGCTTTTAGTCCTTGTTATGTTCTGGTTCAGTCTGGGTTTAGTCCTGGTTATGTTTTGGCTTTGTATCGGTTATGTTCTGGTTATGTTCTGGTTTAGTCCAGGTTATTTTCTGGTTTAGTATGGGTTTAGTCCTGGTTATATTATTCTAGTTTAGTATTTGTTATTTATCCTTGTTTTGGTTTAGTCCTGATTGTGTTCTGGTTTAGTACAGCTTTAGTTTTGGTTAAGTTCTGGTTTAATCTTGGTTTAGTCCTGTTTATGTCATGATTTCAGCATTAGTCTAATTTTAGTCCTGGATCCTGGAATCCCAGAAGAGAAAAACCCAAAGAAAAGAAGATATTTATTTCCAGTGCAAAACTATTATGATATTTTTTATTGTCATGTAAACATTTTAATTTTTTTTAACTGTAATTCTAAATCTAATTGCTATATACCAAATATATGATCATGCTATAAAAATTTAAAGGTGTATTTTTTTGTGCTGGGTGTGCATTTTTTTGGAGGATAGTAGTGATGGCACCAAAGCATCCTGTAAAACTGCACCTCACACCCCATTGATGCTAACACCTATGGTAGCCCTCTACTGACATTTAGTTGTCTGTTAACAGACCAAGTGGAAAGGCTTTAAATGGAGAGAAAAAATGTGTATATAGTATGATCTTTACTTGTATAGCCCAAGCCTTTGTGCAACAATGATAAGTAAAGAAAAATCAATGCACTTCTCTTTCAGTAGTGCTCAGTTTGTCTGTAATAGGCATGTAACAACATAAACATGATACAGTTAATATTGACATTTCTGCAAAATTCAAAGTTTTTTTCCAAAGATAGACAAATAAAAAAAGTTAGCTACTGATAACATGTATATGACTTGTCTTCCATCTTGTTCTACTGTATACATGTCTACTGTATACTTTAACATTTAGCTGAAAATGTAACAAAAAGCAACAAGTAGTGATGGCTACCATCCATACTGACATCCAAATTATGAGTGAAAGCTTATTAAGGATTTCAAGGTGCTGTTAAAAAGACACACTAGAAAGTACATGTCCTTTCCTAGCCTTTCTTAATCTCCCCTTGTTGCCAGAAGAGTTGGGGTTCCACTGCCGTAACCAATGGTGTTGCACTGCTCCATTCGGATTCCCTTCATCTCCTGCATTCAAAATAAAAAACAAAAAAGTAAATAGTTAATTAAGAATGAACCAAGTAAAGGCAAAGAACTACAGGTAAAAATATTTTTTTCTCATGCAGAGGTCAATTTTCAGTTTGTGGACTTTGACCCTAGAATAAAGAATTCAAGCATTAAAATTTTTATTTCATTATATTGTGTCAGCATGCATCTAACTTCAACGTTTTCTCAAAATTATTTTTCTTTAATCACAGTCTGAGTCAGATATCTCCACTGTGGTAGCACTTACAATCACCCAATTCAAAATATAGTTAGGCCTAAGATTTAGCTGTACTTAACTAAACAAAGGACTTTACAAAGGAATTTGTTGATATATCATTCCTGACGTGCTTTCTTGGGCATTTTCCTCCTAAAAACCTGGCAAAAGTCTTTTGACAGTATCCCCTTATTTCCTAAAACACAAAATAGGATCACCCTAATTCCCTTTGTTAAAATAAAAATAATAATAATAATAATAATAAATCTAATATGTCAACAAAATTAACCAGTATTAATTCATAAATATGAAAATTTCCTTCATCACTGCATTTTTTCAAATTCTTGGTTAATTTAATTTAGAAGCATTTTAGTAATAATAATATTATTAATAACTAAAGCTTCAGAAGTAACAATTCTCATCGCCATTCCATCTCTCTAACTAATATTTAGATATTTTTTTTTACTTTTTGCAAATTTGGACAGGTAATCATGGCCATTGACAGTGAATATTAAAACGTTAAACTCCACAAAACTTGCAAAAATTTACAAAAGAAGTTTCACAGTAATATCTGTTAGTTACAAATTCACCTGTAGTGTCTTGCCCTAAGTAAACAAATGCACTAACCTCAGTCAGACTAGGCTTGTGGATACAGTGGACATAGGGTTTGGGCTCAGCCTCGATGTTCCCCCCAAATGTCTTGTAGCACACTGCACAGTCAATGGGTGGCTGCATGATTGCACATACACAAAAGAACACAGACAAGTTAGAACAGACACTCACATACCATGGTACTGAGTCATGAGAGGTATAGTTCAACTAAAATAAAATACAAAATAATGTGTACCCTGTCATTTCTGAACTGACATGCTGTAGAATCAATAGTTCCTTTTGGACAACTGGTAGGTTTTAGGAGGAAATGGTGGTAAATGTATCTCACGTCAAAACCGGGCTGAAAACAGCAGAATTGCATGAAATTATTTGTGAAATTATGAAAAAAATTATGCATAAGTGCACAGAGCATGTAATTATGATTAAGTCTATTGTACTTACGTCAATGTCTGACTTTGTGATGCTCCTAAAAAACAGAAAATGGTGCTGCACTCCTGTGTGGGTGCTGAGTTTCTGCAAAGCCAGATTGACCCCTTTCTTGTAGTCCTCAGAAAGTTTATTGTAAGCCTCCTGCCCGTTAGTGGTCAAAACCAAAGCCTGGACGCTCAGAAGAAACAGCAGGAACACGGCCATCATCTGTGTGTGTGTGAGACCGTGGGGCACAGTGAGCAGAACACCACCCGCTCCTCTTAGTGTTTTTGGAGACGATCCACGCCCTTTTTCCTGGGGGAACAACCTGCTACTGTGGCCACACCTTAATGAGGAATCAATAAATATAAAATTGTTTCATATTCATCATGTGTGTTTTTGAAGCAGTAATGTAGAATAAACATCAACAAAGTTTTGTCAGATGTTTTATTGCTTTTAAAATGGAGCAAATAGAATCATCAATTCACAATTCTGATACTTTGAAATATACAGACAGCCTTCATCTCATTTACAGGCACAATAAGCGCACATAAGCTGTATTTTAGGTTTACTTCATATAAATACTCCTTCATTCACCGTCAATAGCCATGATGCAGCCACGTTTACATCCTTAATAACAGAAATAATGCCGCATAATGCAATGGATAAATAAAATCTAGAGATGACTGGTTTATGAGGGTCACAAAAGTGCAAACTACTGTAACGTGAGTTGTCCTTCTAAACCCAGCAGAGACTGATCACTAGATGGTCCACAGGCACTTGAGAAGTGAAGATCAGAGGGCCAAAATTTTTGACACAGTCAAAGCTTCAAACCCATGTCACATCATTACCACGTAACATTAAACAAGAACAAACAGTTATTTAAAGCTGTTCCTCTCAGTCATACATGAACAATGAGATTGTCTCAAGAACTTCTATGGTGATTTGGTCAAACTTTATTTGAGTGTAATGAAACATTATAAGATAATGGAATGTTTTACTGCTAAGTTCGGACAACTGAGATAACTGATCTGCAGCTTATTGTTCTGACCTCAGAGGTATTTACATGCATTTGGCACTTAAACAAAAAACAACTATTTTTAGCATTGAATAAACCACAAAGTGGCACATAACTAAAAACTAGATTATTATATTAGTGCCCTACTCATTGTATGCATATGTATATGTAAATATCTGTTTCTAAAAAATGGCATTAGTGTAACAACATAGAGTACTCCAACTATTATTGTTCAGTACAACTTTACAACAGCAGATCTCCCTCTGCTGGTGTTCATGATTTACTACAAGTACACTCGTTCATATAAAAGCTAAACACAAGGCATGATTAAAGCAGGACAGGCTAAAATTCACAGGTAGTTAAATAAAGGCAATGGTAAATTAATCTCTAAAGGATCTGAGGACATTATGGTAATAAAATCAATCTGTAACATTAATTAATTGTTCAGATTTGGTGTGGTTAAAAGTGCTAGAGCATCTGGAGGTGGTTAAAGTGAATGAGGCAGTTCACCTCAAAACAAACTTCTCCTTCATAAGGCGCTTGGTGACTAAAACATAAAAAGTACTTCCACAGCAATAACCCAGCGTGTGAATATAAAAGGAATGCATCCCATATATCGTCGGTATATTCAATGTGAATCAGAGCAACATTTCAGCACAACAAATACATCAGTCTACAATACTACAGTAGCAATTCAGTTTCAGTCACTAGACTTGAAACGCTTTTTGTCTGAAATGTTATGAATAAAAAAGCTAATGTTTCTTTGATTTTCATAGTTAAAATGTAAATGTTGCTATTAACTAGCTGATAAGCACCTGAACAGCAGCAACAGTACAGCAAGGTCATAAATGTCTTAAAGGCTACATAAAAATAGACTTGGCTGGAGAATCCACCAGATGACCTTCTACATTCAACAGGTGTCAGTGATGGTGGTAATGGGCACAGTGTTGTGTCTTCAAAAGGAGCAAATGACCACTAAGAGGCTAAGCGCTAAACTGGCATGTGCATCTCTGCGTACTCATCACGGTCCTCAAACTTTGGCTCTGCGTCATCTGCATCCAACTGGATGGAGAGAGAGAGAAGAAGAAAAGTTAATGAATGCAACTGTGCAAGCTGTCACATGTTGTCACAAGCAGACTTACACATGCCATCTCTCTGGCAGTGAAGATACGGCCCAGCCCAAATATTTTGACAGGAACCGTGAGGATGAGGACAAAAGGAAAAGCGAGTGATGCCTGTGTTGACATAACGGCCCACAGCACTGCCAGACATACCAGCTGGATACAGGTGAAGAGGTGCATGCGCAGAGTACGGACCTGGAGAAGAGGGAAAGACACTTGCCTTGGATTCTTGGTTTTTAATATTAAAGAAAGTGAATAACATTTTACTTGAGATTTAAACTACAATTGGATTGGCTGGCCAGATTTGGTAAATAGGATGCAAACTGCCAGTTTCACCTCACCTTGCGCACATAGGTGTGGTCCGGGTGATACTTTGGTGGCATCAGAAGAAGCATCATTCGCTCTGTTAGCTGGATACCATTGAGTGACATCACTCCCATATAGAGGAAAATCCCAAACAGCACAGCCAGGGGGATCTGACGCAGCAGGTCACCTATTACAATGGACATACCTGGGGACAGAGGACAGTGAGCATCACATTTTAAGATTATGCCTATAGAAAGACAAAAGCAACAATGCAATACTGACAATTTTACAGAAAAAGGAAAAAGACGAAGTCTCAGCTGTTTTAAGGCGAGTCCTTTTGCAAACATGAATATTTTGCAGCCATTGAGAATAGATACTCATGAACAAGAATTAATTTCCTTATCTACATTATTACACAAACTACCAACCAGAGAGACTTGTTAGTTTGGCACGGGTTCAGGATTTTGACTTAGTTAATTTGAATGTTCACAGGTATAATTTTGGATAAAAACTAATTCGGGACTGACTTTAGGAACTGAACTGATTTGGCAATTTGGGAATCCACTAGATTATCGACATTAAGAACTTTAAACATTAAACACAAAAAAATGTGAAAACACTAAAGTATGAAGTGGGACTGACCAACCAGGATGGCCACCAGGAGGCCTGTGACCCTTTGCTCTTTGACCTCTTGGATGCGGGGTTTGTCTCCAGGGGCTACAGCTTTACTCATCACCGTCAGGGCATTGACATGTGTGACAGAGCGCACAGTGGCAGCAGCCATCCAGGGTAGACCAAAAAGAGCTGCGGTCCCTCCGAGCACCACAATCAGAAGCAGGTCCAAGTGGAAACCAGAGCCTTTCACCAGCATGCGCTCCTTCTTACTCACAATTAGGCTAGATAAATCATTAAGAGTATTTGGCTTAGTATAAAACATTACTATAGTTCTAAGTCAGGTGTACATGCATAATAACATCCAGAGTTGTAATATTTGTATTGATTTTAGCAGGTGACAGTCTTACGTTGTGATCTGAGTCTCCATAAAAATTAGGATAAAGACAAGCAGAGCAGGCAGACAGCAGGCAAACATCATCCAGATGGGGAACAGACCATCAGAGCCCAGAGGATTAATGAACCATCCACGTTTGTCAGGACTAGTTACAGAGAAGCCCCTAGGAACACTCAGTTTCTGGACAGAGGACACAGGCCACATAGTGTTACAAATGATAAAATGTAATTGGAAGGCTCTAGCCATGCTTTACTTACTTGAGTGTATGTGTCCTCTATGCTGTAATCCACCAGGACCATGACGAGAATGGCTATTGGGACTCCGAAATCACCAATAATCCTACGAAGCTGAAAGCCACAAAAAAGGTTCAGAGATTATCCATTTGTGCTGAGAAATAGTTAATACTGTGTGAATTTGTTCCATCCCCTGGAAAACCCATTATTTAAACAGAGGCTATTTAAACACAGCAATATAATTATATAAGTTCAAATTACATCCAAAGGTTTGAGACAGCTAGTAATAGTAAGTAGTAGTAAGTAGTAAAATCAACTCAGTGTATTGCATGTAAGTAATTTGGTGCTGTACCCTTCCAGGGAAGAAAGCGCTGTTCTTGAACTTTCGCAGGTAGAAAGCAATAAAGAATGTTCCCGCCATAAGCACCAGGGAGAGCAGAGCAGTGTTCGGCTCGTCCAGGACTTTCTCAATCACCGGTTGGGTGCTGTTACTTGGCATGGTTGTGATGTTCGCTGCGGAGGCATTTCCCTCTGTGCTGTTGTCCAGGGAGCAGCGCTTCAGTGGGTGCTCCTTAAATATCTGCCAAATGAAAAAAATATTATTGAAATACATGCATAAATAGAAAATTATACATTATAAATATATTTAACACTAACATGCTTCCAAATGTAGCCCACAAAATAAGCAAAACAAAATCAGCCAGGAACAAACCAAACTTTTAACTCCAATCAGTCACTGAAGATTTCATGTGGTTTTGTTACAAGAGCACCCTCGGTTTGACCCCAAATGCTGAACTTCAAAGATTAGTCTGTTTAATTTAGTGTCATAAGTGAACACTCTCTAGTGCCAAGAAAAACCTTTCACAAGCAGTTGTTAAGTCTCAGTAAATCCTGGATTACCTTGCCAAGCTTGATAAAGGTCTCGCAGATGAAGATGAGGGAGATGAGGAAAGAGAAGATCTCTTGAGTAAAGCGCGAAACAAAGCGGACCAGGAAACTGCCCTCAAACGCCACTGTGACAGTCACTATTATGATGAGCCAGAAGCCAATCCATACACGACCAGTCAGATACTCCACTTGGTTTGCTGTGCAGAACTCATGACAAAAATATATATTCCTTAGCATATGCCTACTGTTAGTCAGGAGCTGTCATAGAAATGAAAGTTGTGACCTACTGTATAAAAGGCTTCTTCAAAAACTAGCAGTGGTCCAGAGAAGCCGACAACCAACAAAGGCTGAGCTCCAAGCAAACAGAAGATTATACCCTGCACTGCTGTGGACACAATGAGCTCTGAAACACCAATGAGACCATTGGTTTTCTCCCCTGAGAAGAGAATAAAGACACAACACATAAGAGTAAAGAAATAGTGCAAGTAAATAAAGAAATACAAAAAACATTTAAGGTGACATGGTGGACAAAATCAAAAGTCAGTTTCAATCCATCACGGGCTTACCCAATAGTCCTCCGAATGTTATGGCTGGAGAAAGTGCAGCAAAGTAGATAAAGATAACAGCTGGCATGCACTGACTGTTCAGGGCGTCTTTAAAGTCACTGAGATACTTTGGGTAACGGCGCTGCACATCTCGTATCAGTCCACCAAAGGGGCGCCCGGTCCTTTTTAAAGGATCATCTGGCTTTTCTGAAGGAGTGAGAAGGGCCTCTGGATGACAGAACAAAGAATATTACCAAATACAGCAAATTATGTTGCATGCATTTAGCCATCCATCTTCTTCCGCTTATCCGGGACCGGGTCGCGGAGGCAGTAGTCTAAGCAAAGATGCCCAGACTTCCCTCTCCACAGAAACTTCCTCCAGCTCTACCGGGGGGACCCCAAGGCGTTCCCAGGCCAGCCGAGAGACATAGTCCCCCAAGCGTATCCTAGGTCTTCCCCGGGGCCTCCGCCCGGTGGGACATGCCCGGAACACCTCCCCAGGAAGGCGACCAGGAGGCATCCAGAACAGATGCCCGAGCCACCTCAACTGACTCCTCTCGATGTGGAGGAGCAGCGGCTCTACTCCGAGCTCCTCCCAGGTGACAGAGCTCCTCACCTTATCTCTAAGGGTGCGCCCAGCCACCCTGCGGAGGAAACTCATTTCGGCCGCTTGTATCCGGGATCTTGTCCTTTCGGTCATGACCCAAAGCTCATGACCATAGGTGAGAGTAGGAACGTAGATCGACCGATAAATCGAGAGCTTCGCCTTTCGGCTCAGCTCCTTCTTCACCACGACAGACCGATACAACGACCGCATTACTGCAGACGCTGCACCGATCCGCCTGTCGATCTCACGCTCCATCCTTCCCTCACTCGTGAACAAGACCCCAAGATACTTAAACTCCTCCACTTGAGGCAGGAACCCCCCCCCAACCTGGAGAGGGCAAGCCACCCTTTTCCGGTCGAGAACCATGGCCTCGGACTTGGAGGTGCTGATTCTCATCCCAGCCGCTTTACACTCGGCCGCAAACCGCCCCAGTGCACACTGAAGGTCCTGGTTTGATGAAGCCAACAGGACAACTTCATCCGCAAAAAGCAGAGATGAAATCCTGTGGTTCCCAAACCAGACTCTCCGGCCCTTGGCTGTGCCTAGAAAATTTAGCCATTCAAATGAAATGCTTACCCTTTTCTTCAAGGCTCTTTATCTCCTTAGACAGTTTAATCTCCTGCTCTTCCCTTTTGCGCAGCATCTCCTGTTGGAAACGGGCAACAGAGCGGAGCAGCTCATCGTCGGCCATCTCTGAAGGTGGCAGCACAATACTGCAGTCCAAGAAGCTGTTGATGGCATTGAGCAGATCCTGTCTCTCATCAGCCAGGTATGCGGCCTCATGGAATTGCTGTAAATTTCAAACAGCATAAAATAAACAGCTTATTGTAAATTTGAAATATTTAAAGTCTGCCACATTATCTATGTAGTGGGTAAGACATCAAACCCCTCCTAGGTACTCTGGTTGTAGTACTGTTATACTATAGTATATCCTCTAAACTTTGTACCTTAAATGCAAGGGCCTGGAATACATACCTTGTCAGACATAAGTGTGGAGATGGACCGTCCTATCTGATGATAGTCCATGCTGGTGGTGGGTGGTCCCAGCAGAACAAAGAGGAACCTGACTGGTACAGGGACCTCTAAGACAGACTCCAGTAACACAGCCTCCTGCAGCCGCACAAATGCCATGGTGGGCTGCTCCAAGAAGTCCACACATCCTGGAAAAGCATGGCACATCAGAAAGAAAAAAAACATGGTACACTGTAAGGCATTATATGGATATATATTATATATTATACTCACCCACAAGGACAACTGTAGCTTCTGCATTTTCAGGAATCTTCTCAAGTAGTTTTAGCTCATGTTTGGATTTGGACCGATGCATTCCAGACATCAAGATGGGCTCCTTCAGCTGTAGAGATCATATTAAAAAAAAAACATAGTAATTGGGTGATCTGTAAAAACAAGACCTTATAGTTTGATGGCTATTCCATGGCTGGCTTAAAGTAAGAGTAAGTAAGAGTAAAAAAACAGAAAAAATTTAACCAGTGTAAAATATGGACAAACTTGGCAATGCATTCATGAAATGCTTAACAAGTCTTAGATAATTGTGGGATTGCAATGGTCTACTGCTTAAAATATACCAAACCTACTCTTTTAAATTGTTTTTCTTGCCATTTTCACCTTTTACTGCATATTGAATTCTGTTACCTGCAGCTCATTCTTGTCCATCTCAATGCGTGTGTCATTGTTGCCTGCAGAGTTGCCAGTGCCCATGAGTGGCTCAGTGACCGATGGCTCCGTCTGGTGGATGTGGTTGGTGCTGTGGTGGTGGGGGATCAGACTGCCCAGGCTTGCAGCTGAGATGTTTCTGGGGAAAGGGCTGCTGTGGCTGTGCTCCTTCTCATCACTCGGGTGACTACAAGAGATAGCGAGAGGAAGAGAGAGTGAGGAGCAGAAAAAGAGACAAGGCATGATGCTAACCTAGAAACAAGTGTGTGGAAATTAACATTTTAATTTTATAATGAAACAGAATCAGAACAAACTCAAAACCTCTTACGTCCAGACATACTGAATCTGAGCCTGCTAAGTATGCAGAGGGTTAAGGCAGAGGCTAAGGCAATACAGCACAAATACTATTTACTTTCTGTTAATGCATTGCATTTGTTGGCATTGAGCAAAAAGATTCATTGTGACAGTGCACCTGAAAGCTGTATATTGTTGTATAATCTGGTAGAACATATCTATTTAGTAAATATTGTGACTGTGCTATTGCTAAACTACCAAAAGATTTAAAGAAAAGCAAGTAGAAGACTTCAAGTCGGAAAATGAAAACTTTAAACACATGGGAATCATTATGTAGTTACATAGTGGAGTATCTCTTCAGGTAGGCGCTGACTCTTTGAAAGAGGGGTTATTCTCACTTTTTCAGAGAACCATTGTGTTTTTATTGAAAAAAAATGTAATAAATTGTGCACTTTGTCCTGTTGTTGTGTGTGTTCTATAATGATAAAAAAAAAACAAAGTAGGACAAGTTCCTTGCAGTAGTTAGAGTGAAATATAATGTTCTTCAGTGCGTCACCTGTGTTTAAGTAGCAGGGCTCTGAGGACATTGGCCCGGTCCTCAGCTTTGATCTGGTCAGAGATGATCATCTGCTCCACAACCTGGTGTGCAATGCCAGGAAGCGTTTTCTGGTCCAAGTCCAGCAGTACTGCACCTAAAGGACCCACACAAAGTCAGTCATTCTTCAACCATAGTTAGTAGGTAGTTGGTAGGTTTTTAATCTGCTCTACCATGTGAAATGGTCTTTCTGAGCTCCAGCAAACTCCGGAAAGACAGGGAAGCCACATGTGGTTTCCCCCAACGGTCTGTCTCTTCTTCTACGTCCTCCTCAAACTTGATCCACCGAGCAGTTTCCTTCCATTGCATTTCTTGGTTCTTGTCCATGGTCAGCTCATTCAGCTCCACAAACACCTGGCAGCAATAATATAAAACACAAACAGGTAAATGAGAGAGCGCTAAAGACATCCACAACTGCACAAGCATGTTAAATGTGTCCATGTAACCAAAGTACTTAAAAGGGCAGGAGTTTGTGTTTCAGAGTAAGCTACATGCTTACCAGTTATTTTATTTTAAATCACAGAACACACAAGATCATTTTAGTACAACACACCAGTTAAAAGTTCCAAAAGTTCCAAAACTTCAAACAACTTGAATGCTGTTAATCCAGACAGGTCCATATCTCTCCATTATGGTGACATTTTTGTTTCATGCTGGTCAATTAAAACAGGAGACCAAAACTTATTTCGCACAGTGTGTCCCGCGCTGCATGCCAGTAAAAACAGGCTCTCTCTGGTCAAGCTGTGGCCAGTCAACCAGCCTCACCTTCTTGTAACGTGGTGCTTGAATGGCATCCATGTCGAGTAGTATGCCTTCTGTCCGTGATGCAGAGCGGTACACAACAAGTCCTACAGGCTGGAGGATCAAAACGGTGCGAGCAAGGACTTAAACGCATATAAAAGAATATAACCAAGAGGAGGGAACCCTCGCTACACATACTAGAGCAGTAGACCAGACCTGACAGGGACCTGTAGCTGAGGGTTCTTAGAAGGTCTGTGTGTGAATTAAACATGGCTGTCCCACTGTCATGAGCACAGAGAGTCTGGTTACCTCTGCTGCTCTTGCCTTTTTTTCTGTCTGTGTGTGAAAGGAAAGAACTCATTCATTTTTAATGGTGTCCTGCATCAGGGGATGGTTACCAAAAAGTGGGAGCGACTGGAGAGAAAGGGAACCAATTCAAATGTTCACAATAAAATAGGTGAAACATACTGTATAAAAAGTTTCATTAATGATTTGAGCTAGTGTTCGTGGCAATGATGGCAAGTGTACCTCATCATTTTGTACTACAGAGATCAAAATAAACATACATCCTCCTCAATACCTAAGATGAGTGTAAAGTACACCGTGACTAGTGTGTGTGAGTGAAAACCATCTAGGTATCTAACCTCATGAGGCGTGCGGTCCTGTTTTCGGCTTCGTGTAGTGGGCTCCTTATGGTCTTTGCCGACGTGCACCACTTGCCCCTTGGTGCTCTTTCTGACCAGGTGTCTGCGCACACCGGGAACATCTTCAAATCTGTGACCTGAAAACAAACAGTAATATTCAACTATTCAGTTCAAACTCCTATCCACTGTAAAACATCACAAAAGAATGCACAAAACCTAAAAGAACTAAAGGTAAAGTAAATACATTTTGAATACAGAAACAAAGGATCACATAAAGTAATGACACTTTTGTGGTACTTTGACAAAGGGAAAAGTGTTAATGAGATTAATATTATAAAATTTTCTATAATCCTACATTATCATCTTTGATACGATTGAATTTACAAGTTCCTTATAAGTGTCTTAGCTTCATCAATGACGTCATTAAAACGTTTGAAATTTGTTTTGAAATTCACCATTGTTAATACTCGGCAAAGTATTCGCACTAAAGATCCAGTGACTCAACAAACCACTACATAACACTCATTACTTCTGCACTCCTTTAAGAAGATGGGAGAAGATGGCTGATGTGCAGAGGTGCAAATTACAATTACTCAGTTACATTTAATGAATAACTTTTTTACAAAACTGAATAACTTTATCACAAAATACTTTTTACTTTTACTTGAGTAATAATATGAATTTTATTATTGTTTGGAAATACCAGAATGGCAGACTTATTTTATGTTATGTCTGATTACATCAATACTAAAATAAAATCAGACATTACGTCCAAACTCAGAACTTAAGTAGTTTTTTCACTACTTTTACTGTAGTTATGAGTTGGATGACTATTTTTTACTTCTCATTGAGTAATATTAATTACTCAAGAGTACTAAAAAGTAACAATACTCTTTATACATTTTTGGCTACTCTACCCACCTCTGCTGATGTGTAAGGTTTGGAACAGGGGTGAAATCAGCCCTGGCATGTTTGATCAGTGTGATGTTACAAACGGTCCAGTAATCAAACTAAATGACCCAAACTGTGCGTGACAATGATGCATGTGCAAAGTTTTGGAAAGAATATGCCAGTTCTTGACCAGTGTTTGACCCTGTGGCACTCAAATTACAACATGTGTCAGCAAGAGATTTGTGTCAAAAACAGAGGGGGCAGGTTGATCGAACAAATCCTGTGTTGAGAAGCACTCAGAGACATATCAGTTAGAGATACTAATTATTAATTATTTATAGTTCCACTGATAATGACAAACTTGTGAACTCAGGGCCAATATTTACAACTAGCTGACATGCTGGTTGGGCCTGATTCCAGGAGCCTCAGCTGACAGGAGGAACGTCTAATTTAATAATATGGGCTTGACAGCCATGCTGCCTGATAAGCTGCCGCTCGATGCTGAGGGGTTGGCTCTCTGACATAAATCACCTCAACTCAAGAAACATTTTCACACTGGGCAGAGAACCTCAAAGCACAGCGGGAAGTCCACTGTGGACCACAGCTCCAAGAGACAGTGGACGTGCCTTCATCCATGTTAGTGAACAAAGAGACAATTCTATTATTTATGCACTGTTTGTGACTTTATTCTAAAGCAAGTGAATATTAAATTCTCTTTATTAAGTGCAAATATTGCCAATACTTACTTTTAATGCCATCTAGATCAGCGGAGGCCAGCGTCTGTGCCTCGCTCTCATCAGTGGGGATACGCTGATATTTGGCCTGCTCAGCTCCTGTCATGTTGCCTGTACGTCGACGTTCCTGCAGATCGTAACCGCGGCTGGACAACCGGGTCAGCGGGATGTGTTCAGGTCCTGACTGAGGACCTGGGCTGGTGGGCTCAGGGGAGCCTGGTTTACTGGACAGAAAAAAGGAAAAAGATAAATGTTATTAAAGATTAACCTACCAGTCACGTTTAAGAAAAACTTCAGGGGTATTCTTCAGTTGAAAATCTGATTTTATTATGGACTCCTTACCTAAAATAATAGAAAATCAACATCTACTTGTACTGAAAAGTACAAACTTTTACAGTAAATACCTATAGTAAACACACTCACCTTAAGATATATACCAAAGGTCCACAATTTAAAAAAAGTGTCTGAAATATCCTTGTTTTGGGTAAAAAAATAAATAAAATAAAATAAAAAATCAAGCATGCACAAAACTATCTTCATCAAAATCCACCAACATGGACACAGCTTTATCCCAGCTCAGATTAAAGAAAGCGTAAATGTCATAGGTGGAGCCAGTGACTACGGAGGTGTGTTGGCGTCTATAGCGACAGGTGATATATGGGTCTCTGTGGAGAAGATTACTTTAGTCCATCAGATGATGCCCAGCAGGCTGCTGGATGCCTTTGACATGGTAACGTACAGTTAGTGCCTCACTGACCAATAAGACTTACAAAACGTAAGCAGCACAGAGACTGACAAGACTTTAGCTAAAATGTTTTATAGACTTTAGACTGATTATTTTACTTTTATTATTTTTTAAGTTCATTATTTTGACTTACTCAGTGGAGGATGCATCTTTGCTGTCAGCGGTCACAGCTGACTGTGGCACAATGCTCAGCTGACGGGTTGACAGGATCCCTTTAATACTTTTGGCTTTTTGGTCTTCCTCTGAAACAAAAAACTAAGAACACACAAACAAATTATGTTTGAGAAATTGACAGGATCATACAGTATTTCAACACATTATTAGGCTATAATCTGGTCTTCAATCTGGTCTTGTTAGTATCATACCTACATAACATAAAACCTTCTGATGAATCATTAACACAGTACTGAAATATTTATAGGGGGGAATATGGTAACGCTACAGTAGCTGTTACATAGAGGGGCAGGCTGCCACGTAGACAGTGAGGCAGTGCATTATGATTGTTCATGTGCTTTTGAATAAGATAGTGAAAAGGACATAAACTGGATAAACTGGAAAAACTGTGATTTAGTCAGCTGAGTGGCACACGATGGGTGAATGGTATAACAGCATTGTTTGTACTGTATTGTTGCATAAGAACAGCTGTAAAGTTGATTTACTACCTCCACATCTGTGACTTTTTCTGCCTCTGGGGGAGCTGATGTTGTCTCCTCTGCCTCCTCTTCCTCCTCCTCTTCATCCTCTCCTTCCTCGATGGGACCACTGCTCAAAACATGGCTGCTTTTGTGATCTTTGTCCTTCCTCTTCTTCTTACCGCTCTTCCGCCTGCGTCCTTCAGAGGGCAGTTTGGACAGAGGCCGGTGAATGTGGTGTGAGGAATGACGGTGGTCTGCGAAAAGTTAAGACATTTGTTAGAGGCTCTAGAGGACCAACCAATGAAATACAAAAAAATTTATAAATCTGTGATATATACTTACATTCAATGTCCTCCTCATGGTAGTTGTGATGCTGCTCGTCGGGAATAGCTGCAGCTGGAGTCAGGATCTGCTGGAAGCGCTGGACCCCGAGGGCTTTGTTCAAATCCCCGTCATCTTCCTCTTCATGACAAGGGGTCCCATGTACTGAGGAGGCACTTGATGCCTCTGGCTGCAAAACACAGAATGAGTTTAATTATCAATCATTTACACATACAGTATATTCAAATTCAGAGGGCACAATGCTTTCACATGTAAGGATAGAGATGCAGAGAGAACCACTGTTTGGTCTACCTCAAACCAACACTAGAGGGGGTCCTAGTGTTGGTTTAAGGCAAAAGCTTAGGATTACATAGCCTTTTCTTGCTGCATTCTTCAGAACCAGCCCTAAAGTGGAAACAATAGCCATGTGCTTTGATGAGTTACACCTCTTTCATGCAGCAGTGTGACAGAGATCATGTGATGTTAAGGGATCTGTTTTCGTGCAGCAGGATGCAATGGCCCGCTGAGTCAGTCTCAGTCAGTGGGATGTTGTGATAGAAATGGCCTGCAGTGATAACCACAGAGGTTCCTCACTGTCTAACAGCACTGTGTTGTCACCACATTACTCCCTTAGTACTACTACTACTAGTTAAATGACCTGTATCGTGCTGTAGCTGAGCTTTGGTCCTATTCTTTAGTTGATGCTCCATCAAATGGGGCTTTTATCTGTCCTAGTTGAGGCAGGAGTAGACAAAAAATAATGTTTAATGTTTATACAGTAATCACTTATATAAATAATTAATATTTTACATTGTTATTTTATTTTTTATTGTATTTATTTTACCTAAATTAAAAAGGGAAAATATTGTTTTGTTGTATATTTAATTACAAGCACTCAAAGAACACAGGCTGATCAAGGTATTACAGTAAGCGTTACAGTTTAGGCGTAACATTATGACCACCTGCCCATTATTGGTGGTCACAATGTTGTATTATGAAATCCTGCCTAATATGCAGCCCCATATGCAACAAACTGAGATACACTGTGTGTTCTGATACCTCTCTATCAGAATCAGCATTAGGTAATTTAAAGGTACAGGAGCTAATCTGTTAGATCTGAGCACATGGGCCAGCATTCACTCCGCACATGCATCACTTGTCACTGGTTCACCGCTGTTCCTTCCTTGGACCAATTTTGATACTGACCACTGTAGACCAACAACACCCTACAGGAGCTGCAATTCTGGAGATGTTCTGAACCAGTTGTCTTCCTGCTTCTAACACGTCAAGTTTGAGAACAAAATGTTTACTTTCGGTATATATGCCACGATGAAAAGATAATCTGTGATAATCACTTCACTTGTCAGTGGTCATAATGTTTTGCCTGATCAGTGTATCTGACATAAAAAACCCTGGATCTGTAATCTAAGAGCACAACATAAAGAAATCAATATCACTTGGCCAGTTACTAACCTTTCATTATCTATGAGTTATCAAAGAGAAACCAACAAATGGTGGAAAATACATACTCTCCTTTGTGGAGGTAAAAATGTAGGCATGTGCTCCCATGATGGCCTCAACATGCAACTGTATCCTGTTCAGTTTGTACATGCCACATACAGGTGACAGTACAACACCCAGCAATGAACTGTGGACCAACACAGACTTATGAGTAAACGAGAGATGGGTCCAACTGCACACATTCAATATTGACCAACCTGTGCATATAGCCTATACAGCAAACTGGAGGCATAAAAAGGAGTGAACAAATTGTGCACAGTTCCACTGACCTCTACAGCAAAAAAATGGATAACGAATAGGAGAAAATGGATAACGCTAAGAACTAGTATCTAAAAATGTTCTTAAATGTAAAACAACAATGACTAATCCTATCCAACAGGAAAAACACACTGAATTGCATGGACAGTTCAAATGATTATAGCCTTGTCAACTTGCTGATTTCAAAAGTCATCTTATGTCCATGTATCTTATGCTGGTGCTGTTATACAACTACAAAGTTGATTTTTCCAGCACTCTCATTCATATCATGGTTTCACAGTACATCCTCAGAGGTGGAAGACATGTGTGAGGGATTCTCAAAGAGGTGAGAGACTTTTCCACAACTCAAACCATGTACAAAAACAAGCTGAGCAGCACTGAGCAAAAACAAAACTGACCTGGCAGAGTGAAATCTCATCACTAAAGAGAAATGAGCTCAGGCAATAGCCCTGACTAATGCGTGCAGTTTTAAGGGACTTACCTCACTCATGGCACAAGCACTGAATCACAAGCAGCTCTCTGCCTGAAGCACACCTCTATTAAGACCTGCATGCACAAGATATCCCAGTGCGCTTGCTTATCAAAGACGCATAAGGCCCTAATCACAGCACTATCGGCCAAGCTGCCACCTTCACCACTCTACCCATTGTGCCTGGGCAGATTAAACAAGTCGCTTGCACTTGCTTTGAGGACAAATGCACGCTGAAAGGACGAGATGTGTTTGAACAGTACAAAACAAAACCTAACATTGACATTCATCTCCAGATTTTAGCATTGCCACATGAAGCCTAAATATTGACCAAAGTGCTTTTAATCTTTGCACTTTGAAGGGCAAATAAAATAAACATCTTACAGTTTTTAAAGGACACTTAAAGGCTAATATTGACACAAGTATTGATAAGCAACAAAAATATAATCCATATTAAATTTGGAATGAATGGTCAGACTTTTATTAGCAATGTATCCTAGCGTGCAATTTAGTAGTGGTTTTATGCCACTTGCCCTTCTTGATGCAACCCACTCCATTTATGTGGGCTTTTGATCAGCACAACACATTTCCTAAAGTTCAGTAATTGACCAAGGAAGTGGATTCTTTACCATCATGAGAGATACAGTAAGAGCTTTGCGGCTTAATTTATCTCTATCCTTCATCTCATCTAGCAGAAGAGCAGCATTAGTGTGATAACAGCAAATCAACAACAAACCTGCATTACAGTTAAAACTACACTGTATGCTTTAATGGAAGAAAGCCCACATTCTCTATTCAAGTAATGGAAACGCATGATTGTGAGATGACTGCTGGGCTGGCTACTATATCACAAAGCTAAAAAAATGAAAAAATAAAAAAAAATTACTGGGAAAGGAGGTTAATAGAGCAAAATGTCACTTGGGAGAACACAGAGGTGGACACTCACTGTATGTACAGGTAGTAAAGCAGATTAGGTGTGGGGTTGGTTAAATCCCACACAGTCAGCACTTGGAGGGAGGGGAGGGATAGTGTCTGAAGAGTTACACTGCATTTTCATTTACTATACAGTTAGGTCCATTCTTATCTTTGGGCTTTCTTTGATTTGTGTTAGGTAGGAATGACTGTAATTCAAGATTACTCAGTCTATTGACAAAATTAAATTTCTCAATAACTGCCAGATGCACATCACAGGAAGTACTGTGGTTAAGAGTAATAAAACATCACAGGGAGGAGGTGGTGAGAGTTTAACTGATCCTTCCACCTGAGACCAAGACATTTCCACACTGACTGCTATTACACACTGTCAGCTACACTAATGTCACAGCTCACTTTAGCTCAGACAGACCTGGGGACTTCCACAGTGAGACAAAGTGGGAAGACAAGAGTTTCAAAATAGGAATAAGCAATAACATTATGTTTCAATATGTTTTGGTGAAATTGTGTTCAGTTACACTCTGAAGTCTGAATGTTTCCTTCAGGTTTGTCATTCATTCTTATTTGTAGTGCCAAATCACCTCAGGCATTAGTCAATCACCATCTGTCACTAGTAATGCATTAAGACAACATTAGCGAGTAATTATTACCTTAGATTTCTAATGCTTGAGAAAGTCAGTCAGCTGTTGACAAAGTAAAAGTGGACCTGAGAAGGACACAACTAAACATTAACTCACTCCAAAGTTTGCACTGAGGTTAAATGTACCTTAAGTTACACTAGGTGTATATGAACTGTTCGGGACTATCATCCTTCTAAAAATGTCACAACAACAGCCAATGCAAAAAACCAGTCAATGCTTTGTGTACCACCTCTGAAAAAGTCTCTCTGTCCACACTGTTCAAACTCACCTTAAATGAGTAAAGAAAGTCCATTAAATTAGACACGTGGATGTTCCAGTATCAGCCAAAAACACTGCAAATATTTGAGGATAATCTACTTCCCATTTCAGTCACGTGACCCCCAGAGGGAAAGATCGTCAGCACAGGAAGACCAGCGTTGGCTATTAAAGAGCAAGTGGTTTATATGGAGTTTCTTAAACTACACATGCACAAGCACACATAATACATAGTTCAGAGATAATAATTAACTTGGTCAAGTCGGAACCTAGGAAACAACCAATAACTGCTAAGGATCTGTCATAACGCAAACATTTTTATCTTCACTACCTAAACCACCATGCTACGTGCAGGTTCAAGTCTCAAAGAGAATTTTTACACTTCACATCCCTCATAATACAATCCAGGGGTGCTGAGTATAATATACACAACATTTTAAAATCTTCACTTTAACTTTAAAACTACATACATATATTTTTGTTGTAGCTTCCCTATTGTATACATCTGCTGTACATGGATGAAGTAATCTAAACATAAACTGAATAAACAGAATAAACATGTTTGTTTTTCCATGAACCAGTGGTCAAATGTCCTGTGCAGACTTCCATTTCCCAAATACTCTACATTCTATGTCTTCAGTGCTTGGGTTAGATTTCAAACATGATCTTTGGCTGTTGAATAGGACCCTTCAGAACTGACTCAGGACTTCCCTGCAAAGTCACATGACTGTGAAAAAAACAGATAGAAAGAAGTAAAAAAAATGCAAACCTAAGGGAAATGGCTAGTCAGAGCAAAACTAAGAAAACATGAGCAGTACTACAGCTCCAGAGTAGAATAACATGATGAAGAATATAAAAATAACTGACATGCCTTATGTTACAAACTACAAAATATTTCAGTTGATCCTTTGTGATGTTTACTAGTCTGGTACATCTGCACCTTTACACGAAAGACCATTTCTAGGACCCAATAACTCAAGCGAAAAACAAAAAAACAAAACACCTCATTCTTAGAAGCCATCACTGATTGCAAACTGATGGTTTGTAGTCAGTCATTATTGCGGGTGTATTACCACTTAAAGCTTGTGATATTTTCTAACTCAGCATTTTAATCATTATAGGATCAACTTGTAGAGGAAGTCTCAGGTTGAGTAACGCTGCTATGTTTGGCTCCTGACCAGTTGCCTTCTAGCTTCTGCAATACCACCACCACGCAAGCCATTTTCTCTCTTTAAGGACCACTGCATTCTAACACTAGATGTAGAGGAAGTACTGAAAATCTGTACTCAAGTGAAAATACTGTTACTTGGTAATTCACATTACTCAAGTACAAAAAAGTAAAGTCAAGTTCCAAGTCAGTTTTTAATCTCCAAATCTTCAGTACTTCAGTAAAAGTGTGCTTTACCTAAGCATCTAGTTCCATTTTACTCCTGAAATAAATAATAGAAGGAAGACATATTCAAAAGCTATTTAGCTGCAGAACTGTTGACATCCTGCAATTCTTTAGTGAATGAGGATTTTAACAAGATTTATTTTTTAACTCTAAATATGTTGCTCAAGAACTGACCCCTACTACACTGAACACATTATCAACTGCCCAAAAGTGCGGCGAGGAAGCTGATGCAGCATATATCTAGTAGAAAACATTTGTGAGTGCAGACTAAAGCAATGTCAACTTGAAATATCTCAATAGACATGTACAGTACCACTACAGTGATAAAGTGGTTGTACTTGTACTGAGCACCATTTTGCCTAGTTTGTTACCCAGTGTGTGGCTCATGTGTTTTATCATGTGCCGCTTAAGCCTGACTGGACCATACTGTATGCGTGCGCTATGTGGACTTACACTGTGAACAACTGATGCCACGGCGTCGATGATCTGTTTGGGAGTGCAGGGGCTGCTCATAGCTCTGTAGTATTACGTCTGCTGGAGAGGCTGCGTGAGCTGCTTCAGATGTGTGCTGTGGCTTTAGCCCTTCTCTTTCTCACTGGGACTCAAGCAGCTTTTGGGCAGCATAACCTGGCAAGAAATACAGAGAGAGAGGTTGGTGCACTTGAACACAAAGACCAAAAAACAAGGCAAGAGATTCAATCAGTATAGTTTACTTCAGCATAGTGGGTCAAAACAATACAATAATATGAATATGTCATCAGGTAAGAACATATTTTGTGTCCAATAACAGCCTATCTCTAAATATTTTATGATTGGCCTGTATCGCCTCCTTACCACCATTCAAGGTCACTGGCCATTAGTGTCAGATAAGAGCCAAGATAGTATACAGCTACTGTGTAGAGGAGGCTTTGATAAAACAGTGGCGCGTGCCAGAGCCAATGTCCACCTTCATAAGTTTCTCCAAAAAGTAGAAACATTTTCATTACACAGGGAATAACAGTTAGTTATCAATATACCCTTATTATAGTTGTTCTACAACAATAAAAAATTTTGAGATTAAAAACAGTGATATATGAGTATACCATCTTAATTAGAACTGCAGTAAGGGAGTCTGGATTTGAGCCAGTGGCAATCAAATAAACGATAAGCCCTTTTGCTAGGGCATTATCATATCTCTGACCTTGTTAATAACATTTTTAATAGAGAGGTTTTATTAGCGTAAAATAAAGGAGGAAATTTGGAGTGAAATAAAAAATAAACACCAGCATTGTGTGTACTTGTATTAGGACTGAGGACAATGTACAGAGTACTGACTATGCTCTCTGTGTTTACTAATCACTAAATTAGGTCTCACATTTATTGTATTGTTGAAATGTTCTAAAGCTGATAAGGAGTCTAGAGAGAGCAACACATCAGGTGCGTTTGAACACAACTTTCTCAGTAAACCTAGAGCCCTGATCTTTGGAAGAGTCCATAGAGGGATTGTGTTACAGAACCCTGGGATCCTGAGTAAAATCCCTGAGAACCAGCTCATCCACCTCAGGCATGTCTGTAATCAGACCATTAGAATAACAATAACTATCAGAGGGACAGAAACAATACCTTATGCATCTTATGTATTTTGAAGTGTGTGATTGAACTGGAATGTGCACTACTTGGCTGGTGAATGATCAATTTAATATATGGACCAGATGTGACATTTCCAAAATTTCCTAGATAACAGCTGACTGTGCAAGATAAAATAAAGACAAAACATGCTACATTTGTCCAGACATACAGTAGCTTCATAAGCTTTTGGCCTAGGCAAGTCCCTGATTCCAAAAGAAGGCTATGAGAGTGCATCTTCCAAGAAAATTTTGGAAGCCGGACATGGTCATAATGTTAAAACTGTGCGCACAAAGCTTTGGGAAAACTATCCATCTGGGAGGAAGTGAGCCTGAAAACAGGAAGAAGGTGACTGACTAAAAGTGCTACAGAGGCCTGTCAAACTCAACATTTATTTAAAGGAACAAAAATAAATAAAACTGTGAGGAATCTTTTGTTATCTCCTTGAAAGTCAACTCATAAATGCCTGGGACAGCTTATATATAGTCTGATTCTATATATGGGTTGAAACCAAATAGCCTAATGTAACAAGTGACATTATATCACATTAACTCAAATTTCCACATTTATTGACTGTATACATCTCTCCTTCAGAGAAAGAACAATCTGTGCACAAAGCCCATCCCATATAAAAAGTGCGAACCAACAGAATACATTTGAAATATCAATGTTTTTGCGAGAATGTTTTTTAAACACAAGACTGTTGTCCAATGAATCTGAGAAAGAGGAGATAATTGAGATGACTGTCAAGGGAAAAACACTCCCTTTTGATTTTTATCTATAACTGTAGGTCTGACATTTGTAAGCAATATTACACAGTGGGAGACCTGACATAATTTTATCAAGTCAACTCAAAAATCTATCAAAAATAAATTTATGTGATGTTTCTTAGTCTTTTACATGAACCTTCTCTCTAAAAATATCTTCAACTAACACAAAATGACAATGGTTTTGAAAGTAATAGCATATAATATATAACTTTATTTTATGTAGTTGGGTGTTCATTATACCCTTTCCCAAAAATATGAATTAAAGAAAGCAAATCAACTAATAGTGGAGAAATGAGTATTCTTCTTGGAAGGTATGACCACCATCTGTGTTTCATAAAAGTTATAGGTGCACAGCAATTTGCTATAATAGCATTCTGAGTTGGAAGTGTAAAGGTCAAAGATGGGGCAGAGGTTTGGAGTTGGACGAAAACTCAACTCAAACCTAAATGTGTCTGGGCCTAGCTTCAGTCAGTGGATCTGCGAAATCCTATCATAGACAAAATTAAAGAACAGTTATAATATATGTATACAAGCTGCCTGTAAAAATGCCTGTACAAAAATAGAGCTGGATAAGGCACATAGTCCTGTACTTACAAAAGGAGGACAATAACAGGGAGTCAAGCATCTAGAGTTTCATTAGAGAAGTAAAGTCAGTGGTTTAAGGCCAATGATTTTTTCCTGAAATAAATAAATGATTCAGCAGAGGCCAAAGGATTTAAATTGCAGACTTCACATTTAATCTGAGATAATAAGAGGATACTGCAATCAGGCATTTTGGGAATTGCAAGAGCATTGTTATCACCTGCAAAAGACAGTGTAAAAAAGTGTAAAAAAAAAGACTAAACAAAAATGAAATGGGCCACTGGCTTTCATAGGATTCAGTAATGCTGGCTTGAATGTTGATGGAGTAAAATATCTAGTATCGTTACAGATCGTTACAGTTACATTCTGACTATGGGCTATGAATTATTACAAAATGCTTGTTAAAAAAAATAAAGGTTTCAGCCATCCCGGTGAACAAGAAAGAGAACTAGGAATACTCACAAATATTTTGCAATAAAATTAAATCAAACACTAACATAAGAAAAGGTAACGTACCTTGGTGTGCTTACTGCAGAGAAGCCAAAGCAGACATTGTAGGGCAATTCTGAACTCTGCTGTGTAGGGAGACCTGGGCCTGGTCAGAGTGCAGGACAAAACAAACAGAGGGAGAAGAAAACACAGATAGAGACAGAGGAGAGAGGAGTTAGAGATGTGGCTATAGAGTAGAGTTGAGTGTAGTGAGTGGCCAGCGTGCAGCCACTGATAATGGGCAGGCTTGTGTTTCCTCCTCCAGCCTGCTGACAAGGAGCCATGTGACTTCAGCACCCATTCAAGAGTGACTCAGAACCAGCTGCTGATCCTGACATATACACAGGCCTCCTACCTACACTACAGGTAAAAATAGACACTGATTTAACCTCATCAATATCAGTCTGAGATGAAGGTTAGGTGATCTACAGTACACGTGTGCGAACCTTCCCTTATCACTCCATTTAATAACTTTTAAATGCACAAGTAAAATTAATGCTACAGTTAGGTCCATAAGTATTTTGGACACTGACTCAAGTTTTGTTATTTTAGCTTTTTTACCAAAACTGATTAAAATGCAGTTATGTGCTTAAATTGGAGACTCTCAGCTGTAATTTGAGAGTATTCACATCCAAATCAGAGAAAGGGTTTAGGAATTACAGCTCTTTAAAGTGTAGCTGCCTCTTTTTCAGGTTGTCAAAAGTAATTGAACAGTTGCTTCAAAAGCTATTTCTTGAGCTGCATGGGCTATTGCCCTCATTAATCCATTATAAACTGAACAGGTAAAACGTCTGGACTTTATTCCTGGTGTTACATTGTATTTGAAAGCTGCTTCTGTAAAATCACAACATACAGTCTCTCAATGGAAGTGAACCAGACCATCCTTAGGCTGGATCAAAAAATAGTGAAAAAAACACTTCATATCGTCCACCTTAGTGAAGAACACTCTCCAGGAAGTAGGTCTGTCAGTGTCTAGGTCCACCATAATGAGAAGACTTCATGAGAGAAAATACAGAGGGTTCACCGCAAGCTGCAGACCATTCATCAGCCTCAACAATAGAAAGGTCACATTAAACTTGCTCAAAAACACCTTAAGAAGCCAACCCAGGTCTGGAACAGTATTCTTTGGACAGGTGAGACTCAGACCAACCTGTACCAGAATGATGGCAGAGAAAGGTCTGGAGAAGGCTTGGAACGGCTCATGACACCACATCTTCTGTAAAACATGGAGCAGTGTGACGCATGAGCTGCAAAACTTCCAGTGACACTGGGTTACTGGTGTTTACTGATGATGTGACAGAAGACAGAAGCAGCTGGATGAATTCTCAAGTATATGGGAATATAATTTCTGCTCAGATTCAGACAAAAGCCGTAAAGTTGATTGGACGGTGCTCCACAGTACAGATGGACAGTGACCCAAAACATATTGCAAAAACAATCCAGGAGTTTAAGGCAAATAAGTGGAATATTCTGCAATGGTAGTGGTCAGTCAACAGATCTCAGCCCAATCAAGCATGAATTTCACTTGTTTAAGACAACTTAGGGCAGGAAGGTCCACAAATGACCAACAACTGAAGACAGTGGCAGAAAAAGTCTGGCAAAGTAACATAAAATATGAAACCCAGTGTTTGATGATGTCCATGGGCTCCAGACATCAGGCATTACCTGCACAGGATTTTCCCCAAAGTATAAAAAAATGTATACATTTTAAATTGTATTCATATAATATTCATCTGTCCAATTACTTTTGAGCCCCTCAAAAAAAGGCAGCTACTTATTAAAGAGCTGTACTTCCTAAACCCTTTCTCCAGTTTGGATGTGAATACTCTCATATTACAGATGAGAGTCTGCATTTTAAGTACATATTAGTTACATAACTGTATCTTGAATATATTTTGGTTAATAGCTAAAAAAACAAAACTTGTGTCAGTGTCCAAATACTTATGGACTTAACTCTGTGTATATATCATGTCTACAGTATTTTTCAGTCCACAGGTAAGGGGTAGAATGATCATAGGTTGCAGTTTTACGTGAAATTGTAGATGGATGCTTACTATGTTTCAAGTACCAAGACTAATAGGAACGTGCTACATTAATGCAGCCATGTCATACAAGTATAGCATAAACAGCGACAGTGGTGGGTGGTTCGATTCCCACTCTAGCCCAGTGCATACTGTGATTGTGTCCTTGGGCAAGACACTTCACCCACATTGCCTACTCCAGTCACCGTATATGGCTGGTTGCAACAGAAAGGGCATTCGGCATAAAAATTTGCCAAATCACTGTGCAATTGATTAACTGATTCACTGTGGTGACCCTGTAAGAGAGCAGTCAAAAAATAAATAATAATAGTACAAGTGCAGCATGATGATGGAATGCACTTACAATAGATGCCTGGCTGGTAAAAAGGGTTTTTATTTCACAGTCAAAGAAAACATGAAAGAAAAGCGTACAAAGGACCACATAACACATGTTCACTACCACATCCAATCAAAAGAATGGCCTTTCCAATTCCAAATAGTACACTGTACTAAGGCCAGCATTAAAATAACCAGGAATCACCTCAACATCTAAAAGAAATAACCTAAACCTAAAACGGAGTCTATGTTTTAGTTTATAAATATTCCATGGTGTTATTATTTCTGGTTAATTCTAAATATGCATGCACTGTTAAATGATTAGGAAAGAAATGACATATTGCTCAATTAATGGTAAGTTAATCTTTAAATAGTCACACTCCATTTGATTTGAACAAGTTCATGTATCCTTTAAATGCAGCTGAGATTTGGGGTTTACACAGAGTCAAAAGAAAAATAACTTGTGTTATTGCAGATTTAATCCAAGTTAACATCATATAAGCTCCCAGATTAATTGTGTTTTGCAAAAAACAAAGAACAGTCCTGTGATCTAAACAGGTTGCTTACCAGTTTGCCAAATAATCAAAAGCTGCATTCCATAAGAGCTTATACAAGCTTTAGGCTAAAGAAATCCTGGAGCTGAAGTAGCCGGGGGCTGAGGTATTTTTGTGTATTGGGGGAGATATAATTGTTTGTCCCTAGGTCCATGGCCTCACTACAGAGTCACATGCATGTCTTACGTGGAAAAAAAGAAACAGTCAAAGCCACAAACAGCTAAACCTAAAGCCTACTTCAAAGTCTGGGGCTTTCCTCAATCACAACAATGTGCCTGTAATAACATTATCCATTGACTCAACTGCATAAAGGTGTGACTTTGAAGAAAACAACCTTTTATTAGGCATAGACAAACAAACAAATGAACTCATCCATTATGTACATTTGAACTGGGCAAGAAGACAATTATATAAATAATCAGCTTAAATCCTAAATCTGGGGAGGTTTTGCAGACAGGTCAACAAACAAAAACTCACCAGTCGCGTGCTCAGGACTTGCCCAGTGCCCACGCTCAGATGGCAAAGACCTCACTGTAACTGTACCACTTTCAGCTGCTGTGTCTTTGAATCTCTATGGGATTTGGCTATGGTGAACGTTGATAGCTGTGACTCTGTTGCCTCTTAGTGTTTAGCTTAAAATAGCTCTGTAATTTAGAAGTTCCTCGTCCATGTCACAGATGTCTCTTCTTTGCAGTGCACAGCGCTGAGGCCACACGGACATTATGAGGGTCTGGCAGAAGCCAGCTCTTCAGCATGACTGTGCTAAAAACACACATTTGCAGGCACACGTCCAGTCTCCACAGCTAACAGCTGCACTCAGCCAGTGGATGCCCATCTTTATCTCACTCTATGCCCATCACACGCAGCTAAGACAGCACCTGTCTTGGGTCACAAGGGAATTTAAGGGACAACTGAAATCTAGCAGCTCTTATAATGCCTGTCCATTGTCCTCTCTGCCAGAAACAAACACACATTCACCACTCAGGCATTTATATACCTTTAGGACCTTTAGGCATTATCATGCTTATTTACATTTCAGATGGAGACACACACAGCTTCCACTGCTTATACAACAGGAATGTCCCCAAAAATAGACAATGAAAAAAAACATCCTTGTTTAAACTTGTGTATAATAATAATATTAATATTAATATTAAAATTAACTACTCAGTTGCTGGAGTTTTTTATCACAATCATTATAATCCAAACTTCATGTATAACACTTGATAAGAAACAATTACAATAAAGGTTTGGCACAGGCTAGTCCAACTCATGCAAGCACCAATTAAGTGGTAGATTTTTTGTCCACACAACATAGCCTGCTCATATTGCACCAGCTGCTCAAGGTAAAGCCAAGTTCTCATTGACAGATAATCATGACATTTTGATCTCTCTTTAGTCTCATAAGAACACCATTAGAATACCTGATAGGGCAGGACAAGTGACCCCAGGACACAATATGCTGCCCCACGTAATGTAACCATTTTGAAGAGAACAACATCTGCACAGGTGCACAAACCCTATCTATGGTGTCCTCCAGGTAAAGTCTTACCAGGGTTTATACTTGTAAATTAAAACTAAAACATTTTATTTCTCCAGAGTAAAGAATTAACTGGAAAAGTAAGCAGAAACTCAGACACGACAAGATTTGCTGACTATAAACAAGCTTAAAATATTAAAGTCTTCAGCGCAGCCCTGATTGTTTTTGCTTATACAATAACACAAAAGTGTGTGTTTATCTGTAGAGGAAAAGTAAACTAAACAGTCAGTGTCAAAAGCCATGATAAAAACACTTATTATCTGTCTCATTTCCTTCCTTGTCTTCTGCATGACCAAGCGATTGACGGCAGGAATGTGAAGACATTCTACTCAGCTGTTTGCTCTTGAGCTGATCATACATTGTTGTGACAAATCAGTTCATCATAAGTTTGTTTGACATAAGTGGAATGAAGGAAAACAAAATCTGCATCTATATGATCAACTAAATAGACAAATCCTTTCAAAGTGCACGAGGGCCACAGGGGGTTATACTACAAAAAAGAAGTTCAATAGCTCTGGAATTTTGGGAGATTATATTTTTCTAAGATTTAACAAGGTCTGGTTCAAACATACCTTCAAGGTCAAACAAACATTTCAGATTCCACTATCTTATGAGTCCTTGGTCCGGTCAACTTTTGTTTGATAAAAATGTCACGCTGGCATGTTTTGATTAGATGTAATCACTTCTTGATAAACTCTTTATCCCATGTCTCCGCTTTACATCAGAGAAACATATTTCATTTAAAAAAATCTCATATCACAGAGTGCGCAAGACAGGGATATTGAGGCACATTCTTCCTCTTTCCGGTCGTAGGCCAAATCTATTCGCAAGAGAGACAGACTAGGACTACGAAATTGGTTTACCCTGGAGTATTTCTGGGATCTTTGCTAAGCTAATTAAAGTAACATCATTGAATCTAGAGGCATCACATCACCTTTAGTTGTATTGTAAATGCTTCACATAAGCTAAATTGTCCATGTCAGTGTAATAAATAAAACCTTTGAGCTGAGACATTAAAGAAAAGCGCAGGTGGAGCTAATATCAATAGTGACGGGGGCATTCCAGAAATTACAGGAATGCAATACAGCTATGATTATGGTAATAGCTGCACCTGTGTTTTTGGGTAATCTTTAACAATAAGTACATTCTTGTCCATATCCGGGGTGCCAACAATAGTTTGAAGGCAAGCCACTAATTTAATAGTATAAGGTGGATTAATACAGGATGTGACTGGATATTAACTGAATTCTGTGGAAATGTCAAACTATTTTACTAGCAATTTTTTTTATTTATTTATTTATTTTTTTTATCCATGTCTCAATAATAATTCAGTTTAAGTTTGTCGATGTAAACTATTTTGTATGCATCAACATTTATACCATGGTATAAATCATAAATCATAAATGAATTAAGTAAGTCAATCTGAAACCGGAACTCCTCTTCTTTGTCATCACTGGCTGCTGAATGCCCCTCAACTCTAAATACATTTGCTAATAAGGACTCGTTCCAGTCCATATTTGAACATGATCATCACATGTTACACTGTAGCTACTGCCTGGAGGAGAGCCCGCTAGCTTTGTACAATAACTACCTAACCATATTGTGTTCCTTTAATATTATGGTCATTCTGAGAAGAAGCGTAAACAACACGTAACACAACAGAAAAACGCACGTAGTTGTCTAAAAACGGCATTACCTGATGTAAAAGCTAAAAAGGAAGCGAAGTCATCCCCTGGCAGTGACACTCATGTATGTGGCAACGGAGTTATCCCTCTGACAGCGCCGCCTTTCTCAGCTCCCTTTAAGAAAAAACAAAAAAACAAAAAACACACCTCTCATCAGCCGAGACGAGCTCAAACCTTCAAAGAAACCGTGGTCTAAGCTACGCGGAGCTCAAAACCTTTATATTCACGCTCAGATTAGTGGCTTTATTTACTCACCGGTTCCTCAACTCGCTGAATGACTGCCTCATTCGGGGGTCAAACTGATGTCAAAACATGCCTACTTCCGGCCAAAAGTAACAGTCATTTTTCTTTTTTTTTTTTTCTTCCGTGTGGGGTCTTGTGTTATTTCCCGCTTGTCACGTGTTAGCTGACTCTTTATATTTGTGTATCAAATTAATCTAGGAACCATATTATGAGAGAATGGTGTTTTAAAGTATTTTATAGGGCTACATGGTAATATAAAATTGGTTTATTTTTATGCAGGACCACGTGGTTCCGGTGTGTTGTTGGTCATTTCTGTATTTTTCCAGCTTGACCTGAAGTTGACGTTTGTTTCCATCCCACCCCAGACTCAAGTTACTGCGCCTGCGTAAAATTGATTCATTTTTCTGAATTATGAAACCTTTCATTATTTTTATTTAACAAAAGACTACACTAAATGTACAATTCAGAGTCCCAAAGTGATTTTCAACCTGAAAAGAAAAAGCTAAAGACTCTTAGAGTTACTCTTAGTATACTCTTAGAATTAGACAAAATGAATTGCTGTAAACGCGATTTTACACAGTAATTTACAAAAAACTCAGCCAATTCCT
The DNA here is from genome assembly GCA_020698575.1 of Bostrychus sinensis. NCBI lineage: Eukaryota > Metazoa > Chordata > Actinopteri > Gobiiformes > Eleotridae > Bostrychus > Bostrychus sinensis. The sequence goes on along the minus strand of CM036259.1, from coordinate 21,571,030 downwards.
GTAGTTCACTTGAATATTAATATATTAGACCTACTTGTAGCATTGGGGGATATAGTAATTTAGTCATTGATGTTTTGAAGGCTATTTACGTAACTAATTTAATGTTTTCTATAGGCTATAATTAATTTACGGAAGCTCATAGTAGTCACCAAAAAAAAAAAAAAAAAAAAAACTATCTCGAAATTATGAGAAAGTAGGTCGTAATTAGTTGATAGTTTTTCTCGTAATTATGAGATAATGTAATAAATTTAGAGCGACATCACGTCAGTACGACACCGAGCATGCAATATGGTTGAGTTGTCTTACTTACTGCACTTTTACCACCTTCTTGGACTGAAATACAAGGATGATAAGTGGATAGCCATGTAATGTCCAATGTTATAAAGCCCAAATAAAAATGGATCAAAAGCGATAATTGACAGGAATAATTACTTCAATTAGCCTACTAAGGCCCCTCAGGGTCTGGCAAAATTCTGCTATATGGCCTCTTACGCTGCGATGACCGGGGCCATTCAATGTCATAAAGAGGGTAGATTGATTTTTATCTCGTATTACGCGATAGTTTCTCATAATTACGAGAAAACTATCTCGTAATTACAACTTATTTTCTCGTAATTACGAGATTTTTTGTGTGACTACTATGCGCTTCCGTATTAATTAAATATAGCCTTTAGAAATAAAAATTATTTTATTAGTCCCTCAGTGGGGAAACTGTATTGTTGCAACAGCATAAGTACAGTGAGCAACAGCATACAAGTGGTATCAAACAAGAGCACAAAAGAGTATCAGAGACGAGTCTGGCCAAAGAGAATTACATAAAAAAGTGAGTTAAACTACAACAAGTTAAGCTAAATAAACTAAAATTGACTGTAAGTAAATGAAATACTCTATAATGAATATGTACAGTATATGGTCTAACAGAGTGAGTATAGTGTATGGATATTCATAAATTGAGGAATTAATAACTGTGAACTGCTGCATAAAAATAATTATTGCACATAATAATAAACATTGCACAAGTTTCCAAAATGGAAAAACACTGAATAATCCATATATTCACCACAACTTAAGATAATACTGCGACATCCAGACGGAAACGTGGAGACAATACGTAAATACTTACTCAAAGCATGCAGAACCTGGATTGCCAAGGTTTGACTAAGAAATAAGAGAAAGAGTAATAGCACGACCCCTGCTGGCAGAATGTTGTCACTGTTTGATAAATACACTTGTTAAATAATTTTTAAATACATTTTTAAAGAACTTAACTGTCTACTTAAATCACTGGAAGAGATTAATGAAAACTGTGTTGATCTTTCTATTTTGTTACGGCTCGCTGTCAGATAAGTTGGACATGCGCAGCTCGTTGTTGTTGATCCTCATGCGTCAAAGGGGGAGAGGTCAGCGTATGCTAGCAGCAAACAGCGGACTTTTCCACAGCGAAAACTAAGTTGTCAATTCTTATCATAGTAGCTTTAATGTGTGTTTATTAATTGTTTTAGCGCCGTCATGAGTACCGATGGCTCCTCGGTAAGGGTTAGTCAACAACCTCACTTTTGATACGACTGTACTGATTTTATGAGATAGTAAGTTAGCTCACAGCTACGTTAGCTAGCCGCCATGCTAACGTTGTTTGTGCTTAGCATCAACTACAAATTACTAACAGTATGTCTACACTATGTAGCTATAGTTGTATACGCTTGTTAGTTTAATTTAATTGAGATTTATTTTATTGCCAAATTATGTCTAAATACGATAGAGACTTTACGCAGCCATTAACTTTGTAAAGTAATATGAACTTGGGCATCTGAGAATTAAAAAATAAATCGACTGGACAGCCTGTCTCAGATAGCCTTTGTCTTAGAAAAGCCTTTGCTCCAGCCTCCAGCTTATGCTAATACATAGCATAGCTTACAATTAGGAGACAAAACTATTCTACTCTAGACGTAGGTTAGTTGCGTGGACAAATTAAATATAAATTAGATAACGTGGGTTGTTTTCATTCATTGGTTAAAGTGCAGGTATATAGTAACTGATAAGCAAATGCATATATATGATTTGTAACGTGGCTGTTATTTGCAGACTATTGGGGAATTTTTCCTCGTTCTCAGTGAGATGGGCTTTACAGAAGAACAAATCCAGGCCGCTGTACAGGCAGGATATTTGTCTGTACCAGAGGCAGCTGAGTGGTAAGCTCTTTATTTATAGGTTTTTAAATCATTATAAATTAAAACACTGACCGACTTGCTATTTAATAGGCTCTTGCAGGGTCAATCTCCAAGGCACAGGTTAACTAAGCCGTCATCACGGCCAGCTGAAACTGCATTCTCTGCATTCAACCCTCCCAAAGAGCCTGCAAGAACCCTTCATTCACCTAGTGACAGTAGAGGTAAGATACAAAGCTAATTTTAAGTGACTAAATATAGTCTTGGCTAAATATAATGGTGCAAACACATTTCTTAATTTTTAAATGTTGATCATCAATTTATCTGTCTTAGCGTGTCCTGCACTGGTGCTGAGACCATCTCAATCTTGCAACCTGTCCCCAGAGCCACAGCAAGTTGAGTCTCGCATTAAACAGGACAAAAGTGACTTTGAAGAACAACAGAGGCATCGTGTTGCACAGGAGGCTAGAGAAGAACGAAGGCGAAAGAAGCAGGTCAGGACTATGTAACTAATGTACTACTGCATTATTTTGCCATGAAAATAATATGTGTATGATGTAATGGTCTGTTAGGAACGTGAGTTAGTCTTGAAACGGATAGCAGAGGATCGAAAGAGCTTGCAGGAGAAGAATCAGACTAGCTCTATGACAGAGGTACCCTCAAGTGAAGGTCAGAAGCTTGGTGGAAAAATTCAGACGAACGTGGAAAACTGCATTCTTATGGTGAGACTCAAACATTAACACAATAAGCGACAGTTTAAGAAAATAAAGGCTTTTTATAATTTGCTACAGATTCGACTGCCGTCCGGTGAGTCGATGCGTGAACGCTTCCCAGCAGATGCTCCTCTACGCACCGTTGTGGAACACATCAGCGGACGACACCCCTCCCTCACTTCCTTTTCTCTTCTTCAGGGATACCCACGAAAACGCTTTGGGGAGGCAGAGCTTGCTTGCTCCTTGCATTCTCTTGGTCTCACACCTAATGCTGCACTTTGTATTCAGACAACTCCACCAGAAACACCTCAGGACCCACCCAGTTCTGTAGCTCCACCAACTGCAGAACAAAATGATCAGCCCCTGTCTGCTGAGCCGCCTCAGCCCCACTACCCTGATCAAGACAGGGAACCAAATCTTGTTCTCCCCCCTCCATTACCAAACCAACTGTGGGAAGAAGCTGTAAATTACGCAGGGGCTCCCGAAATGGCTCATTTACTCTATGGTCCTTCACACATTTGGGGTAATATTGGGTGCATGTAGAAAACCAGATATGCTTGAGTAATATATTTTTATTTTATTTTTTTAATCGATAAAACTCATTTACGGCTTTCTACAGGACGAGGCCAGAGGCTGGTCTCAGAAAGGGCTGATGAGAATGCTGAAATTGATGTTGATATACACCAAGAAGAAGAAGAGCCATATGACATGCTTAATGGTACTACAACTGCGGTTCTAGATTGTGCATCTTTCTACTGCTGTTAGTTCTGTTCCTGTTTAGGTCAGGAACAGATTATCCTTGCCTCTCACTTCTATGACCAGACTGTACATTATTGCACAACTATTTTTCAAGTGTACAGTACCTTTCACTAAGTGACTTAGTAACGGTATGCAAGACAGATTAGGATTAGGAAATATGTAGGTGAATGCCCTTTTCTGTTAAACATACAGAACATAGGGTCAAAATTGCCTGCGTGTTTAGAACTTTTAAAGGCTTTAGTCAACCAACCAATACTTTTTTGTCTTTGAGAACATGTGGTTGTTTGGATCGTGTATAAGGTCAGAGCAATATGAGCAGACTTCTAGTTGAAATTTGGGGAGCCTGGGAGTAAGATGATTTCTGTAGAGCTGATTAGAGGTGTGGGATGTATTGTTAAACATTTCAGCAGTTTGACTATAATTTTTGTATCTCTGACTAAATTATTATCAATCATTTATTGAATTTTAATGTTTGTAGAATGCTTAAAAGTGTTGTTTAAACTACAATTACTGCTTGTATAATGTGCTCAGGAATGCCGAGGTTGCCTTTCTTTCCTGAGAACAGGATTCATGAAGGATTTGAACCCAGACACCACTGGCCAGAGCAAGGCAATCGTCTGAGGTGAGTGTCTAGACAGAACCTAATCTCTGTATACCATGGTTTCCATAACACTTCAAAATATTTTAAGTTGATGCAATTTGTAAGTATGCAATACTGTGTATTATGTAGTAGTTTGCAACACATTTTAAGACATTTCTTGAACTACTTATTTTTTTTAATATTTTTAGATGAAAATATATTTTTGATTAATTGGCAAAAGCACTGCTTATCCATTAGAGTAAGCACTGCTTATCCATTAGAGTAAAGACTTTAAAACAGGTCAGGATAAACTAACGTTTAATCACTCATGACTCCTATGTCTGTATGTCAAAGGGAGGAGCCTGTGGAGCAGGCTGTTGAAGGCCTAGTGGCACCTGTAGCTGCAGGCCAAGCTGCAGGTCAAGCTGCAGTCGAGCGGCTTCAGCGAGCTGCACAGCAGAACGACCCACACGCCCCTCATGGCCAACCATCACCTCCTAAAAGACCATTTAAAACTCCCAGTGTGCAGACCTTATGTGCCTTGGCCATCCGAGAAACTGTCAACCTCATGACTGGTATGACTCTGGACATGACACATGTAACATGTATTGTTTACCACACAAATCTTTATTCCTTGGCTTCTGTTTCTTTAGCTCCTAGTATGCAGTACAGTAGCAGTCTGGCCGGTCTTACACCAGAGTTAGCAGAACTTTTGCTCGAGTACATGTCTCGTGAGAGGCTCTTACGTCCACGCATTATGGAGCTTTTTTTCGGTTGTCCATTGCGGAAGTTTGTTCTCAACTGCTATCCTTATTCAACTAATGAGCTCTTGCGACAGTTACGAGCTTTCACAGCACTGAAACATCTAAGTCTGGTCAACTCTCCTCTCATTACTGGTAAGGAAATATTATTATAGCATGCACCTGTTACTTGTTTGTGTTATAGCAAGTTTTTTTGTATTTTTTCATAGATTCTGGTTTATCTATCCTGTCTAACCTGGTCAAACTCCAATATCTCAACCTAGCTTCATGTAGCAAACTGACTGACGCCTGTCTGCAGCATATTACAGGTTTGGCTTTGTACTCACTTTGTACAAATCTGATCATAACCCTGCTTGACTCAAAGTATTATAAAACGTGCAGTACTGAATATATTCAGTAAATTGTTTCTGTTATAGACTATGTGGTTCTCTAGTTCAATAGAAACATTACATTTTAAACAACACACTTTTTCTGTCATGAAGGTTTGAAGAGCTTGTGCTTTCTGTCTCTGGATCAGACCAAAGTGACTGATGCTGGGATGGTGCTTTATCTTCAGTCAGCACCATCCTGTCTATCTCAGCTCAGTTTGAATCAAACAGCTGTTACTGAAGCTACTCTTGAAGCTCTGGCCTCTTTTGTGCCACAGCTGCGTGTCCTGAGCATTAAGCAGACAAAGGTATTTGAGGCCTTTTTCTATCACGTTTGTTCTGAAGGGACTCATTAATGTTTTTTGTCTATGGTTGGTTGTGTTGACAGGTTTGTCATGTGACTGCTCTGGCACAAATGTGTAGTCTTCAGACACTCAGCCTTGACGGCACTGGTGTGACAGAGGCGTCACTGGAGCACCTTAACAACCATCCTGCCCTCTCTTCCCTCAGTCTGGCAGGGATCCCTGTAGCGGATGGAAATCATACTTTGCAAATCATCTCAGGTTTGTAAAGCTCTTTTTAGGACTGTTCCATGTGAATTTTCTCTTAAATGTGCCCCCTCCCCCTCAGATCTCAAGCTGACCCTGCTGATTCTCCCGGGACGACACTCTGTGACTGACAGTGGGATGTCTTCCCTGTCCAGTCTGACTCTTCTCTCTGAGCTAGACCTAACAGACTACACTCATGTCACAGACCAAGGAGTTGGCCATCTCTCCTCATTGATCAGGTCAGTTCTTCTATTTTTAACTTGACTGTTGCCTCACAGAATGAGAAACTAATAATAATAATAATGTTTATTTATTATTAGGTTAAAAAAACTGTCTCTTAGCAACACTCAGGTGTCAGATGCAGGTCTTCCCTTTCTACAAGGCCTTCAGGAGCTGCAGGATTTGTGCTTGGACCGAACAGTAGTCACCAGCCGAGGAGTCGCTGACCTTATAGTCTGTTTACCACACCTACAGGTAGTTTTTTGATTTACATAAATTGGGGTATTTTTCATATTTTTCATTAACAGCTTGCCTGTAAAAAAATAAGTTATTTGGCCATTTTGTTGTTGCTTTAGGTGCTGGGTTTAGCTAGCACTCGCGTTGGAGATAATGTAGTGAGGAAGGGTCTCATTCGCTGTAATCAACTGGTTAAGATTAATCTTAGTCGCACAAGAATCACAGACCATGGTAAAGTCATTCAATATTTTTTTTCTGAATTGTATACTTTTTGAGTTAAGTGTGAAAATGTATTTGATTCTGACATAGAATATATTTTTTCCCCTCAGGTCTGAAGTTCCTCAAACACATGCGTCTTGCTCAGGTAAATCTGGATGGGACTGGTGTGACTCTTTTGGGCATTGCAAACCTCCTTTCTCTCACAAACATAAGCAGTATTCGGGCAAGCAACACTCATGTCATTCCACTAGATGAGGTCTCAGATGAGGAGTGGGAGGCAAACTGAAGATGACTCCTACTGTTTTCTTGGTGTTAGAGCATTGCTTGTTGGGATAAATGGATGGATAAAGTTCAGAGAACAGTCCTTTTGTAACTTGCACTCTTTGGAGGTAGCTTGTACTAAAATTATTTTAATCATGCACGCTACCAAGCTGAAACCATAATCAGGGGCTGTGTATAACACGATTACTCAAAGTTTACATATTGGCCCATGTACTTTTCTTGTTGAGCTAACATAAAATCAGTTTGCATCTCTTTGCAATAGCAGCATCAGAAAATCAGTTTGATAAATTGAATATGTTTAAGAAATGTTTTGTTTGCATTTTTGTTTTAAATATCTCAAAATTAGTAGACCATTTTCTTCAGACAACTATTTTTCTTTATTGTGACAACTGTAAAGTTCAATAATTCTTTAATCCTGTATACGATGCAACTGTTGACAATCCTCTACGGTTCAAAGAGGTTTGTTGGTTGTGGTCAAGACATGACAATATGCCTTGTTTATAATTAGTTTTAAAATGTGGGTTACAAATACCTTCATTTAGTTTAAAATTCTTGTTTTTGTATACAATAGATAACCTCTATAGACTTGAAACAAAGGGTTTTCTCTTAAGAATACATTTTGTAAAGAGTTTGAAGATGCAACCATTATTTTAAGTATTAATTACCCTTTTTTTATTGTCTCTCCCCTGCTCATGCGGAAATTTGCACTACTGGTTTACATGTAATTGTGTTGTCTGTAACACTTGTTTCCACCCAACCTAATGTTAGGAGATGTGGTGCTCTTTAAGTTTAACTATGCAGCCATTGTTCAATGCCATGATCCAAAGCAGATGTACAAAAGTTATTTTCCCAGAAGCATTGTTAATTTTACACTATTACCAACCTATGAATATTAAAGAGGTTTTCAACTGTTGCTTTTTGTTGTTTATTCAGACAAACCATTATTGCATTACATGTTAAATAAGGCATATTTGCTCTTTTTACACAGAAAAGTCAACTTTTAAATATAAAATGACCTAAAAGCTGATGCATACATGTTGGTAAAACAGAACTGGGAAAATAAAACTTCATGAAGACAGCACTATGATTTGCAATCCAAATGCACCGAGATGTTTGTGGTGGATCAGCCAATTAAGTGCAACCTAAAGAGAAGGGGAGGACTGGGTTCAGCACAGTGCAGTACTGTCCCAAGATGGAAATACAGGACATGTTCAATAGGTGTCCAAAAAGATGCATGAGAGATGTTGAGTCTATTTAGGACACTGGAGTATTAAACCAAGACGCAAGATAAAGACTTTAGATGTCATGCGCTTGTTGTTTTTCTATCTTGGATTTCAGATGCTCCTTATACGCCAGGATATCCCTGTTCCACTTGGTGATAGTTTGGTTCTCGCACACCCATATCTCTTGAGCCACCTAAAAAACACCAAAATAATTGATGCCATTTATTTCTACCAAAAACTAAGAAGTTTTTGGTAAGAATAAGGTGAAATTATTTTTACCTGCTGGATTAGTCTGAAGTCATGGCTAACTAACATCATTCCACCTTCAAATTCATTGACTGCTTCTGCCAATGCGTCAATAGTTTCAATGTCCAAGTGATTGGTAGGCTCATCAAGAAACAACATGTGAGGGTTCTGCCAGGCCAGCCAAGCAAAACACACTCGGCATTTCTGACCATCGGATAAGTTCCTGATCGGACTGACCTGGGTTCAAAGACACACACACACACACACATAAAAACTTACTAAATTCTAATAACACATTTTGTTATTGAACAGTCTTGACAGTGTCTACATTTTTGTACATCCAGGCATTTAAATTAATTGGCAATTGAAGGACATTATCAAACCTGTTGTTTTCCTGTCAAACCGTAGCGTCCAATGATCTTTCTCATCTCTTCTTTCTCTTTTATCTCAGGGAAACACTTCATCATGTACTCTAAAGGAGACAGGTCCAGCTCTAGTTGTTCTGTCAGATGCTGAAAGAAATTGAACATTTAATGTTGCAACACTGGCATAGGACACATCTATGACTTGAGCTGGCACAAACTGAGCATAATATTTTACCTGGTGATATCTACCGATCTTGACATGCGAATGTTTGCGGATCATACCATCAGTGGGTAGGAGCTACAAAACACATGAAAAACAAAACATTTATACTATGAAAACACAATGAGCCTTAGGACAGTTTAAAAATATACCAACCTCTCCCATTAGAAGTTTCAGTAATGTGGACTTCCCAGCTCCATTTGGTCCCACCAGAGCCACCCGTGTATCCAGATCGATACCAAATTCAAGATTTGTATATATGTGCGGCTGCAAGAAAACATATATAATGCTTAAACTAATAAAAATTTCAAGAATGTTAGATTTCTATGAGCTTAATTTGTACTTACTGTGTTGTCACTGTACTTGAAGCTCACATTTTGAACCATGATTACAGGAGGAGGAATCTTCCCACAGGGAGGAAAATAAAATGACAAAGTCTGTTGGAGAAAAACAGACATTACTTAACATTTGTAACTAGCAATTAACTATTAACACTTTATTACGTTACCTTGTCATTCACAACTTTTTCAGTCAAGCCAGAAGCCACCATTTTTTGCAGCGTTTTCTCTTTGCTTTGTGCCTGTCGTGCCAACTTAGCAGAGCCGTGGCCAAACCTGGCAATGTAATTCTAGGAAAAATAATTATATTAACTTAGTGGAAGGTCGAAGGGAAAAAAAAATTAAAAATTCTATCTATATCTATATCTATCTATAGATGTATAGATATATAGAAGTACAGAACCATGACTTACCTTCATATGTGCTATCTGGTCCTGTTCCCAGTTGAACCGCTTCATTTGGTTCTCCTCCAGCTCCTCTCTAGTCTTTACATACTGGTCATAGTTTCCCTTAAAAGTAAACGGCGTTACATGGTCATTGTGAAACTAAAGACAGACCTATCTAGAGCTATCATTAGCAATGGATGCCTTTTTTTGTAGTCTCTCCATTGCAAGGAAAAGTGACTGTTGCTTTTCTGGCTATGAACATGATTACTGGGGAGATGTATAGTGCACTTACTGTGTAGTATTTGAGCTTTCTCTGGTGTAGGTGAATAATGTTGGTGCATACACCATTCAGGAAGTCTTGAGAATGGGAAATCAGGACAAGAATTCGCTTGAAGCTAAAATAAAAAAAAAGGACAATTAGCATACTGCAAGCCTTAATGATTATAATATTCAAATAAAAATGCCCTGGACTTACGATTTGAGCTCCTCTTCTAACCACACACAGGCATCCAGATCCAAGTGGTTTGTGGGTTCATCAAGCAGCAACATGAAGGGCTTGATGAAGAGAGCTCTGAATAGAGACAGCAAGTGAGTACGCAATTAACTTAGGATTGCATTTGTGTATCAAAATAAAGTACCTGGCCAGAGCAACACGCATCCTCCATCCTCCGCTGAAGTCCTTCAGCTTCTTATGCTGCATAGCAGAGCTAAAACCTAAACCATGGAGGATCCGGGAAGCTCGCACTTCTGCTTTATCTGCATCCAACTCCTCCAGGCGCTCATACAGCTCCATCAGCTTCTCACACTCAGCTTTGTGGGCAAGAACAATCTTCTATTAATTTCAAGTCAGCAACGTAACATAAGATCCACATAAGATGCTACTAATAGCCCTAAAAGAGCTTGATGATTAGATCTCTATTTTTGCTACAGCACACAATATTTGACATGTTTACTCACAGTCTTCATGGGCTAGTCGTTCAGCCTCTTTCTCCAGCATAATTCTCTCTTCATCCACCTCCATGACACACTGCAGAGCTGTCTTTTCACTAGGTGCCATCTCACGGGTCAAGTGATAAATATCTATGTGCTCTGGAATGGGAATTTCACGATGTCCAATGGCTGACAACAACATGGACTTTCCTAGCAAAAAAAAAATATTTTAGTGAACAATACCTAAAATTTGTGACATCTGCTTAAGTAGTATTTTAGATTGATGTACAAATGGCAAAGCCTACATAAGGGTATGCATACCTGTGCCATTAAGGCCAATAAGACCATATCGTCTACCGGAGTTTAGCTCAAGGCTGGTGTCTGACAGGAGCTCCTGCCCGTGGAAAGTGAGTGATAGGCTGCTGATGTGGACATCAGTGCTATTGGGGTGTGAGGCGAGGACACCTGTCACTGCCCGTGCCTCTGTCTTTCGCAGTTCAAATTCATCAAGCTCTTTTGTCAAACTAGCAATACCTGTAAAATTCATATTTTTAATGATTTTGTTTTTTTGTTTTGCACTTACATGCATCTAACTCTGACCAAAAATACAAGACACCAGAGACATCACACTTACACTTGATATTACACAACAAATACAAATAGCAGAGACATCTGTTACCATTGCTTTCTGCTCCATTCTCTTGGGCTTCTGGTTGTTCACTGTCACCATTCACCTCATCAGGTTTCTTCGTACGTTGACGGGCCTTGGCTGCCTCCTTCTTCTTTGCAGCCTTTTTCTTGGCCAAGTCAGATGGCATGGCTATTTCATGTAGAAAAAGAGACATGCAAGAGATCATGTAAATCATGCTAAACGCTTGCGTAATAATGTGTATCTTTTAACAGAGTATTTGGTAATTGGTAGGTGGAGTTTTTAATTCTGGTAAAATTCAGCACATGTTCTGAGGATGAATCACAATGGAAATGGATTACGTAAAGAGGCGTCATGGATACAACACAGAGCGGTAACCGGATTTGGTTATGCGTCAAAACCAAACAATACATTTAAACATGTTGCGTTAAGATTTGAGGGGAGTGAATTTATTTAATGATGTGAAAGGCTCATTATCATCTTCAGCTAAAGAGTACATAGTTTCAGTCCCACCTGCTGGCACATTTGGTTCTCTGCATTGAAGCGCCTGCTATCGAGCTCGCCTGTAGCTAACGGTTGTTAAGGGCCCTTTCATTAATTCCCACTGACTTGTGTCATTTTATGGCCAATTGGACGTCAACACATGTATACGCATTCAAATAGGTTTATACCGGATGGCTGTCATCCACAAATGTTGATTCATATACTTAAATGGGTATAAGTGGCTAACAACAGCGTTAGCAATATTGCTAAGCTAGCCGGGTTAGCTGAAATAGGCCTCGAGTGTTAGCTGAAGCTAACTTGATGAAAGGCCAACATTGCTACACATGATCTGAAATTAGCTAACACGGTGGCTAATAGGAGGTCTTCAAATTATAATTATATTACCAAATCCATATGTTACATTCTGTAATAGTATATATTATATAGTACAAAATACATCTTACCTAAAATGAGTTAGTGAGTGAGGAGCACACCGCGATCTCGTGTTCACTTTTTGCCGGGTGGATGTACCCGCTGCCAAACCGCCAGACAGTCCATATATGGTCAAGAAGGGCGGGCAAGAATAGCCTTATATGGTAAAGGAAGGCGTTTAAGAATGGCCATATGTGGCCAGGAAAGGCGGTCGCAAAGAAAGTAACCTCCTCTTCTCCTCGGACTGCAGTAAAGTGACTATTTAGCATTGGGTCACGTTTCATTGTGAAATTAACACAGTGCGTTCAAATTGTGTATTACATATGATACTAAAAAGTCTTAAAAGAGAAATACAAAAAGAGAAAGTTGTATATTAAAAATAATAATACACAAGAGATTTATTCACGTTAGATCCCGTTCCTATACATTAAATACTATACTATCATAATTACGTACATAACGTACATGTTCTCCTATACACTGACAATATTATGTGTTTTTGCTTTAAATTGGTCAGAGATACACACAGAGGTGATGCTGCAGCGCTCGGCAGCGGCTGTGAGAAGGATGAGAGGGGGATACGACGTAGGGGGAAGCTGTGTTTTTTCTACTTCTGTGTGTGTGGCAGTCGTCTTTGGAGGAAGTCTAGACACTGAAGAAATGGACCTCATATTCAAGATTAAATGTGATAAACCTTTTATTAACTGGGGATGACGGATTGTATGCTTATTTCGCCTCGGTGTTTACCGGAGAGGAGGCGGATAACGATCAGTCTTTAACAACGGAGCGATGTTAGCCTGCTGCTAGCTTCTGTTTGATGTTTGCTCTTTAGACACATACCGTTACTGTAGGAGCTGTAGGAGTCCCGATTCAGACACAGATGAGTACGTCAAATATGATCTCCACATCATTTTAATGTACGCTACACGCCTCAACTTGTTATGGCGACTCTTTAGAACATGATACATTTGTTAGCCTTCCTTAAATTTAGGCGTTAGATTAGCAAATTTTAGTTTACGCTAAGCTAATTAACCTAACGCTAGCTCTGATGGCAGCTGCAGAAAGTTACCGTTTTGTTACATAGTCACAGCTGTGGAGTAGCTTTGGTTGTTATCTGTAATAAATCATATAGTCTGCCCTGTTTGTTTTTTGTAACGACTTGTACTATTCACGAGCAGCTAGGGCTATATATTTAGTGCAACCTTAGTACTTCACGCAAATCAAGGTAAGCGCGTGTCGTTTGTGAAATGTCAGCTTCAGTGGTGTTCATAGCGAAAGGAAATGAATTCGGTTTTTGATGAGTAGATTTGAACAAGTCTTCACTCTCAGCATGGGACAAAAGAAAAAGGGTGTGAAGAAGTATTTATAGATTTTTTTCTAAATGAACATATCCACTCTCTCTCAGATTTATTTTTGGGCGAGGGCAGGAGTGCGGCCAAATCATCAATCGGTGCTTAGCTTTTCAGTAAACCTCCTCAAAAGTACCAGATATGCGACTTTCCTCCTTTTTGGCCGTGTTCAGGCCTGCTTTACCCTTGATCCTGGGACTGTCTTTGGGGTGCAGCCTCAGCCTATTGATGGTATCTTGGACACAAGACACGGAGGACTCCTGTAGAGATGAACTGGGAAATGGAAGGCTTTTTCTGGGCAGAGGAGATGCTCTGAGGGACTCCAGAGATGGTGTTGACAATGAAGACTTTCAGCCACGTATCATACCATACCACAAGGACCCAAACAAGCCGCACAAAAAAGTCCTCAGGTAGGAATGAATGTTATTTGAAAAGTTTTTAATATGTATTTGTTAAATGATAAATGGATGAGATGTGCAAAACATCAATTCATCAAATACACTAAAAGGCCTAGTTTGTAAACTGCTTTTTTTTTTTTTTTTTAAATAAACTCATGGTTGTTTCTTGTTAGATTTGTTTTTATTTCTATTGTATGTACAAGTTTTACCTGCAAAAATTATCAACAATAATTGTGGTGATTTTATGCTATAAATTTAAATAATAGCATTTGTTACATGTCAATTTATCTCTTTTCTTTTCAGAACACGATATATTCACACAGAGCTTGGCATTAGGGAACATCTTTTGGTGGGTGTGCTGACATCTCGGGCCACACTCAACACACTCGCTGTGGCAGTGAACCGGACAGTTGCACACCACTTCCACCGCACCTTCTTTTTCACTGGTCTGCGCAGCCCAAAAGTGCCCCATGGCATGACAGTGATCGCGCATGGTGATGATCGTCCCGTGTGGTTAATGTATGAGACAGTTCGTCACCTCCATCAACACTACGGCTTGGACTACGACTGGTTCTTTTTGGCCCAGGACGACACCTACATGCAAGCAGACCGTTTGTCAGAGCTAGTGGGGCACCTCAGCGCAGGTCAGGACTTGTACATGGGTAGGGCGGAGGAGTTCATCGGCGGGGAGGAAAAAGCACGCTACTGCCATGGTGGCTATGGCTACTTATTGTCTCGTAGTTTGCTGGCTCGCTTGCAACCGCACCTCGACACATGTCGTAATGACATCCTCAGTGTGAGACCAGATGAGTGGCTGGGGCGCTGCATTATTGACTACCTTGGTCTCAGTTGTGTAGAGGTACACCAGGTAAGATCACTGTGATTAGTTAGCCTGGCCAGTCAGACCCATTCACCTTAACAGAGACCTTTAGCATCTCATACAAAGCCATTTCCACTGAAATCAATCCCACTGTACTAAATCATTACTGTTTATCTCAAATAGGGCTGGCTGGCTTTATCTGCCACTTTGTTTGTATTTTCCATATTGTGTCGGTCCTGAAGAACCATTAATTGATTGTTTGTCCATTGCATCCTTTGCATTCAGTAAATTTATTGAACATCTATTTGTTTTGCTCTCCTGGAAATCCCACTTAAATTGATATGGACCAGACTAATTTGAAAAGAAAATGAATCAGAATGTAGTAATTAGTGGACATATAACAACAATCCTGCTAATAACCCTACAAATCACTCTTTTCTCACAGGAGATGACTTATAGCTACTTTGAGCTTGGGAAAAATGCTGACCCCGAACGCGAGGACAGCCCACAGTTTAAAAATTCCTTCACTGTTCATCCTGTATCAGAGCCAAATCTCATGTACCGCCTTCACAAACGGTTTAGCCAAATTGAGCTGGAACGGACCTATGGACAGATTCAGCAGCTGCAGGTTTGTACGGGCTGTGATTGGGAAACTCTTATCAGATGACATTGTTATGCCAGTTTGTTGATGAACTCTGTGTGAAAGTGCTGGTTGTGTATTTTCCACAACACCCTTGTGGCTACAGCATAAATTGTAGACTGGTACAAAATTTATATATGTCAGAAAGCTGAGAGCAAGGAGACTTGCTTTAGACCATAAAGTACTACATTCCAAGATCATCTTCTCAATTTGCACTTCCTGGGAAGCCTTGTTGTATACTGTAATTAAAGTTTATGATAATGATATGACATTAGAGCTGTTTTGACATGACATATACATCTTATATACCACAGAATCAAGTCAAATAAAATCCTTACATTGTAGTCAACATATTTTTTGTCTTCATCTGTAACAGTAACATTTTTCAAAGTGATAGATTTTATTTATTTATTTATTTCCTTCTCAGATGCAGATCAACAACCTGAGTGACTTGACACCCGAGGGTAAAGCTGGAGTCACCTGGCCCATTGGAATAAACCCTCCTTTCAAACCGCGAACTCGGTTTGAGGTTATAAACTGGGAGTACTTTACAGAAGAGCATATCTACTCCTGCATTGACAGTTCTCCAAAGTGTGAGATCAGAGGTGTGGACCATGCGGATGTTGCGGCCGTTCTAGAGATAGCAGTGGAGCGGCTGAATGAGCGATACCAGCCACAGCTCCGCTTCCAAAAACGTCGCTTACTTAACGGTTATAGGCGCTTTGACCCCACACGGGGGATGGAGTATATGCTGGACCTTGCCCTGGAGGCCTACACTCAGAAAGGGCACAGCCAGGTGATAGTGAAAAGGGTGAACCTGCTGCGGCCTTTAAGTGCAGTTGAGATTATTCCAATGCCTTATGTGACAGAGGCTACACGAGTGCAGGTTATTCTCCCGGTTACTGCCCAGGACCAGGACTATGTCAGCAACTTTCTCGATATGTATGTGATGAACACTTTGGACACCCATGATAATGTGTTACTCACCTTTCTGTTCATTTATGATCCTTTTGATGCCCAGCGAGTTAGCCAAACAGATGTATTTGCAGGCATTAAGGCCATGATTGGAGAAGTGGAAAAACGCTACAGTGATGTCAAAATCCCCTGGATCAGTGTGAAGACAGAGGTGCCCTCTCAGGTGAAACTGATGGACATCATTTCCAAGAAGCACCCAGTGGACACTTTGTTCTTCTTAGCCAGTGTGTGGACAGAGGTAAACGCAGACTTTCTTAATCGCTGTAGAATGAATGCCATCAGTAATTGGCAAGTGTTTTTCCCCATCCACTTCCAAGAGTATAGCCCTGCTGTTGTGTATCGTGACCAGCAGCCCTCTGCTGCCTCATCGTCTTTTGCCTCAGAGTCTCTGCGAGATGGTCACTTTGACCGCCATGTTTTTGATGAGGCGTGCTTCTACAATGCAGATTACATGACCGCACGAACCAAAATGGCAGCAGACATCTTGGACAATGAGGAGCTGCTGGAAAGCATGGATGTGTATGACATATTTGTGCGCTACTCTGGACTACATGTATTTAGAGCCGTAGAGCCAGCGCTCATTCAGAAATATGTGAGGCGAGCTTGTAACCCACGTTTTAGTGAGGACATCTACCATCGCTGTGTGCTGAGCAACCTCGAAGGACTGGGCTCACGCTCCCACTTAGCCATGGCTCTCTTTGAACAAGAGCAGGCCAACAGCACCTAGCGGTGTCCTGTTTGGGACAGTGGTGTACCTCAAGTCAAGAACTGAACCTAAATGTTTAGAATAATGTGAATTGTTCTGTAATATTTTGTATCTTTATGCTGGAGTTGTTGCCCTTGTACACAACAGAAAATCGTCTGACTGTGTTAAGCCAAGGCAGTTAAACGTGTGTGCTGACGCATGAGAAGTCTCTCTGCTCTGCTCACTACTTCTGACTCATGACTCTACAGCTTTGGAAGTCTTGTCAAGACATGTCCTGAGTCAAACTGTTGTCCCTTCAGACATACATCACAGATTATTGAGCAGCTGATCTATTTGTACTTTGTCAGGCACAAAGGCTGGATGACAGTTTGGGGGTATAAATGGTTACCTTTATTGTACTAATATTGTTTTTTTATTGAGCTAAGAGGACAGTCTGACTGAATGTGGATGTTGTGCTAAATCAGTCGGCTGCCTTGTCTTGACAGTATGTCTGGAAGAGTATTAAAGATTCTTATTTCTGTCTGGAGCTGCTTTTATTCAGTCTATTCACACATTAAACCAAAAGAAATGTAGATTTTCCAGTTGCCTGAATTCCTTATTGCAGACCCTAGACAAAGCTAACAGTTTGTTCCGAATTAAGCCTGTAATTCTCCACCCCGGCCTGGGCCTCCCTGAGTTTTTTGCCTCTATTCTGTACACATACAGCATGTCTTTAGGGAAAGGAGTCAACCCTGTTCCCTAGAGGAAGGTTGTGACCACCCTGCCAAGCGCTGCAATGGTGCGAGTGGTTCACTTTTACAGCAACATGGTCAGAAAGGTTGAATGGCTCACTTCACCCTGGCGTGTTCCCTCCTCCTCTTCTGTAAAGGAGTGACACTATTACACTGAACTGAAGCCCTCACCTCCCCCATCCCAAATGATTTCCATGTTGCTAGCTCAAGAGAATAACACAGGAGCAGGGTGAAAGGTGCTCTTTTTGACAGGGAACGTGGCAGCAGTCAGCATTACTGCACTGCTGTCGTGGAAAGCCTCCACCTGCTTCCTTGTGGTGAGCTCTGAATAATACCATGTCTGTCTAGCACCTCTGACCAACGGCTCACTCACACAACTGTATAAGCTACATTTTACTCATGCAAACTAACTTGTTGAACTATTTTAGGAAAGCTTCAAATAAGCTTAGTTGACTATTAGATTCTGTGGAAACTTTTTGAGATTGTGGAGGAAAAAAACCTTGGGTTAGATTTTGGTAGCTGTCATTAACTTAAGCTGCTGGTATGTTCTGTGGCTGCTGGCATAATAAGTTCCAGAGCTCAAAGTGAAGTATTTGCAATGCCAACAGTAACTGGCCTATAAACCTACATAGGCGAATACTACTTTCTGTTTCTAGTGTACTCTTTTATGTTATAGAAACCAGAAATG
Source organism: Bostrychus sinensis (assembly GCA_020698575.1). Taxonomy (NCBI): domain Eukaryota; kingdom Metazoa; phylum Chordata; class Actinopteri; order Gobiiformes; family Eleotridae; genus Bostrychus; species Bostrychus sinensis. Next base: position 21,552,600 of record CM036259.1, on the reverse strand, counting down.
TGAGAAACACAAAAGCTGCACTCAAGTACTAAAAGTACTGTTAACACAAAATAATATTATTCAAGAAGTACAATTAAGTACTTCTTGCTGCTACCACCATTACTACTACTCAACAACTAATACCATACCACTGTTACAACTAGTGACCGCTGCTACTATGGTACTATTACTGCTACTACTACTATTATTACTACTACTAATATAACTGTGATGACTACTACTATGATTATTACCACTACTACACTTTCTACTACTAATATTGCTGCCTACTTAAATAAATTTTTTTTAAACTTTTACTCATTGAGAGAGCCAAAAAATCTAAAGTTAAAGTTAGAATAATTTTCTCTACAATTTACTCTACTAAAATACGATATGTCTGAAAAAACTGCCAGTTTAATAGCACTAAATTAATTCATATACAGCGTGTTACTGGAAGATGCGACAGGAAAGATACCATATAATTCATGCTTAGCTTTGACCGACACATTAAAAATGAACTTTTATTTTGGTCTACATATTTGAATGCAGTATTTTTCCACTATTGAGATCGACAAACAGATCCATTAGGAAACATTAAACCACACTATAAAATAATTAATCATTGCTAGAAATATTTAAACACAAAATAAGAATAGTTTAGACAGATTTTTATTTACCTTATCGATCATTGTTTGGATTGGGTGGTATAAAAATCTTTCATGAATGGACGTCAATACATAATGTTTGCACTTAAGCTCTTAATGTACCAAGGACATCAATCAGATTTGGATAAATATCGCGTCAAAAGTGACATACGTATATTACTGTATTCATCATCAGGTGGTGTGAGTACACAGAAACACAAAGACACAATGCTTTTCTCACAAAGGTAGAAATAAACACACTTCAGATAATGATATCATGGCATTTACAAACTTTGGCAAGCGCTTCTTTATTTACATCCAGGCTGTCTTGCAGTTTCACAGCTGTTTTCCCTTTTTCTTCATGAATATTAAAATCCCTCTTTCCTGATATACAGTGTTATGTCTAGTATTGTCTTCATGTTGCTAATCCTTTGAGAGTAAACAGAAAAACTAAGCAGTCTTTTTAAACACATGCAAGTGGGACACACATGTCAACTAAGTCAGGGTTTAGTAACTTGAACCTCTTTTCTGCCAAGAGTAGTTTGCTGATCTATCAGTTCATCATTTTCTCCACAAGAGGGTGCTAGTGAAAAGTGTTAATGCCCTGGACACCAAAGGAGGATTGCAGACACAGGACAAGACACACTACTGACTGGATCTAGTCTTTTTTGAATGATTTACTTAATATAACTTAGTCTCCTTTAGTAACAAAAAACAGTTCACAAAAATCTCACCTACACTTAACTGCTGGTAGGGCTTATTTTTGGCAAAGAAATGTCCAGAAGGCATTCGACAGGTCTTCTTCCACCGGCTGCTATGCCAGACTTATTATTTACACATACTGCGTTATCAGATGTATCTATCACTGTCCATAGAGCATGCATAGGTCTTTGTGAAATCATCCAATCAGAGTCTCCAAAGAAAGAGCAACAGCACAGTGCAAAGAAACCCATCAAAGGTCCCATCTATCGCTGACTGCTGAAGAAAGAAATCTCTATGAGACAGTACAACATATACATACAAGTCAAGTGTCAATACAAAAAGTGTAAAGGTGATCAGGCGATGTGTTACAGCTACTCAGTTGAATAGAAGGTGTTTCTTTGTTACAGCTTGGAGCTTTCAACAGACAGGAGGCCGGATCTAAAAAAAAAAAAAAAAAAAAAAATCCAAGCCCAGATAGTACACAGAGGAAAACTCGCATTCCCGCTAATTCAAAAGGCATGGAGAAGTTCTCTACTACAGCATATCACTCAGCCCCCCAAAACCCACAAAACAAACACGTAGATAGTCTGTCGTATATTGTACAGCTGGCCCTCTTAAGGGGGAAAAAAACTATTTACATTCACATCTCTAGAAAAAAAGTCACAAAAAAGCAGTAGAAATGGACAAATGTAGATCTGCGTACATAAAAATCCCCTTAGTTTGATTGGCTGAGGTCTAATTTAGGTTTATTTGGATTTACTAATCAATATGCTACACGAGAAAGGAAGATTTACAAGGCAATTTCAAGTAAACCCAGATCTACATTGCCCACGTTCTACCTGCGTTCTCTTATTTGTTGCAACCTTTGGTAACACTTTCAATACATTTAAATACTACACTAGGAAGAGGCAGTGAGTGATTTGGACAAAACAAAAAAACAAACCTCAAATCCTGACGTTATAAGCATATTTTTTCTAGGTTTAGTGGAAGAAAAGCTTTTTCTTCATTGAAATACTACTTGTTCTAGTCACTCACACGCGTAGCTGTCGCGGTAATTTGCAAAAACACTTGGGAGCACTACGTAATACTGGCATAGGAAACAGTTTTGAAGACTTATAAATGAGATATCTGACTGCTGATTCACTCTCAGGGCAAAAACTTGTAAAAGCATCCACACCTCGGGTTTATAGATAGCTCAACTGTGTTTTCCATGTGACCCGACGTGTCAGACTGTCATCTCGACTTTGCTGGTGTAAATATTCAATTTCAGCACTCAACATATTCTCTTAATGAGGCATTACGCGCATCCAGTCGCACTTATCTTCGCACCCCATTTGATAAAAAAAAAAAAAAAGAGGAGTGGAATAACATACAAAGATGGTAGGAAAGATTGAATCTTTGAGATGATTGGGAGTATTTTTCATGACGTGAAGAGAGCGTTGTATTTACATGAGCAACATCAGGAAGGTTTTTTTTTAGGCAGTGAGTCTGAGGATGTCTGTGCACTGAAAGGTCAAATGTTTAACCTTGCAGCTGGTTACATGCAAATAGTAATGGCGTCCCAATGGAGTCCTGCGTGTAAAGTCTCCCATACTACTATATTGTTGTCAGGTAATCACTCCTCATCGTAAGACAAACATGGCGGCTTGTTTGGAGATCATGGGTAAGGGGGCGTTTGCTTAGGTGTTGCGGACCGCCAAAGCCTGTTCCAGCTCTTGTCTCCTCTGCTGGATCTGTCAGGGCACAACAGAAAGGGAACATGAAGAAGGACTGCACAATATACTGCAAGTTTAATGTTATAACAGCAAATACTATATCCATATCTCAAAACACTAAATTATGTCTATAATCTGACAAATTTACACTTTTCATGATAAGTGACTAAAGCCTTAAATCAAATTATAATACAAAAATAAAATATGTCAATTAAATTATCATGATTGAGTCATTGAGTGAAATACTTAATTTTGACCTGGTGTGATTTAATGCCGTTTTATCCAGTGAGTCCAGAGCCTTTTATCTCTTTATAAAATAAAAATAAATGAAGCTTTACTAATGTCTATGGTAACTATGCCATAACCTCATTAAGATTATAGCAATATTCAACATAGTTATTGAATATGCCATGTTTTTCTAATATTGTGCAGCCCTAACATGAATATACTGTACACCAGCTGTGGCCCCCTTAAATTTCTGAAAATCCCACTCGGACCCCCAACTATAGAACTTCTCTCTATTCAAAGGACTATGTCATGTTTTTTTCCATATATTTTATAAGAACATTACAAAAACAGAGACTAAATTTTGTTTCAAAGTAATATTTCAAAACAAGCATATAACTGTAATTCATTTCAAATTAGATTTTTTTAATGTACTTAATGTTTTTAGGTACTTCATAATTTCATCAACTAAATGTCTTGTTATATTTTTGTGTGTTTAATTTATTGTTATGGACCAAAACCATTTGTCTGAAATAAAGAATGAATTGAAATTAAAATTGAATTGAAATATAGACCCCTACAGCACCTTCGCAGACCCCCAGGGGGCCCCAAACCCCACTTTGGGAACCACTGCTGTGCCATTGTACCACAAACATGACAGTACAGTGCAAAAGTCTTAATCGGTTTTTAAGAAAGGCAATGAGCAAAAATAGGCGAAAAAAAAAAAAAAAAAATCAAGAATCAAAACTATAAAGCAGTCAGAAACCCTCTATTTCAGGGGTAAATGCTCTTTCAAATGAGCCACAAAACTTATATCTTACCATGACAAAGAATCAACTAAAACTAATCATTTGTTCTTTAAATGAGAGAATCCATACCACAGAATCATACAAAATCCCATAAAATTGTTCACCGACGCCATAGCCCATTACTGGCCTTTCCTAAATAAAATTCTGTATTTATAAAGTTACTCTTTGTTAACAGCATCACTAAAAGTTTTGCACAGTACTATATTTATGGGAATTGAGTTACAAAAAGAGATCCAGAGGTGTCACTTCTCACCTTGCAGTAGAAATAGCGGCTGACGGCCTCCTGGGACCAAGGCTCGTGGTAGAACGCTGCCCTGCGCTCCTCCTCTGGGTTACCCACCACATCTGTCATTAACTGCAAACGACAGGAGGGCACATTCAGGAACAGCTTTGCTTTTTTTAGGCACAGCGCTAATTGCAGAGATCAATTAAAGCATGCATGTTGACATCATATCTTTTACCTTCCCCCCAAAATACAAAATTATGACGTTGTTTCTTTAAGACATTTTACTGTAAGAGAAGTGCCAAGTATGTGTGTATGTATTAATAGTAGTAACCTTAAGGTCCCTGCTTTGGGATTTGAGCCAGTCTTGGATGTAGCCCTTGGGATCTCTGGAGAAACTGAGCATGAAGTCCCTCTGGATTTTCAGCTGGTTGATGGACTCGATGGTCTCATGAATCTGGAAGTGGAAAAGTAGCAGGAAAAATTTAAGCAAACAAAAAAATATATATATATTTTTTATTATTAAAATATTTTACAACTTGAAAGCACATTTTCCTTTATCTTCCTGTGTTCGCTTAGTACTCCAAAAAAGTTGTTTAGTAGCGGTTTCTTTCCACCACTGGCATTTGAAATAGTACTTTTCGGCATAAACATCTGTCACACATTGTATCTCTTGAAGCAAAGGCAAACTACTGCAGTAATAAATGGCTCCCACAGGACAGACTGGTCATCACCACACAGTGTTCCGCAGCATCAAAGGTAAATTCATTGAGACAGTGCTAACTTCACCTTGTTGTCGAGTGAGGCGATTTCCTGCTGGTTGGCGGTGGACAGGAGGAAGCTGCTCATCTGGCTCTTCAGGGGGTCCTCAACTTCCACGTCGATGTCGTAACAGGCCGTCTTTTTCTGGTCATTGGGGTCCACACTGACAAGTAACACGAAGTAAACACGAGGAAATAGTCACTGTAAGTAGTTTTTTTTTGTAAGCTAAAACACATTGGATATCCTTCTAAAAGTAAAAACAGCACCTTCTATGTCACTTTTCAGAATAAACTTCTTTCTATTTGTCTTCTCTCCTCTGAGGTCATCTGCTTTCTAGTGTGTGGTGATTTGCATATTGATTTGGCACAAGCTTTAAACAGAATGCCCTTCCTGACGCAACCGTCCCCATTTATCTGGGCACACTGGCTTGTGACCCCTTGAGGCTGGAATACCTTTTCAGAATCAAGTTAAGTAGACAAATATGGGACACTGAGATACAATTTTATAAATGATTTGTAAATGTATGTTGTTGTGATGGATTCTGCCATGATACTAGTTCTCAAGAGATAATATTGGGCCATTAAGGAAACGTTTTAAATTTCCCTTTAGCTTTTCCTTCTGGGGTCACCACAGCAAGTCATCTACATGTTGATTTGGCATAGGTACATATGATGTCAGAATCCTCTCCATTTATCTGGGCTTGGGATTGGCCCCAGAAGTACCGTGGCTTGTAATCCCTTGTGGTTGGATTCACAATGAACATACAACTACTTAGTTAAGATGGGCATAGCAACTCAAAACAAATGGGGCTTCAAAAATGTGTCAATTTTTTCCAGAATTTTGTTGCATTAAACAGATGCAAAATTCACCAAAGCCACAGTATCCACTATCAAACCAGAACCTACCTGATAACATGGTTGATAACAATAGGGTCTGGAGGCAACAGGAGATTGGTTAGACGCTGAGGGATTTCAGAAAACTTCAGTCGGGGGCAGTCGAATATCTGTATAAAGTGTAAAAATGGTATGTCACACATAAGCTATTATCACTGACTTATTTAATCATGCCCAGTAGTCCATACCTGCTGGAAGTACTTGTCACAGTTGATGTATTCCTTATCATGGGAGTCTTGTAACTTGTTGGTTTTGACGTATTGCCACAGCGCCTGGATGATGCAGGAGCGGGTTTGAGTGTGGATGCCGAGCAAACGGGCCAAGCGGGGGTCCAGTTTAAACTGCGGGGGCTGCACAGACACAGAACCATATCACTGTAACCATGCATGCACAGTTGTATGAAAGTCTCTATCATCACAGCTTATCACGTAGGAGACAAATGGAAAGCTTATATTAGGTTTGGCAGTGGGGCCCTAAATGCTCTCTGGTTATCAAAGGTCTGTCACTGCTACAGCTGATTTCCTGGATTGAATTAGTTTGGACACACTTTTCCATTACCTTTATAATAGAAATGTGCATAAATAAAAATGAGTCTTACCTGGTAATCGAGCATTAGCAGCAGAGTGCAGCGCACACTCACGTCTCCGGGTCGTTTTACCTGGAAGCCGTCTGTCTCCTGGGTCGTGGGCGTGCGGTGCCACTAAATGACCAATCAGAAAACAGCAGGAAGTCACTACTCATCCTTGGTCACAGCTGGCTCCATTCATGTTGGTCATGTTGCTCGCTTCACAGTTTGTTTCACACTTTATTAGTGTCGCTAATTAAATGATGCTCAGGGACCATGACAACTTGTGGATGGCTCTATTAGCTTTGTGCTGAAATTAACACCAATTGTTTCAGTGTCTATAAAGAAATGTTGTTTAAAGACGTGTTTCGCTGTCACAGCCTGGTTTTCAATGGTGACTGTGTGTGTGCGTCAACACTGACTGCATGAGTCAAAACATGATTTGAAAACAGCTGTTTGTCTTGTAGTGTTTTAGTTGCACTCAAATTTAAAAAAAATAGGCCACATTTAACAACACAATAAAAAGTACATTTAAACTAATGCTGCCCATATCACATGTTATCATTGTAAGGACTGATGTGATATTACTATTAATACATACATAACATACTGTCAATGTCAGAAATAACTTTTATGCCCACCATGACTACTTTCTGCTACTGTCTACATTTCACAATATTATCTGTAAAAAGTCAAAGCTAACTATATTAGTATATCAAGATCATGAATATTATGCTAACAATAAGAGCACAGGTTAGCCTCAGAGTTTTTGGTTGTTGTTTAACTTACACATAATGCAGTTTCAGCCACAAGAGGGCTCTTCAACAAAACATGTTTAAAAAGGTATACTAGGGCTGCAGCAATGGGATTAATGGATAATAGTCAATTACTGAAATAATCTTCAACTAATTTAGTAACTGGTTAATCGCTTTTAATAAGGCTCTGATACATGCCATGTGCTGAGAGAGGAGGGTCTATTACCAACACAGAGCAGTAAAGCAACGAAAACAGTTAAAAACAATGTACATTTTGTGTTTTTTATTAAAACTATCCTTGTTTGTATATATGCTCTATCCTAATGTCCTCAAATGTCAAACTCATGGCTTCGTCTGGTTCAAATGGTAAGTGTAAAACACCTCGAGTTTTTAACCACTTTACTTATGCTTAACTATCTGATTATTAATCAATTAATTTCAGTAGTCTCTAGCACAACAAGCACTGAGAACAAGAACTGCAACAACTAATCTGATTAATCAATTATAATCAATTATTGAAATTATTGTCAACTAATTATTTAATGGTTAACTGTGGTATTCATATATTCTGAAACCAGTGCCATGTGCTGAGAGAGGAGGGTTTACTACCAAGACAGAGCAGTAAAGAAACAAAAACTGTTAAAAACAATGTACATTTTGTGTTTTTGCTAAAAATATCGTGTGTGTGTTTGTGTGTGTGTGTATATGTTCTATCCAAACGTCCTCCAGTGACAGAGTTGTAGATTTGTCTGGTTCACATTTTTTAAAAATTAAGTAATTTTCGGTAGAATTTTCACAATTTTATCTGGAACTAAAACACTGCATGTTTTAACCACTTTAACCACACATGCTTCACTATCTGATTTATCAATTAATCAAAACAATAATCAACAATAGTTGAATGAATCTAATCAAAATAATTGTTAGTAGCTGTATTGAGAACACACCAGCAATTTTTGAGTCAATTTATGCAATTTTTACAGTTAGGTAGAAATTACTGCAAATTAGCCATTCACCAAGATTAAATGTGTCCATACAGCTAGATGGTATTAATATTAATTAGATGTGAAGTCTGACAAATAAAGTATCACATGACCCTTTTTTCTGCTCCAGTGTTTGTGACACGACTCGCAGTTTTCCTCCAACCAGAGAGCGACTGAAAACTGATTAAGCCGTGATTGTGCTTCAAGGCAGAGAACATTCTTGATGGGAAATCATTTGGAGCTGAGCACCTGAGTGCCTTGCTAAAATACACTCTTGAAAGAGGAAACCTTGAGAAGTCATCATTTTCACTCGCTAACTTCCTAAAGTGGCTTTTTCAGTAAATATATTTTGTCAAATACAAAGTGAAGGGCAACTAATGGTTGGTTTTAATGAGTAAACCCTCTGACACACTCATGTGCATGCAAAAACCTTGCTGTGTTAAAAGCTGCAGTTGTTATCCAAAATGGAGTTATTATAAGAGAAAAGAAAGTGAACTTTTTGGGTTTATTTCTCTGGTATTGGAGGACAAATCTTTTACACAGAAATTATAAACTACTAAACATTTTTAGTTGTCAGTGCAGTTCTGTATTCAAAAGAACATGCAATTATCTGCACAGTATAAAGGTTGTAGACATATGCTCACTGCTCAGTAAACGTAGTAAAATACTGTATATGCTGATGTTATTGTCTTATATTAATAACTGAAAAACAATGTCTATGGTGAGATACTGAGCTCTCTAGGTGCAGCAAACAGATGTAGTGTTCATATTTGTTTTCAATACAAAAGCTTGGAATCAAAAGGGTGTAAGATAGATTATGCTAAATTTTACAAATAAGTAAGTACTACAAGCTTAAAATTATTTACAGACACAGATGCCAGTGCACTTATACAACCATTGTTTACCTATTATTGACGACTCTATATCTATAGCTATATCTTGTTGCCCCTCAATTAGTTTCTTTTTCAGCAGTAGTTACAGTGTTGAATTATTATGCAATAAGCAAATATGCATGACCAAAGCTTTCCTAAAATCCTGCTGCTTTTCCCAAGAAGGCATTTGTAACCGTGTTTGGTGTTTTTTGGTCAGGACATGTGAGAGAAGCTGCAAAATGGGATACAGTAGGGAACTGAGCTGAAAACCAGTCCACATTAGCCTCAGTATATGGATGTCAAATACATATTGCTATATATTTGTCAAAGAGTGTGATAAAAGTGTGATAATTGTAGCAGTACTTGTTGTGATAGTGGTGGTGGGGTCTAAGTATCAGTGTGTGTCAGTGATCTGCTGCCATTTTGACCCTTACCTCGACCAGGTGGTTATCAGGACCGTACAAATCTTTGTCCAACTCGATGACCAGGCTCTTAAAGAACGAGGAAAACTTCTTCTTTTGCTTCCCAGGCTGTTACAAAGACACAAGAGGCATGAGCTAATGCAATAACACTCTTTTTTTTTAACAGATTTTCTCATGGAAGTATTAGTCACCCAAAACCCAAAAAGGGAGAGTAAGATGAGAACGAGAATGACACACTAGACATTCTCAGGGTCCACTTCCTCCAAAGCCAAGCAGAAATATTTGTGGTTTGTGTGAAAATGTTTCCTACTGCTCAAATGACAGCCTTACCTCAGACTGCATCAGAGTCTGTTCTGAAGAGCGGCTTACAAAGCACCAAACCGTGTCAGATCATTGTGTTTCATGCTTCAACGGTCCCTCTACAAACTCCTCCAAATATCAATCATTCAGTTGTACTCGGAGCTGCCTGGATACATTTCAGTTTGAAGTTATTTAAGCTCATAATTACTGGGCAGTACTGCAGGCCAATACATTTTTCTGATTAAATCAAATAAGAAGATGAAAGATGATAATTTTAGGGAAGTATTTTTGCTCTTGCAGGAGTTATAGTAGCGTTATCAATAATAGTAGAAGCAGCACTAGAAGTAGTTGTAATAAGTAGTATTTGCAGTGGTAAGTGGGTAGTATCAGTAGTATGTAGTTGAGTGTGAAGCAAACTTTACACTCATTACTTACAATTTTGTTGAGTACTTTAATTCCTGCTCAAGTACTAGTCATATAAAGTAACAGTACTTTTATTTCAGAACAGGTTTTGAGTACTTCATCCACCTCTGTATTCGGTCCAACATCACACAAAACGCCAACTGGGACTAACCTGGCCAACTATCATAATTTATATTCCATACAAAAAGAAATACTTTTCTAAGCATAAAAATGTAAATATTCAGCTTACATCCTCCAGCAGTTTCCCCTCTACTCGCAGCTCCCATGATGCAATGCTGCCGTCAGAGTCGTCCGCATCGGGTCTGGCAGGGTTGAAAGTGTTCGATATGTAAAGCCTTAGTTTGCGCTTTTGCTGCTGACACAAGGGCACAGACCATATACCACAGTTTAAAGACACACATTTTTAAAACAGTCTAACAATAACTCACTGCATATTTTCCTTACTTTCATTGGTCTCTTGAGGGCTTCCTGGATGTCCACCCGTTTGCGCATGATGGTCTGGTCCAGTTTGCGCTCAAAGGCTAGCAGGTCCATGTACGCCTGGGATTCGGGGACCAGCTCACGGATCTAACCAATTTAAATGCAGTTGAATGTCAAAATCTGCATGTTGCATAATAGTACAATTCCTATATGAACTGCCTTTTATCAAAATGTGTTATCTCAAGGGAAATTTTAGTAATATCACTTTAGTTTGTGAGTATTATAAATTGGAACATATGTCGTTAAGGGCTTTTATGAGTTTAAAGGCAGGTTGGGCCATAATTTTTGTCATATTAGTGTTTTTTTTTTTTGTAAACAAAACCCTAACCTTGATCTTGTGAGTTGAAATATTCAAATAGTACAGCACTCAGTGGCAGCTCTGTAAGGATGTTTGTTTGAGTATAAAAAATAATCTTAGCATAAAAAGGATTCAGTCAGGGATATATTGTAGGTACATAGCCATTGGGATAATATGAGATTTTGACTGTAGAAAAAAAACATACTGCCTTTTCATTTGGTCATATTAATTGATCAAAAAATTTAGCAATTTTGTTTTTAGTAGACAACCTGGATGTAAATTAGAATAAGAATATTGTAGCAATTCAAAATGAAATGCATATATTATATTGTTTCAGTGGGCACAAAGTGAAATATTTCAAACACAGTACTTTAAAGGTTACCTAATTTCCCTTCGTCACAATATTCTATTATTATTATTTTTTTATTTTATTTTTTTGCAACTGTATACAGTCTATGCTCTGTTTGAAAACCATTCATTAAAAAACCCAGCTTGGTTTGTTCTGTTTGTTTCTGGATGCTGTTTTGTAAATGTGAGTATTGTACTTTCTGGTTTTATCAACTCACACTGCAATAATGCTATGTTACTCTACTAGTAGTTTTAATATTGGTTTGAAGACAGTTATTGTGCCATGCCTGTATGTGCATCATAAATGACAATATGACGATATGTCACAGAGGTTAGATTTGTGGTGAATTGTGTGTCTGACTCAGACTAATCCTAAAATAAACTGGTCAGATTGCTGGTGTCTGTCTGGCAGATCATTTTTCTCCATAAGCCCTCTTGTTATGACTTCCTCACAGGGAGCTGAAGGGGAGCAGAGAATGTCCCTAAGCTATTGCTCGGTCCATCATAATACGGCAGGTTGACTCCATCCCGAGGACGCTGGGGGGATCCAAATGAGATGCAGAGCCAACACACTCACATTATCATACCGATGAAAGTCCTCAGAGCATCAAGGGCTCACACACGTACTGTACTCCTCTTTTTCTTCTAGGCTTTTTTTCACTTAAATGGCTGCCTTCATTGTTCCCTTCTCATTCCTTTCCTATCTCCATCTGATTGGCTTTCGGCGGGCCAAGGTGCCAAGCAGACAGAGCAGTGTGGCAGACATTCCCTGCCCGTGACTCATTATAGTGGAGTGGAGTGGCGCCCCCCAAGCAGTGCTATCTATCCTGTCTGGGTTATGCTAGAAGGGGGACAGGCGTTGGACTTTCTACGTTCTCACGGTATTGTCCAAAACAACAAAATCACTATTGAGAGGTACACGACTCACCTGTGGCAACGTGCAATTATATCATTTCATTCTCATTGATTTGTCAATTCTGATCTTTGTCAATTTTCACTAAAATCTATTCCTAAAAAATATCCCGGTATATTCTCGTAGTCACTCTTGTAATTTTGAAATAGCCTCTAATGATACGGCCCTCTGCGGCGCCAAACCTTGCTACCCCTGACTGGAATTGTTCTGCTCCAGCGCGTGCAAGAAATAATGACACACATAAAAACAACAACAAAGGTAAAAAATATGCAGCCTCACCCTTTGCGGAAGAATCTTGTCTGCCATTTTCCTTCTCTTAGCACTAGAGAGACGGAGAGAAAGACAGAGGGAAAGAGGAAAAAGAGAGCATGTTACTATGGTGACTGATAGCGTAGCACCCAGGCCATCTGCTAAAATGCTGGGCCATATCCAGCACCCCAGCGTCCCAGCTGTGCGTGTCTGTGTGTGAGTGTGTGTGGAAGTGCGCATGTGTTTGTGTTGTGTTCTCAAATACAGCAGTGTACCTGGAAGGAGAAAGGAGCCTCTAACGGCCAGAAAAATGTCACATCACACATCGCATCTCCAGCCTGACACACTCTGGCTGTAACAGAGATATTCTTGGTGAAAGAGGATGTTTAATGTGCTGATATTTTCATTGACAATTTTGTTTCATGATTAGTTTGTTGTTATACAATACTCACCACAAAACAAGAGTTACTAAAGCAAAGTGAAGCTGTTTTACTGGTGTTATTAATGCTGTGGTAAGAGATGTCACCTGGCCAGCAACTCTAATTTCTATAGTATACTATGCAAAGAAAGTATCTGTGTTTTCAGCAGATGATGGCTTGAATGAGAAGGGTTCCTAGGCCTACTTTACTGAGAAAGTGAATGGGTCTTACTGGCCAGGCTAATGTAGTACCAAGACGATTTCTATATAATTAGTGGACAGACCCTATATTGCAAAAAGTGTGGACAGGACAAAGGAGTGGGCAAAATCCAGACTCATTTTAAAATATTGCTAAAGAAGGAACGCATTAGTTTGTCTAATTAAAGTGCATTTTGCATTCTGTGCAACATTATACTATTAACTGCTAGTGCGCAACATACTACACTAATAGACACTTATGCATCACAGCCAACTGTGTCAGATGCATGTGGTCATGTGATCCAAAATTTACCAAACCACATGCTATTACTAGTAGTATTAAGTAAAGTTAACATGCAGTATGTTGTGCCCAGTACCAGACACAGTTTGTGTTTCTATAAAGGTCCTTTGTGGAACGTGTGCAGTGCTGCTGGTCATTAAAGCACTGCAGTCAGCGGCCTTTTGAGGAAACGCTCCAGTAAAGTTTGTGTTGGGCTGAAAGGTCATTAGAGGACATTTGTAGGCTAATGAAAGACAGTTAAACTTTGAAAATGTCACTGGAAGGAAGAAAAGAGAAACACTTTGTCCTTTTATTTATAAGTTATTTTAGACAGCTTAGCTGGGTTGTTATTACTACAATCTGATATGTACCATATTAAAAAGGGGGTTCAAAATGTTCCACATAGCACCCTTCACTTATGTGCACAACTATATGTTTGTTGTGGATAATTTATTTAATGCCTAAAATTAATATTTAAATGTTGATGTATCAATATATGATATATTATAGGGCTGCACAATATTAGAAAAACATTATACATGCAATAACTATTTTAAATACTGCAATATCAATATAACCTGTAGTAAAAGGCCCTTTGCAGATTTAACACAAATATATAAAGAAATACTTTATATATTGACTTACTGACTTCCACCAGTCAATATTCATTTTAAATTTAATCCATATTAAACAAAAACAACCAAGACTTAACTCACTAGTGACCAAACTGACTAGACAAGGACAGACTAGGACAAACCCCGCTCTAAACCTGCACCAAATGTAGGAATGAACTAGAGCTTAACCAAGACTTCTTATTTTTTATGGCTGATATAGAAATTCTTTTCTATAGGGATGTATAATACATTTGCATTATATTGTGTAGCCCTAGTATATGGTAATCTTTCACAATCAATTACCCAATCACAATTAAGACTTGTAATGAAAGTGATTATTAAATACATTTTGCAGTGTGGAGGAGTTGATTTGCTTGCTGCAGAAGACCACATGCCAAAAACTAAAATACTAACTGCAAGGGCAAAGTTTGGGGGAGTGCATTTTAGAGGGAAAGACACACCTGCATCACAACATCTGCATTCTACACTGAGTTTTAAGGGCTGTTTTAATGGGATATATTTTGTCTAGCTGCACAGTCTGTTCCAATCATGCCATGCTCCAGTCCAAAGCATGCACCACTACTTTTAGGAACCAAACATCTACAGCTCTGTGGGTACGTCTGGCCAAAATGGAGCCATCGAGGGAGGACCGAGGGCTCAGCTGAAAGGCTAAGTAGGCCAGAGCCATCAAACGGGAAGAAAACGGACATGCAGCAGAATAAACTCCTACTTTGATCCGAGCGTGGGATCTGATTGGGGCTCTCTCATGTCCATCTGCCTCGCCGGCATCTCATTGGCTCCGGGGAATCCAACGGGCTTCCTACGGTTTGAAATTTCAAGGTTGTACTGTTAGAAATGTACAGACAAGGAAGTAAGGGGGCAAGACGTGGGTTTTAGATTGTCTGCAAGTGTTGGATGTGTGCTACATTTAGGAGTCAGTTAGTAGGTGTAAAAACTCCCCAACAGGCACTAGCATGGGAAGTGTGTGTCCATGCACACTGGGGAGTTGCCTGTATTGTTGATCTGAAGCTCAGCAAGGTTTCTCAGTGAACCATAATAAGCATGCTTCACACACAAGCAGACACTACACTGATAATGGACAGTGGAAGACACAGGGGCAGCTTGGGGGAGCTCTGGTGGCACGATGGGATGGTACACTGATGGTAAATGGAGTCTAAGGTGCAGATGGCAACACAGAAATACTTGGGGAGAAATGTTTAAAGGCTCTAGGTCCAGCAGCGGTACAGTCAGTCATGATAAAAACATGTCCAGAAGTCAGAAGAGATAAAATCCAAAAGTTAAATTAAAAACACTTTGAGTTCAGAGTGCGAAGATGGTCAGGGTTGCTTGGTAATGGACTGTTCTGCCAAATGGAGAGAAGAAAACCAAAAGAAGAATAACATAACTGTTTTTTCATGGTCAGTCTTAAGTGAATAGGAAATACTGGAGTCATTGCTTCAATGAATAAAGAATGACAAAGCACCACATACCTGAATCCCAAAAATACTTTCTAGTTGAATTAACAGAGTTGGAGCAGAGTTTTTGCATATAATTAACCTTTAACCAGAATTTGCACCCACTGTACTCTCTCTATATACTCTATTATTTTTTAGTGCTTTTCAAAAGAATCATCACATTCTCCATAATATATCTTCTTTTAGGGTTTGAATTATTCTAATGGCCAGAGTTGAATTTTCCTGTCTTTTGTGCGTTGTGGTGCTACTTCCTTTTACTCTGAAAGCAGAGACAGCACTACACTATATTTAGGTATGAACAAAAATAAATATAATTTCAAAACTAAAAACCCATTTAACATGTCAGTGTTGTGCCCCTTTAAGCATCCTAATGTTTGTGGGTCGCCTTCAGACTCAACATGAATTGATTTGTACTAAGCTAGGACTCGACTTGGATACTGTTTTAAGTGACTTGGACTCAGCTCAGACTTCAACCTCAAAACAGACTTGACGTGAAACTTTTTTGGTTTCTTGGACTTTTACTTCCAGTGCTAATGACTCAACTCTGACCAGTCCTTAGTAACTCTGACTCCATACCTGAGGACTCGATAGCGACTTGAACAAATACCGGTCTTTCATTAACGGGTCTTTACTTTTTGGACAAAGTTTGTGATGTTACCAAACTCTTCACTGGCCGACTTTAATCTGATGCTATTTTCAGCTCGGCGGTGCTCTGCAGAGTGAGGACCAGAAGGGCTCAATGACACTGCACACATACGCACAGGTGGGTCGCCCCTCGGCTGCCAGATGTGCGCTGTCGGGCCAGAGCCGAACTGCGTAGAGGACACGCACTTTCACAGGGCAATGGTGGAATGTGTAAGGGGACAGACAGACACACCTGGTCACCCTGCGCCATCGATCAGGGTCCCAGGACACTTAGGAAAGGGGGAAAGAGGGGGGTCGGCCTGAAGCAGGACAACATTTCCCCTGACCTGTTCGACAAGCTTGCTTAATTGCAAGTGGATCAATTGTGCTGCAGATAGTGAGAGAATGAGACAGAGAAAGACAAAGGCCGCTGAGTGTGCATATTGATCGTGTTTTAATGACCATACCTGCTCCACACACCTCTCCTGTGAACAAGTGTGGGGTAGTCAAAAAGCTGACCGCGAAAAGTCAAAGGAAACGCTAGAGCCTGAGCATCTGCAAACACGGATGCCTCATGGAAAGTACAAAAGGTGAACAAAGATAAGAGAGACATGAACATGGAGGAATGAGGAGCAAGAGTTCAACGCAGAAATACACGAAAAGGATGCAAAAAGGTAAGAGGCAGTGGGAAGGCGGCAAAACAGCGTGAGAGAGCAGCTGCACACAAAGGAACAAAGGTTGTGATTTTAGGAGTAGGATTTTTGGGATGAGAAAGAAACGTTTTAGTCCAGAAATAGCCCTATTATGCCTTACTCTTTTGACACAATTAAAAGATAGAATTCTCTGTCAATTATGAGCCTGGCCTGGCTCATTCTTTTTCTATTATAGAATAAGTCAGGTAAATGTAATGTAAATACAAGTTGGATTTCCAGGGGATGGAACAAATGAAGATCTAACTACATCTGAATGCCACTGGATAGAGACACAACTAGAAAGTATTAACTGTGTTTGGACCAATCAAGTATCATTAAACAATCTTGAAGACTTGAATGAAAAGGGTTGCAGACCCTCTTCAATAAGAAAGTAAACCTTTTTTTGTAATATTTTACATTTGTATTTTATATTTCAGCTCAGACTACTATTGTTGTGCTCCTATTGTTCATATGTATTAATCATAACTTCTTTGTTGGATTTAAAATAGGGGCAGTTACATTTTTGGACTTGCTAAGAGGACCAAAAAGTACTCATAAAACAGTGAGATTTTTAATGGTTATTATGACTTGAGACTTCAAATCACACACATTGCCACAGTGAAGCAGTTGCCATTCACATGCCGTGCTGCATTTAAGGACCACAGTTAAAAACTCACTTTCTGGCCCGGTTCTGGACTGCCTGTTGTTGTTGTTGCTGCTGTTGCTGCTGCTGCTGTTGGACCTGTTGGGACGGGGCGGGCCTCTTTCGGCTGGGCTCCATCACGGGGGACGGTAGGCCGGGTCGCACCGCTGGGCTGCCACCGTACGGGGGGCCGGGGGGTCCCATAGGAGCCCCCTGGTGGGGCATCCTCGCTCCAGACGGCATGCCAGGACGCTGTGGAAAACATAAGTGAAGGAATGAAACTGATCTTATTTTGTATTTGTATATGTATCTTATGGCGGCACAATATTAGAAAAAGCAGGTGATTTGCAATAACTATTGTTCTGGACTGATGTTTGTTTGCCAAAGCAAGAGCTAAATCAGTATTTAAGACAGAACCCAGATTTAAAAGGTCTAACCTGTAATAAGTTTGATAAAAATAATAAAAAACATATTATTAATGTCTGAAAAAGGACTAAATGAAGCAATGAACCAACGGTAAACTAGAACTATTTTGTTTGGACATACTAAATTTGACAAGACAATTAATTTTGACACACATTACAGTAGTTCTTGGCAATACTGCAATTGTCTTTTGTAATAGATGATAAATTTAAATTATATATTGTTAAGAGTGTAAATTAGTTACTGTGAATGTGTAATTACCATTGTGGACAAATAAAGTTTGTCCAAGGCTCTAAGCATACTGAGTGCCAGGCTTTCATCAGAATTTTCCAGAATGCTGGTGTTTTGGGAAATTCAGTTCCCCCATGTTTACCTTTTGAGCGCCAGGACTTTCATTCATTTTAAGGTATTTTTCTGAACTTGTTGAATTAAACACATACTGTTTCCATCATAATTGAATATTTTTGCAATTTGATGATTTAGATGTTTTTAATTAGCTGATTATTGATGTTTGTTGGGTTAACAACTGTGGTGGCTTTTCTCTCATTTAATGCAGGTAGAAATAAATGCATGATCTATGCAACACAATCCTGATGGAAATAATAAAATTCTTTTTAGCTTATTTGTCCATTTGATACACATACAGATAGTATCATAGAACTGGATAATAATTGAATGCATGAAAAACCTTGGCAGAACACGGTCTACAATTGAGTAGCAAATATTTTTCATAAATAATTTAAATACACAATATCACATCAGTCCTTGTCAGACATGGCTGGAGCGAATGCTTTACGAAAATAGGTTAATTATAGTTTTCAGTAGTTACGCAGTCAATATTCAGCTAATTAAACAATTCTAAATCATCTTCATAATACACAAAGGGCTAAAATACATTTGCTTATGATGCATACAGTATGTGTTTAATTCAACAAGCTCCTAAAAAGACTTTAAAAAAGAGAAAGTCCTGGCACTCATTAGGGGAAACATGGGGGAACTGAATTTCTGAGATCACCGGCATGTGGGATGTTGTCTATAGTCCATACTAAAATACACAACACCTATAATAATACATTTGCTTGCATTTGCTCCATTACTCATTTTTTCCAACCTGGTAAAGTTTATTGATTGTTGAACATTGTTTTTATTCATCAAAAACATTTTAAATTCAATTACAATTTCTCAGCTATAACCAGATAGAGACAGAATCACCTTTCTCCTTTCATCTAGCTTCCTCTCCTACATTTAATAACCTTTAGTAACATTTTCCCAATCAATAAACAGCTGGTCTGAAAAACACAAATACAGTTTGCACAATGCTATGACGTCAATGCAAACTTCCCTATCTGAAATCTAGTAAAACCTGCTGGAAAAACACACCCTTTAACCAACATTTAGACCTATTGAGCCTTGTAACTTGAATAAAAGTACTTTGATTAAACTTGTCTTGTTTAAAGGTACTGACAGCACACAAAATGTCAGATATAAAAAAGTGTGTTAATTCCCTTTTATTCCCAAAGGATACAAAATTGAGTAAATGAAGATGATTTTTCTGGCATATTCATTCACGCACACACACACGCATACACACAGACAAATAACCCCCTAAAACAATGCAAATCGTGTGCTAGCCCTTGTTCCAATATTTGAGCATTGACGCCTGGGAACAACTGGGGAGCTCTCACCTGTGCCTGTCACTCCCATAGCAACAGCTGCGCCCCGCCTCACTTCATTGTTTCAGACTGAGCAGGGGTTCGAAAGAGAGAAAAGCCATTTTATAAGACATCTATAACATTTTACTAGTCCTGCTAATTAAAACCTCAATCACTTAAAAGCTTGTAGTGGAAATGTTGCTTCTGGAGTATGTAAGCATTAAATATTCTACCCAAGATTCGAGAAAGCTTGGTTTGCTTTTATGATATGTACTCTTTGGCTGAATGACATTTAAAAAAATGTGCACTACGCAATAACTTCTTTCAATATTTCAAAAACTATATGAAAAGCTTTTTTTTTTATGGCTCCCTTTGACACAGCAACGGTTTTACTTATTTACAGTATATAAATAAACGCTGAAGAAATTGTAAAGCTAAATCTATTAAATATTAAATAAAATATAAAGACTGAACCTCGACTAAACCAGGATTAAACAAAGACCAAACAAAACAATTAAACAAAGACCAAATTTAGAACTAAACTAGAAGCAAACAAAGAGTGCAGACCTCCAACAATACAATGGCCATAAACCAGGAGCCATCTATTGAGCCACAACGCCCTTATACTATATCTCACAGTGGTAAAAAACCTAAACATTTTTTTAATCTTCTTCCCTGGCCCATTACTGACCTTTTCTAAAAAATGTATTATAAATCAGACTATTACTTTTTGAGTTATCTTTCTAACGGACAAACAAACAAACCAATAAATCAACCAAACAACAAAATCATAGCCTGCCTCTTTTACTAAATTTGCTAGGATTAAATTTAGGAAGTGGCTTAACCAGGTCCAAATCTGGACTAAACAGGTGTAAACTAAGACTAAACATGTAAATAATAATATAAAAACTAACCTTAGATTATTTGGGAAGTTATTAAGACCATAACATTGCAAAACAAAGATATTGTGATTGGCAATGTTTGCAAAAACTATATATTTGCAATGAAGTCCTATTGAATGGGGGCAGCAGCAGCTAAGCAGGTAGAGCCGGTTCAATCCACACCGTAAGCATGGTATACTACTGTTGTGTCCTTGGGCAAGACACTTCACCCACCTTGCCTGTAGGAATGTGTTAATGTGATTGGTGGTGGTCGTAGGCACAGGATGGCAGCCACGTCTCTGGAGTGAGAGCTTGAGAGGCTTGGAAATCCAATATTATTATTATTATTATTATTATAAGGTGACAGTAGAAGTGGTAACTTTAAAATGTAGTCAAATTATCCACAAATGCACTATTTACTAACTGAGCATGCAGAACAGCTGTAACAGCCTTTGAGACTGTCCGATAAACAGCCCAGAGCAGACGTGGCTGTCACTCTGTCTGTTGGGGGTGGGGCAATTAAGGGGGGGTCAAGGCAACTGAGAAGGGTCCCATAATGGCAAGAGGATAAAGCAGCATATGGTCAGGGGCCTAGTGCTTCACCCTCGTGGTGTTTAATGACTTTACCTCTAGTCACTTGGACAAATACACAAGAGTTGGAGCACGCAGACAGAGACACCGCTGCTGCCGTTACAAGAGTCTGTCTAGAGAATTTGAGCCTGGCAGATAACAGTTACACAAAGGGATACATTCACCAGGACTGTGTGCTCTGACTTCCCCTAAATCCACACATAGACCCAGAAAGCGGTGCACTATACTGTATAATATGACCTGCTGAACTGACTCCAATACTGTGCCCGGAGCGCTGCCAGCCAGCCAGCCAAGCAATCCTATCTGCCATGTGGACGGACATCTGAGAAGTGTGTTGGCATCCAGGGGAAAAGGCTGCAGGGATTTGATGAGGCCAAACTTATCCCACACCGAGCTAAACATATGAATCTGTGGGATGTAATGTAGACAAATCAGAAGGTCTCAAATGGAGCCTAAAAATCACTTACAACAAATGCAATAGTTTTTTAAGTGATACATGGGGTCGATGAGTGCTTATACAATATAGAATTTCTGTATCCCATAAATTGTCTTTAAAAAAAATACATCAACTTAATACTTCCTTCCAATCATAATAACATGGTAGCTACAGTTTAATAAGTAAACCAACGCTCAATAGTGATTGCTTTGAGGATGTCATGTTACAAGCCAGTATATCCTTTGTGTCAGACCCAAGCCTGGAAAAAATGGCTCCGTCAGGCCTAACCCTAACCCAGCCTAAAAATCTATCCCAAATCAATATGCAAATCGCTGCATGTTAAGAGGCAGATAATGAAGGAAAGCAGATAATATGATATAGTAGTAGTAGTCTATAGTAATATGCTATTTCTTTAACCAAGAATTAGTAAAAATATGTTCTGTGCTAAAGGCTGAGGCGGAAGAGGCTTACTCATGGTCTGTGGCAGATTGTTAGTGGCCTACACATATCCCTAAACAGGAAATTCTAAATTAGTTAGAAGTATGCTGCAATATTTATTAACAAAATTATCACATATATTCCACATGTCTCAAGTACATTGATCTAATTACAAATATTATGTACATAAGTATAATAATTACTACTTACTGTTAATAGACACAATTGGAATGTTTTCACTATTTATACTTATCATTTTATGAAATATATATTATTTTCATTGTGTTCAGTGTTTCAATACATTCTTATAAACTATAAAAATGTTTTACACTTTTTGTGAGATTGCATTGCTTCTTTGGCAAATATTTTGTCGCTTGGTCCCATAAAAAAAACTAATTTGGTGCCGCGGTGTAGCACAGTTGTAGCACAGCAAATACAGCCTGCCTCAGTGTCGTGAGTTTGAGTCTAGACTCCGACATTTTGCCAAATGTCTCTCCCTGTTCTCTCCCCAAAGATTTCCTGTCACTTCTCGACTGCTCTATCCAATAAAGCTGAAAAAGGCCTGAAAAAAGTTCTAAAAAAAACTCATTTGAACACTATTAACTCCCACTTGTGCAGCTTCTCTACTTTCAAAATAATTAGTAGTAATACATGCGCAAAATCAATGCTAGTATTCTGAACAGTAGGCTGTTGATTACAATTTCCCATTTAATCAAAAACAAAGGCAAGCAATACTTAGATTCATTGTTGTGATAAAACACTGTATTGAGCTGTTACCACACTGATTCTATGTTTTAAGATTTCAGCTCAGTATAATAAAATAAAATGTTTTTAGTGCCAAAAGTTCTCTAGAGACTCATTTTGCACTAAATTCAGGGTCAGTGAGGTAAAAGAGCAATTGTGTCTGAAAATACAAGTGTCTGGCATTTTTATTTCCCTGGACTGAGAAATTTAGGGAGAAACTATAACAGTGAGTTTAACGAAGGCAAAGTGTCTCCTCTTCACCAAATTGCCACACACTTTACATATCTACATTGTGTCACATTATGTTTCATTTATCCCATGCAGAGGACTAGGAGCTTTTTCTCATCGCCGTGACCCTCTGTGACCTTAGGCCAGAGGCGCAGCAAGCCGGAGGGGGTGGGGTGGGGGGCACTGGCTGATAATGAGGGAGGAAGAGACCTCAGCCCACCCAACGGTCCTATAACCACACCACAACCAAACACACAATCTCCCACACAGAGGCTGGAACACTACGACCTTCGCTAACCACAACAGTCTTTGCATACTCTTTATTTATACAAGTGTATGGAAAAAAACCTCATTCTTCCACTGCCACCAGCTAACAAACTGCACTGAACCATCCCCATATCCCATAGTATAAATATTTCTCCATCCTGCAGTACACAGAGAATGGTACCTGCCCGCCAGCCACCCAGACTTTTCCATCTTTGAATCTTTAGGAGAGAAAGCAGAGGGAAATATTTGGCTTGGAGCGGCCCAAGCTTCATCAAGGTTAATTGGGCTGTTGAGAGGACACGCTCTTCTACCTCATCAATCACCATCTCCATTGTTTCCTACGGTGCAGAACCCCAGCCCAAGTTCCCCTCCAGTAATGACCGGTCCTGTCACACGGACAATAGCTCATCTTGTTTTAGTATATAAATCTACCAGGTGTCGGGACGTCCAACATAAGAGGTGATTAAAATGGAGTTAAGATAGAAACTTGAACTCACCGAGCGAGAATCTGGGGTAGGGTTTTTTAAATAGTGAAAGATATGAGAAGCTAAATTAGAAAAGTGTGACCTTCCAAAGCAGTGCACTCGAGGATGAGGAAGTGGTGCCAGGTTTTTGGCTCAGTGCAAAGGTCATATTTAAATTAGAAGAACAGCGAGGTCTGAGCTAACTTCTAATGTGAGCATTAGGACGCAAACAGAAACTGAATCTACAGCTACATTTACACTGGCCTCAAAGTCATAGATCCAAGCTGATCATTTATGGTGCGCAGGCTCCCAACCACGTCTGATATTTTAATCAGGTTACTTCAAAGTGTTTATTTTTAAATCTGATTGAGATGTAATCTGTTGCAAAGTTTGAACTGACAAAATAAAATGTAGGCATCTTTTCAGACTTTTTTTTTTTTTACAAGATAATATCTGGACTTGTGTTGTTACCTATGAAGTCTAGAGCACATTGCAGCGCACATTTCTAATACACTGAATTGGTCCAGTACTCAAACAGATAATGAAGGGGGGCATAGTGGCAGAGTGGTTAGCAATCCTTTACTCGAGGTACTTGCTCCCACCGTCCAAAGACATACATGTGTAGTTAATCTAAATTGCCCAGAGTAAATGGTTCTCTCAGTCTATGTCCCAGTGTCAGCCCTGAGACTAACTGGCCATTATCGAGGGTCTACCCCACCTAAGGCCCATAGTTGCTGGGGTGGGTTCCAGCCACCATGAACCCCTCCCGAAATGAGTAGAAGATGAATGAACAGTCTGGGGAGTGATAGTGGCTCAGGAGGCAGAACAGTCATCCTATAACCGGGAGGTTGGTAGTTCAAATCCTGCTCTCCCTTGTTCATACTGTCACTGTGTCCATGGGCAAGACACCTCACCTGTCATGCCTGTATGAATGTGTTGGGATTGACTGTGTGTTTGGTGATGGTCGGAGAGCCTGCAGGCACAGAATAGCAGCCAGGTCTCTGTCAGTCTGTAAAGTGATTGTGAGTACAGAGAAAAGCGTGCTATATGATACTGATGCATAATTATTGTTAATAAAATAATGTTTAAACAAATTTTCATCCATTCATATGAATGTGTGTCTAACAGCCAAAGATGTCTTTGTCTGAGACCAAGAGAGGACAAGGTAAAAAATTAAATGGAGTCTCCAACAAGGACAACCTTTAAAAATGATCTAAGATTATTCTCGGTACACTGCCAATAAAAGATTATGTAATAATCATGCATTATAAAATTATGATTGACTTCGCTCAGCATCATATTAAGGGCATCAATACATGTTGTCTATTACTCATTACTAAAGGTACAGTAAGACAATATAGTTATTAAAATCACAATGCTTAGTACTAACTGGAATACCTTCAAACCTCAAATAAACAATGGCTATTTCCTTACAGTGTAATTATCTCTCATGACAATCAAGGTAGTGCACAATAACAGTACGCTACATCTAATGCAAAACATATAACACCTTCATTATTTCAATACAGTGGCTATTCATACGGAGGTTTGACGAGGCAGACGTCCTGTTTCCTTTTGCATTCATTCTTTGTTCATTCATTTCCTGACTTCACTCATTAAAAGCGCCTCCGGTCTTAACGCGTTATTTATTAAAAGCCACACGACTGCTTCTAACAGTGCGCCTCAATGTCAAAGTCCAAACTTTCAAAAGCATACTACATACATTCCAGCGGCGCATCGCTACCAAAACAAACCCACACTGTCGCGCTATTATTGAGAAGTATTGTGCGCTTATGATAACAGTAGTCTGACCTCTAACCACGAGCAACACTTGACTTGACATTTCACGCCAGCTTCACGTGAATGAGCCGATTGTTCTGCCTGATTTTGCAGTGATTGGGCTGCTCGCCACTCCAGCTACTCCTACTACGCCTGTGCCTATGACCTTACAGGTTCAAATCCCCTTGCAACGAGCCACAACAACACAACCCAACACCACGCTGCTTGGCTGCAAGGCTACTCCGAGCGTGTTGTTTTGAGTGGACCCGTCAGTTCTCCCCTCCCTCCTCCTCTGTCCTCTCTCCTGTGTTTCACTCCCAGGGAAGAAGCTCAGTGCGCGTCTATGTTAGTCAAAAGGGGAGCTCTGGGTATTTTTTTTTTCATATTCCAACAATTATCCACGTTTTCTGCTTTTGTACTAGCTTGGCTGCATCCATCCATGCTGCTCCACTTCTCTCCAGCCATCCCTCGCTCTACGATCCAAGGGGGCTGGAAATAACCTTCACATGGCCAGCTATCTCTCTCCTACACACACACACACACACACAAAAACACACACACGCAAACGCACAGACACACACCGAGCGCCGCTGCCTGCCCGCCTGCCGCATACACGAACCCGCAGACGCATGCCAGAGCCTCGCCGCGTCCCTGCTCGGAGGAATGACGGACAGCGCCACTCACCACTCCATGGACCAAGAACTCAAACAGTTTGCTCTTGGTGGCTTTCCTGGCTCCCCCCGCCGTGTCCTCCGTAGCCATTTGCGCGGTCCCCCTCCGTTCACTCCTTCTTTTGTCTTCCCCTCTCCCGTCTCCCAGCCTCCGGTTCCCCTCCCCTGCTCCACTTTCCTAGTCTTTGTGCTCTCCTTTTCAGCACTGCCCGCCCGCCCGTCCTTCTCTTCGCTCCCCGCGCGCTCTCTCTCTCCTCCCTCGCCTCGCCGTGTGTGCTCGCAGCCCCGCCGCCGCCGGCTCAGTAGTCAGTCTCTCTCAGTACTGTGTTTAGTACTGGCTCACTTTTAGAGTTCAGGCTGCCTTTCAGGAGCCCGGCACGTCTCGGCGGAGGAGAGGGGGGGTGGGTTATGGAGGGGGGTCTGGCAGGGGGGTTTCAGCCAGCCCACCCTGCCGCCCGCCTCTCCTCCTCCTCCTCCTCGCCCTGTCTCCTCCGCGCTCCCCTCAACGCCACACAGCTGTTGCATTCCTTTGGTAGATAAGCACAGTTTAGCCTCTCTCTCTCCGTGAGCCATTCCGCTGCTGCCGTTCCTCTACCGTCCCCCCCCGGTGACCAGCGCAGGGGCCACGGTCAACATAACGCACGGCCCAGGCTCATTCTCAAAAAGGACACTGGGCTCTTAAAGGAGCCACGCTGAACGTTATTAAAACAGGATCGACTGGAATACGGTCACAGGGACAGAGCGTGCAGCTGCAGATAGGCACACACTGATATGAGGCTCACTGGACACCAATAGCCTGGAACATTTTTGCTATTTTTTGGGGGGGTTGCTCTGTTTTATTAAAGTGTGTTTCTTGTGAAAAGGCTGTTCCACATCAGAATATGTAAACAATGGCGCACATTTCTAATAAGTAGGGATATTTTAAAGAAAGAAATTGACTGATGTTGATAAGGAAGGCTCAGTTCTCTAACATAGCCTGATTTAATACACTGCTCCATGCATCTCCTGACTAAAGGTGGGTTTATACTCCTGCTGTAATGATTTCTTTCAGGCTACTCAAGCTTGAGAAATCAGATTTGACTTGCCTTGAATGCTTGATTCAGTGTGAGCCCTTGCCTTCACAAAGGGCCATGTCAAGAGCACCTTCACTTCCTGTGTTTCTGTGGAGGCCTTTGTCAGAGTGCATTCATAGGTTAGGAGTGTTTCCTCTGAGCACCTCATTAGCTTTACCTTTCACCTACAGGCTACAGTCAGGCTGTGTGTGCAGGCAAACAGTGAGTCTGCTCAGCACGGCAAGGTGACCGGCTCACTGCACACGTGTAATTAGGCTCTGCTGACATTTCTGAAAGGCATGTTGTCTTCATCTTATAACAGAAAAAAAAAACATAATAAAATAAAACTACAAACCCAAAAAAGGTGAAAACACAGAGCATTGCTTCAAGGACAGAGAGATGTTTTGTGAGGAATAAAAGGAGGCGGTGAGGTCCTGAGCAGAGAGAGAGAGAGAGAGAGAGAGTGGTCTGTGTGTGATTTAGCTCATAACACAGTCTCACAGTCCAATTACACAGCGCTCCTGTCGTCACACCGGCCATTACAGTGAGTAAAACCACGGCACGCTCAGGATTATGTCTCTCTCATGTCTGTGCTTCCTTCTGCAGCCGACAGGCCGCCCCAGTGAAATATTCATGAGGCTATTTGAATGACAAAGAGCTGAAGTGGGCCACATTCAGAGGGGCTTGGCTTATGACACTTGAAGCACACAGTCACTACTTTCATTTCCTCTTGTTTTTGTTTTGTAGGTGTGAAAACAACTGGTGGATGCGCAGAACAAGACAATTTGCCTATTGCAATGACAAGATCTGAAGCACAAAAGCAAAACCATCTTCTCCATGTCCAATGAAAACAAAACAAACAAACAGAAGATATGTTGCTCCAGTTTAGTCTCAAGGGTAACTGTCAAGATTATGTGGACAGCTGGCTACTCCGTATGTGACCTTTAGGCCAGAGGTCATGACCTTTAGATGCCTGCTAAAAGGAAGGGAGGCTTTTAAAAGCACATCATCCACATCATGTGACAGACCGGCACATGGACTGGCTGTGAAATATTTTGTAAATCAAATTATACATCTTCCAAGCTCATACTAAGCTTCCTTCACACTTCTTTCACTAGAATGGACTTGAAAAGGCAAAATGTGGCCCTCCCCTCACTCTACTGTTAGTGTGTAGTTAGTTTGCTTACTGGTGACCCCTGCTGTACATTTTGGCTACTGCAGCTGTCGTTATTCCGATTATTGGAAAGCTTTGAATTAACTTCAATGAAATGGTTTTACTACTTCAGCGAACAGGCTATGTGCATTAGTATGTATAGAATTAACATTGAATTTCACAATATATCCAACAATCTTCAAATGCATACAAGCTCACGGGAGATTGTCAGTTGATTTATAGCAAGGTCAAGTGGCTCAAGCTTATATCCGTGCAGGTTCAGAGATTGTGCCAGTCCCTGTGTCTCCAGCAACGGCAGGTGGATGATAACAAAGCGATATAGCAACTGACTGGGGTCTGTCCATGCTTAAGTGAGCGCTGAAGTACCCCCCTGGCGGACCCCTAACATCCATCTCCCTTCAGTCAGTCTCACCAAATGGTAATGTCCCATAGAGCAGCAGACAGGGAGGTAGAGGGGGGTACACAGGGGGGTGACGGAGATGCAGCTCTTTCAGTTATGACCAACAGAGGGAGCAAGAGGAACAGTCAGACCTGAGCTGACAGAGCAGGCACAGTACTACAATATTAAAGTAACATACTGTATCAAACTGTGGCATAAACACATACAGTACTTAGTAGTCTACTTCAGCGTTTCCCAACCTTCTTAGTTTTGTGTAACCCCAGGACCTAATTTAGTCATAGTTTAGACCCAGCTTAGTCTTAGTTTAGTCCTGGTTTGACCTGGTTTAGACTTGGTTTAGACCTCATTTAGTTCTGGTTTAGACCTGATTTATTCCTGGTTTAGTCCTGGTTTAGACCTGATTTAGTCCTTGTTTTATCTTCTTTAGTTTTGCATCCCTCACTAAAGTACTGGTTTAGTCTTGGTTTAGTCTTAGTTTAGTCCTGGTTTAGACCTGGTTTAGACCTGGTTTAGACCTGGTTTAGTTTCGGGTTTAGACTTGTTTTTTTCTTGGTTAACTTCTGGTTTTAGACCTAGTTTATTTCTGGTTTTAGACCTGTTTTTTTTTTTCTTGGTTTATTTGTGGTTTTAGACATAGTTTAGCCCTGATTTAGTACTAGTTTAGTCCTGGTTTAGTCCTGGTTTTAGACTTGGTTTAGTCCTGATTTTAGACCTGGTTTAGTTCTGGTTTAGACCTAGTTTAGTCCTGGTTTAGTCCCTGATTTGTCCTTCTTTAGTGTGGCATCCCTCGTTATAGTCCTGGGTTAGTCCTGATTTAGGTTTATTTTTGGCTTTGAAAGCCAAATATATAAAAATAAAGGTACTATAAATAACTTATAATTCCATGGTACTCCCTGCCATGTGGTTGCGTATCCCTAGGGGTCCCCGTACCCCTGGTTGCGAAACACTGGTCTACTTCACTACTGCCAAAACGTAATGATGTAGCAGTTTCTAATGTATTCTGAAAATAAGAACATACACACCATGACAATATAATATGATACTTCTCTGTGAACCACTATTTTTTGCCTATTTTCAAATTTAAAGTGCATAAAACAATGTATACTTCACAAACCATCCACTAGAGGTCGACACACAGCAAACCCAGTAAAAGAAAACTGTCTTCTTACAAAAAATAATGACACAGGAGATAGAAGTAAGAGTAAAAAAAAAAAAAAAAAACATGCTGTAGTTACAATGTTTTTTACCAGGCCATTCTTGAAGACTGATGAGCTGACTACAATTTCTTACGTCAGTAACACTTAACAGCAACAATAGGCTGTGTTCTGAAAGAGATAATAGCTTTGAATGCTTTGATAACTAACTGAAGCCTCTTGTCTGCAAAAATGAGAAAAATAAAACAGCACATGGAAGAGGAATCTAAAAAGCAGCTCTGAAGTGCAGTTCCCAGTGGCACGGTTTACATACCAGAGTCTAGGAACCTGCCCTCGTCAACGTTATTGTCCCAGACAGATGGGGTGCGCGGGAGGGAGGAGGGGGGCTGTACTTCCCTCTCTGCTGGGCCTCTCTCTTTCCCTTTTCTTCAGTTTAAGAGCTGCACACAAAAACCAGGCTCAAGCTGCTTACAGGCCGGAGCTCTGGGAGTGCTACTCAATGGCCATCAGCAGTCATCAAAGGGACTGTACAAAAGCACGCAGACCCGCACCTTCATTGAGGAAAGAGGGAGATTAGGAGAGAGTTTAAGGGTCTATTCGGATATGTTATAAAAATGAGGTCCTGGAGAGAGAACCAAGTCTCCCATGACAGAGATAATAGGGCATCTGCTCGTATTTGGGGATCAAAGTGTAATGGCACAATATGGTGAATAGGGCACATCTGGATATTTTCGGTATGAAAGATGGAAATAAATAGATAAGAAGTTTATGGACGAACATTTAAGAAAAAGCATCTTCATAGTTAGCATATAGTTAGTAAAAAAAATATTGATTATTACCTATGGTGAGCTGAAATATTTTTGTTGCTTTTTTAGCTGTGTCTAGTTGTGCTAGCCTACCCAGACATTATATCCCAGCTAAAGTACTGTAGTTATTAATATGCTGGAAATATTACTATCTGGAAGCTGGAAGTATTTCTATGCAACTGGAATATCAAGAGTGATGGTATCCTAATATTCTGTAAGATTGTTAGAAAATAGCAGTAGCAGAGCCTATGTGTACATAACTCCAATTGTTTAAATGTCTTGTGTTTTGTTACATAACAGAGGATATACTCTGGGTTTGTGGAAGAAATGTACCTGAGTAACATTCCAAATCCTGTTGGGTAAGCAAGTTGGGTAGCTTCACAGCATGGAATCTCAGTAGTAGTAGTAGAATTAGTAGTCTGTGTACTAAATAGTGGTGGCTGTAGAATATGTTGCCTGCTTGTCCAATGAAAAGCACTTCGGCACTGGAGTAGTTGTTCCTCTGAGCACTTTGTTACTTGCATTTAATAGAATACTTATGATGACTACATATTGTATATTTGTATATTCATTTTTCATTGACTTGATAACAGACATTGACTGTTAATGCTTTAACACATGCCAGCTTAACACTTTTTACATCTCAGTTTGGCACCCAAATGCTGTTGCCTGACAAAAAAAGTAAAAAAAAAAGGAATAAGGTGCACATTATACACTGAATAAGAAGAGCCAGAAGCATATCTTTCTCTTTATGAGTCCTATTTGCTAGTCTGGAGCTTCAGCAGTGTGAGTTTACTCTAGATGCTTGGCAGGGCCAGTCCTGTCACTGTAAAAAAAGGAGCCATTGTGGGAGCAGATGGAGAGCGCCAAGCAAAAGCCTTTAGTAATAAGCACAGTTTCCCCACAGCAACGGGCAGCGCACCGGAACAACCCTGAAGCGTTACCTGCTTTGGGGCATTTCCTGTTTGCTGTAACCATGACAACGGGTTAATCTGCCTTCGATTAGCGGCGAGCAGCCAATCCCATGAAAGCTACACCGTCT
Source organism: Bostrychus sinensis (assembly GCA_020698575.1). Classification (NCBI taxonomy): domain Eukaryota; kingdom Metazoa; phylum Chordata; class Actinopteri; order Gobiiformes; family Eleotridae; genus Bostrychus; species Bostrychus sinensis. The sequence continues at coordinate 21,520,894 of CM036259.1, read as the reverse complement.
CTGCAGTGGCTCCCAAACTGGAGCAGCAGCTGCTGAAATGAAAAGGGGAAGTGTTTGGGAGCTCACACTGTAAATCTGAAATGGAATATTTACTAGAGAGAAAAGCTTGAGTTAGAGTAATTTTTTACTGTTGAGGTAGATAAAGTCTGACATACAAGTACTGTGCAATAGTCTTAGCCTTTTTTTAATGCAAAATTTTTGAAAAAGAAGAAAAATCAAAACTAGAAGCACCCGGAGAGCATAGACCTCTGCCAAGGCACTGGAGCTATCTCAAAATGATAAAAATATGTTTAAGTGCCCAGACCTGGAATCAAAAATCTTCAAGTTGAGGGGATAATGTTCTCTTTCCAATAAATAATCAGCTAAAATGAATGTTCTGTTAGTGAGTGATCTTGCTCCGATCTCAAAATGAAAAACCCTTACCTGGATCCACACCAAATTTAATCATTTTGTCCTTGGCCCATTGATATTTCCTAAAATTTTCATTTAAAAAGTAAAAAATAAAATAAAATCACCAGGGAATGAAAAAACTCAAAAATCTTGGGGATGAAAAGTCAAAGAGGCAGGATACACTGAATAATTCCTTAACTGCAAACTCTCTCTAGTTGCATAAAGTTCCCCCTCCCTCCATCCAACTATCCAAGTATTAGCCCGAATCTTTCAGCACCACTCTGCCCATGTAGGATGAGAGTGCGAGCAGACAGAAAGAGGCCAGGGTTGGGTATTTGCACGGCTGAGATGACTCCAAATACAAGCACTGAAAATTAGACATGGAGGCGCACAGAGCTGCCCGAGAGGGAGATTAGCCACAGCAGTCAGCCCATGGGATCAGCCAGGCAGACATGAATGAAGCAAAGAATCCACATTACTTGATTGAATGAAATTAACTTGTATTAATCGCATCTTACTTAATTAGCAATTATTTTATGCAGATGTCTTTGCATATATGTGGTTTATAACTTAATGCTGAGAATATGACCAGAGTAAAGGTTATGAAGGGTATCACTCATATACATTAATTTATTATTTGAATGGGCAACACTGTGCAAAGTAGTTATGGCTAACTTTATACTGCTAATATCAACAAGCACAAATGACCAAAAGTTGTACATTTTTGGCATAATAAATCAGTACAAAGCAAAGAGTGAAATGAGGTTGACCAGTGTAAGCCGACGCTAATGTAGAGCCTTTAATTTCCAAATATAATCCAGTTCAAGTATAGTAAGACAATTATAGTAGACAATTATCTACAGTATGAGTGGGTCAATTTTGTTGCCCCAATGTTTATACAGAAGCCTAGAAAGGTGAAATAACAAGATCACTGGCAAACAACAATAGACTAATCATCAGACAGTGGTCACTGGAGTGGCACTGGTCAAGGATTGCGTGTTGCTAACTGCTCCTAACAGGTAAGCTCAGTAGGATAATGCAGGGTTTTTGCCATACACATTACTACATTGTAATAGAAAGTACTGTATATCTTCATGCAGGTACCTCTCAGGTGTTACATAATAAACTAAAGAAATGCCATTGTGGAGAATGTTGCATTTCAGCTAATACAGTTAATTACAACTACACAGGAATTTGGTTTATGCCTTATGTTTAGGTAGATTTGGTAGATTTAAAAGGGATTTATTATGCTTTTGTTTATCTTTTTAAACCAATCTTGCCCACCTCTAGAACAACATTCCACATTTTACAATATTTAAAAAACATTATCTGACTAAAGGAAAGCCTTTCCAAAATATACTTTACTGCTGCCATAAAGAGACAGGAGAAGAGACCAGCAGAGTGCAGCTTGATTACTTTTGTTTGAACAGAAAGAGAGGAAAAAAAGTTAATTTACCTTCTTAAACTTTTTGTATGATGCCGTTTTACTACAAAATAAAAAACAGCTGTGAGGAATCGGTGGAACCAGAGCTGTACACCGTTGTTTGGATTAATGAATGAGAGCAGACTGGATGTAGAGGGCTTGTTGATTGGTCAATGCTTCCTGGAGTGGGCGGGGTTTCATGAGAGAGATGGAGGTTTGTGGAACTGAGCGTTTTGGGGTCTCAGAATGGCCATGCCTGAGAATACACGATTACCCAAACAGGGGTGAATGAAACAAATCACAACTCCAGGTATGCTTTTGATGAGGAAACAACACTATAACATGGAAGAAAGCTTAAAAAGGTTGTTTTTGCTTAACATAGCCCCTTTAACATGCAAGAAAAGTGTAAAGCAAAAACTCATACAGCATTTCAGACCATAGTGCTGCACATGATAACGCAAACAAAAAATAACAATGTAACAAACCACTACTGCTATCTATATATTTACTGTATAGCTAGCAGTATAGCAAAAGCTTATTTAAAATGGACTGTTTCAAAATCATTAGTCCATCACATAGGAAATCTGTGTCAGTCAATGCTGCAGACATTTACAGGCCTGATAGTGAGCAGCGTAGAGAAAAGCATTCCTGTAACCCTCTTTACAGCCATTTCATTGTTATGCACCTGTTGTGAATAATTAATAGTGCTCTGCAGAAAAGGTCAGAGCCTTTATTTGCAAGTGACAGATAAAGTCTGTGTACTACTGCTGGTACTGCTGGTTATACTATAGTGAGTTTAACTGCACAGGCCAAAACAGTGAGGCACAGTATTGAACGCTTACATCTAAATGGGTCATAGTGTGTGCTTGGGCCCAGACTGCCTCCTCTCCAAATCTTATTAGACGATTATAAATGGGAGTAATATGCAGAGCTTTGGGTCATATAGCTGTGATTACAAAAACAACGTTATAATCTGTCGGTAGGCAGGGCAGGGGCTGTGTGTAATTAGGTTACAAAGAGCTCCATTTGAAAAAGGAAAAATCTATAATCTGGAAATGACACGGCCGAGGTGCAGAGCCAATGTGCAAAAACTGTGTTTACAGATGGGAAAGGAAATCAAATTTACCTTTAAAGTGGAACTGTGAAGATATGGAAACATGGTGCACTATACAGTCATACATCAGGAACAGAACCACCATCATATACTGTGGGCCCTCATTTCTTTTCCTTTAAGCTTTTCCCTCTCTGGGAAAAGCAAATTATCTGCCTCCTTGCATGCAGTGATTTGCATGTTGATTTGGCACTGGTCACCATTTCAGTTTACCTGAGCTTGGGACCAGGGGTGTTGCATGAAATTCTGGATCCTTTGTATAAACCATCTTGGTGAGCCCCAATGATTCTCAGTTGATCAATAGCTCTCACACATATTCCAGACTTTTTAAAAGGCCCTGCAGTGGGCCCAGTGTAAACACCCCAAGTTCGACACCCCTGCTTGGGACCTACATAAAGACTACACTGGCCTGTGACCCTGTGTAGCTGGATTATACAAAGATATTGACTAAATCGATCAACGTGTTTGAATACATGACAAATATATGTGCAAGTTAGATAAATAGCATTGAATAGCATGAATACCCTACCACAGAACATTAGCATACAGTATATCTGGCACATTTGGAAAACTTATCCTTCATTCATTGAGCTCTGATCTTCAGCAAAATGCACAATTTTACCTACATTTTCCCTGTCAGCTCATTTGGGTTTTAACAAACAACTATTGAGGCAGCACATTCCTCTCGGGCTGAAAAAGGAAGTCCTCCATTGTCCATTTATCCCCGCTTATAACACAAAACACAAAGCCTGGGAACTTTTAATTGGGTGACCCATTATAGTTGGGGAAACAAAAAGTGTGCGGACCAAAATGTTTGATAAGGGAAGGATGTAACTGTACAGTGTAAGTTATGACTGACCTTGATAAGTCCCTAGAAGTATACTGCAAACATCAGTAAAGTCAAGTGAGAGTGTGGGGGGTTACAGACTAGCTTGCCATAAAAAGCAAAGCCAGGTCAAGCATTGAGAAGACTGTAAAAGGAAGCCCATGTGCTACCTTGCACACATATTCCACTGGTCACTTTTCTTATACTATATGTGTGCCAGCTGCTAGGTCAGGGAACACTTGCATGGTATTTGGCCTTTTTCAGTTCATGCATTAGCCATTGCTTCAAAGTTATGAAAAACACTTCTCTGAGTGGGGCTGGTTGGATCTGAAAGCAACTTCAAGTGTCATAATGGAAGAAAAAAAAAGAAAAAAAAGAAGGTGGAACATTTTGCACAGCATAAAAATAAATATGCAGTATTTCTGGAAAGTGTCTTTGGAAAAATGAATGGAATGACGACTTCAATTTGCGTCAATTTATGGAAAACCATCATGCAGTTAGAAGCCTTTGCACTCAGCAGCTATCTATGCAGGAAATTCAAATTAAAAGTCCATAATGGCCGAGTCCTAACCAACTCGTGTCTGTATAAAGAATCTCTGGGTGGAAAAAATATCAACAGCTTTCGCACTAAATAATAAAGTGGACCACAAAAGAGAAAACACTGCACTTCTATTACGCGCAGCTAAGTTGCCAACCCGCTAAGGCACAAAGTAGTCCCTGAGGTACCAGCTGTTCACGATTAAAGCCGCAAATAAAAAGCCAAACTTCTGCAGATACTTTTATAGGAAGTCCGTTTTACCTTGAAATGTCAGCCTTTATTGCAAGATATTTTTTAAAAGGTATTATGTTTCTTGTGCATAGCTTAAACCTGGAATCTCAACATTTTCCTTTGAATCAGCATTGAAAGGGATCTAGCTTTGGCTGTGCACCCCAAATTCCCGCCTCGGGGCTGCCAACACGCTAACATAGACAAACTCCAAACTTTCCCTGCTTAAATCCACTAACAACACGGAGAGAAAGACCACAAACATGGCACCACCGGACTGTTGAATCAAAGGGAGGGTGAACCGAAAGCTACTTTGGTGCACTCTCTCGGCCCTACAGCATCCTCTCCATTACTCCTCAAGTGTCTGCTTCCCACACCAGCCAAGGTTAACAAGCCGCGCTGGTGTCTGCATGCGTCGGCTGGGAGGAAGAAGACAAAATATATATATATGTATAAAGAAAAAAGCGAGGAGAGGTGGGAGGAGGTGGGGGTGAGGTATAGCCTACTGCAACTATACTCAGTGCACTGTGCTGGGAGATGATGCAGACAGGCTGGGATACAGTAGCCTACAAACAGTCAGTGCCCTAAAATATTCCCGAGCACATCCCCAATACCTGCTCACTAATGGCATTGTGCACCATGCGACTGCGAGTGCAAGGAAACCCCAAATACGAGCTGGAGATCAAACCCGGCTTGCTTTTTAAAAATATTCCAACAATTCAAGCTAGCAGACAAGAAAAAAAAACTCCAGTGCGCACTAATCCTGCTGCCTACAGAATAAAGAATATAGTTGAAATGGTGGATGCGCATACCAGACAGCAGCGCAGCGAGCCAAAGTGAAAATGTGCTAATGTAAGACAAGGCAGCAAAAAGCTTCCGTACCTTTCTCTCCATCACTATGCGCCTTTTTTCCCGGATACTCAAAAAAAAAAAAGCAGCAGATGTTGAGTCAATGTGGAGCTGCCCTGGTCCGGCACGGCTCGGTTCAGCTCAGCCTCTCTTTGCCTTTTCCCTCTCACTCCTCCTCAACAACTTCCTTCAGCCAGCGGCGTCTGTACGCACGTCTTCACTTCCCCATTACCGGACGGCCAGGCGGACTTATTAGCGCTGCTGGTGCGAGGTGTTTAGTGCTGCTGTAGGTAGTGCTGTAGAGCTGGCCTGTAGGGCGCCGAGCCGGGGATGGAGC